>CP092866.1:115981066-116063202 GCA_030710605.1 Cordylochernes scorpioides | reverse complement strand
CTCTATCTTGGGTGTGTAAAGCTGTTGTTGTGTTCAATGAAGAGCCTCAGATGTCGCCATACATCTCTATCACAGCAATGTTCTCTATCTTGGGTGTGTAAAGCTGTTGTGTCCAATGAAGAGCCTCAGATGTCTCCATACATCTCTATCACAGCAATGTTCTCTATCTTGGGTGTGTAAAGCTGTTGTTGTGTTCAATGAAGAGCCTCAGATGTCGCCATACATCTCTATCACAGCAATGTTCTCTATCTTGGGTGTGTAAAGCTGTTGTGTCCAATGAAGAGCCTCAGATGTCTCCATACATCTCTATCACAGCAATGTTCTCTATCTTGGGTGTGTAAAGTTGTTGTTGTTGTGTCCAATGAAGAGCCTCAGATGTCTCCATACATCTCTATCACAGCAATGTTCTCTATCTTGGGTGTGTAAAGTTGTTGTTGTTGTGTCCAATGAAGAGCCTCGGATGTCTCCATACATCTCTATCACAGCAGTCACAATGTCCACTATCTTTGCTTTTCATTGTAAAATGGGTGCCGTTGCCACGTTAGTCAACTTGGACCAGAATTTGGTCAAATGTTCCAAGGGTTCAGGGGGGACTGGTGTGGTCGGACTTCCCATGTGTTGACAAATATAAGCGGACAGCACGGTTATTGGCAAGATCGTGTACGGATTATACCACGTTATATACACTCATACCTTTTGCATTATGCGTTTAGTTCGGGATCGTGCAACTGCTTACATTAAATTTGCAGTGAATATAGAATAATGGTGTATAACGACGCGTTTAACAAGTTTTACCACAAATGGTTCTTTTGAACGAAAAATCATAATTTAAGTAGAAATAACGACTATTTCTATCCTTAGGGATGAAGTATGAAAAGATGAATTGTGAAGAGTAATGATGAACGGAAAAAATCATACTTCATCACTCTAAGAATCTAGTCGTTATTTCTCCTTAAAATAAATTACAATTTTTCGTTCAAAAGAAACATTTGCGGTAAAACTTGTCAAACGTGTTGTTCCACTATCATAAACTGCATTTTATTGTATTATAAAATAATGTATATTTGATTGGGGTGTGAAATGGTTCAAAGTGAAATAGTTTCGACAGATTTGAACATGCTGACATTATCGTGGTGGCGTTTTAATGCTAATGTAATATGTCATGCTTAGACCATGTCATCATGACAAAATTAATTGCAATTTGTTATTGAATTTGTTAAAAGGATATTAGAAAGTTTAAGTTGGTTTCTTTATTTGGTTATAAAAATAAATATACATAATAATTTTTTTTTTTTGCTTATCCCTAGTACACGTGGTACAGGCCATGATAATCATGGTGGGTAGTTAGCGACTGCTTTTACTGTAAGCGCACCACATGTCTACACATGTGAAAAGCAGTTCGACTTTGCACTTACAAATGCCAGAGCCCCGTTTGGTTACTTGCACTCGCTGGTGGGGTTGGACTTTTGCAAGAATCGGGGGCCATTGGAGCATTTTTTTTTTTAAACAGAAAAAAGTGCCCAATGCGGGAATCAAACCCGGGTCCTAGTGGTCGAAAACCAAACGGTTTACCCAGCCTTCCACCGACCCATAATACATAATAATGTAATTTTCTATTGATTTTTTTTAAATATTCAATCGTTAAATCAAGAGACGTTGAATTTTTTTGCTGAGGTTTTGTTCAGGTTTTAGGGAATTGTGGATGAGCAATGCTCTCAAGCATATTATATATATATAATTATATTTATTTCTAGTATCCTCAAAGCTTATTTCCATAGTTCACACACAACACACATTTAAAATACCAATTTCAAGAGTATCGGCATAAAAATAAAACGGCAAAATGCTGCAATATTACAACAGTATGGTAGATTCAACTGGCAAAACCGCTGGAAGGGTTCAACAATAATGATCAAGGCCCTTCCATTATTTTTATCGTTGTATTAAGAGTAATAGATGATTGTTTAATTTCAAAAAGAATCATAAACGTTAAAAATAGCTCAAATATTTATAACAGATGGCGATCTAATACATCAGATTAGATTATGTACAAGAAGAGACCCAGTTTATCAAAGGTCATAAAATATCTAACAGCTACTTGGTCCCTAGTTATAAAAGAATTTGATATTTGCGGAAGAGCGATTGCTCGAAGCATATTCTATATTTATAATTGTTTTGAAAATAGAGCAATCCATACTTAATTCATTAGATAATAAAAGGCATATATTGGATTTAATAAAATATTTATTTTGCCAATATTTCGGCTGGCTGAACGCCAACCTTTATCGAGACATTACATTTATGCATTATATATACAAAAATGTAATGCCTCGATAAAGGTTGGCGTTCAGCCAGCCGAAATATTGGCAAAATAAATCTTTTATTAAATCCAATATATGCCTTTATTATCTAATTTATAATTGTATGTAATTCTACTGACCTCAAAGCTTATGTCCATAGTTCATCTAAAATACCCATTCCAAGAGTCTACCAACAGTATCACTATAAGAGGAAGTTCTAAAAATGCACTATAACAGCGGTATGGTAGATTAAACTGGCCAAACCGCTGGGAGGGTTCACCACTGATGAGCCAGGCCCTCCCATTAATTTTTCCATTGCAGTAAGGGCAGTAGAAATTGTTTAATTTCAAAAATAATCATACGCGTTTAAAATAGTTTCGAATTTTGATAAAAGAATAATCCACAAACATTATTGTTACAAAAGACAGGAATTATCAATAAGTCAAAATTGTTTTCTTTGAGAAACAATCCCAATAGTGGGAATAAATTGGTTTTGAAATTACTGCATGAAGGACACCTATGTATAGTTGTCATGTGCCAATTGCCAGAAGTTCCATATGGTGGCCAAACTTAGATTTCAACATAGAAAACCAAGTTAAAGAATACAACGCATGTCAGGTACAGGGTGACCGAAAAGTCTTGCACAACTTTAAAAATTAATAACTCGGCGAATATTCGCGCTAGAGCAATTCGGTAAACACCATTGTGTTCAGGATGCAATGTGAATTCTTATGGAAAATAATGAAAAATTCTAAATTGATTGTTACAATTTATTCGCTAGATGGCGCTCTACCAGAATCAGAGATTCAGCGGCCAAATTGTTTGATAAATTGAAAAATATAACTGATCGACACGTATTTTTGTGCAAGATTTTTGGATCACCCAGTATATCAAAATAATGCCTGTAAAGTGCCGTTGAATCCAAGGAACATATCCAAACTCACCAAGGACTTATCTTTACATGGATTTAGCAGGAACTTTTATGGGAGAAAAGTTTCTAAGAATTATAGACACAACAAAATTGCCAATTTAAAACATTTTTATTTACTCCTAGTATTATCGTGAATATAGAAGTTGCCCCTGGCCGGCTTTCATAGTTATTACAATTAAATATACTTCGGCCAGTAAATATCTTTTTATTGTCCTGAGGAGGACAGATTTTTGTCGAAACGTTTAAATTTTATTTGCTTCTGAGGAGGAGAAAATATTTTTGTCGAAATGTCGAGATAATAAAAAGATTTATACTGGGGCCGAAGTATCTTTAATTTTAACTCCTAGTCAATAGTTGAAACACAGCAATATACATCTTTTTTCATCGATGGAGGCTCCGCCATCTTGAGAGTGTCCTCCTACAGACAAGGTCTTCTTGGTACCTTCCCAGTTCTACCCCGAGGAAATACCTGTAAATTCAGGTTTTAACAGAAGTCAGGATGGCCAAGGGTATCATCATCCAGGCCATGTCCGAAAATCCAGCTCTGCAGGTCAGGAGGCCGCTCGTTGATCGTGATTATAGACCGTTATTTAGTGATTATAGATGCCTACACTGATATTGAGTAAAATATATCGGGACTCCAGGGAAAAGTATCTTTTCGAAAACATATTCTCTAGCTTTCGGGTACCAACGACCTTCTATAGGAGAAAACATGGTATAATTCACCAATTACTGTAGAAGGGCGTTCGTGCTCCAAAAAGCTAGAGAATAAATCTGTTTTTGAAAAGATACTTTTCCCTGAAGACCTGATATAGTTTTACTCAATATTGAAACAAGGAATTATTTTATTGAATTGTCAGCACTAAAAATTGTTGGAAGTAAAAATACTTAATAAAACGACACTTGAAATTACACCGCATGAGTTTCTTTTTAACGAAAAATCATTTTTTTTATTTCAAGGTGAAATATTGACTATTTCTAACCTTTTTGGATGAGGTATGAAAGGGTGAATTATGAAGAGTAATGACGAACGGAAAAATAAAAGTGTCCAGGGATGGGAATCGAACCCACAATGTTCCGCTTACCGGGCAGATGCCATGTCCACTAGGCTACCCTGGACGTATTTTTCCGTTCGTAAAGGATACATGAAGTAGAAATAGTCGATATTTCACCTTTAAATAAAAGAAAAATGATTTTTCGTTAAAAAGAAACTCATGCGGTGTAACTTCAAGTGTCGTTTTACAATTACAGGCCGCAGTGTATTATATTATACTTAAGAATACAACTTCAAATGAAATCTTAAATGAGCTAAGAACAATATATTACACAATTTGGAATATGCACTTAAATCACAACTGATAATGGAAGTTTATTTCATACGATTTCAAACACGTCTACTAGGCTAATAACATTAAACACCAGATGGTAATGTCTGATGTTTTTGTTTTTAGAATGCCTTTGGTTTCTTTATTTTGGAAGCCATTTGCATTTTTTCTCTTTCAAATTTGGTGGTAGCAAAGATATTCTATTTAATAAAAAGTATAATGTGTAAAAATTTATACAAACAGCAAAAATAGAATGTAAATGAAAACAAAAATTGCCGCTAAATTTCAAAACAATAAATTTAACGGCATTTTTTTGTTTTCATTTACATTCTATTTTTGCTGTATGTTGTATAAAATTTTACACCTTATACTTTTTATTAAATAGAATATCTTTGCAACCACCAAATTTGATAGAGAAAAAATGCAAATGGCTTCCAAAATAAAGAATGTCTGATGTCTCGATCCGAGCCACGAAAGAGATTTAAGGCAACAAGACTATTCCTAAGGCTGGACTGACTAACTTTATTCTTACGTCCTATTTATAGCTCAAAATACGTTAAATTCAAACTATGTAAATTAAATATGCAAAGCCACAACATCTTATAATCCAGAAAATCAGCGATATAGTTTAAAGAGCTACACAAACATTTAAAACATTTTAAAGGCTAAAAATGTCTAATTGAAACAGATGAAATTTCTCAAATAGTTCTATTTCATTACAGGAACATCCCCTATTCGACCAGAGAAGAAACAACAGCACAGTTGATGTTCGGTAGAAGATTAAGAACACACCTAGAAAACTTGAAACCTGACCCCAATCAAATAAATGATACTCAAAATATAGTTATGGTTCTGTAATCAAGGAGAGGACTTTTTAGGAAGGAGATGCGACGCAAAAAAGAATTTTCAACACAAAAAAAGGACTTATTGGGCTCCTGCTATGATTCAAGAAGACATTAGACCTGTCACCTACAAGGTACAGTTAGAGGATGGAAGAAATACAAGAAGACATGCAGGCCTTATCAATTATACATTCAAAATATTCTAAGACGAAGCCTTATTTTCTGGAAACATCGATGCAGGTCTGTTGCTAAACGTCAAGGCTTATACATAGAAAACAATAAGTTGTACAAACATTAATAAATTATTTTCAATAAAGCACTAAAATCGTTATTTTAAAAATGGAACACTCTCTGTAGGATACCATGTATAACTAGTATGGAAGAAGGGCAATTTATAAAACCTTATAAAAGAGTTCGAACTACAATCAATATATTAAATTAAATACCTTTTATAGATATATTTTAAATTATATAGCAACAAATATATTTTAAGAAACTGATAATTTATATTATGCTGATTGTACATATTGCCAGACACTTCTTTATTTCGTACACAGTTCTTTTTTCTCGTTTTTTCCTCTCTCATTATTAACATCATATGACTATTCTATTTACGGCCTAAAATTATTGTATATATATGTATAGACAAATGGGAATAAAATAATAATAAAGAGACTCCATGGGGCCTGATGAGGAACCTTTGGCCACTGAAGGAGCAACTCTTGCCCTTCGTCTCTCAAGAAAATTGGAAAGATTCCATCTATTTTTAAACAATTAGAAGCTACATCTGAACTTCAACCACAGATGTCTCTCAAATGGAATTATTCCACCTTCCTTTATTTTAAAAGATTATATACGAACTAAATTTTCTCTTAAGATCTTGTATCAAACTGGGATAAAACCTTTAAATGCCCGAAACAAAAACTGTCACTATAACATAAATAAATCACAATATAATATTGAAGTAATTATTCTTAATTTGAAAACAAAGATTAGTGATGATTATTTTGAAAAGTTGAACACATATTTAGCCAGACAATTTGAAAACAAAATAGAATCTTTGCAACACAAAAACTTTCAAAAAAAAAAAGCAATAACCTGACGAACAAATCTCAACGGCAAACAGACCAAAACCCTGTAATTAATCTTTCAAACCAAATTTTCACCCTCAGAAACAACAACTCTATTATCAAAAGAGCAAACTTTGTGCCATCTCAAAAGATGTGAACACTCCTAAGACATTATCCGCAATAAATAATTCAATAAGAAAAACTTCTTAGATAAACAAAAGGCGAGAATTAGAACGGTTATAACCCCAATTGTAAAAACAATTTAGGAAGACAGAGAGACAAATTTAAGATATAAAGGAATATCATAGACAATTGAAATCAAACCAACAAATAACCATAGTACCTTCAAATAAAGGTAGAAACTGTAATCATGGACGTGATAGAATATAGCAACAGAATCGAGCAGTTGCTTCAAGATCAATAAATATGCCAACCGTGTTAACAAATAATTCTCAAAATTAAGCGCAAATACAAGCAAGATAACAAAACCTTCGACAGTTTAAAAGCAACAACCCCGAATCTTCCGAATTTACACGGTCTACCAAAAGTTCGTAGCCGAATACCCCATTACGTCCCATAGTGTCATATTCTGGCTCTCCCCTGTACCCCATCACCAAATATCTGTCATCAATTATATCACCATTCCGGAAGAACCTTCCCCATATAGTCCCCAATCCAATAGCAGCTATTGAAGCCATCAAAAATATTCCAGTCTCACATGACAGCCGGATCATATCTTTTGATATAGAATCCCTTTACACTTCTATCCCACATGAAGAAGCAATTCTGGCTCTCCAAGAATTTATAAACTCCCACCCAGACTTACCCCTCCCTATCCCAAAGGAAGCTCTTATAGACCTGATCAAACTCTGTCTATCATTTAACTATCTAAACTTTAAGGACAGATATTTCAAACAGGTCAAAGGGCTTCCTATGGGAAATCCTATATCATCTGCATTGGTTAATATATTCATGGACAAAATTGATAAATTAATCGTTGAATATATATCGAAACAACTACAAAAATATTTATATGGAAGCGTTATATTGATATATTATGCATCTCAAAAATTGATGTTCCGTAATTCTAAATTTTTAAAATGGTCTTAGATCCTTTCTAAAATTCACTTATAAATTGGATAAAACACTTCTTTGCCATTTTTTGGACATACAACTGACCAGCTGACTGAAATTAAATTATTTTGGTCCCATCCATCATAAAATTTCAGTAGTTAAAAAACTTTTCAAGAGGTTGGCTACACATTTAACAAATAAAAATGAAGCAAGAAGTGAAAGATCAAGAATATTTCAAGACCTGCGCGCGGGCACGACCCGCCAGGGACAGGTCGCGTAAGCTTGTTCCAGCATCCCCATCAGTTGGGATGCGACGGTGTTCCTGACGGTAATCGTGCAGCCCAAGACATTCAGCGACTCGGATGTTCAGGAAATTCCCAGAGGACAATCCGTCCGGTGCTTCCAGGAACAGTACCAGCGCCCGCAGCTCTTGTCGAAGTTGACAGCCACTCCGAAAGAAATGCAGAACTCTTTGAAGATCAGAAAACGAGACAAATTGAGCGTCGTCTCTGACGAACTGTACGATGTCATCTGCATAGGCGACCACGAAATCTGGGCCCAATTTCCTCTCGAGGCGGCGTGGCAGGAGCCCAACCCTGCCCCTGAAGCCCTACCTCACCACGTTGAGAAGCAAAAAGGCCCTGGTTTTGATTTCAGTGTCAGATAGTATTGCGCCTGGATAAAATTGGGACAAAATTCCTGGTAGAAACATTGGTCTACTTTTCCGGTCGCCGACTTGGCTCGGATCGCCTATTTCTGCCTTGTGCCGGTACATTCTTGTACTGTTGTTAGCATAAGGGTTGCCTGTTCCAGACCCAGGTTGTTTGGTTTCGACAATGGTAAATTGAGGGGTGGGGAATTCAACGCATAAATTATGGAGGCTGCGTTGCCCAATTCAAGATTAATATAGTATTTGTGAATGGCAGCTTTCGCCATACTTGCCAGCTTCATTTCCTGATGGCCGGATGGATGAGGGATGAAGGCCGATGCCTAAGAACCAGGTCAGCAGATCCAGGGGCACTTCGCAGGATGCGAACACCTCCGTCCCAGGGTCGCATGGCTCGGCAACTCCAATATCTGTGGGCCAGAGACGACACAGGCGGCACACCTCAAATCGGGATGGTTAGGATTGGGATAGGGCGTGGAGAGCCAGCCGAGGGGCGATGTCTGCGTAGTGTTTCGAGAAGCAATTGCGACGCAGGTAGACCCAGGAGAAGGAGTGAGAGAGATACAATTACCAATGAACATAATTTTAGGACATCTTGTCAATACAGGTTAAAGTGCACAGTCCGAACTATCAATATAATTATTAATTTACAATGATGATGATTATATACATTTTTAAAATAGATCATTCCATAAATAGATATTCAATCAATAAGGTATTTATTGGGTCAAAAAATAATTAGATCCGATATATACCTTTTTAATTAAATATATATCTTTGTACAATGAATAAGTACCTGGCGTCTCTGCCACCCCTGCGATACCACACATTTCACGAACTACGAAGATAACGTTGATCGCGTGCTTCGCCGTTGGGGAGATGGTGATGGCGTGGCCCTCGAAGCCCACCGCGAAGATCCAGTTCTGCAGGTCCAGCGGCCTCCCTATGATGGAGAACGTCTCTCGGATGAAAGGTGGACCAGGGAAAGGTTTCTGGAGCCGCAGGCGATGCAGTCGGGCTGGCTCGACGCCGGGTGCCCGGATGAGGCAGGGCATGCAGGGCCAGCCGCAGAGCATGCGCATACATTGAATGACCTTCTAATAAGAAGCGGCGATGAATTGAAAATGCCCTGCTGATGGAGAGAGGGCACATCGACGAAAGGTGCCCGGCGCCGGAGATACCGTGAGATAGAAACGGCCTCCAACACGCCACATAAAATGCGTTTGCTAACTCCTTATACACGCTCCTTGCATTTTTTTGCCACCAGACGCCGGCATAATGGACAAAAGGCGGCTGCATTGTCGCAGGTGCTTCTTGTCAACCAGGTGGTGAGCGACATAGCAGGGCCTGCCAGGTTGCGAAGACGCACTCCTCTCCACCTTGAGGGAGTTCGAAGCGATTGCATCGCCAGGAACCTGCAGGCACCGTCAAGAGGAATGCTCAGTAGGGTGGGAGTAGTTCAGGTCCAGGATAGAGGAGGCCTGCTCTCTCAGATCCAGAAGCCGACTGCAACGGGTCATTTCGTTTTTCGAATGGAAGCGTTCAATGATGGGATGTTTGAAGACCTGGCAAATCCTACACCTCCGATGTTATGGTAACAATGGACCAGGATCAAAGCCGATCTAATCACCGAGATAAGGTCGCTCACGCCTGCTGTCGCCGAGTCCAGCGTTCCCTCCGAGTCAGACGTCGCTCTCCTTCCACCTTCACTAGTGACGACTCGGCGGCCAGCTTTGGATTTCCTTTTGGAGCGCTTGAGCAGCCGCTTTGCTTAAGCTCCAAGCTCGGAAAAAGCCATCGCCGACTTCCTAGCTGAAGTAACCTCCTGGAGTTCGACGAGTGGGACCAGCTCTTTCTCGCCGACTATCCCGCGACCAGAAAGCGGCAGCCATTCACCGCTTGCCAAACGGCCGTGACTAGGGATGGGACGGAATACCCTGCGAGATTGTCAAATCCTTTGAAGATTTCCACGCCGAAGTTCTTTGAGGATTCTAGACTCCGCGAGTCTTTGCCTCCAACTTCAAGGAGCAACAAGGTTATCCTGCTGCCGAAGTCGCACGGTGGTCCGGGTCTACAGGCATTGCGTCCAATCATCCTCCTAACGACCGACTACAGGGTCCTCAACGGCGTGCGCATGGGCAGTTTCAGTCGCCATTTGCAAAACCTCGTGCGGGGCGGTCTTTCTTCTGAAACATTGCGCGAGTGTCTGACAAAGTCGTCTGGGCAGCGAGATATGACACGCCGCTGGCCATTCGACACCCTGAGCAGGAAATGCCTGTTCGCTCTGTTGGAGAAACTAGTCCCACTATCTGCCTACCTAGGATGGGGCCGCTGACTCAGCGCTGTCCTCTTCAGCATCGGAGTTGTGACTCGGAACGCAACCTCGAGAGAGGATAATTAATCCGGAGGGGGGGGGGGTCGCCTATGACATCGTACTCTACATCAGGTACGACGCTCAGTTTGATCTCGTGCTCCTGATCTTCGAAGAGTTCCCCAAGGCTCCTGGGGTGGTTGTCAACTTCGGCAAAAGCTGCGGCTCTGGTACGGTTAATGAAAGCACCAGACGGATTCTCCACTGGGAATCTTTGGACGTCCGAATCTGCCGACTGTCCTGGGCTGAAGAAACCTCCAGAAACATGGTCGCCTCCCACCTGATGAGGCTGCTAGAGCCTGCCATCGCGAGGTGGTCTCCCTTCACTCGCGGCCTGTTGCTGGTGGGTCGTGCCCGCGTTGCCGACAGCCTGGTCCTGGGTTCCATCCTGCACCACCTCCACGGTTACGTTCCACCTGAAACCACCATCGGTCGGCTGAAGGCGCGGCTGATGTGCTTCGTGTGGGCACGAGCCGAGACTCGTTGCTTCCCAGGGGCATCCTGGCCTTCCCAGTCTCCGAGGATGGCGTCAGCCTGCTTTACATTCGCGGTTCAGATTCGGCTCGCCTACGTGAAGGGGGTTCAGGCCTTTCTGCGCGGTGCCGCCAACGGCTACTGACGTCTGGCTCTCGCCGTGAAGAAAGAGACTTCTGTGCTTCTGGGATGCCGCTTCAAGCGTCCTTAAAGATTAACCACCAGGGTCTACATACCGCCAGCCTGATGTCACTGCGTCCGCCAGACCTGCTGGCTCCCGAACGCTGGCTACAGGCGACTGTATATGACTTCTCCGATGGCGCTCCTTCCCTAGAGCGATCAACGCGGGCCGCGCTCCTGGACATGCAGCACCTGGGGCCTTCTGCTAGCGTCTCCTGCAGGAAAACGCCAGCTATATGTAGAGCATGAGGTGGAGACCATCGTCGTACGGATGGAGCGGGGCACATCCACGGTGAGGGTCCACCGCGCAGCCAGCTCGGCAACAGGATGCGATTGCAGCCTTGCCGAGTCCAGTGCCCGGCCCGCTTTTACTGGTGAGGCGGGTAATGAGCGTAGCCGATCCCCGCAGGACGATGGTCTCCGCCTCGTACTCCGCATGATAGCTGGAGCTGGCGTTTTCCTGTAGGAGACACTGGCAGAAGGTTCTCAGGTGCTGCGCGTCCAGGCCCGCGTTGAGAGCGCCAGGGCAGGCGCGCCGTCGGAGAAGTCACCGACAGTCGCCTGTAGCCAGTGCTCGGGAGCCAGCAGGTCTGGCGGCCTCAAGAACCTGTTGTCGCCTCGAAGACACAGAGACCTCAGGCTGGCAGGACGCAGAACCCGGTGGTCCAGCTCAAAGACGATTGAGGCGGCCTCCCAGAGGCTTAGAAGTCTCCTTCTCGGTGAGAGCCAAACATCAGGAGTCAGAGGTGTCAGCCACGCCTGGCTGCGGGTCAGCCAAGAGTAGCCGTTGGCGGCGCCGCGCAGTGAGGCCTGGACCCCCTTCAGGCAGGCGAGCAGAAACTAACCCGCGATGTCAAGCAAGCCGACGCCACCCTCGGAGACTGGACGAGCCAGGATGCGCCTGGGGAGCTACGAGACTCGGCACGAACAGCACCAGCCGCACCTGTATCCGGCTGAAGGTGGTTTCAGGTGGAAAGTAGCCGTGGAGGTGGTGCAGGATGGAGCCCAGGACCAAGATGTTGGCCGCGCGGGCACGACTCACCAGCGACAGGCCGCGGGTGAAGGGTGACCACCTCGCGATGGCTCACTCCATCAGGTGGGAGGCGACGGTGTTTCGAGTAAATATTGTGAATCCCAGAACAGTCGGCGAATCGGACGTCCAGGAGATTCACAGAGGATAATCCGTCCGGTGCTTCCAGGAACCGCACCAGAGCCCGCAGCTCTTTCAGAAGTTAACAGCCACCCCGAAGGACATTCGCAACTTTCGAAGATCAGGGGCACGAGTTAAAATTGAGCGTCGTCCCTGATGAAGAGTACGATGTCATCCGCATAAGCGACCACGCTACCGCGGCCCAAGATCCTCTCGAAGCGGCGTAGCAGTGGTCCAACTTCGATGCTGAAGAGGGCAGTTCTGAGTCGGCAGTCCTGATTCACCCCGGTGAGAAGCGGGAAGGCCTTGGTGTAGACATCTCCCAGCAGGATGGAGGCGTCTGCTTCCCATAGAGGACAGCAATCCACCCTAAGAAGGTAGATGGTAGGCCCAGCTTCTCCAACACGGCGAACAGGTAGCTCCTGCTCAGGGTGTCGAACGCCGACTTCAGGTCCAGAGAGGTGAGAGCCTGCGGCGTGTCATGTCTAGCCGCCCAGGCGACTTTGTCAGACACTTGCGCAATATTCCAGGAGGATGACCGTCCTGGAACGGCGTAGGTCTGACAGTCGGCCACCAGGTCTGGCAGATGACGACGCGGACGGGCCATGAGTACGCCGCATGACGACCTTGTAGTCGGTTGTTGGTAGGCTGATTGGCCGTGTACTTTCGGCAGCAGGATGACATTTCTGCGCCTTGAAAATAGGCACACGGAGTCGAAAAGCCTCGAAGACTTGCCAAATAACTTCAAGAAGAAATCTTCAAAGGCTTTGACAATCTCGCAGGGTAGCCCGTTCCATACCGAGGCACGGCCATTTGGCAGGGAGAGAGAGGGTCATAATTTTATTAAACCAGAAAAAAAGAACAAATTAGAAATTTAATAACAATAATATGGATACTAAATTACAATTTATTCATCCGGTTTCAAAGTGGCCTCCCTTGGCAGCGAGACACAGGTTCAAATCTGACGAGAATTTCGGCTATGGACCGCAAAGTCCTGCGACAATCCTCCTATTCTAATCGCAGTGATGGCTTCAGCGACTTCAATCTTTTGTGGCGTGTAGCACAGGCCCTAGCCTGGACCACACGCTGTAATCTAACGGGTTGAGATCGGGTGATTAGGGCGGCCATTCCGCCAACGTGATGAATTTCGGAGTCCTGCTGAAACGTCCAATCCGCATCGCCGAAGTGCTGTTGAGCCCACGGAAGTACGACGGTCTCGAGAATTCTTCAGCGATACACTCCTTGGTATATTTTGACACCCTGATCCACGAAAATGAAGGGGATCTTGCCACTGGCACAAATCCTGGCCCATACCATAATCAATTGCGGATTTTGTCGGTGTTCGACAATGGCCGACATGCCGGGAGCCTCAGCTGACCAGCTCCTGTCGTTTTGGTCGTTGTGCGCCTGCTCGAGTGTGAACAGATTCTCGTCCGTGAAGAGGATGCGCTCCCATCGCTGACCAGTGGCCGATGCTTGAGTTGGCGACATCTCTCCAGCCGTACGTGCTTGTTCTCATCCGTTGCTACACGCCACAAAAGATTGAAGTCGCTGAAGCCATCACTGCGATTAGAATAGGAGGATTGTCGCAGGAAGACTTTGCGGTCCATAGCCGAAATATTTTTGTAGCTTGGACGCCTTGAGGTTGAGTTCCTTTTTCTCTATTTGATGTACTGACGACTTGCTTATGCCGGTCTCACGGGCGAATTTTCTCATGGACATCCTGGAATTTTATTGAAGTCGCTTTTTATGATCTTACAGTTGGCGGAAGTGTTGTAGGTGCACGTTCTTCCACTTCCAGCACGGTTGTCTTCATGGCCAAGCTAATTAAAGCGATGGATGTCCTTGGGCACAGTTTGTTGAGTCACTTTGAGCACCTGACCAATTTCACATTGAAGTTTTTCTTTGCGAAACAGCTTAATAATATCACTACGTTTATTTCACATTATAAAAACACGACAAAATAAGTCAGCACAAAGTCGAAACTTAACATAATGCTACATAAAAACATGGAGAATCCGACAAAACATAAATCAATTTATTACGGTTAAATACTTTCGTGTTAGAATAAATTATAATTAACTCCGTTATTTTGGTACCCTCTCTGTATTTATTTAATCTTTTTAATTTAGAGTTGGAAATTTTACATGAAATTGACTATTAATACGAGAGGTGCTCTTTATATTCACGAAAAGGACAAAGCATATAATAGATCTTAAACTACTATATTTCCGAAAAAAAAACTGAAAGGAGCTGAACTTTTTGGAGCTTGTACGCCTTGAGGTTGAGTTCCTTTTCCGCTATTCGATGTATCGACGATTTGCTTATACCGGTCTAACGGGAGATTTTTCTCATGGACACCCTCTTCAGTTACACAATAAGGAGATGCCTTTTATCTTAACTCCTATATATGTTGGAAAAGGAAATAAACTTTTAACCCAACACACACTGAAATCTAGGTACGCGCATACGAAAGTGATTGGTTGTTGAATATCGTTCCTTAAATATAATGGAGATTGAAAGACGGTTTTAGGTTTTCTATGATTCTAAATTAAGCTTGAAGCCTGAATATTCATTAAATATTAAAAAAAAAAAACTTCCCTGAAATTTCTCCTCACATCACAGTAAAGACAGTATAAGTTTGATTTATTTGTGAAAAGAAACATTTGTGTCTTAATGTTTTCATTTGTTATATATAGATTGCCAGCTTTTGCTTTGTATTAATGTATGCCTAACTGGCCTTGTCCTTATTGTTTGCGGAAGAGCATTGCTCGATGCAAATATTTAAATATAATTCTACTGTCCTGAAAGCTTATTTCCATAGTTTGCTTAAATATAATTTATAAGATTTCCCCATTCAGTGCAGCATATAAAAGCAGAATGATCCAATACAGTATCAGAGCTCCAAAGAAGCTGTCTGGTAGATTAAATTGGCGAAACCACTGGGAGGGTTCACCAATGATGAGCCAAGCCCTTCCAATAATTTTTTCATCGCAGTAAGGACAGTAGAAGTTTGGTTTATTTGTGAGAAGAAACATTTGCGTCTTTATGTTTTAATATGTTATATATATGGCACGTAACTGCCTTGTATTATTTAATTTGTTTGCAGAATCTAAATGAGGGAAAAGGATGTCTTTGGAAGATGGCTCAAGTTCGGGTTGGAATCAATCATTGTCAATGGAAAATGTATACATGACTTAATATGAATTTTATCCTTATAAATACTTATGATAGTTTGATGAAATATATAGAAATGATTATTTTAAAGATAAAGGTTGCCTGGCAGGCATTCATATTTCTGTGAAATAAACACTCGGGCAGGCAAAGTTTTATTTTCTCAAAGTTTCATTTATTTTTATTTGTTTCTCCTAACGAAGACAAAATATTTTTGTTGAAACGTTGAGAAGTGGCCGAAGTGTCTATTCTTTTACAAAAAAAAAGACAGAAATAAGTGTATATAGTTTGAATATGATTCTGAATGAATATTCACGTGTTCACAAAAGACTTTTCACTGGGAGTCACATGCTTTAACAGAGAAGAGGATGGAAGCTAGAGTTGAATGGTGAACATTTGTGACAGAGAAATACAAAGCACATACACACAACTTTATTAAGACCACCGGTCTTATACAGATTCACCACAGGAAGGAAGCATAGATGGAGCTCCTATACTCCAGGCAGCACAGAACCCAACAACAGCCTTCAGGGTCTTATACAGATTGACCACAGGAAGGAAGCATAGATGGAGCTCCTATACTCCAGGCAGCACAGAACCCAACAACAGCCTTCAGGGTCTTATACAGATTGACCACAGGAAGGAAGCATAGATGGAGCTCCTATACTCCAGGCAGCACAGAACCCAACAACAGCCTTCAGGGTCTTATACAGATTGACCACAGGAAGGAAGCATAGATGGAGCTCCTATACTCCAGGCAGCACAGAACCCAACAACAGCCTTCAGGGTCTTATACAGATTGACCACAGGGAGGAAGCATAGATGGAGCTCCTATACTCCAGGCAGCACAGAACCCAACAACAGCCTTCAGGGTCTTATACAGATTGACCACAGGAAGGAAGCATAGATGGAGCTCCTATACTCCAGGCAGCACAGAACCCAACAACAGCCTTCAGGGTCTTATACAGATTGACCACAGGAAGGAAGCATAGATGGAGCTCCTATACTCCAGGCAGCACAGAACCCAACAACAGCCTTCAGGGTCTTATACAGATTGACCACAGGAAGGAAGCATAGATGGAGCTCCTATACTCCAGGCAGCACAGAACCCAACAACAGCCTTCAGGGTCTTATACAGATTGACCACAGGGAGGAAGCATAGATGGAGCTCCTATACTCCAGGCAGCACAGAACCCAACAACAGCCTTCAGGGTCTTATACAGATTGACCACAGGAAGGAAGCATAGATGGAGCTCCTATACTCCAGGCAGCACAGAACCCAACAACAGCCTTCAGGGTCTTATACAGATTGACCACAGGAAGGAAGCATAGATGGAGCTCCTATACTCCAGGCAGCACAGAACCCAACAGCCTTCAGTTCCGACGCATGTCCAATGACTCCATAGACTCCACCGTTAGCGTATCAATGAAAAGGCGAGTGTGGAATCAGCCGCGTTTTAGTCTTCGCTTTCCTCATCCAAATGGACCACGGCATTCGGCGATTCTAATAATCTTCTCCGAACGGTGACTCCGGCCTTGTAGAATTTATAAAAACCAAAGAAAAGACATTGATCAAACAACATTGTATTCATACAGTTACATATTTGTTGACGATCCTATTGAGACAAGGATAAGTCGCCCAAGAGTTCTTTTCTCTGTTTCTCCAAGCAAAATCAACTAAAGATTATGTGCATGATTTCATCTTGTATTCTGCTATTACATAGATCACAAGTTGAAGTACAATCAGTCTTCCAGCGCTTTGAATATTTTTATACAAATTAGGAACCTCATAAACCATATATACTATCTTGGATTGTGATGAGAAGGCTAAATATATTCTTTTTCTCCAGAAACAAAACGACAATGGTCTGTATGGTAATTTGATAATATACCTCTACTTATCAAAGTTCATCAAAGGTCTTCTCTTTGGTTTATATAAATTCTACAAGGCCACAGTCACCGTTCGGAGGAGATTAATAGAATCGCCGAATGTCGTAGTCCATTTGGATGAGGAAGGCTAAGACTAACACGCGGCTGATTCCACACTCGTCTTTTCAGTGATTCACTAACCTATGTAAGGTGGATTCTGTGGCCACTGGACATGCGTCGGACCTGGAGGCTGTAAAACAAATGTTATGCTCATTTTTCTGCAAAACTGGCCAGGTTGCTACCACTTAGAAAATGAAAATATTAATTTTAAGTAATAAATATCCAGATATGTTCATTAAGCTTTTATAAAAATGGTATAAAAGTCATATATAAAGTCAAGTATGTGATATCTTGACTAGCATCATGTGAATACCTCTTCACATACCTTGGCAAAACCATCTATTTTCTTTATATACAAAGTATGATGTCTTCATTCTGTATTTATTTCTTTTTTTCAATCCTATTTTTTTGTATTCCAAAAATGACATGGATACTAATAAGACTAAGATCTTAATAAAAGCTTTTAGCCATGTGAGGTCTTTTTCTTTCCTCCACCTTGTAAATATTCATCCTGCCCAAAAAGAGAATCTTATAATAAAATCTTGATGAAGATTTGTGATTGTAAAACGACACTAGAAGTTACACCGCACGAGTTTCTTTTCAACGACAAATTAAAATTTATTTTAAGGTGAAATATCGACTATTTCTAACCTTTTTGGATGAGGTATGAAAGGATGAATTATGAAGAGTAATGACGAACGGAAAAATAAAAGTGTCCAGGGATGGGAATCGAACCCACAATGTTCCGCTTACCGGGCAGATGCCATGTCCACTACCCTGGACGTATTTTTCCGTTCGTAAATGATACATGAAGTAACTTATAATACAATATAATACACTGCGGCCTGTGATTGTAAAACGACACTAGAAGTTACACCGCACGAGTGCCTAGTGGTAGCCTAGTGGACATGGCATCTGCCCGGTAAGCGGAACATTGTGGGTTCGATTCCCATCCCTGAACACTTTTATTTTTACGTTCGTCATTACTCTTCATAATTCATCCTTTCATACCTCATCCAAAAAGGTTAGGAATAGTCGATATTTCACCTTAAAATAAAATTTTGTCGTTGAAAAGAAACTCGTGCGGTGTAACTTCTAGTGTCGTTTTACAATCACAGGCCGCAGTGTATTATATTGAAGATTTGTGATAATTTTTTTTTATAAAATAACTCTAATCCTGATCAAATTGATATGAAATAAAGTAAGTAGAGGAGCTTCTTGATACCATTTATTATCGCTAGCTTTAGAACCTACAAGGTTCTTCATCTGGCATGGATAGCTTTTAAACTAACAAATGTGCTGCAACACAGAGACCTTATATACACTCAGGCGGAAATTTGCATACTTAAACTAATGGATTAAAAGAGAATATATGACGCAGACGTTAAAATTGGAATATTTACATATAAAAATTCGAAAACGATATTTGTAAAATTATGAATATATGTAAAACGAAACAACCATGTTACGACAAATGAGTAAAATCCAAGGACACAACCAGGGGCCCCACTCAATGTCACAACCATGGGTAGGGGATAGGGGGGGGGGGGGGGGGGGGGGAGGAAGAGGGGGAGGTTGGGTGGGAGGTGTATTTTCTGTTATAAATAAAGGACTTTATATGTGTCAGGAAGATCTATTTTGCGATTAATACTGTTGGTTTGTAAGGAAATGATGGATTCTAAGCATAGTCTATTGTATTTGTGGTTGATATGTCTGTATTTAATGTGTGGATGTTCAAGATCAAAACTATGGCCTGTTTGTGCGATATGGGTGTAGACTAGGGATTTTGTGTCTTTGTTATGAATTAACACAAAGCAATAACGCGCCATCTACACATATAAAATAAAAGGATTTAAAAGCGCGAATATTTCTTTTATACATAAAACGAACTTCTACTGTCCTTACTGCGATGAAAAAATATATTGGGAGGGCTTGGCTCATCAGTGGTGAACCCTCCCAGCGGTTTCGCCAATTTAATCCACCAGACCGCTTCTCAGAGCTCTAATACTGTATTGGATCATTCTGCTTTTATATGCTACACTGAAGGATGGAATCTTAGCAATGGGTTCTAAGTAAACTATGGACATAAGCTTATAGGACAGTAGAATTACATTCAAATATTTGCTTCGAGCAATGCTCTTCAGCAAACTATAAAGACAAGGCCAGTTAGGAATAAATTAACACAAAGCAATAACGCGCCATCTACACATATAAAATAAAAGGATTTAAAAGCGCGAATATTTCTTTTATACATAAAACGAACTTCTACTGTCCTTACTGCGATGAAAAAATATATTGGGAGGGTTCACCACTGATGAGCCAAGCCCTCCCATTATATTTTTTCATCGCAGTAAGGACAGTAGAAGTTCGTTTTATGTATAAAAGAAATATTCGCGCTTTTAAATCCTTTTATTTTATATGTGTAGATGACGCGTTATTGCTTTGTGTTAATTTATTCCTAACTGGCCTTGTCTTTATAGTTTGCTGAAGAGCATTGCTCGAAGCAAATATTTGAATGTAATTCTACTGTCCTATAAGCTTATGTCCATAGTTTACAAAAAACCCATTGCTAAGATTCCATCCTTCAGTGTAGCATATAAAAGCAGAATTATCCAATACAGTATTAGAGCTCTGAGAAGCGGTCTGGTGGATTAAATTGGCGAAACCGCTGGGAGGGTTCACCACTGATGAGCCAAGCCCTCCCAATATATTTTTTCATCGCAGTAAGGACAGTAGAAGTTCGTTTTATGTATAAAAGAAATATTCGCGCTTTTAAATCCTTTGTTATGAATATTGCGATTATGTTCTGTAATTCTGATACGTGTGGTTCTGCCTGTTTCCCCCGACATATGATGCTGGGCAATTATTGCACTGTAGGGAATAGATGGCGCCAGTAGTGTCTATAGGGAGGGTAGGTCTATCTGATTTGGTGATGCTATTTCTGAGGATGGTGTTTAGGTTGGGAGGACTGTTGTATAAGACTTTGATGCCATATGGGCGCAATATTCGGGATATTGAAACTGCTTTGGGGGAATAAGGAAGCCAACATGTGGATCTATATACTGTAGTGGTTGTATGGACACATGGATCAAACATGTGTTTGTCTATAAAGGGTAAGGGGTAACCTGCAGCCATGAGGATCTGACGGATTCTAGATTTTTCGATGGTTTTAAATATGGGCAATGAGCAATGGGTGAAGATTCTTTTTGATAGGGTCTTAACTGTATTTATTTTATATGCTATGGGGCTACTGGAGGAGAAGTGTGTGTATTGGGGGGGAATGTTCTTTTTGTGAAAAACTGTGGTTTGAAAGGTGTTGGGTGCACGTATGACTAAAATGTCTAAAAAGGGCAGAGCGGAGTTTGATTCGGTTTCATAAGTAAATTTTATATTTGGGTTGAAGTCCTGTAAGGTACTATGGATGCGTTGGAGGCTGTTTGAGTTAATGATACAAAAAACATCATCCACATATCTCCTCCAGTAGTGTATTTCAGAGGGGAGGGTTTGGTTGATCCATGTGTCCAGCGAATTCATGACTATTTCTGCAATTATTGATGATGGATGGATCAACCAAACCCTCCCCTCTGAAATACACTAGTGGAGGAGATATGTGGATGATGTTTTTTGTATCATTAACTCAAACAGCCTCCAACGCATCCATAGTACCTTACAGGACTTCAACCCAAATATAAAATTTACTTATGAAACCGAATCAAACTCCGCTTTGCCCTTTTTAGACATTTTAGTCATACGTACACCCAACACCTTTCAAACCACAGTTTTTCACAAAAAGAACATTCCCCCCCAATACACACACTTCTCCTCCAGTAGCCCCATAGCATATAAAATAAATACAGTTAAGACCCTATCAAAAAGAATCTTCACCCATTGCTCATTGCCCATATTTAAAACCATCGAAAAATCTAGAATCCGTCAGATCCTCATGGCTGCAGGTTACCCCTTACCCTTTATAGACAAACACATGTTTGATCCATGTGTCCATACAACCACTACAGTATATAGATCCACATGTTGGCTTCCTTATTCCCCCAAAGCAGTTTCAATATCCCGAATATTGCGCCCATATGGCATCAAAGTCTTATACAACAGTCCTCCCAACCTAAACACCATCCTCAGAAATAGCATCACCAAATCAGATAGACCTACCCTCCCTATAGACACTACTGGCGCCATCTATTCCCTACAGTGCAATAATTGCCCAGCATCATATGTCGGGGAAACAGGCAGAACCACACGTATCAGAATTACAGAACATAATCGCAATATTCATAACAAAGACACAAAATCCCTAGTCTACACCCATATCGCACAAACAGGCCATAGTTTTGATCTTGAACATCCACACATTAAATACAGACATATCAACCACAAATACAATAGACTATGCTTAGAATCCATCATTTCCTCACAAACCAACAGTATTAATCGCAAAATAGATCTTCCTGACATATATAAAGTCCTTTATTAATAACAGAAAATACACCTCCCACCCAACCTCCCCCTCTTCCTCCCCCCCCCCCCCTATCCCCTACCCATGGTTGTGCCATTGAGTGGGGCCCCTGGTTGTGTCCTTGGATTTTATTCATTTGTCGTAACATGGTTGTCTCGTTTTACATATATTCATAATTTTACAAATATCGTTTTCGAATTTTTATATGTAAATATTCCAATTTTAACGTCTGCGTCATATATTCCCTTTTAATCCATTAGTTTAAGTATGCAAATTTCCGCCTGAGTGTATATAAGGTCTCTGTGTTGCAGCACATTTGTTAGTTTAAAAGCTATCCATGCCAGATGAAGAACCTTGTAGGTTCGAAAGCTAGCGATAATAAATGGTATCAAGAAGCTCCTCTACTTACTTTATTTGTGATAAATATTAAGCACATTAAGTGTTATGGACTCTTCCAATTTACATGTATATTTTTACATGAAACACTTGTACACTTAACTATAACAAGACTTAGAACAAAACACTATAAAGAATTGACAATACATCCAGATGGCACAAGAACCTACAGGACATGTAACAACTGTCCTGGTGTGAAACTAACACCTACTCACATATTCTCATGTCCAGCAATGGCCGCAGCCTTGCAGAAAATTGACATGGACCCAGAGCAGCAGCTTTACATACCCAAGATAGTGGACATCGCGACTGCTGTGATAGAGATGCATGGAGACATCTGAGGCTCTTCATTGGACAAGACAACAACAACAACTTTTACACTTTCTATCTCATATAACAGAGATGAGAGATATTTCAAACTATATATTAAATATTACATATAATTTAACGTCACTCTTTGAAAATGAAGTAATCCATGACTATAACTTTAGATTAAAAAAGGCCTGTTTATATAATGGTTTAAGAAAAAGAGCATTTCCTGATCGTTTAACAAAAAGTTGCTGATTGGCTTGCGCCATCTATCGGAATAAATTTCAACTAATCGTTGAATTTTTAATTATTCAAGAATTGGCCAGAATACCGTTTCTTGATTAATTAAGAAAAGCTAACCACATACACGTTTCGGTCTGTTGGCCCTCGTCAGCGGGGTACAAGCTGTACCTCAACGATCAAAAAAGGTGTTCATTGGGGCATCTTGAAAAACCATGAAACAGGTATTTAGATAATGGATTAAAAAATAATTTATTTATTAATATTTGAATTGTGTTGATATATCTTTGTCAAGAGGTGAAACCAAAGGTATACACTCTCTATTATAAGATAAATGTAATGGAAAATTAATATGCTATCATGTACTTGAAATATCGATGCAAATAATATTATGATTGAGTTAAATAAATTTAAAATATTTGCAGAGTTTCTTTTTTTAAGGTATCGAAAATATTTGCAGATTCCATTGAATCCTCTCTTTACGATCTAGAGAAGTATAAGAGAATCATTTTCCGCAAATCCCTCCAATTGGCGAGGTGGCGTTGCAATTTGAGATTCAACGATACCTTAATAAAGAAACTCTGCAAATATTTTAAATTTATTTAAATCTCAATTATGTTATTATGTCTTGACAAAATGTATAGATGGGTTTAACACAAATGTTAATATATAAATAATAATCTTAAAGATAGAGGCTGCCTGGCCGGCATGCATAGTTCTTAAAATTAAAGATAATTCAGCCAGTAAAGTTTTTGTCGAAACGTCGAAATAATAGAACGATTTACTGGCCGAAGTATCTTTAATTTTAAGAGGGCTTAACGGAAATATTGATAAATAAATTATAAGGTTGTTCCACAAGTTCGTAAACACCTGTAACACATTCCAAATATATATCCATATTTGAAATACTATCCCGCATGTGTTTCTTTTCAACGAAAAATCAAAATTTATTTCAAGGAGAAATAACGATTATTTCTAACTTTTTGGATGAGGTGTGAAAGGATGAATTGTAAAGAGTAATGATAAACGGAAAAATAAAAGTGTCCAAGGATGGGAATCGAACCCACAGTGTTCCGCTTACCGGGCAGATGCCATGTCCACTAGGCTACCTTGTATTTCAAATGTCGTTTTACAATCATAAGCCGCATTATATTATATTACATATCCATATGTTTTCTAATACTAGTGCTCACTCTCGTCTCTTTTTCCCTTAAGGCATCCAAAAATATTTCCGCCCTGACTTTTACAATGTGAAATTCGTAACTCATCATGAAAACTTCGGAGATTTTCTGTTTCAAATAGGAGCTATAGACGATCCAGGGTGTGGAGAGAGAAAGCAGGATTCCAGTCACCTGCTTATTGAGTGTCTTCCAGAACTACAGAAATCGGGAAAACATTGAATACAAGGATCTTTTTATGTTTATAAACAGTAAGGACTCATATTTTAAATTTAGAAAATTATGTAAATATATCAATGATTTTCTCTCTTGGTTAAAAACCCGTAATTGCCAAACTTGGTATATTTATTTGTGTTTAATTCATTTGTTGGTTGTAAATTCAAGCACGATTTTAGTGTTTTTTTCCTTTATTTTCTTCTTTAAACTCTACTCAAACCATGTAATTATTCAATTGTTCATGTAATATAGTATTAAGTGTTGTTTCTTGACGCAAACATCCCTTGTTGGGATAACGCGTCTGATTTGATAATAAATATATATCGAAATTTAATTTTTTGCAAGTGTTTACGAACTTTTAGGACAACTTTGTATTTCTCCATTCACTTTATGCCTATGGAGAAGCAGCGTACCGTTTTTTCCCTAGTCACATGGCTTGTCATTCTGATAACCATATAAGTTCAAGTTAACCGTCCTATCTAGATATGGAGTCAGATAAACCTATGACTTGGAAAATCTTTACAGAAGTCATTCTGAAGATAAGTATTGATAAGTCCAAATATTCCAGTCATTTCTAAGTATATAAGCTAACATCTGAATCTCTTCTGTCACCATTTGTATTCAACATGAAGTCCTTACTGCTGGTACTCCTCCTCGGTAGGTATTTCCAGTACTTGTTTCTTACTTTAAACATTTTCTTTGGCATTGTTTCTTGTATCTGCAACTTCGTTGATTTTTTAAATGTTTTTAACACCTTTTAAAACCCTATATATTTTTTACTTTTTATTTTACAAGTTTATACCAAAAGTTCGTAAACACTTGTAAAAAATTGAAATACCAATATTATTCGCCGTTATGTATAATGTCTTTGTATTATGTATAAAGTAATTGTATTATGTATTATTATGCATTCTATAGTGCTGTAATAATATTATTCGCCAAGTAATAAGAAAAACGTTTTAAGAAAAACACGAACTTTTGGGACAACCTTATATTTACATTTTTATGAGGAAAAAGGATACACAGAATGTTCCATTGTAAAAGAACGATTTCAAAACGCTGTTACTCGCGAAAAAAAGTTCTATTTAATTTTTTTTTATCATTGTAATATAATTTTAGATATTCCAAATGCCTAAAATTATTCGTGATTTAGTGAGAGGTTACCTTTTAGCATTCTCCAAAGATAAATATATAGTCGTTTACCAAAATTATTATGATTCATGAAAGAAGAATATTGATTTCTCGCACTAAATGCACAATCAGTCGAATAATAAAGAAAGAGAAAGCAAACAATTCTTCTGAAGAAGTTGTCTAAAGAAACTTTTAGCGTCAGCCAAAAGATAAGGGAAATAATTGTCAGAGAGAATTAATCTTGTCAAAGAAACATTTCCATAATAACCAAATCACCGTTTTCTACAGTTAACCGTATTATCAGGGGAGAAAATCGGCTTAAAATGCGTAAAAAGGCTAAAATTCATGTTCTCTATATCAACAAATATAAAACCTTAGGTAGAGCCTTTCTTAAAAAGTATCTGGTAGGTTAAAATGGACGAATTTTATTACGATGAACGAGGGTTGGGTTTAACTTAATGATAGAACTAACTCAGTGCCATTTACCAAACTAAATCTCAAATAAAACTTTCACAACTGGGTCAAGGAAAGTTTCTCAAAAGGCTTCGGGTTTCTGCTAACATAGAAAGTTTCCAATAAATAAGGTCGAGACAAAGGTCGAAGTAAATTCGTAATTCTACCAATTGAACCTATTATTCGACAATGAGTTTTCCGTTTTTGTATCCAAGTGACTCAAGATCCGTGTGACTGCACCAGGATAAAGCCACGAGTCATACATCACGTTCGAACACATCAATACCTGGGCAATGAGAGAGTGTGTCTTGTCCTTGCTGCTCCATGGAAACAGAGGGTATCATTGCCCCGTTAGTCAGCCACATTTCAGAGTTCCCTGTTCACAGTTACCGTAGCGGCTCGGGGCTCACGACACCGTACTTCACCATACAGGGCAGTCCCTTACTTGTGCTGCTTCACACACCCACCACGTAGAGCAGGGGTTGAACTTCTGGGCAGAGAAAAGAGAGATGAAATTAACATTTCGTACATCTCTTTTAGGTACATCCTTACTAAATCCCTAGAATTGCTCCATGGTATTTGTGGTTTTGGATTGCTGAAAACAGCTCTTAGATATAGAAAACTGGAGAATGCTGGATGGTTTCTTGTAAATCGTTAAGGACTGTTGTGATAGTCTTGACCAAAATATTCAGAGACGATGTTTAATTTGCTGGAAACATCGATACAGAGCTATTGCTGGATGTCAAGAGGATGTAGGATGTAGAGGATGTCATATTGAAAACCATAAGTTGTACAAACATTTGTAATTATTTATAATGCTCAATAATCTTTTAAAAATGGAACACTTTCTGTATATTTTAATCTGCAACTATGTGTTGCTGATGGCAAAGCTTCATATTTCACAAAATTTATAAATTGAGAGAGAGAGAACGTCCCTTATGCTCAAAACTGGGCAACTCTGTGCTTCACTTCCATCAATAATTGACAATATGACCCAGAATAAGTATATTGCTACGGCGTTTTATGGTTTCCACAAGTCCATATCTCAGAAGAAGGCCAAGTGACACTCACTCTTCACTTTCTTACTGCTACTCTTTTTGTGTTGTTTTTCTTGCTTCCCTCTTTCTCTTTCTTGTTTTTTTTTCTTTTTTTCTTCTGTATATATCGTTATTTCCTTTGTCTCACTGCTTTGTTCTTATGCATACCTCTGGTGAATCCTGTATAGGGTCAGTGACCCTAAATAAAGGCTTTTTGTTGTTGTTGTTGAGAGAGAACGTTGTTTATTTATAATATTTCGGGGAATATTGGCCAAAATTTACTTTTTTATTGGTTTTGATAATGGATCCTTTTTATCACCAGTGTAAAATCACTGGTGCACATTTGGCCCAAAAAATATGTGAAGCATGAAAACACTTCTCTTTAGGAGTCTTGGAGGCATCAAGCTTGTTAGGCCCTGAAACACGTACGTGCTTGGATTTTCTTGATTTATCGGAAAAAATTTGTCCAATATTCTGGAATAAAATTAAATCTACATGATCTACGTTTATATCTACATTGATGTGGATAGCGTTATCAGCAGCATTCAGTTGAAAGATAAGTTGAATATTCCATTTTCAGCATTTTACCATTGATATTTTCCTTTCTTAATTTTTACTTTTTGCTGCGTCTACATTTTTTAATCTGTATTCTAGTTTTTTTTAAGAAGCCATCCTCTACTCATAGAGAGATTAGATTACTTCTTCCCAATCAAAACTCTTTTATCTTGTGTGTGATTTTACGTTTGAGTGACAATGTCCTGTGATGTCACAATTGTCTGACAATGTCCTGTGATGTCCAGGTGTTGTCGCCATCAACGCCTCCGTTCCAGACAACCTGGCCTGCTGGCTCTGCAAGAATTCTGACGCTGATGTAAGGTCCCTTCGCTTTACCAAACATCCCAGTTTTAAATATCATTTGTTTTTTATTTATGAATATTTCATATTTCTCCGATTCATACTCTCCTATTCTCTCTCTCTTTTCTATATAAATGCCTCATGGTTTTTTGATGGTTGTTTCCTCATGGTTGATTGGTTCTTTTTATAAATTGACGATTGGTTTTCTTTTTTTATAAATTCCATATTTTTCAAATTTATCGAATTTCAAATTTATATCATGAAAGACATTTATAACTATTCACATTGCATTTATATTTATTTGGTTTATAAATACTCAAAATAAATTTTAAGTGAACATATTTATTCTTATTTTAGAATTTATTTTTTGTTCATTTATAAACCCATGTTACTGAATGAATGATAATATTAGAGGAGAATGGCAGTTAGTCGTTGAAACGTCGGGAGATAAATAAAAAAATGGTTGATTTAGCAATATATAAGGTTGTCCTGAAAGTTCGTAAACATTTTATAATTTAATTTTCAAGTGTTTACGAAATATTGGAGCCGCTGCACATGACGTCTGTTCCTCGTGTCAGAGGCGGCCATTTCTTTTGGAGCTAAGTCGGCCTGCCACTGAGTAGTGCTCCCAGTCTTAATGACAAAGGCAGACTACTTCACCCAGTCATGATGGTTGTCAAACAGACACCATCAAGGGTCACAACTTGATACCCTAATATGATTGAGTGGAGATAAGAAAGAAGAAAACGAACTATTGAGACAACCTTGTAATTCTGAAATTTGGCCTACCGGCTGATTGGCCACCCTTGATATAGAAAACATGAGAGATTAAATCATTCTTTTATAAGAATTCTGGTATAAATTTACCAAGGTTCTCAATATTATCAAGGTTGTCCTTAAAGTTCGTAAACACTTGCAAAATAAATCATAATATGTTTATGAAATTTTGGGACAACCTTGTATTTCCAGATCGATGTAGTGTGGGGTTCATGTTTTGAAATATAAAGGATCTACTAATCGCTTACAATATTGTGAGCATCATTTAGAGATAACTGTGGTATGTTTGGTATATAGAATATTCGGTTTCTTTGTTTATATTTCTATTGAGAGTGAATATTTTCTTAATTTCGAGAGAGAGAGAGAGATTGAAACTGATTTATTACAATATACATATGAGATTATTAGATAATAAAAAGGCATATATTGGATTTAATAAAAGATATATATTTCCAATATTTCAGCTGGCTGAACGCCAACCTTTATCGAGGCATTACAATTTTGTATACACAAACACAAAAATAAATATTTTATTAAATCAATATATGCCTTTTTATTATCTAATGAATTAAATATGGATTGCTCTATTTTCAAAATATAAGAGTATATAAGGTTAAATACAGAATAAATATAAGAGAGAGAGAGAATATTTCTTATTATGCAAATATATTGTGCGTAGTATTATGCAAATATTGCAAGTTAGATATCAAATTGGCACTGGGAATGTTCACCACTTATAAGACGAGCCTCTCTTTTCCTTATTAGTTTCATCTTCTATTCACTAATTGTAGGATTTCGTTCTTTTTTTCAAAATATAGCGTTGAATAATTCTGTTCTCTAAAACAACATGGCTGCCCTAGTCAGTTCATAGCCTCGGTCGGGAATTCCACTAATGGTTAATTGCATATCCCTATTTGCATAAAGCCTTCTTGAGTTATGAGGAGGTATTATCTAACGTTGATGGGGTCCTTGTCGTATTTAGAAAGAAATCCTTTGAAAATGCTGCGTGTAATTACAAGTATGTAATTAGTAATTTAATAATTAGTAATTTATGTACTGTATGTGTTATGCATTGTATGTGAATACAAGTACACTTGTATTATATAGTTTATAATATTTAGAGTTATAAACAGAATGAATCACCCCATGTGTCACAAGTATAAAGCTGCTTATATTAGTAATATGAGTAAAATTCTAACATTTGTACATCAGAAAAAATACCTGTAGTATGAAATAACATATTTGTTTCTTAATGGACCTTGATTTATAGAGTAAATACTAGTAAAAACTATCTTATGATGCACTAGCGCGCCATCTCTTATGAAAATTCGAAACTATTTTAGACGCGTAAGATTCTTTTTTAAATTAAACAATTTCTATTGCCCTTACTGCAATGGAAAAATTGATGGAAGGGCCTGGCTCATCATTATTGGATCATACATGGAGGGTTCACCACTGATGAGCCAGGCCTTTCCATTAATTTTTCCATATTGCAGTAAGGGCAGTAGAAATTGTTTAATTTCAAAAATAATCTTACGCGTCTAAAATAGTTTCGAATTTTCAGAAACTATCTTAGTTTATTAAACACGTTCTTTTCTGATTTATAATATAATAAAATAAGTAAAGCTTCCAGGGATAATTGTATTGGGCAAATTATCATTATTATCATTAATTTGTTAATGTAATACTCCTGTTGAAGGACTGACAAGTCAGAAAGCTTGAAAATAAAAGGTTTTCACAAGAAACTTAGCCCTGGAAGCTTTATTCATTATATCTTAGTTTATAACAATAGTTATCTCTTTTATATTAATCTTCTAGAGTATTTGACAATCAAAGAGAATTCGCTACAATGTATTTGTGATGTGCAGAAAAAGTACTGTGATTATGTGTGTGAAAACCTTGACAATGACAAACATTGTAAGTATTGGTTTTTATATTACTATTGTATTGTTCTGAAAATAGAGCAATCCATACTTAAATCATTAGATAGTAAAAAGGCATATATTAGATTGAATAAAATATTTATTTTCCCTATAATAGGGCATTATATGCCCATAATTTGCCCTAATAAAGCCATAGCTATTCGTAACAATCCATAAAAATATTAAACACTTGGTAACAAAAAACACAATCTCACCAAAATACTGTTATTAATCTTTCTAATCAATCAATTACACCCGAAATTACGACACTTCTATCAAAAGGCTTGAACTTCGTACTTTCCAAAAAAAATTATTTTCCTAAAACTCTAGCTGCTATAGTAGGCAAATAAATATTTTATTCAATCCAATATATGCCCTTTTTACTATATAATTACTATCTATATATATAAAAATGAATGTATGTCTGTTTGTTTGTCCTTTATGCCTGACCAAACCACTCATTGGATCGCCATGAAACTTTGGGAAGTTATTTAGTATAGTACTGGGAAGGTTTCTAGCAAATAAAATTTTTGAAATAACTTTTCGTCTAGAAATAATCAAGATAAATATTCTAATTTATCTGTTATAATTCAACAATCTGCTCTAAATATTATCATGATGATACGATGATTTTGTAATGTAGAAAATTAGGAAAGACAAAATTCAGGATGACACGGCAATTTATTTGAGACAAGAATAATGATACAATTCAAAGGCAAGATACTATTCCTTTAACTTCCAATTACCGAGGGAACCAATTAATATTGATTTTATTCAACTTATCGAGTATTTTTCAAGGGACCGGGAAAAAATGTTCACTTTATCGAGAGATTCGTTAAACAAACCTTTACTCGGGTAAAACCCGGGCGAAGCCGGGTACATCCATACAAGAATAATGATACAATTCCAAGGCAAGATACTATTCCTTTAACTTCCAATTACCGAGGGAACCAATTAATATTGATTTTATTCAACTTATCGAGTATTTTTCAAGGAACCGGGAAAAAAATGTTCACTTTATCGAGAGATTCGTTAGACAAACTTTTACTCGGGTAAAACCCGGGCGAAGCCGGGTACGTCCGCTAGTTGTATATAAAATTGTTTCCTTTCTTAACTAGAAGAATTCAGATTACTGATATACTAAGATCAAATAAGTGACCTAAATGTTATCTTCTCTATGGTAACAGTAGAACTATGCTGTTGTTAAATTAGATCCATTTCATATGTTTGAAAGACATCATATATTTTAAACCTTTATATTGAAGCCGTCATTCTCTGTTAGCAAAGCGGGTTGTTTCACTTAATTTTCTGAATTTGATGCTGAAGCCGAGATTTTACTGTCTCGAGTCTGGACGATTGTCTGGATGATAACAGTAGAACTATGCCGTTGGTAAATTAGAACCATTTCACATGTTTGAAAGACATGAAATACTTTAACACTTGATATTGAAACCCCCATTCTCTGTTAGCAAAGCCGGTTGTATCCTTAATTTGCTAAATTTGATGCTGAAGCCGAGATTTCACTGAAACCGAGACTGGACGATTGTCTGGATGAGCCTGAATGATAACAGTAGAACTATGACATTGGTAAATTAGAACCATTCCACATGGTTGGAAAGACCTCCTTCAAGCCATTCTCGATGACCACTAGCCTGAAACCATGGTCTCTAGATGGACGTTTCTCAGTTTACCAAAGCTGGTGTTGTGGCTCTGTTACCGATTCGAGGACGCTAGTTTGCGGTGACGATCAATAGATGGCGTCTACCTTTGACGTTTATTTTGACAGAAGAGGTGACCTCTATCTTTATATAAGCAAATAAAACATTCAAAGCACAAACGTTGCTCTCTGAGAGCCAGCTGGTTGTCCTCCTTGATTTTCTATATTTGATGCTGAAGCCGAGATTTCACTGACTCGAGTCTGGATGATTGAATAGACAAAGAAAAAAATCGTAAGTTCCTATGGGAGGAGCTCTTAAATATAGGAGCTGTGAATCTGGCAATAGGAAGTTTTAGCTAGTTAAGTAAGTGGTAGATATTGTAGCAAAGTTTTCTATTATTTTATTAACAGATTCTCATTTTTTATGTTTATATATTTGTTACTCTGCAAACTTCCCTCTTTACTTATCTTTTGTTTATCATCCATAGTTTATTCTTGCCTTAAATAAATTGCTGTCTCATATTGAAGTTTGTCTTTCCTCATTTTCTACCTGGCAATATCATTTAATGGATTGAATGTAGAACTGTGGTGTTATTTAATGGATTGTAAGTAGTAGAACTGTGGTGTGGCAGATTATTTAGAAGAGAAGAGCGCCGAACTAAATAGAATCAAGTGGCCAACTTGTGTTGAATGCAAGAAAGTCATCGATCCAATTCTGGAGTATCTTTCTAAAGAAGAAAATGTGGAAAATCTTCTCGACGAGATCTACCTAGTGGTTGACCCTTGCAAGCTGGTTCCCCATCATCTACAAGATAAGGTGAGTCGCTATAGAGAAATACAACACTTTTATCTCTATTATGATGCACTAGCGCGCCATCTGTTATGAAAATTCGAAACTATTTTAGACGCGTAAAATTATTTTTGAAATTAAATAATTTATACTATCCTTACTGCACAATGGAAAAATTAATGGGAGGGCCTGGCTCATCAGTGGTGAACCCTCTCAGCGGTTTCGCCAGTTTAATCTATGGTATATATTTAATGGTAGATTAAACTGGCGAAACCGCTGGGAGGGTTCACCACTGATGAGCCAGGCCCTCCCAATAATTTTTCCATTGCAGTAAGGACAGTAGAAATTATTTAATTTTCAAAAAGAATTTTACGCGTCTAAAATAGTTTCGAACTTTTATTTCTATAAACCAAATCAACCTTTTTCAAAATTTTACAAGGGTGTTCTAAAAGTTCGTAAACACTTGCAAAAATCTAAATACCAATATTATTCGCCGTTATATATCATGTCTTTGTATTAATATATACAGTTATCAGCGTCATAATCAAGCAACAATCCTTAATTATTCTGTCACCGTTTGCTTTTGTGAATGGAATAAATACCCAAATATGGCCCTATCTCATAAACATCGGTGGTGCAGTGGTAGAATGCTCGCCTGCCACGCGGGCGGTCCGGGTTCGATTCCCGGCCGATGCATTTTTTTTTTTTTTACAATTTTTAAAACTCATTTAATTATACAAGAATGACATCCACGGCGCCAATTTATAATTGTAACGAATAGTATTTGAATAAAAGCATTTAATCGGGTAAAACCCGGGCGTTGCCCGGGTCATTCGGCTAGTTATGTATAAATTAATAGTGTTATTATGTATTATTATGTATTCGCCGTAATATTATTCGACAAGTAATAAGAAAAACACTAACTTTTGGAACAACCTTATATATATAGGGAATAACGAGTGAATAAATATTCAAGAAATTTGATGGTATGGATCCTGAGAAATTTGTAGTCAGAGAAATCTCTGGCAGCAATAACAGGAATTCTAGAGAAGTTTTCTATTGGTAACAACTCAGAAAACGTGCTGACAGCAGCTGAATATATATGTTATAAATATTTTGTTTTGTTGTTGAAAAAGATAGAGAATTGGAGGTGCAGTCGTGAAAAATAAAATATAGTTATTTACTTATCAAGTAACTTTTATTCTCAATTACTTGGAAAGAATTACACAGTAATATAGAATTTATAAAATGAATCCTATATTCGTGAATTAAAAAATAGGTAGGTTAACTATACATTACTTTACATCAAAATTCAAAGTATTCTAAATCTATGGTCAAAAATAAAAGAATAGTCAATGATGAAAGTAAAATACACGTTTTTAAAAAATAAAATATTTGAATTTTAGATTATGTAATATATATATACAGTAAAACCTCCACGAGAGGACACCTCTCTATAAAGGACAGTTTTCATTTGAAAATTTACCAATTTTACTATTTCGCAACTCTCCGGTAAGAGAACACTTCTCTCTAAAGGACACGTTGGCTCTTCAATTAGGTGTCCTTTACAAGTTGGTTCTACTGTAGGGTTAAATAATTCCAATTGTCACACCTAGATGGCGCTGTGTTAAACTTTGTGTGTTATAAAAGTTACATTTTGTAAATGTAAATATTTATTTATTCTTTATTAAATTATTTTATATTTTATTGTAAACATTATGTTATATTTCTTTTTTGTTAGAATACCATTTAACTAAAAATAGCATGCCTAAATAAGTCGAGAGACTTTTTGAAATAAAAACAATATAAAAGTCGGTGGATGAGAGGGCAACACGCTCGATTCCCGATATAAGTCGGTGGATGAAAGGGCAACACGCTCGATTCCCGACAATAAGTCGGTGGATGAAAGGGCAACACGCTCGATTCCCGACAATAAGTCGGTGGATGAAAGGGCAACACGCTCGATTCCCGACAATAAGTCGGTGGATGAGAGGGTAACACGCTCGATTCCCGACAATAAGTCGGTGGATGAGAGGGTAACACGCTCGATTCCCGACAATAAGTCGGTGGATGAGAGGGTAACACGCTCGATTCCCGACAATAAGTCGGTGGATGAGAGGGTAACACGCTCGATTCTCGACAATAAGTCGGTGGATGAGAGGGTAACACGCTCGATTCCCGACAGCCATGAACCGGGATTCAATCCCGCGTTAAAATTTGTCTAATATGTAAATAACCTTCACATACTATTCACTGTTCAATTATCATGAACTAGGTTGCTCTTGCTGAGCGGTACCTATTAATGTGATTTGAACCAGACCAGAAATAAAAACAACTTTTAGTGGCTAACCGTGTCTGTGGTGATGAATGATCCTACACTACTGTATATATATACCAGTTTTTTAAATTAAAATTATATAACTATAAATAACCAGATGATAGCTAACAAATCTTGTTTGTGTGGTCTACAGTGCCATGCTCTTATTCTGAAAGGCGCCGAAGAACTGATCCACAGGCTGAATGGCTACCAAATTTGCTCATGGGTTAGGATGTGTAATGATAGCAAAGCTATTTAAACCTGATGAATAAATATTTATGATATTTGCATATTGAGGTATTTTATAATACAATTACATATAAGGTTTTTTAATGGGAATCTATTTAAATTGTAACTATGTTTTTTTCTATTACAATCAACTAATTTATAGCTGTGTTTATTGTTGTGTTTACGTTCTGGTATACAGTGAGGTAGATAGAACGCAATAAAACAAAGTTTATTTTCTCAGGTAACAACTTTCTACTGGAAAGTAGAAGACTAAAGTACTAAGATTATAAAGATGGTATTTATAATGAAATTCATAAAATGATATCTATTTAAAAGGTAATTAAACTGATCGAAGGTATAAATGAAAATTAATGAAAATTTGGATGGAAATTTTGCCGGGAGGATATTGATCTGTAAAGATAGAGGTCACCTCACGTCAAAATAGACGTCAAAGTTAGACGCCATCTTTGACTGTCGCCGCAAATCAGCGGCCTCAGGTCGGTGACAAAGCCACAACACCAGCTTTGGCAAACTGAGAAGATGGCGTCTAGTCTATTTTGACTGTAGGGGTGACCTCTATCTTTTAGACCAATATTCTCCAGGCAAAATTTCCATCTTTGGCCATAGATTTGGCCTAGCCACTTTACCAGCTAAACACCTCTTTGGAAGATTGTGAAGATTCCATTATCTCCCTTGTGGATCTCATGGATTAAAGTCCGCCCTGGACTGACGAGGGCCATTAGCCTGAAGACATGGTCTCCAGGTGGAGACTTATCAGTTTGCCAAAGCTGGTGTTGTGGCTTTGTCACCAACCCGAGGCCTCTAGTTTGCGGCGAGGGTCAATAGATGGCGTCTAGCTATGACGTTTATTTTACACATAAATCAAATTCTCCTACTATCGTTAATGCAATGAAAAAATATTGGAATGGCTTGGTTCATTAGTGGTGAACCCTCTCATCGATTTCGCCCATTTAATCTGCCAGACCGCTTTTTTTAGAGTTCTAATACTTTATTAGACTATTCTGATCATGTATGCTACACTGAAAGGTGGAATCTTAGAATTGTTATTCAAGTAAACTATGGACTAAGCTTTTAGGAGAGTAGAATTATATTTAAATATTTGCGTCGAGCAATGCTCTTCAGCCACAATAAGAACCAAGTCGGTAAGGTATAAATTAATTAAAGGAAAATTCGGTAAGCAGTTGTCATAAATTCACCTTCGTAAGTATAGAATGAAATACTTTACAGGAGGAAATATAGAAAGATAAAGCTATTATATATACATTAAAACCTCCCTTTAGCAGACACCTCTCCACAAAGGATAGTTTTCATTTGCAAAATTACCATTTTTACAATATAGCAACTCTCCAGTAAGAGGACACCTCTCCCCTTTAGGTGACCCTATACAGGGAGGTTCTACTCTATATAGAAATACATATTCTTTAGAAAAAAATTTCAACAGTAGTGTTTGAAATGTTTCCAAAATAACTGCTACACAATAACATTTATATTGCCATTCGGAAAATTAGGGAAGACAAAAACTTCAGGAGGAGACAGCAATTTATTTAAGGCAAGAACAAACTATGAAGGATAAACAAAAGATAAGGAATGAGAGTAGTAAAATATAAACATAAAAAATTATACTCTGTTAATAAAAATAATACTTCTCTACATAGCTACTTCCCTATGGGAGCTGTGACCCACAGCTAGCAATTATTGTAGTCACTGACATGGATCTGACGTGCTTCTGCCAAGGATTCCATCGAAGTCTTCGAACCTTGTCCCTAGTACCTCTGCGTTATTATTATTTTTTTTTTGCGGCGTGAAGAGCGGCTTTGTCGTCGTATTGTCTATAGGTACATCGTCATGGAGGGAAATCCTGGCTTTGACACGTCGGTGGAATCCTGGAGCCAGTCTCAGAAAATGTAGATCACAGCACCCATTGCCTCAAGGCCTTCTCGATGGTCTTCAGTTTGTCTTCCCCAACTTACACACATCTCCACCAAAATGCCACGTGAAAAATTAGGGAAGACAAAAACTTCAGGTTGAGACAGCAATTTATTTAAGGCAAGAACAAACTATGAAGGATAAACAAAAGATAAGGAATGAGGGAAGTTTACAGAGTAGTAAAATATAAACATAAAAATGATACTCTGTTAATACTAGTGTAAAATAATAAATACTCCGCTACAATATAAAATGAATTCAAGGTAAATGGAATAGAAATGAAATAAATCTACTGTTTATCATGAAATCAAATACTGCTACACACAAAAAAAAAAACATAGTTTTAATACTCTCACCTAAGGCATATGAAATAATAAAGAAAATGAACAATACTCTGTACACTGAGTTAGAACGTTACCACATTCAGGATAAAGGCCTAGCAAAACAATGTCAGAAATCAATACAATCCAAACCATAAACTTAAAGATTGCACAAATGAGAAAATTTGTAATGTCTGTGGGGTCCATGGAACCCACTCCGCTACAATATAAAATGAATTCAAGGTAAATGGAATAGAAATGAAATAAAACTACTGTTTATCATGAAATCAAATACTGCTACACACAAAAAAAAAACATAGTTTTAATACTCTCACCTAAGGCATATGAAATAATAAAGAAAATGAACAATACTCTGTACACTGAGTTAGAACGTTACCACATTCAGGATAAAGGCCTAGCAAAACAATGTCAGAAATCAATACAATCCAAACCATAAACTTAAAGATTGCACAAATGAGAAAATTTGTAATGTCTGTGGGGTCCATGGAACCCACTCCTGCTTGAATGTGAACTGAGTTGTCATACCTGTTCCAATCACCCTATATTTAGAAATAAACCAACAAACCACAAAGTTAATGGAACTGTTTGTCCTCTTTATAAAATACAAATAAACAGAATCATAAATAGATCTCAACATTTTTATGGTTTGGATCGTTATAAGATTTGTAAAAAAAATATCAAATATTTGTTGGCATGTTTTATCACAAAATAAAAATTGTTGTTTAAAGTAAAAACATCAGACCTCCATGGGAATAAAAGAAACTTATCCCTAGAAGCTTTATGTTTTCACCTTAGTTTTGATTGATACAAGGGATTAGTTTGTTGGATTGTTGTTTGATTTATTATTTTCTATAATTGTACATGTTTCAAGGATTTCCAGATGGCTTCTAAGATATTGTGAAAATTAATTATTTATTTAAGTATCCCAGGTTCCTGTAGTGTTTGTAGTTCTTGTTCTTGTTTAATTGATTAGATTAATACGATATTTTATTCCGAAAAATGGCACAAGCCATCAGCAACTTTTATTTTCACGACCAGTAGATGCTCTTTTCTTAATTTCCACCTGATTCCAGTACAATTACTTCTAATGGAAGTATATGAATTCTTGCCCACAATTATGAAATAACCATTTAACAATGATACCCATTTCAACTATTTTTATGTTATTATTATATCGATGTATTATATTCCGAAAATTTAGACCACAATTGTTGTCAAGAATTTATATGCCCCCATTAGAAGTAATATCACTGGGATAAGATGGATAAATTAAGAAAAAGGTATCTCCTTATAGTGAAACTGAAAGTTGTTGATGGCTTGTGTCATAATTCGGAATAAAATATCAATTAATTGTTTATTTTTAATTATTCCAGAATTGGCAGAGCGCCATCTAGTGGAACAAAAATCAACTAAACGTTGATTTAGACTTATTCGATTATATTTGGCCAACCCATTTCTTGATAAATCGAGAAAAGTCAACCACGAACGAAATATTTGGTCGTTCAGGTACAGTCTGCACCAAGTGATGAGAGCCGACAGCACGAAACGAGTTCTTCGTTGGGTTTTATTGATTTATAGAGAAATAAGCTGGCCAAATATTATGGAACTTGCTTAAATCAACGTTTAGTTGATTGTTGTTCTACTAGATGGCGCTCTGCCATTTAAAATGCTCATGTGAGCGGACAGGAAATGTCTCTTTTGTTTTTAATATCATCACCTGACCTTTTATTTTCGTATTTTTCACACATATTGCTTCTTAAAAAGCCAGTGGCCACTCAACAATACAAAATCCTCACAACCACCAATAACCAGGTAGTAGGTATTTAGGTAGCATATAAGGGAACATCCATCAGATAGGGTGGACGGATGCGACTGTCTAATAAACTTCTCCAGACCAACAGCCATCAATACATAGAATGTATGGGATAGCTAACCTATGGTGGGCGAGATTTATGAAAAGCCATAAAAACTCAATGATGATACTAAATGAATGGCTAAATTAACTACAGATAGTTAAAGTTAACACTACCAACCAATAGCGGTATCTGAATCCATGTCAAGTTTGGCAGATAAGGTGTCTGTTTTCCATGTTATAAGCGACCTCAACTGAGGCCAAGTAGAACTGCCGCAGTAAGTTCTTTAGATTCTTGAATCATTGGCAGACGTACATTTACCCATCATGAAGATAACACCTATCGCCTGTCTTTAGATCACTAGGAGAGAAAAGAACTATTAAAAGCTAACATAATTATAAATGATAAAGCCAAATGAGCCAACAACCATAATGAAAAAATCCCAGTTGAAAACTATTAGTATCTCGGTGAAAAGCAAAGAAAATGTCAACTTAAACAACGGTGCAGTCAACAACCATGATAATTCCATACAAGAATCAACAACAGTTATGAACGATGATTTCAACAGAACCAAGAATTGGGATAAACACGTCCAGCTAAGAAATAAGTTGAGGCTAACACAACCAAGTTAAAAATCGGTTGACATCAACCAAGTTAGAAATTATGATAAAGTTAGCACAACCTACAACGAACCCATACAACTTAGATGAAACAAACTAAGCCGAAAATGATGACAACGTCATCACAACCTACAACGAACCCATACCGTACAATCATTTCTAATCAAAAACAAAAACTCAAAAGGCTGTGTGGTACATCCGCTTTTTTTGACGTGACAACGTCTTAAATTAGGTTGCGGCTGGGAGTCACTTATGAAAAAGTGTAACGCCCGGTAACGTTACGATGAGTCACCGAACGAGAGTGCTGCGCGCACAGCTGCGCGCGCAGCGCTAGAGAATTAGGCGCATTGAATCGGCGCATGCTTGTCTCTGTCTTTGTCTTTCTCGAACGTTCTTGGCGTTGGAAAAACAAGAAAGCGTCATAATACAAGTTCACACGTGTGGTTAAAGTATCGTCAGCTGTGTCTGTAGTGAAAATGTGGAGTGCTTAGATTCGTCATTTACAACAACTACAACAATAAAGGTAAATAATTGTACACTGATATTTCATTATCGTAAACTATGATTGATTGATTAATTGTTAGATTGACACAAAAGTTGAGAAACTGAGTTTATAGGTTATGTCATACTATTGATAAATGTTGATAGTGTTAAGTAAATTATTAGTTTAAAATTAATTAATTAATTAATTATTATTTTACAAATTTTAAATAGTTTCAAATTTATTTAGCAAAAATTTGAACCTTCGATCTGAATAAATGTTTTGATTTTCGAATTGATTATTTAAAATTACAAATATTAAGAAAAAGTGGCAGATATAAGAAAACTTTATTTAAACTGTGTTGAGCAAGAATTTTAACATCTAATATAAGTAAATGTTTTAATTTTCAACTTCATCATTTACAACACTGTCGATTTCATATTTCTCCTATCATCGTCCTATCCTCAACAAAATCACTCAAATAGGAATTAGTTAAGTTTAAGTTTACATGTACAATGTTTTAGTAAACAAAATATATTTCTATAGTTAAAATTTGTGCAATTCTTATTTTCATTCAATTCCTTGTTCCTATTGTGCAATTTAATTATATTCATATCAATAAATATTCTACCGTTGTCACGTAAAATCTTCGCCCGTAAAACCGACTTTACAGGCAACCATTGTTTTTTAATATAATAATTTCGTTTTTTCTTTTATAATTATTAAAATATAATATGTTTAAAAAAAATATTCGCAAGAAAACAACCCAAACCAATTGATAAATATAATTTTTTTTCACAAATGGACAAAGAATAATAAGAGATGTCACACCTGACATTTGGAACACCACCATCTAAGTGTGGCATGGATATCACTCAGGATGAATCTGCTAATAACCAACACTTGGTTGAGTAACCTTCTTTAGGAGAGATGTCACACCTGGAAAGAGACATTTGATAAGTGAAGAGTGGTAAAACGATGTACATCTTCCCATTTTCTATGTTAAGGCGCTGATGTTCGATAGACTTTTTATTCATTTGTGTGAATTTTATTAAAACATAATATAAAAATGGTCAGAATAATATATATTGAAAAATTCTCATCTTCTATTATTATTCAAAGTTTATTTCTTGACAAAAAGAATATATAAATTTCTCAAATTATATATTTTGAAATTATTCAAAATATATATATTAGTCATATTTAATATAGATAGGGTTTCCTGGGTCACACAGCTCCAACAATGGACACTTTATAAAATAATAATTTTACTCTAGGTAGGATGTCTAGGAGCCTGGCAGGGCTGATTTAATCGGACTCGGCCGAGTAATGCCTAAAAAATGGGCGAAGGCTGATTCGAGCGACCCGATGTTGGAGCTCTGTTACCATACAACTTAGATGAAACAAACTAAGCCGAAAATGACGACAACGTCATCACAACCTACAACAACGACGACAGAACATACAACAACTAGGATGAGACCAACCCAGTTAAAAACGATGACGAAGATCCCGGCAACGACCGAAGGGTGGGAAAGGTTGAAAGAGGACCCCGTCCCAGCTGCGCGGCGCCAGGATTGGAGCTAATTTGTCCATCAAATCGACCCTCTTTGTCGCGACACTTTCCTGGGACTTATTGCCCCTCTTGATGCACCGGGCTCTTGTGCATGTGTACATCGTAACACAAAAAGTTCCAGAAGGAGACAGGTCTATACAATATCACAAACAAAAGTGCTTTCATACAAAAAGCTTGGAAACAGGAAAAGCTATTCTTAAATGGAACGAATCAGTAAATAGAAAGCAGTTTTCTCAGGTCCAGTATCAAAATACCTTTATGAGCCAATGATTTTGTTGTCGTGTCCAATGAAGAGCTTTAGATGTCTACATGTATCTCTATCACAGCAATGACAATGTCCTCTATATTATAAGCCAATTACACTATTTATATATAAGACACTCTATTCTCGTCGATTCAGTTTTCTAGTGCAGCAGATAACCACGGCACTGTATCGTTCGTCATCAGGTGGGACAAAGTACTTCACCTTCTACGAGTCAGACAGCCTAAATCTAACATTTTAAGTAGCCATCTCAAATGGCCTTTGTGAAGAGTAATGATAAACGGAAAAATAAAGTGGTCAGGGATGAGAAAATATTTTTCAGTTTATCATTACCCTTCACAATTCATCCTTTCACACTTCATCCCTAAAGTTAGAAATAAACGTTATTTCTCCTTAAAATAAATTTCGAATTTTCGTTCAAAAGAAACATTTGCGGGATAATTGTCAAACGTCATATATTTGAATGCACTATGCACGTCTATTTTCAAAAAGTTGTTTTTCACACACAAAGAATGTAATATATTCTCTTCTCTCTCTCAATATATGATAAGTATTTAATAGCATAATGGCATAATGGCAGCGGTCAGATGGAACGGCTCTTTTACAGAATTCATCAAAATACAATCAGGTGTTCTTCAGGGTGAACCTCTTTCACCGTATTTATTTATTATTTTCATTAACGATCTGGTTGCTACACTGGATGATTCTGACCTGCCAGGTATATACTTACCGGGCCATGGAACTATACACCTCCTCCTGTTCGCGGATGATATAGTCCTCTTTGTTGAATCCAAGATAAATCTCCAAATAAAGATTAATATAATAAAAATATATTTTGAGGAAAATGGTTTAACTCTGAACCAATCCAAGTCTAAAATCGTAGTGTTTCGAAATGGAGGCCGCTTGGCCAGATCTGACGTTTGGTTTTGGGGCCAACAACCCTTGACAGTATCTTCAAAATATACATATCTTGGCTACCCCTTAACTACCAAAAATCCAACTGCTTACGTGGCGCAGCACTTTAAAAGCAACGCATTGGTTTCTACAAACGCAGTATGGAGAATACTATCTAAGTCAAGAACCAAATCGTTCGGAGCAGTGATGAAATTACTTGACTCCATAGTTTTATCCACGTTGTTATACTCGGCCCCCCCTGTGGGCGACAAATCAGATAGGAGTTGTAAACCAGATGCAGGATATTTTCCTACGGCGATTTCTTGACCTTCCCAAATATACTCCGGACTACATCTTACGAACAGAAACCGGAAAGATGTCCCTTGAATTAAACATTACGAAATTGATACGGATTTTAAAAATGGACAGGACAAGATTACCCTATGTTTGCTTGTCCCAGCTCTGGAAAGTTTCAATTGTGAGAAAAGCGGGAAACAACTTTATTCATAACTTGAATAGCATCATTGACTCTAGGGGTTTTTCTTTTCTTAAGAACTGTGAAGATTATATGGTTGTGCGAGGAGAAATGCCTAGAATTATTCAAACCACAGTTGGACCAGCTACTCCAATTTGACCGAGCTAAGATACAAAACTCAACTCATTTTATTCACTACCAATCTCTAAGTAGCTCCTTTATGACGGAGGACTACTTACTATCAAACCTCCCTTTGAAAATTAAACGATTTATAGCCCGTCAAAGGATTCTATGGCTACTTTTCCGCGAGGATATCACGGGATTTTGGAACAGCGACCCTTTAAATTGCTACTTCTGCAATGTTGGCATCCAAGACAATTTGGTCCACTATCTATTCCATTGCCCTTTCCTACATGAAAAGAGAATGGAAATTCGCGAAATTTCGGAGCTAACTCACTACAATGAATAACATGTATATAAAATAATTACTGCTCTCTCCTGCTGGATAAAACATTTGTTTCAAATATTTTAAATTTTTCAAGGCGATTGATAAAATGACAGAAGAAGTGCTCAACTCCACAGACAACGGCTGATTGCTCCCCCTCCCCTCTAAATTGCTTTTCCTCCTCACTCATGTACATATATAATCTTTTAGGGGAATCCCCTTGTAAGACAATAGTGTCTTAATAAAGGTTTTTGTTTGTTGTAATAAGTATTTAAAATATGTAAATAACAATGTGTATATAAAAATAGTATTTATTATTAATTTGCTAACGTGATAATTATGTTGAAGGACTGATAAGTCCGAAAGCTTGAAAATAAAAAGTTGCACAAGAAACTTAGACCTGGAAGCTTTATTTATTTTATAATATATTTAAACGTCGTTTAAAAAAAAATATTGTTTTTAGAGTAACTTCTTATTAACTATTTATGTATCTTTTTTACCTCTCTAATTTGACCATATATAATAAGATTAAAAAAATACACATCCCTATATACAGGGTGATCCAAAAGTCCCGCACAACTTTAAAAATTAATAACTCTGCGAATATTTGCGCTAGAGCAATGCGGTAAACACCATTGTGTTCAGGATGCAATGGGATTTTTTATGGCAAATAATGAAAAATTCGAAATTGATTTTAGTTACAACTTTATTCGCTAGATGGCGCTCTACCAGAATCAGAGATTCAGCGGCCAAATTGTTTGATAAATTGAAAAATATAACTGAACGACACGTATTTTTCCTTTTTGAATACCAGGAAAGAACCCTAATAATATCAAATGATAAATTAATAAAACACCATTTCGCCAAAAGTTAGAAGAATTGGTTGACGATTTTTAAATACAATCTGAGATATGTAAAATAGGTATATGCAAATTAAAACAGGTAGCAAAAAATATTTATATTTTAGATGGAGTTTTGTGAAATAGATTGAATGTTTGAAAATAACTACTGATATCAATACACGATTTTTGAAATGTTAATATAGTACCAAAAATTATGATGGCACTACTAATAGGATTTCTTGCTATAAGAAATATATAGTTTCTTGTGACAAATTTGCGACACTTGACTATTTAACTGGATATTTGTCATGATCCAAAAATGAAATATAGAGGGGAGTGACAAAATATATTTTTCGTACTTTATACCAAATATCCTATGGATTTGTCAAATGTTATCATTGTTTATTATACTGTACATAATTTTGAAAATGTATCCCCTAAAAAAATCATTTTTAAATCGACCTTTTGCGTTGAAAAACGTGGTAGTAAAATCATTTTGTATTATTTTTTGCGCAAAATTTCTAAAGTTGGTGGGGGGGATACAGAGAATATTCCTTATGCTATTTCTTCTAATGAGCGAAAAGCGATAAACTAAACATAAGCGGTAAATTTGTGTATACCAGTGTTATTCGAGAAGTTATAACACTTTGGCCTGCACGACATAATATAAGATGCGGGCAAATGACAAACAAAAAATTACTGTTCACAGAAAAAAAAAGAGTCAATATGTGAGGACAGCATTTATTATTCCCATAACCCAAAACAAAGAGCTGCAAAATATAACACATGAGGTAACTGCCTTCTCTCTTGTATTAGGTCACAATCCTTGCTCAATGTGGCGCCCTTCATTCTCAAACACCGCCTGCAGACGATAGATGACAGAATGTTCACAATTAAATAGTTGAAATTTATAAAACGTGCCATCTGATAGAAGTCTTCAACATGGCCAATGTGGTAGGCCGGCATCAATAAAAACGCGACTTATTGTACTCCATAACCGAAATTGTAAGGCGTCAAGTCTGGTGATCTTGGAGGCCACTGGTATATAAAGTGGCGACTTATCGACGAATTCCACCGAACGTTTCCTTCAGCAATTGTTTGGCACCGCGGGAGATATGAGGAGGTCCTCCATCTTGCATGGATGTTATTTCGCTTAGTGCTTGTCTGTCCTGCAATATGGGAAAACCCTTTTCTCTCAAAAGTTGAACATAACATTCACCAGATACAGAAACTGTTTTAAAAGTTCTTCCATTGATTTTTTCGAAGAAAAATGGCCCAATAATAAAAGAAGAAGTGAACCCACTCAAAACTGTATCTCTGTGCTGATGAAGTGGTATTTCTGTAAAAATCCTAGGATTTTCTGTTGCCAAAATGAGGCAGTTTTGAATGTTAAATTCTCCCTTTAGATAAAAGTGAGCATCATCTGTTCTTAGAACATTTGACAGCCAGTTTTCCTCAATATCAATTTGCCGGAAAACCCATGGAGCGAATTCTTGACGCCTCTCAAAATCGCTGACTTTCAACTCGTGAAAACTTTGAATTTTGTTTGGGTATTTTTATAGAAAAAAAAACTGTTCAAACTGTTCCATACGAAATCCCCGTTTGTCGAGAAACTTGTCTAGCACTTACTTCTCCATACGTGGATAACGTTTCAATAGCTTCAGCATTCTGCAAAACCTTAACAGCCACTGACTTGCATGTCGATGGTCTTCCACTCCGAGGTTTTGCTTCCAAAGTTCCAGTTTCCTCAAAACTTTTAATCAATCGCTTTAGAGAGTAGCAACTCATTGGTCCTTTACCGCTTCGAATATCTTTAAAGGAACGAAACGCTCGTAAAGCTTCAGTGGCAGATTCTGTATCACAATTTAAAAAAATTCACCAAGAGTGCTTTATCCTGTAGTGACGGCATTCCAGGGGGAAGGGAAGAAGTCCGACCACACCTCCTTGCGGTCCCCCCTGGACCCTTGGAATATTTGACCAAATTCTGGTTCGTTTCCAAGATGACTAACGTTGCAACGGCACCCATTTTCAATTGAAGAGCAAAACTGATATCTCCAGTAATGCTACCGCGTCCGGGGTAACCCAGATCTACTACAACATTCAATCTACTACAACTCAATATACGAGTAAATGGTACCCAGAGGAAAATAAAGAGCTGACTTGTCTTCTCTGTGACAACAATGTACATATTACTTGTCCTCAGGAGACAAAATTGAATCAGAATCTGAGAATCAATATCAAAGGTTATACCACACTACGAAAGGACAGACCGGGAAAATTCGGAGGAGGACTTGCCGTTTTGATTAAAACTCTAGAAATCAAATTTAAGGAAATCGCCTATAATCAGAGTAAGCCTAGAGAAAGCACGACAGAAGCTCAGGCAATAGAAATCTACCTTACAGATAAAACAATTCCAATCATAAATGTTCATCACCACGATAATACTAGCATCAATACAGGCCTGATAGAGACATTAAGTGAAGCGTCTTCGGATATCGCAATCATACTTGGTGATTTTAACGCCGAAAGACCAACTTGGGGATCACCTGTTCAGGATAACAAAGGTCAGCAGGTTGAGGACATGCTAACCGACCTCGACCTTACACCGTTAAATAACGAAAAGAACATCTATCTATCCAAGTCCACAGGCACAGAATCCGCAATAGACATCACAGCGATAAATTACAACATCGCACCCACAACACAATGGAAAATTCTGAAAAGTGCAATCAGTGACCACAGGCCAATTTCAACAACCCTAAAATTCAAAATTGAGAATTTCTAACAGAATAAAATAACACTGAAAAATTTCGCAGAAAAGCTTGAAGAACTGTGCAACGAAGAATTGAATCACAGAACGATTGACAAAAAAATTGGAAAAATTCTCTTTGAACATATCCAAAGCTGCAAAAGTATCGATACCTAGAGGTAGACGTAAAGACCTGTGAATACTTTACTGGAAGGACCACAACATCGAGGCAATGATTGCAGAGAGAGACAATATCAATGAACTTCTTAAAACAAATAAAACAGAAGAAATCATAAACTCATTGAAATTAGTCACAAAATAGAACAAGAAATTTGGATATTCAAACAAGAGAGAGAGAGAGAAATATGGGCAGAATTCTGCGAAAAAGCCATCACTGGAATATAATTAGTGTTATAAAACAATCAAAACCAACACTAATCCTCCAATACTCTAACCGATATGAATAGCGAGAACGAACAAACAGATGGCTGAAATAATTGCTGAATATCTTTCAAGCACTTCCAGACTCAGCTATACGAATGAAGGCAGGACTCTAAAAATAATGTAAACAGGTTAGTTAAACAAGCAAGAAATTGCCATCAACAAGATATTTACTCGAGAGACTTCACACTGAATGAGCTAAACTCATCAATAGGAAAGTTAAATCCAAGTTGTCACCCCTGGAGATGATCTAATCTTTGGTTAAATGATTAAACACGTTTTTTAGACGAAGCTAAAAATCAACTCCTACGAATACTGAAGATTTCATGGCAAACTGGTAAACTACCAAAGAATTGGAAGATATCAATTATAGGGCCAATACTGAAACCAAATAACGATGCCAAGGAATACAAGAACTATCGGCCAATTGCTCTTACCAGCATACTTTGTAAAATAACAGAATGAATTATCCACTCTAGGCTCATAGTCTGGCCCACTAACAATAATAAAATAAACTTCTACCAAACTGCCTAAAGATCCAGACACTGTACAACTGATAAACTGTTCTACCTCTATATAAAATGAAAGGATTTAAAAGCACGAATGTTTCTTTTATAAATAATACAAACTTCTACTGTCCTTACTGCGATGAAAAAATATATTGGAAGGGCTTGGCTCATCAGTTGTGAACCCTCCCAGCTGCTTCGCCAATTTAATCCTAGACCGCTTCTAAGAGCTCTAATACTGTATTGGACGATTCAGCTTATATACGCAGCACTAAGGGATGGAATCTCATAAATTGTTTTCAAGAAAACTATGGACATAAGCTTATAGGACAGTAGAATTACATTCAAATATTTATTTGAATATTTTCAACAATACCAACAATTAGAAATTCAGAGAGATTGTGGTCTAGACCTACTTGAAAGCAGAAGACAATTAAAAACAATAAAATTCACCAATAGCTTAAAAACTAAAGAAACAGAACACATATCCCATAGAACCTATTTAAACTGGACACAAAAAGAAAGTCTCAAAAGATCTTCAACACTTCAGTACGACAACAATATTAGAAAGAGCATAAATATGAAACATAATGAATTTCAAATTCGAGAATAACAAATATTTCCTACCCCATTGTCATCAAATGTAATCATCAATCTTAACCTGAATGAACCCTGCAATAAAAAAAAAAAGAAAACAAAAAAATTATTAAAAAGAAAGGAGTTGACACAATTGGTTTATGCGATCAGATAAATTATTTAACAGCATATACAGATGGATCATCAGACCTTACCATAAGTAATGGAAGGGCTGGAATTAACATAATACTGCAAGATGGAACATACATCAAAATCAAAGAAGGAGCAAGAAAGATTTCACTTGTGAACTGACAGCTATCTGGAAAGCTCTTGATGTATGCCTTAACCAACCATCCCTGCATCAAGCAGAAGGAATTATAATATACCGTACAACGACTTCATATCCGATCTAGAAGCAATTCAGAAGGGCAATACTATAATCACACAGAAAATACACTCGTTACTTACTCAACTGATATCATTGGAGAATAACTGCATTCTACAATGGATTCCTGCCAGTGTTTGGATCGGGGGTAAAGAAATGGCAGTTGAATTTGCAAAGGAAGCCAGAAAGTTGAGCCAAAGAAAAGAACAAATGTCATTATTTGACGCTAATGCTTTTGCAAAATACAAGATAATTGAACAAAAAATTAGAAAAGATCAAAATGTGAAAATAAACTCCGAGAGAAAAATGATAAAACTATAACATGATTTAGAACAAAACATTATGAAGGATGACAATACATCCAGATGGCACAAGAACCTATAGAACATGCAACAACTGTCCTGGTGTGGAATTAACACCTACCCACATATTCTCATGCCCGCAGCCTTGCAGAAAATTGACATAGACCCAGAGCAGTTGCTTTACACACCCAAGATAGTGGACAATGCTGCTGTGATAGAGATGCATGGAGACATCTGAGGCTCTTTATTGGACACAACAAAAACAACAACGGCATTCCAGAGTAAAATAAATCATCAGAGATAGATAAATATTTTTCAAATGAATTAAAATAAATATAATCGATACTGAGAGAGTTGAATTACAAAAAATTAGAAAATTATTATTTTCGAAATTTAAATAGCTGAGAGGATTCCAGCAAATCGCATCTAAAATATCAGGTTTTTTTTCTACATGTTTTAATTTGCATATACCTATTTTACATATCTCAGATTGTATTTAAAAATCGTTAACCATTTCTTCTAACTTTTGGCGAAATGGTGTTTTATTAATTTATCATTTGATATTATTTGGGTTCTTTCCTGGTATTCAAAAAGGAAAAATACGTGTCGTTCAGTTATATTTTTCAATTTATCAAACAATTTGGCCGCTGAATCGCTGATTCTGGTAGAGCGCCATCTCTAGCGAATAAGGTTGTAACTAAAATCAATTTCGAAATTTTAATAATTTGCCATAAAAAATCCCATTGCATCCTGAACACAATGGTGTTTACCGCATTGCTCTAGCGCAAATATTCGCGGAGTTATTAATTTTTAAAGTTGTGCGGGACTTTTGGATCACCCTGTATATAAAAGTCAGTGTATGTATGTCATAATTTGTACATAACTGGATGTAATCCCACCACAATATATATGCAATGTATGTTTTTAAAAGATTTTAATAAAAACAAGGCTTAGAAATCTGGGAGAAAGATTTAGAGAAAGGCCATCAAAGAGGAAGCAATCATTATCAGGTTTTATTATCCAGGAACTCATAAAACTGGGTTCAAGAACCTAGTATTTCCTGGATCAGGTCAGAACAAGTCCAGAACAAAAGGATAGCAAAGGCCCAATCAGAGAATAGGAGAATTAGCTAGGAGCCAATAGAAAGCTTACACGTCTCAAACACCAGCCAATCAAAACCCTGAATAGTTTTCGTGTTAAATCGCGTACTGGGTTTAGTCAGTTGGGACCTGGACAGCATCGAGTTAGCACCTGGACCGACCAAGGAACCGGTTAAAAGCCAGCCACCACCCTCTCAAACGATCAGATAAGTCTAATCCTCAATCATGTGAACAGCCATAGTTAATAGCAACTCAGCCAAATAGCTTCAACCCCTTTCTCCCTAGATCGCTAGCCTTTTCCAATCCAAATCCTGTGTTTTTTCGTTATTTTCCCCTGTGAGAACACCTTAACACTTCAGCAACGACTGCGCCCATCAATTCAATCAATCACCAATCAATTCAACCCATCAACTTCAAAAAGGTAATCGTCCCAACGTTACAGTGAGTCGACAGGATTCTATAGTGTAATACATCAAATATTACAGTGGTAACTTCTAACGTTACATGTATGTATGTACGTGTGTTTGTTCCTATGTCGGCTATACACGTCCACAATACGTAACAAATCTGACTGAAATTTTAACAGTATATATAGTAGAGTCTGGAAAGACTTATAGAGAAAATTCCAGGTCTCTATCCCGAATATTCTTCGAGTTATTTGTAAATTTACGTTGTAAATTTGCCCTTTCACCCGCACGCAGTGTCTCTAGCAGTGAAGATGGGAGGCAATATCAGGTGACCTAATGTACATGTAGAACGTGTTTTAACAGGACATAGAGAAAAATCTGGAAGTGATATTTGTCGCATTTTTAGCCAGGAAAAATTGAAATTGACAGGTTCTGGGCAAAAATAGTTTTTTTTTCAGTCAGAAAATGATGATGACAATATTGCTGTACCATGTTTGATTACCAGATACAATATTATACCGGGAAAAATTCTAAAAAGCAGGAACAAAATTTTACCAGAAAAACATTCATTCGAGCAGAAGACATAAAGCCAGATCATCTTTCTATAAAAATAGCTTCTCATACACAAAGTTTGGAGCGGGACGTTTCACAAGTGACATCCACGGCGCCAATTTATAATTGTAACGAATATTATTTGAATAAAAACACTTAATCGGGTAAAACCCGGGCGTTGCCCGGGTCATTCGGCTCTCTCTCTCTCTCTCTCTAATCTATAATATAATTAAAAGAATAATATATACTCATATCTTTTAAATTGTTTTGTACTTAAATATTTATAATGCATTTCTGTTCTTAAGCCTTACACAGATTTCACAATTAGCCCCCCTTTACCTTGAACAAGCTTGAACAAGTTGAACAAGCTTGCTTTCTAGCACCTGTAATATGTAAGAAAAAAAAACAGCAGATAAATTTTAATTACCTTTAGGGTAAAACTATTGTTAAATCCAGAAAGTCATGTCAAATCGGTAAAATTATTTATGGCTCAATGTTTTATTTCTTTTGAGAATTGAAAGTGTCTGGTTGGTATTAATCACTGATACCACAAATAATATAACTATGTAAAAGTAAATTTTAATTTTAGGATTACATATAAAATATATTACATTGTAGAACCTCCATGAGAGAACACTCGTGTTAGAAGACACCTCTTTACAAAGGAAAGTTTTCATTTGCTAAATTACCTGTTTTACCAGCTAGCACCTCTCTGGTAGGAAGACGCCTCTCCCTAAAGGACACTTTGGCTCACAATTAGGTTTTCTTCACAATGATATTCTACTGTATAATATTTACTAAATAATTCTTTGATAATAAAAAAAGTTTATTTGATCGATTGAAAATCGAGGGTATGGATTGTTAAAATTTGGAGAACTCTCTCATCCAAATCTTTTTTTTTTTTATTCGGAGAAAAAACGGAATAATTTTTTGAATAAAGAATATTGCTGAGAAAGGAGGATAGATTATAGTGGTATTTTACTGTGAATTAATAATAATATTGTAGCAAACTTTCTAATAAATCAAATCTGATAGATGAAAATAGTTATACAGTGTAAAAGTTCTAAAGAAGCTTTTTGGAATATTAAATTCTTGCGCTTTTTGTTAAAAAAGTTGTGTAAGAAAGCAGGATTCTAGTACATGTTGAGATAAGACGTTATGTAAGGAAGCAGGATTCTTGAACATGTTGGGATAAGACGTTGTGTTAGGAAGCGGGATTCTAATAGATGTTGATAATAGAAGTTGTGTAAGGAAGCAGGATTCTAGTACATGTTGGGATGAGACGTTGTGTTAGGAAGCGGGATCCTAGTACATGTTGGGGTAAGAAGTTATGAAAGGAAACAAGGTTCTAGTACATGTTGAGATAAGACGTTGTGTAAGGAATCAAGATTCTAGTACATGTTGGGATAAGACGTTATGTAAGGAAGCAGGATTCTAGAACATGTTGAGATAAGACGTTGTGTTAGGAAGCGGGATTCTAATAGATGTTGATAATAGAAGTTGTGTAAGGAAGCAGGATTCTAGTACATGTTGGGATAAGACGTTGTGTTAGGAAGCGGGATTCTAGTACATGATGGGATAAGACGTTGTGTAAGGAAGCAGGATTCTAGTACATGTTGGGATAAGAAGTTATATAAGGAAGCAGGATTCTAGCACATGTTGGGATAAGACGTTGTGTAAAGAAGCAGGATTCTATTACATGTTGAGATAAGACGTTGTATAGGAAGCAGGATTCTAGTACATGTTGGGATAAGACGTCATGTAAAGAAGTAGAATTCTAGTATAGGTTGGGATAATACGTTGTGTAAGCAGGATTGTAGTACATGTTGGGATAAGACGCTGGGTAAGGAAACAAGATTCTAGTACATGTTGGGATAAGACGCTGGGTAAGGAAACAAGATTCTAGTACATGTTGGGATAAGACGTTATGTAAGTAAGCAAGATTCTATTATATAATGGGATAAGACGTTATGTAAGGAAGCAAGATTCTAGTATGTGCTGGGATAAGACGTTATGTAAGGAAGCAGGATTCTAGTACATGTTGGGATAAGAGGTTATGTAAGGAAGCAAGATTCTAGTACATGTTGGGATAAGACGTTATGTAAGAAAGCAAGATTCTGGTATATGCTGGAATAAACGTTATGAAAGGAAGCAGAATTCTAGTACATGTTGGGATAAGACGTTATGTAAGGAAACAAAATTCTAGTACATGTTGGGATAAGACGTTGTGTAAGGAAGCAAGATTCTAGTGTATGTTGGGATAAGACGTTATGTAAGGAAGCAAAGATTCTAGTACATGTTGGGATAGGACGTTCTTATCCAACATGTACTAGAATCTTGCTTCCTTACATAACTTCTTATCCCAACATTTACTATAATCTTGCTTCCTTACATAAGGTCTTATCCCAACATGTACTAGAATCTGGCTTCCTTACACAACATCAAATCCCAACATGTACTAGAATCTTGCTTCCTCACATAACCTCTTATCCCAACACGTACTAGAATCTTGCTTCCTTACATAAGGTCTTATCCCAACATTTACTAAAATCTGGCTTCCGTACATAACGTCTTATCCCAACATGTACTATAATCTTGCTTCCTTACATAACTTCTTATCCCAACATGTACTAGAATCTTGCTTTCTTACATAAGGTCTTATCCCAACATGTACTAGAATCTTGCTTCCTTACATAACTTCTTATCCCAACATGTACTAGAATCTTGCTTTCTTACATAACATCTTATCCCAACATGTACTAGAATTTTGCTTCCTTACATAACCTTTTATCCCAACATGTACTAGAATCTTGCTTACTTACATAAGGTCTTATCCCAACATGTACTAGAATCTTGCTTCCTTACATAACTGCATATCCCAACATGTTCTAGTATCTTGCTTCCTTACATAAGGTCTTATCCCAATATGTACTAGAATCCTGCTTCCTTACATAACATCTTATCCCAACATGTATTAGAATTTCGCTTCCTACATTACCTTTTATCCCAGCATGTACTAGAATCTTGCTTCCTTACATAACTTCTTATCCCAACATGTATTAGAATCTTGCTTCCTTACATAAGGTTTTATCCCAACATGTACTAGAATCTTGCTTCCTTACATAACCTGTTATCCAAAAATGTACTAGAATCTTGCTTCCTTACATAACGTCTTATCCCAATATGTACTAGAATCCTGCTTCCTTACACAACGTCTTATCCCAACATGTACTAGAATCCTGCTACCTTACACAACGTCTTATCCCGAAATGTACTAGAAGCTTGCTTCCTTACATACCTCTTCTCCTAACATGTACTAGAATCTTGCTTCCTTACATATTTTTTTATCCCAACATGTACTAGAATCTTGCTTCCTTACATAACTTCTTCTCCTAACATGTACTAGAATCTTGCTTCCTTACATAACTTTTTATCCCAACATGTACTAGAATCTGGCTTCCTTACATAACTTCTTATCCCAACATGCACTAGAATCTTGCTTCCTTACATAACGTCTTATCCCAACATGTACTAGAATCTTGCTTCCTTACATAACTTTTTATCCCAACATGTACTAGAATCTTGCTTCCTTATATAACGTCTCATCCCAACATGTACTAGAATCTGGCTTCCTTACATAACTTCTTATCCCAACATGTACTAGAATCTGGCTTCCTTACATAACTTCTTATCCCAACATGTACTAGAATCTTGCTTCCTTACACATATTGGGATAAGACGTTGTGTAAGGAAGCAGGATTCTAGTACATGTTGGGATAATACATTATGTAAGGAAGTAAGATTCTAGTACATGTTGGGATAAGAAGATATGTAAGGAAGCAAGATTCTAGTACATGTTGGGATAAGACTTATGTAAGGAAGCAAGATTCTAGTACATGTTGGGATAAGACCTTATGTAAGGAAGCAAGATTCTAGGACATGTTGGGATAAGACCTTATGTAAGGAAGCAAGATTCTAGTACATGTTGGATAAGAAGTTATGTAAGGAAGCAAGATTCTAGTACATGTTGGGATAAGATATTATGTAAGGAAGCAAGATTCTAGTACATGTTGGAATAAGAAGTTATGTAAGGAAGCAAGATTCTAGTATATGTTGGGATAAGACGTTATGTAAGGAAGCAAAGATTCTAGTACATGTTGGGATAGGACGTTCTTATCCAACATGTACTAGAATCTTGCTTCCTTACATAACTTCTTATCCCAACATTTACTATAATCTTGCTTCCTTACATAAGGTCTTATCCCAACATGTACTAGAATCTGGCTTCCTTACACAACGTCAAATCCCAACATGTACTAGAATCTTGCTTCCTCACATAACCTCTTATCCCAACACGTACTAGAATCTTGCTTCCTTACATAAGGTCTTATCCCAACATTTACTAAAATCTGGCTTCCGTACATAACGTCTTATCCCAACATGTACTATAATCTTGCTTCCTTACATAACTTCTTATCCCAACATGTACTAGAATCTTGCTTTCTTACATAAGGTCTTATCCCAACATGTACTAGAATCTTGCTTCCTTACATAACTTCTTATCCCAACATGTACTAGAATCTTGCTTTCTTACATAACATCTTATCCCAACATGTACTAGAATTTTGCTTCCTTACATAACCTTTTATCCCAACATGTACTAGAATCTTGCTTACTTACATAAGGTCTTATCCCAACATGTACTAGAATCTTGCTTCCTTACATAACTGCATATCCCAACATGTTCTAGTATCTTGCTTCCTTACATAAGGTCTTATCCCAATATGTACTAGAATCTTGCTTCCTTACATAACTTCTCATCTCAACATGTACTAGAACCTTGCTTCCTTACATAACTTCTTATCCCAACATGTATTAGAATCCTGCTTCCTTACATAACTCCTTATCCCAACATGTACTAGAATCTGGCTTCCTTACATAACCTTTTATCCAAAAATGTACTAGAATCTGGCTTCTTTACATAACTTTTTATCCCAACATGTACTAGAATCTTGCTTACTTACATAAGGTCTTATCCCAATATGTACTAGAATCCTGCTTCCTTACATAACATCTTATCCCAACATGTATTAGAATTTCGCTTCCTACATTACCTTTTATCCCAGCATGTACTAGAATCTTGCTTCCTTACATAACTTCTTATCCCAACATGTATTAGAATCTTGCTTCCTTACATAAGGTTTTATCCCAACATGTACTAGAATCCTGCTTCCTTACATAACCTTTTATCCAAAAATGTACTAGAATCTGGCTTCTTTACATAACTTTTTATCCCAACATGTACTAGAATCTTGCTTACTTACATAAGGTCTTATCCCAATATGTACTAGAATCCTGCTTCCTTACATAACATCTTATCCCAACATGTATTAGAATTTCGCTTCCTACATTACCTTTTATCCCAGCATGTACTAGAATCTTGCTTCCTTACATAACGTCTTATCCCAATATGTACTAGAATCCTGCTTCCTTACACAACGTCTTATCCCAACATGTACTAGAATCCTGCTACCTTACACAACGTCTTATCCCGAAATGTACTAGAATCTTGCTTCCTTACATACCTCTTCTCCTAACATGTACTAGAATCTTGCTTCCTTACATATTTTTTTATCCCAACATGTACTAGAATCTTGCTTCCTTACATAACTTCTTCTCCTAACATGTACTAGAATCTTGCTTCCTTACATAACTTTTTATCCCAACATGTACTAGAATCTGGCTTCCTTACATAACTTCTTATCCCAACATGCACTAGAATCTTGCTTCCTTACATAACGTCTTATCCCAACATGTACTAGAATCTTGCTTCCTTACATAACTTTTTATCCCAACATGTACTAGAATCTTGCTTCCTTATATAACGTCTCATCCCAACATGTACTAGAATCTGGCTTCCTTACATAACTTCTTATCCCAACATGTACTAGAATCTGGCTTCCTTACATAACTTCTTATCCCAACATGTACTAGAATCTTGCTTCCTTACACATATTGGGATAAGACGTTGTGTAAGGAAGCAGGATTCTAGTACATGTTGGGATAATACATTATGTAAGGAAGTAAGATTCTAGTACATGTTGGGATAAGAAGATATGTAAGGAAGCAAGATTCTAGTACATGTTGGGATAAGACTTATGTAAGGAAGCAAGATTCTAGTACATGTTGGGATAAGACCTTATGTAAGGAAGCAAGATTCTAGGACATGTTGGGATAAGACCTTATGTAAGGAAGCAAGATTCTAGTACATGTTGGGATAAGAAGTTATGTAAGGAAGCAAGATTCTAGTACATGTTGGGATAAGACATTATGTAAGGAAGCAAGATTCTAGTACATGTTGGAATAAGAAGTTATGTAAGGAAGCAAGATTCTAGTATATGTTGGGATAAGACGTTATGTAAGGAAGCCAGATTCTAGTACATGTTGGGATAAGACCTTATGTAAGGAAGCAAGATTCTAGTACATATTGGGATAAGAAGTTATGTAAGGAAGCAAGATTCTAGTACATGTTGGGATAAGAAGTTATGTAAGGAAGCAATATTCTAGTACTTTTTGGGATTAGACGTTATGTAAGGAAGCAAGAATTTGGTGCATTTTGGGATAAATATTTTATGTGAATAAACAAGATTCTAGAACACTTGGGATAAGTAGTTATGTAAAGGAAGCAATATTCTAGTACATGTTGGGATAAGAAGTTATGTAAGGAAGCAAGATTCTAGTACTTTTTGGGATAAGATGTTATGTAAGGAAGCAAGATTCTAGTACTTTTTGGGATAAGACGTTATGTAAGGAAACAAGGTTCTAGTAATTTTTGGGATAAGACGTTATGTAAGGAAGCAAGGTTCTAGTACTTTTTGGGATAAGATGTTATGTAAGGAAGCAAGATATTATTACATGTTGGGATATATTAGGTTAATTATAGATGGAAGGTTGTTGTGTGTGTGTCGGAATTTATGCTCCAATTTGTGGTTATATTATTGTGAATCCTTTCTTAATTTATAATTTTAATACCAGAATACTTATAAAACAGAACGAGGAAGGCTTCAAATGTCAGAACCCATATAAACAGATCGAGAAAGTCTTCAAGTCCCAGAATCCATATAAACAGAACGAGGAAGGCTTCAAATGCTAGAATTCATATAAACAGAACGAGGAAGGCTTCAAATGCCAGAATCCCTATAAAAAAGAACAAGAAAGACTCCAAGTGGCTTAATCCAATGAGGGCGTAGAAGCGTAGGGTAGTAAGGGATCTTCTTGCCTAGCTCAATTTGACTGGTATTGGCGTTTGCTCTTCTTCGTCCTCATTCAGATGGGCCAAATTCAATATTTCGGCAAGATACTATTCCTTCAACTTCAAATTACCGAAGGGACCAATTAATATTGATTTTATTCAACTTAGTGAGTGTTTTTCAAGAGACCGGGAAAAAAATCAAATTATCGAGAGATTCAATTAACGAGTTTCAAATTTAGTCTGTAGGTGCGGAAAGTGACTATAGTCCATGTGCTATGAAAATTGAATCCTTTCAGTACGGCCGCCTACATTAGTCGCCCAGTTGAAATGTTACCCTGCCGCCCGCGCGGCGTGGGAAATTTGAGTTCTAACTTTGTTCAGTTAGTTCACGGGCTAGTCTGGCTTGAGAAAGTCGCCGGCCCATTTTCTCTCATATTTCAATTTACAGCTAGAATCTTACATATTAATAAAATCAAGTTAAAAAGATTTTGATATAAAAAATCGTAATTTATTATTTCAAAATTCGTACACTCATTCACAAATGTTCATTTGTGGCAAGATACTCTTCCTTCAACTTCAAATTACCGAAGGGACCAATTAATATTGATTTTATTCAACTTAGCGAGTGTTTTTCAAGGGACCGGGAAAAAATTTTCAAATTATCGAGAGATTCAATTAAAGAGTTTCAAATTAGCGAGAGATTCAATTAAAGAGTTTCATATTATCGAGAGTCGACTGTAAAACAGAACGAGAAAGACTTCAAGTCCCAGGATCCATATAAAACAGAACGAGGAAGACTCCAAATGTCAAAATCTATATAAAATAGAACGAGGAAGACTCAAATGTCAAAATCCTTATAAAACGGAACGAGGAAGAGTCCAAGTGATAGGATCTATATAAAACAGAACGAGGAAGACTCCAAATGCCAGAATCCATATAAAACAGAACGAGAAAGACTTCAAGTGACAGGATCTATGTAAAAAGGAACGAGGAAGACTCCAAATGTCAAAATCCATATAAAACGGAACGAGGAAGAGTCCAAGTGACAGGATCCATATAAAACAGAACGAGGAAGACTCCAAATGTCAAAATCCATATAAAACGGAACGAGGAAGAGTCCAAGTGACAGGATCCATATAAAACAGAACGAGGAAGACTCCAAATGTCAAAATCCATATAAAACGGAACGAGGAAGAGTCCAAGTGACAGAATCCATATAAAACAGAACGAGAAAGACTTAAGGTGACAGGAGCCATTAAAAACGGAGAACAAAAATTGTACCAAATGCCAGAATCCATATAAAAGAGAACGAGAAAGACTTCAGGTGACAGGACCTATATAAAACAGAACGAGGAAAACTCCAAATGCCAGAATCTATATAAATCAGAATGAAAAAGACCTTAGGTGACAGGATTCATATAAAACTGAGAACAAAGAATGTTCCTGTTGAAAAAAAGGAAAGGAGAAGGCCGGGAAATGGTCTTTAAAGATAGAAAGTTTAATCAGTTATGCTCAAATTATACATAAACTTAAAGCAGCTTGCTTTACATACTCCACTACTACAATGGTAGAAATAATTTATATATATAGCGGTCAATTGGTCAAAACAAATAAAAGAAGAGTAGAATGTTGAAATTGATTATTCCAACAGTTCCAAATGCCAGAATCCATATAAAACAGAACGAGGAAGTGCCAGAACCCCCAAATTCCGCCGAGCGGGCCGTGACGTGGATTATTAATCCACGCCCTTCATCATTAGCCACCGTCGCTTGCTCATTAACCATTCATGGGTGGGGAATGTTTGGTTTGGGGGTCCCCATTGTGCGGACCCCGCTGTGAGGGGCACAATTAGGGGCGCCAGCACCTCTCTCCCCTACACTCTCCAGCGCAACTTGTTTTTATTTCTCTGTAAACCCATTAGCCGTGAATGTCCGTTGGTGTGGAAGGAAGGACCTTCTTTGATTGCCTAATATTTGACATCAGGTATTGACTTCTGGTTTGTTTGGTACCGCTTCTTGTGTTTACCTTAGTTCTGTTTGCTTTTAGCCTTTTTATAGTAAACCCCCCTGATTAGTGATTAGTTTATTCATCTCAAACATTCTCTCTGGAGTACAATATTGATTAATATTAGGATTGGTCATCTTTTTAATATATTTATATATAGCTGTTGTTATAATTGCTTGGGTTCGTTTATTTTCCTGGAGATTTGAAACTTGGCTGTTACAGTAGAACCTCTCATAGCGCACACTCGCGCTATCAGATTAATAAAAAAATTCCAAAAATAAAATCAATTAATTTTTTAAATACCTTTATATTAAAAATTATATATTTTTTAATAAAAAAAAAACATAAAATAATAAATATACTCTGTTTAGTTAATACCATCGTTGTTTCTTATATTTTAGCGCGTAATTTCTATTCTAAATACAGTGGTACCTCGACATACGAGCGCCCCAACATACGAGTTTTTCGAGATACGAGCCGACGAGCAAGGGATTTTTTGCTTTGAGTTACGAGCGAAATTCGAGATACGAGTTCGGTTCGGTAGTGTTGAAGATATTAATCTGCGATTTTAAATGGGAATTTTGTATAGGGAAATTTGCTTCGAGATACGAGTAATTCAAGATACGAGCAAGGTTGCGGAACGAATTAAACTCGTATGTCGAGGTACCACTGTACCTTCATTTTTCAGGGTGATCCAGTGCACTTTACATGGTCAAATGGACATATTTCCTCATCCATTGATGTTACATTGTCATCCAGCTCATTAGTGATACATGCTTCTAGGAGCTTGCTTGAGGTATTGGCCTTCACCGACCACATCCCGATTTTGACAGATTTTCCAGACATGGTCACCACAAGGAAACTACCACATGGGTGGAATCCTCATGCAAGAAAGACTGCTTCAAATTGTTACTTTACTCATTTCTCCACCAGGTTACTGCCCTCCTAAATATGACTACTACACCAGAAGACATCGACAAGACAGTTCTCCTAGTAACTTCAATCCTACAGGCAGCCTGTGAGTCATCCATGCGCAGACGTTCCAACATTTCTACACCATCTAAACTATGGTGGACTCCCGAGCTAAGTCGGCTCAGAAAACTGGTAGTAACCCTCCGCTGAAGCAGCCAGAAAATCCAGAGTTCTATTAGGAACTTTTTCCACGGATCATATCGAGCGTGCCACAACAAGCTCAAGGCAGCTATCCGGAAAGCTAAACACCACTCCTGTCTCAACCTCTGCGAGGAGATTTAAACGGCGACGGAGTTCCATTCACCGTTTTATCGCCCGAGGACGCAGCTCCCTAAGAGGTCCGCCTCTTCTCAAACATGATGATGGCTCTCCTTTTTCTCCCGAAGAGACCTGCCTCGCTGTGCTGAATCACCTTTTCCCTCAGCACACCAGACCTCATCCTCGGAAATTCGCTCATGCAATGTTTCCAGATCAACCCGACTTTATATCGTGGGCGGTTACAAGAGCCATACAGCGCTGTGGTAGAAAAAAAGCTCCAGTACCAGATGGCCTCGGTTCCCTTTGCATAGATATTTAAGGCTCTGATCTACACTCCCTGCTAGCTGGTATATTCACCAAATGTCTCAGACTTGGTCACTTCCCTCGCACATGGAAAAGAAGGCCGCCTCATACTCCTGACAAAAGCGTCCAACTCTGCCAACAGTCAGTTGGCGAGGTATAGACCAATCACTCTTCTGAATACCCTTGCCAAGGTTTTTGAACGATGTGCCCTGGCCAGACTGCAATGGCTCGTCGATCGCCATGGATGGCTCTCGGACAACCAATTTGGATTTGTTCACGGCAGGTCAGCAGAAGGAGCACTCGCCAAAATTACCTAGTTTATCGATGAAAGGGAGGCCCCCTGGAGGACAACTCTGGTCATCAGCTTAGACATTAGCAAAACATTTGACACAATCTGGGGACTGGCCATCATACAAGGTCTCGAATACCTAGCTTGCCCCCATTCACAGTTTTGTGCAAAGGTTTTGGAAGACAGAAAGGTGTCTTTCTCCGGGTGGACAGCAACCACCTTCACATTCTCTCATCTTGGCATCCTTCAAGATTCAAGGTTCCGTACTAAGTCCATTTCTGTGGAGTGTCATCGTACGGTTCTTCTTCATCATATCCCCCTTGGCCAACTTATCCCTTTTGGAAAGACCATCGCGCCATTTTGGGAGTGGAATTCGACCAGACACGAAGATTCGTCTCTCATTTGTACAAATTCATTCGTAGGAGTCGAGCAATTGTTCCACGATTGACTAACTCAATCCATAGGAAATTTGATATTTCCTATGCTGATGACATCAAAATCCTTCAATTGGTGGTCTTCCCGGCCCTTATATACGGAGTGTTAGTTTCGAGACGTCGTGCTTCCTCCAAGGAGGATGCCCATCAGTTAAGGAGCATTCACTACACATTTGTAAAGTCTCGAGGCGAGTGAGGAATGAAGCACAGACCTTGACGACAATGGCCATGTTCATTTGGGTCATCACCGTTTGAGCTGCTTTCTTGACAGACTGGATGGTGATGTGGGGAGCTTTGATGACATATCTTTAAGTAACGCCTCATAAATAGTAGTTGAAAGGTTGCAGTCTGGAGAGTTAAGGGGCTAAATATTAGGATTCAAGTGACTGGGGAGGTGTAAGTGTCAGTCATGTTTATGTCTTTTTTTTTTGTCTTGTGGGCTAGAGATAAGCCCTGTTGGAAGACACCTTCTTCCTGCGGCCACCATGTCAATCCATGGCTTCACAACGGTCTCCAGAACATTGATGTAGGTGCCAACGTTCATACTAAGGCCCTTCTCAAAGACATGACATCACCTTCACTGCTGATAAAGTCAATGACTATCGCAGAGGCAGGAAATTTCGGGTGCAACACGAGACAGGTAGCTCTGAGGGGTCTTTACAGATCCATCTATTATTCCTGGGATTTACCTTTCGATCCACGTCAATGTTCTTTTCATAAGAGAGGAACCTCAGCAGGCTACAAGAGTCATGTTTTAGGTTGTTGAGGTAGGCAGTAGCATTTCATTTTCTGTTATCCTTCATATTCTCAAACAGAAACTGGCCTTTCCGAAGGGCACAGAACTTGAGACCAAAATTCTCATGGATAGTTCTGACAATTGTCATAGAGCCAACGTTCATTTTCTTGCCTATGGCTCTCAGGCTCTTTTCAAGGTTTCCATCAATCTTGTCTTTGACATTTTTTCGCCTCTTACCCTGTCTGATCGACACAATTCCTTGCAGCCATTCCCTAAAACTGCTTCTTGACACGATAAACAGTTGTTTTGAGAAACTTAAAGTCCACTATCTCTTTGGGGCTTCTTCCGATGCGCAGAGCAACGATGATGGCTGCTCAATTTTAGAATTATTTATTATTGTTTTATCACTACACACACATGTACTGTTATATTTTACAGTAATATTCATACGGAATAATAAAAGAAAATTAGAGTCTGAAATAGTATTTGTCTTATGGACTGCCAAAGTTTTTGCTAATATACCTGATATACACCCTGTATATTAAAAATAAAGTATTTAAGTGTGTCTATAATATAGGTATAGAATAAACACAAAATAAAAATGCATATGTGAATATAAAATACATTTATAATTAACACAAAGTATATACAGTGTGAGATTTATATGTAATATTGTAATGCTATGCTAGCCTCGGTTATATACACTAGCCTCAGATTCCACTGTGTTTAACTTCCACGGTTTGGAAATGTATTGGCATTCTTCTGGCAGACTGTTCAAAGGACTTCTATAGTTGGGTATTGGGCGCCTAGTAGAAATGCTTCTTTGAACGATCTAAAACTATAAAATTCAATTGGGGAAGCATCATTTATTTCTATTTGTATAGAGGCGAGAAAAATGTTACAATTTCCATATTTTTGTAGAATGGAAACCCGGACCTATGGCTTATTCATGTGGATCAACATGTTTCTATATTTCACCACCGTACAATCTAGGAATTTCTTTGCGGCAAATTGACTCCAATTCATTAGATTGGAGGTAGGCTGAGTTGATTTACGTGTGCAGAAATTATATCTCCATTCCGGTTATTTATTTTAAAAAGGAAACCTTTGTGATCCTAAAGATAAAATACAAAAAAAAGGTTTGAACAATGGCATAACAACATTAGATAATGCTAAAATTATGACGGGTTGAATTCCTAATATTTTACCTATTATAAAAATTAAAATAATCGAAAAATAAAAATTCAGTGAGCATGAGTTATCAACAGTCCGGCCATAATGACCCATCCTACATCTACCAGATGTTCCGAGGCTATGACAGAGATGGAGATGGAAATCTCACCATATCGGAACTACAAGGCGCTCTGTCGAACGGCACTTGGATGCCTTTCAACCATGAGACGGTACGGCTGATGGCAGGTATGTTCGACTCCGACCATTCAGGAACTCTCAACTTCCAGGAATTTGAATCCTTGTGGGATTTTGTCTCACAATGGTTAAACTGCTTCCGCAGCTACGACCTCAACAACTCTGGGAATATCGACCGTGAAGAACTGAAGAATGCTTTAACTACCTTCGGTTATCGTCTCTCAGATAGGTTCTACTATATGTTGATGAGTAGGTTTGACCGTGAGGGCAAGAACTACCTCAACTTTGATGATTTTATCCAGTGCTGCGTCATGCTACAGACGTTCACTTCGGCTTTCAGAGAGTTCGACACCGATCAAGATGGGTGGATCAACATCTCTTATGAGGACTTCCTCAAGATCATTTTCTCCTTCCGCAAGTAGAGGAAATAAAAGGCTGATCTTCTAGCGTATTTCTTCACCCTTTCTTTAAAACCAGATTAATGCTGTGATCCAAATTTCTCAATGATAAACTTCTTCAGAAATATATTTTATCCATACATGTACATTTTTTGGTATCAAAGCTTTCTTTTTAAATGGCACATCTCAAATCGAAGGAGTAAAAATGATTATGCGTTATTATTATACTGTCTCTTCAACCTTGGTCATTTTGGGGTTTCAACTTGCCATCCTAAAAGTATTTAAAAATTGGAATACCAACTTGAAAACCATTATATTTAGTTCTAAAACTCTTTAGTAGTATAGGATAGCTTTATTACATCTTTATAATAAGGAACTGCTCGTGATATTTTAAAAATTCAGCAAAAAAGTGTGGCTAACGAAGGAAGAATATAACATTATGGTGAAAATACGGATGGAAATTTGGATTTCACGGTTCATTAGAGCATTGAAATTTTGGAACCTCTCTGGACAGGTAATTGCTTAGGTTATTCAGATTAGCTTTCTGAATTCACCGACACTGATATAGTGGCATGTTGAGAGACTTGAGTTTTCAAGATTGTCAAGATAGATAGATGGAAGGATAGCACATAGGTTATTCTAGTATCGTTATTGCCAATAACGATCAATGTATATCTTCATCAACTATTGAAATAATATCGCGAAGATATCCTCTAACGTGTCTAATGATAATATTCACAATGAAACCTATTCAAAAGAAGGTAAAATTATCGTCTATAATAATGTTAAACAACTGAGATCATTCTGAAAGATTTACATTCATGTCTATAAGCCTGAAAAAATGTGTCCCAAATTCTTACCAGCGTAAAGTTCTAGTGTGTGTCAGAGCAAAAAGATGTATTCGATTTGTAGTGTCTCCGGTGGAGCAACAAAAAATGAGAATCGACCACCAGATATCGCGACTTTCCCTATATAAAACTTGTTGTTTCCCGTTGGCCGGCTCAAACCTTTTGTAATTATGTAAATAATCTTTTGTTTTACTTATTCTACTCGCCTTAAGCCAGGAAGTACTTTATCAAATTCTGTTTTTATATATTCCTTAAGCTCAATTAAAGCTAATTCTGATCTAAACTATTTTTATTGTTGTTACCACGAATTCAATATAAAAAAATTTATGCATCAAGCAAATGATCAATAATTCGATAAATAATATTCAAAAAACAGCAGAAAATATTTTAAATAATATATACTGTATATGAAAGAATAATAGAAAATTGGGTTGACCAAATATCAGGGAACAGGCCATCTGAAAAGCACATGTGCTCCTGGTCAGGATATGCCTTTTTTATTTTAATATATACCAAATATATTTTTAATATATACCAATATACCAAAGAGCGCGTTGATTTTATTAAAAGTTTTTATATTGATTTATTTTTTGTGAAAATTTGTGAGTTATTTTTTATATATAAATAGAGAAGTTGGATTTTTATTTTGTATTCCTTTTCTTACCTAGAAAGGAAATACATATTATGAAACAGAAGTGTGATATTCACAGAAAAGCAATCAGTAAATATCCCAATATATTAAAATTTGACCAGGGAGGAAGGAAGTTTAGCGTGAGGAGGGAGGGACCCACACACTGAGGCAATCTTGGGCTAATCGGATAAGTTGGGATTAGCGGGAAATTGAATGCCACGGAATGAAAGGCTTGGACAATTGGCTGGTTGGAGTCTGAGGATAATCCTGCCTTCTCTTCACAGAGCTACTCTTGTAGATCTACTGGAGCCGAGCTACAGTAGATATACTACAGTAGCTACTGTCGTAGACATACTGGTCGAGCTACTGTAGTAGACTACTGTGGTCGAGCTACTGTAGTAGATCTCGCACAGTTCGCCCCTTTATAATCTTTCCAGCTTTGCCACAAATACCAAAATATGTTGCTTCACGGTGGTGGAGTAGAAGCTTACGTCTGAGGTTATGCGGCGATGGCCATCAGTCGGTGCTGCCTCGAATCTTGTTCAATTTGACATCTGTAACTGGCTTCCCTCGTTGGTTGGTGCGCACTGTTAAAGATGGCGGTAGCATCTACGAAGTAAACTGACCCAGGAGTTCTGTAAGAGCTTCAAATGAATCGGAAACGATGTCACTCGTTGATATCTCGGAGATTTCAAAGCCGCTAAAGAACCACGGCATTTTTTGGATAGCAGCAGAGACGATGGTCTACAGCTTCTGGAGCCGCTGGGAGCCAGTATGAGACATATGAGAGTCGACAATCCTCGACTACTCACTCCGGTGTATATTGATGAGCAATATCGTCATGCTTCGTTGCCAGAGGAGAACATGTGACAACAGCGATATTGGCTAATCTTGCGGCCGTCGATGGTACTGAAGCTGAGGCAGAGGTCCATAACATCGGTCTCCTTGAGGAATGCAATGTCTACCGCATGCTTTCCCAAAAATAAGCACAGCTCAATGTTCCTGTGGCGAGCGGCAAAGTGGCAATTCTTCTTTATTCACCTGCATAATTACCCTTATACCAGAAGACAATATAAAGGTTTATACGTCTTAGGTAGCTGAAGAAGACAATATGCGTCTTAGTTAGGTGAAAAATAGCTTTCCCGAAAGCTTTCTTTGATTAGGTGAATATAAGAGTTGCGGCGTTATATGTTTTTTATTTTTTTGTAAGAAGACAATTTCCTGTAAAGACCAGGGCCATCCAATATTAGGCTCTGGTCTCTATGGGAGGCATAATGTAGCTGGTAATTAGAGATTTACTATAGGGGCAGTAATTACATCTACTCTTCGTAAAATTCTCATAGAGAGAGAGAGCAGTAAAGCTAATTACACTGGGCAACAACATTTTTGCCCAAGAGAACCTGATGGTGTTTCTAGCGTAACTTTTCATGCTAAACTCAAAATTCTAATAAGAAATTTTCCATCACCCATGGTTTTTGCGTGAAAGCCTTTTTTTGGTATTGAGATGAATACAGCAAAAAATGCAAAAAATATTACATAAATATTTTTGCATAAACCTTATTACATTACGCTGGTTTATCAAAAATTATTTTTCTTTGTCCCAAAAGAAACAGCATCTTATATAAATTTAACTCTTTGTGCTGATTCCAAATATACCATTAGTTTTTTTCTATCACGCAAGATTTTTGAGATACACCTACTTGAAATTTTGAAATGTTTTATATATATAGGCCTATATGAACGAAATATATTTATTTTATTGAAAAGTAGTGACGTGGATTTTATTCTATACTTTGCTTGTGGTACATCCCTCTTGAGTGTCCATCAGTAGTCAGCAAGCATACCGGGACTCCATTTACCTTGGTACCGCTTCTCCATGCTTGATATAGCTTGATGAAACCTCTCACCATGCTCATCGCTAACTGCACCAAGATTGTCTGGAAAGATATCCAGATGTGAATGCAGGAAATGGATCTTGAGAGACATGTTACATCCCAGTGCCTTGTAGGAAAGCAACAGATCATTAACTATGTCTCAGTAATTTTCAACCTTGACACTCCCTAAGAAGTTCTTGCAAACGTTTCTAAAAGTATTCCATGCTGCTGCTTGAACTTCATTCAAACTATTTTGAAATTTTCCATCCTGCAGCAATTCTCGAATCTGAGTTCAAACGAAAATGCCTTCTTTAATTTTCGCATCACTTATGCTAGAACATTTTTGTTTTAGGTAGCCAAATCCACTGGCATTTCGATCCATTGCCTTGACAAAGTTCTTCAATAATCCCAGTTTAATATGTAATGGTGGTAAGTAAATATTTTCTGAATCGATCAGTAAAGGATTTACAATATTTTTATGTCCTGGAGTAAAGATTTCACAGTTTGGCCAGCTTTTTTTAATGGAATGCCTTTCCCTATCTCTGCTATCCCACTCACACAGAAAACAACAAAATTTTGTATATCCAAGCTGTAATCCACGCAAGAGAGCAATGACTTTCAAATCGCTGCATATTTTCCAACCGTATCTTTCATATTCTATCTTTTTCAAAAGCAGTTTCATGTTTACGTAAGTCTCTTTCTGGTTAGATGCATGTGCTATTGGCACTGATGGGAACTTATTTCCGTTGTGAAGGAGAACAGCTTTCAAACTAATTTTTGAAGAATCAACGAATAAACGCCACTCTTCTGTATCATGGTTATGACCAAGCGCTTCCATTAGCCTAACAATATAAGTGCAATATGCTAAATCATTCTCTTGTGAAAAGAAGTCTTGAAATTCATCTTGACGCTTGTGAAAAAAGCATACTTTTGTGCCTTTATGCAGCAGATTCCAGCCTTTTAACCTAGAGCCTAAAAGTTCACTCAGTTTTTTTGGATAAATCTAAATCACGTACGAGGTCGTTCAAATCTCCTTGGGTTAACAAATGAGGTTCAGATTTATTTATTTATTTCAATTCAAAACGCTATGTCCCCCTAGGGACACTTGCGCTAAATGTACATACAAATATAACAAAGAAAATATTCAACATGGAAAGATACACAGAAAGTAACTTAGAAAGATTCATCAATATTATTTACATATAAATATATTCTTAATGCATTTTATGAGGTTCAGATGAAGCACCTGCTTAAAAATTTGTGTCATCCGACTGTTGCTCTCGTCTATCTGAATCATGGTCACTAAATATTACATTTTCAGGAGGCTGTGGCACAGGTAAAATATCACTATGAGGAACCGGTCTCATAGCAGAAGGCAAATCTGGATATTCAACTGTGTGACTTGATTTGGATGTAATACCTGTAGTCTTTGTCAAACAAAAATAACAGTCTGAAGAATGGTCTTTAGGTTCCCACCATATCATAGGAACCGCAAAAGGTATATGACGTTCACCTTTAATCCACCCTGTAAGTCGTCGAGCACAAATTTCACAACAATGATGAGGAGCCCCAGTCTTATCTTGGTCACCGACTTTACAGCCAAATTAAGTTGATTGCACTTTTTGATGAGCGGTGTAAAGTTTCGCCTCTGAACTTTGAAAGTTAATTCCACAAATGTAACAGAAAATATCAGGAATATTAATGCAACGCCTCGGCATATTGACACAGTCTAGTGCACACGATTTATAAAAGCAAATCGATAGAGAAGAATAGACTGATCACTTCAAATTTACCTGTCACTTCTGATGCAAATCTATTAAACAAATCGTTAGGTTCAATTTAAATATATATATTAAAACTGTTATCCAGCAAATAGCATTCCAGAGCTTGTCGTTATTTTTGGGGGAAAAGCAAAACAGATTGCATTATAAAATAAACATAGTTAATTAAAAATTCAATAATTTGTTATTTAATTAATATTTATGATTCTTAAAGAGCAAAATATAATTAATAAAAAATAAAATAAAGCTTTTGGCTCCACATATCAACTCTTCTTGTCAAAAATAAAGCACTAGATAATGTAATGATGTTTACTTAAAAATGCTAACGTAACATTTTCAGCATTATTACTGTATATTACAATTTATAGAAAAAATGGCTATCCTGCAAGAACTATGGGTGATGGAAAACTTCTGATTTCATTTTCGAATTCAGAATGAAAAGTTACATTAGAATCAACATCAGGTTTTCTCCGGCAAAAAAAAATGTTTTTTTTTGTAGACCTGTGTTATTATCAAATATATAGTTTCGGATTAGACAGTGGTATTAAAATAAAATGTACAAAAGACAAAGAATGTGTCGCCAGAGGTGTGTCGACCAAAAACAATTTTATTATGATGCATTAGTGCGCTATCTGTTATGAAAATTCAAAACTATTATAGACGTGTATGATTCTTTTACAAATTAAACAATTTCTACTGCTCTTACTGCAATGGAAAAATATATAGGAGGGCATGGCTCATCAGTGGTGAACCCTCTCAGCGGTTTAGCTAGTATAATCTACCATACCGCTGTTATATTGCATTTTTCTTTTTATAGTGATACTGATGCTTAGACTTGAAATGTTGAAACATTTATCTCATCTATATATATATAAAAATGAATGTCTGTGTGTGTGTGTGACAATTGACAATTAAAAAATATTTATTGTCATCTTAGACAATATTACATCAATCAATCAAAGAGAGAGCGAAAGAGAAGAAAAATAAAAAAAAAAATACAAAAAGAATGAATGAAAGATTTACATAAATATTACATATATTTTACAAGGGGGATGAAGATAGGAAACCTCGACGCTGGAGGGTCCTGGACCAGGCGATGAGCGGGTCCTCCACCGCTTCTCCGAGCCCAACCTGGACAAAGTAACGATAAATACGCAACTTTGCCGACGCCAGGATGGAAAGGGCGTCGTCCTCAAGGCCGGACCCGCCGAAGATCCAAGCCTGCAGGTCAGGGGGCCGCCCTATGATGTTGAAGGTCTCTCTGATGAGAGGCCTGATGGAGCGGCAGCACCAGTAACGGTGGCCGAGGGAGCGGTCGATGTACCCGCAGGCAGGACAGGAGGGGCCGACCGATGCAGGATGGGCCGGATGGGGCAGGGCGTGGAGGGCCAACCGCGTCAGCCTCGTGGCCCGAGTGGGCGCAGCGCCGCAGCGAGGCCCAGTCGATCCTGGATGGTGGTGGACCGATGGTGGGCGACCATCTCGAGGTAAACCTTGAGATGGGCGTGGCGGCGAGGCGCGGGCGATCCAGGGCCCGTCGGGCCGAGCGGGTCGTGAGGCCGTTGAGGAACGGCGTAGCCGTCCCTCGCAGCACCACGGCCGCAGCTAAAGAGCTAGATGAGGGTGCAGACTCCGCCCCGAAGCCCACGGCGTTCTCGGAGGTCAGCCTCCGACAGAAGGCGCCCAGGGCCGCGGCGTCAGCCAGGGCCGAGCGCGTAGGTCGGGCGGTGAGGTGGCCCTCCGCGAGAAGGTCCCGGACTCGGGCTCCGCGCCAGCGGGCGGGGGCCAGGAGGTCGGGAGGGCGAAGGAACCGGCAGCCACCGATGATTGGGATGTCCAGCAGCAGGGATGCGGGGACCGCCCGGTGATTGAGGCTCAGGATCTTGGAGGCCTCCTCCCACAGCTTCAGCAACCGGAGACGGCGGGGCTGGAGACGCGTGCCGTCTGGTGGAGGGAGGATCCAGGCCTCGCTGCCGCTGGCGACCAGCCAGTCGAAGCCGTTCCTGCCTCCGCGGAGCGCGACCTGCACACCCTTGAGGCAGGCGAGCTGGAGTTGGGTTGCCAGGTCGAGGAGGCCGAGGCCTCCGATGGCTACGGGCCTCGCCATGACGGCGGCGGGAAGCCACGCCGTGTGCTCGGGCCCCCAGACGAACCTCGCTAGTCTGGCCTGCAGCTTGGCGATGGTCGGGGGTGATGGCAGGTACCCGTGCAGGTGATGCTGGATGGTGGAGCCCACCAGCGAGTTCGCCGCTCTAGCTCGTCCGACGAGGGATAGGCCGCGGGTGAAGGGCGTCCATCTGCGGCAGGCGGACTCCAGGAGGGCGAGAAGATGCTGCTCCTGATGGGCTACGGAGCTTCTGGGGGCGATGTCGAGCCCGAGGACCCTGATGGAGGTGGTCGACCAGGAGGCGCCGAGAGGGGAGTCGCCGCGGTTGCGCCAGGCTCCGCACCAAAGGCCCGCGCTCTTCCCGAGGTTGACGGCAATACCGGAGGCCCGCTTGAAGTCTTCGAGGACGGTCGCCACCCGCTCGAATTCTTCGTCGCGATGGAAAAGGAGGACGATGTCGTCGGCGTAGGCGATGACGTTGTCCACGCCGAGGGTCAACTCCAGGCGACGAAGCAGCGGCCCCGTAGCGATGCTAAAGAGGGCGGCACTCACGGCGCAGCCCTGTCTTAGGCCGTTGAGGAGGGGGAAGGCGGTGGTGTGAAAGCCTCCAGCCCGGATCGTTGCGTCCGCCCCGGCGTACAAGATGTTAATCCAGCCCATGAAGGCCGGCGGGAGGTGGAGGGACGTCATCAGGGACTCCAGGAAGCCGCGGTCCAGGGAATCGAAGGCGGACTCCAAGTCGACGCCCATGACGGCCAGCGGCGAGCTCATGGCGGTTGCCTCCTCAACAGCATCCGTCACCTTGGCGATGTTCCAGGACGGGGACCTCCCGGGGACGGCGTAAGTCTGGCATTCCGGCACAAGGGTCCGCAGGTGGGGCTTGAGGCGCCGGTGAAGGATGGCGGCCAGGACCCTGTAGTCGGCCGAGGGCAGCGCGACGGGCCTGTAGCCGTCAAGACCGCGACCTCCGCGGGCCTTGGGCACGAGGCAGATGGAGCTGCGCCGCGTCGACGGAGGTAGGGCACCGCGGAGCCGTGAAGCCGCGAACACCCGGGCCAGAGCTTCCGCGAAGAAGTCCTCGTTGAAGGCGACGAGGAGTTCGCACGGCAAGCCGTCCCAGCCGGGGGCCTTTCCGCGAGGGAGGTGCTCGATGGCGTTGGCGATCTCGCTGGGGCTGATGTCCGGCCGGTGGAGCGGGTCCTCCTCACTCAGCTCGCAGGTGGTGGTGGGCGCGCTGCTGGCGATGAAGGCAGCTCCCGCAGCTGGATCGGTGGTGGGACGGGCGAAGCGGGGCTGGAAGGTCGCGAACGCCCTCCGCCGAAGTTCGGGGCCCTCGATGACGTTATCATTGTCGTCCCTGATGACGCTGACCGGGCGTCGGAGGCGGATGGCGCGTGCCAGGTCCGGCAGCGATGGGTAGTCGGCCCGGATGGAGGAGGCCTCGAGCTGCGCCGCGATGTAACGTCTCGCCCTGTAGACGTAGCTGTCGCTGGCAGCGTGGCGTGGGTCGTGCAGGGATCTGGCCTCCGCCAGCAGCCCCGCCTTGATGGAGGTCCACCTATCCCAGAAGGTCCCGTCGTCGTCATCGTGCGCTGCGTCTTCCTCCAACTCCCGGATGTAGCCAGCCAGATGTTCGAGAGCAAGGCCCGAGCGGAGCATCGCGGCCAAGCGAGGCTGGGTGGGGGAGGAGACGGCGGTGGTGGGCGGGCCCACCTGGAGCAGCACGAGGCGGTGGTCCGAGAGGTGGTAGTGGCTGGTCGCGTAGATGGACACGCGATCCAGGACTCCAGCAGGGACGAGTATCCGGTCCAGGCGGTTCGATTCGACTTGGTCGCCGTGCATAGCGACTCTGGTGGGCAGGTGGGCGGCGTCGAACTGGGTGGCCACGTCGACCAGCGCGGCCAGGTCCAGAAGAGCGGCGAGGGCATCTGACGATGATGATGATGAGGGCCCCCGATCCCTGATATTAAAATCGCCGATGATCCAGCAGGCCCCCTCCTCCTCCTGTGCCGCTGTCGCCGCCAGGAGCTCCAGTTATCGGTTTCGCTCCCGGGGTTCATGTGCCAGATGAACGGCGATGGCCGTCATCTCCTCGCCGTGGACATCTATTGTTGCCAAGGCGATGTGGCCCGGCCACAGGATACGCTGTCGTAGCACGGCGACGCCTGGTCCGAAGACGCAGGCGAGTCCGGATCCCGAGATGGCTACGGGATAGGCCAATATAACAGCGCTGTAGCCGAGGCAGAGGTCTTGGCCGCTGCCCAGATGAAATGCGTTTGTCTCCTGGACAAACGCGATGTCCACGTGATGTTGTTTGAGGAGATGACAAAGGGCAAGGCTCCTCCCCCGAGTGGCGAGCCCTCGCGCGTTGATGGTGGCGACGCGGTGGTTCATTGGCGCTGTAGATCTCGCCGGACCTTCCTGGTCTTCTGGAGGGTCTTGCGGATGGTGGAGTTGGAGTCTGGGCACGAGGCCTTGAAGGTGTCGTGCAACTTGTCGAGGGTGGCGACCTGTTCTTCTGTCAGCGTGGGCGCTAGTCTCTTCATGGTGGTCTCAGAGGTGAGGAGCTGCTGTGCGTCCTTGCAGTTAAGGCCGGGCAGCTTGTGCCAGTCGATGGAAAGGGTGGGGGTCTCCTCGATGTGTTTCAGCAGCTGTTTGAGTGCGGATTCTCCCCGGGCAGGCGTGGATGGAGGTGAGGTCAGCCCCTCCACCGACATCTCGTGGTCGAGCGGAGAGATGCGAGGCTCGGGGGGCCGCGGGGCAGCCAGGGAAGCAGGGTGGGCAGCAGGGGCGGGGTGGGTGACATCCATCTGTTCGGCAGGCTGGTGTGCCGAGGGGATCGCCTGAGCCTCGGTTGAAGTCTTCGCCGGTTGGACAGGGGACGCCGGTGTTGCGGGCGCCGGTGCCGGCTTCCTTGGCTGCTGAGGAGGAGGAGGAGGAGGGGGAGGCCTTGCGTCGGTGGGAGACGCTGCTTGCCTGGGGTTGCCGTTCCCTTGCCTGGCGAGCGCTGGGCAGTTGGCTCTGCGGTGGCCCTGTTTACCGCATTTGGAACACTTGATTCCAAAGGAGAGGAAGGCCGACAGGGTGTCTCCCTTGGAGTGGATGGTTAGTCGGGTGGGCAGCGTCTCTAGCCATACGCCATCGCGGAGCAGGATGAACGCCTCCCGGCGGCCGTCGGTGAATGTGAACTCCCCCATTTTGACCAGGATGGGGGCGATGGAGGTGACCTTCCCGAATTGGCCCAGGGTGTTCACGATGGTGCTGTCCTCCACAAAGCCGGGCAGGTTGGCCACGACTATGCGCTCCGCCCTCTTGCGGAAGGGGAAGACCTTGAGGGTCGTTCCCTCGATTTCTAGGCCGTCCGCGACCAGACGGTTCGCATGCTTCTTGTCCGCAAGACCCACGATGAAGTGGCCGTTCATTCAATGGAATTGCGTGATGCTCCTTGGCCCCCCGAGTAGCGTGCTCATGGCCTTGAGGTAGGAGTAGTCCGGGATGTCTGGGCACAGCTCCACGAAGACGTAGTTCTCGTGGTTGGTAGTGGCCTGCCTCACCCTGGCGTCGGCGATGTTGGCGCGCGTCGCCTTGATTTCCTGGGGCGGCACTGCTCTCGGCCCTGTTGGCCGCTTCTGCTGCTGGGAGCTGCGCTGGTTTCCAGGCTTGCTGGGCTGCCTTGCAGCGTGCTCAGGTGAAGTTGAGCCGAGGCGCCTCTTCTTGCCCTTCACGACGATGAAGCCCTCGTTGTCATCCACCTCCGCCATCTCGCTGTCGGCCCAGATGAGCGAGGCCGGGCTAGCTGGAGTTGCGCTGGTCGTAGCAGCAGTCTTCGGCGCCGTGACGTCACCACGCGCGGCGGCCGGATTTACATGCTTAACGCCTACCGGCGAATTTGCATGTCCTTGATTTTCAATTGTAGAATTTTCTAAAGATGAATTCTCTACAATTCGGTTTTTCGGCGATATCTCCTCGCCCGCTTGAGTTAGGATGCTGGGCCTTTCAGGCACATGTTCAGCAGAGCCTTGGCTACCTTTCGGTACCGAATTCAGAATGTTGACCGACATCTACACGCACGCCAGAGGCGAAAACGGCGGAGCTCGCGAAAGCGTGGCCGCTCGCCCGAGTGTGTGTGTGTGTGTCCTCTATGGATTCAAAAACCATACATCCAATCGCCGTGAAATTTTGGGATATTATTAGGTGTATCCCCGGAAAGGTTTACGAAAAATAATATCTTGAATATCTTTAATATCCTTAGAGTTATTTGCAGATTTGTATCTTTAACTCGCAAGCAGCGCCACCATTGAGACAGAGATAGGCTTAGGTTTGCTGCTCCTTAAGACCTTGGGTCTGCCCCACCCCGTGAGAGAATGGATTCGCCCGGCCGCCGGCCGCCCACCGACCAATCAGGGCAGAGTTGGTGACACAGCTATGCCAAGTAGACAAGAAAAAAAGCCTCGCGGGAGCTTGCCCAAGATGACCTCCGGGAACTTCGTCCATCTTCCATAAACGACCATGAATTTATTCAACCTTATCGAGTATTTTTCAAGGGACCGGGAAAAAATGTTCACTAGATAAAACGATGATTTTGTAATGTAGAAAATTAGGAAAGACAAAATTCAGAATGACACGGCACACAGGGACCGGGAAAAAATGATCACTTTATCAGTTTCAAATTATCAAAATATATCTATTTCTTTTTATAAGTTTATAGAGAATTGTTTTAACAAATGTTCGTTAGACAGACCTTTACTCGGGTACCGATTAATATTGATTTTATTCAACTTATCGAGTATTTTTCAAGGGACCGGGAAAAAATGTTCACTTTATCGAGAGATTCGTTAGACAAACCTTTACTCGGGTAAAACACGGGCGAAGCCGGGTACATCCGCTAGTCTATATATAAAAATGAATGTGTGTGTGTGTGTCTTTTATGCCTGACCAAACCACTCATTGGAACGCCATGAAACTTTGGGAAGTTATTTAGTATAGTACTGGGAAGGTTTCTGAAAAATAATTTCTTGAATATCTTGAATATCCTTAGAGTTATTTGCAGATTTGTAGATTTAACTCGCAAGCAGCGCCACCATTGCGACGATGTAACAAGTTTTTTTATCTATAAGTTTTATTATCACTAAGTTTATTATCTTAGATTATTTATCAAAAGTAAGATTATCTCAGGATGACACGGCAATTTATTTGAGACAAGAATAATGATACAATTCCAAGGCAAAGATACTATTCCTTTAACTTCCAATTACCGGGGGAACCAATTAATATTGATTTTATTCAACTTATCGAGTATTTTTCAAGAGACCGGGGAAAAATGTTCACTAGATAAAACGATGATTTTGAAATGTAGAAAATTAGGAAAGACAAAATTCAGGATGACACGGCAATTTATTTGAGACAAGTATAATGATACAATTCCAAGGCAAAGATACTATTCCTTTAACTTCCAATTACCGAGGGAACCAATTAATATTGATTTTATTCAACTTATCGAGTATTTTTCAAGGGACCGGGAAAAAATGTTCACTAGATAAAACGATGATTTTGTAATGTAGAAAATTAGGAAAGACAAAATTCAAGATGACACGGCACACAGGGACCCGGAAAATTTTAACTTTATCGAGAGATTCAAATTTACGAGTTTCAAATTATCAAAAAATATATATATTTTTTAAATAAGTTTATAGAGAATTGGTTTTAACAAATGTTCGTTAGACAAACCTTTACTCGGGTAAAACCCGGGCGAAGCCGGGTACATCCACTAGTCTCTATATATATATAAAAGTCAATTTCTGTCTGTCTGTCTGTTTCGCGATAAACTCAAAAACTACTGAACCAATTGGTACCAAATTTTGCATGTCGCTTTTTATAAACCCGAGGAAAATTTTCCGGCTGCATTTTGATTAGTATTTTTGGCTATTTCTTTTTTTCATTTGAAGAACTTTTTTTTTACGCGGACTAATCCGGAATGGAATGAATACCTAAATATGGCCATTTTTTAAAGCATCGGTGGTTCAGTGGTAGAATGCTCGCCTGCCACGCGGGCGGCCCGGGTTCGATTCCCGGCCGATGCATTTTTTTTTTTACAATTTTTAAAAAACTCATTTATATTATCTCTATATATATAATCTCTATATATATATAAGTCAATTTCTGTCTGTCTGTCTGTCTGTTTCGCGATAAACTCAAAAACTACTGAACCAATAGATACCAAATTTTGCATGTCGCTTTTTATAAACCTGAGGAAAATTTTCGGCTGCATTTTGATTAGTATTTTGGCTATTTCTTTTTTTCATTTGAAGAACTTTTTTTTACATTTTTAACTTTTTTTTAATTAAAACTATATATTTTAGTTAGAAAATGATGATGACGATATTGCTGTATCATGTTTGATTATTAGATACATAATTATATCGGGAAAAATTCCAAAAAGCAGAGACCACGGGTGAAACCAGTTCATTATTTTGTACGCAGGAACAAAATTCTAACAGAAAAACATTCATTCGAGCAGAATGAATATTCGTAACGAATATTATTTGAATAAAAACATTTAATCGGGTAAAACCCGGGCGTTGCCCGGGTCATTCGTCTAGTCTCAAATAAATCTCAAGTTCCATATCAATATTGGACAGCTGTAATCATTCTTAAACATCTAGACCATGTAGAGTGAAATTTGTATATCCACGAATCTTTTTGCTGATTGACGGAGACCTTAGTACACTTGGTCGATTTTTGACAACCACGATCCAAGATCAAATCCCGCCATGAGCACTTTTCTTCTCCTATAATAGCACTCATTCTCGTGTGCATGACTCACTCCACCAATGAATGCGAATAACCAAACATCTGGTAAGTGGAAAAGACGAATAACTTTCTACCTATATATAAATATTATACAATCACAGTGAAATTCGGTTATTTATTTCCTATTACGATTGTTATGGCCTGTTTTATCTTTGGTGTATATCTTTGATGGAAGCATACTGTTGGAAACTTTGATATAGCAATCATATCCATACCTTAATCTTGACAAATCAACTTATCATTATGAACAGATTCAAAACCTATCACAAATATCTATCCTTAGAACAAACGAGCAATCAATAACCAGCATTGATATAGCTATAGATGGAACATTTTCCGGGAGGAAATTGATCCATAGAAGCATAGGGCGCCTCTCCCGTCAAAATAAACGTCAAAACCTGACGCCATCAAGCTGGTGTTGTGGCTTTGTCACCGACCCGAGACCGCTAGTTTGCGGCGACGGTCAATAGATGGCGTTAGGTTTTGACGTTTATTTTGACGGGAGAGGCGGCCTATACTTCTATGATTGATGTAGCTAGTATAAGAAGTTTTTACTCGACTCCCCAAATCATTCCACGAAAGCAACAAACCTTTTCAACAAGTTTCAAAACCCTCCTCATCATAAATAGATTTGTAAAGTTTCCTATTTAGAAATAAGGGATAGACACAATACTTTGTGTTTTAATATTTAATTAAATTACAACAAGGTTAACCTTAATATATAAATACACACACAAACCTATATTAGGGATCAAGCCCCATACAGGATTCTCCCAGTATAGCAATGGTGTTAAATGAACATAAATCAAGTACCATATACAATTCAGTATTAACATGAGCCCCAAAAAACAAGAAAGCTATTTACACTAGTTTCAATTCTCTTCGTTCTTCCATTGACTATGTTTAGAAGGTTATTGTCCAAAATATTCAACAAGGTTAACCATAATATATAAACAATAACTTATGCAAATTTAGAGAGAGAAAGAAAGTACAGTACTACCTAAATATGAAGAAACATCAATGAATTATTAAATATTTTACATAAATAAATACAAAGCATGTTACAATATTCAAATATTAATTTATTAGAAGTTAGCTCTACAAATATATCAGTAGATATATTTCTAACTGGTATAGAAGATGATGGATACACATTTTTGCCAACATGAATAAAGCCAACTTATTTCATCAAAAAGCTGTCCTGTATACTTACTGTATATATATTTGAAATATCTATTTCCTATTGACTAATAAAATATGTATTTATATTCCATTAGTTTTTGTTCTTAATCATTGTTGTGTTGCCTCTGTTTGGGTTTCTCATTACCAGGCCACTACATTCTCTTAGAATTTTTTAGTACACCAACTTCTACAATACAGACTGCCTGACTGCTAACAACTTGTAGCACTATTTATACATGAAGTCAGAAATGAGTATGCAAAGAGGATATTTGCATATCTTCAAATATCCCAAGTATGCAAATACACAACAATCATTTAATTTATAAAATTGTTTGTAAAAGAATTTATGGCTAGTCACTGTGTATAATCTAATATTCCTAATATCTATCTATTATATTGATAATTAGGAATATACAAAGTAAACAGTAGCTGGGAATGAATGAAATATGAATGAAAGATACGAGGAATCTAGCTTCTACACTCAACACCCACAAAGCAAATTATCCCATCAAGAATTATCAAAGAACTTTCATCATATATTATAATATCAATCTATTAATAATTTGGCATATACAAAATAAACAGTAGCTGTGTTTCTAACTGGTATAAGA
>CP092866.1:115957736-115980966 GCA_030710605.1 Cordylochernes scorpioides | reverse complement strand
CAAGATTAAATCCCGCATTGAGCACTTTCTTATGCTATAATGACACACATTCTTATGTACATGGCCCACTCCACCAATGAATCCGAATAACCAAACATCTGGTAAGTGGAAAAGACGAATAAATTTCTACCTGTGTAGGATAATGGTGCACTTACAGTGAAATTCAGTTATCTATTATCTATCAGGATTGTTATGGCCTGTTTTACTTTTGGTGTATATCTTCGATGTAAGCATACTGTTGGAACCTTTGATATAGCAATCATACCTTTACTCTAATCTTGAAAAATTAACTTACCTTTATGAACAGATTCAAAACCTATCACAAATATCTATCCATAGAACAAACGAGCAATCAATAAAATAACCAACATTGATATAGCTATAGATGGAAAATTTGCCGGGAGGAAATTGATCCATAGAAGCATAGGGCGCCTCTCCCGTCAAAATAAACGTCAAAACCTAACGCCATCAAGCTGGTGTTGTGGCTTTGTCACCACCCGAGACCGCTAATTTGCGGCGACGGTCAATAGATGGCGTTAGGTTTTGACGTTTATTTTGAAGGGAGAGGCGCCCTATGCTTCTATGGATTGATATAGCTAGTATAATATGTTGTTACTCGACTCTCTAAATCATCCCTCGGAAGCAACAAACCTTTTCAACAAGTTTCAAAACTATCATAAATAGATTTGTAACATTTTTCCTATTTAGAAATAAGGGATAATCACAATAACTCTGTGTTTTAATATTTAATTAACTTACCACAAGGTTAACCATAATATATAAACACACACACACAAACCTATATTAGGGATCAAGCCCCATACAGGATTCTCCCAGTATAGCAATGGTTTTAATTGGACATAAATCAAGTAATATATACAATTCAGTATTAACATGAGCCCCAAAAACCAAGAAAGCTATTTACACTAGTTTCAATTCTCTTCGTTCTTCCATTGACTATGTTTAGAAGGTTATTGTCCAAAATATTCAACAAGGTTAACCATAATATATAAACAATAACTTATGCAAATTTAGAGAAAGAAGGAAAGTACAGTACTACCTAACTATGAAGTCAAAGAATATTTAAATATTTTACATAAATAAATACAAAACATGTTACAAGATTCAAATATCAATTTATTAGAAGTTTTCTATACAAATATATCCGCAGATATCTTTCTAACTGGTATAGAAGATGATGGATACACATTTTTTCCAACATGAATAAAGCCAACTTATTTCATCAAAAAGCTATCCTGTATACTTACTCTGTATATATTTAAAATCTATGTCCTATTGACTAATAAAATATGTATTTATATTCCATTAGTTTTTGTTCTTAATCATTGTTGTGTTGCCTCTGTGTGGGTTTCTCATTACCAGGCCACTACATTCTCTTAGAATTTATTAGTGCACCAACTTCTACTAATACTTGTAGCACTATTTATACATGAAGTCAGAAATGAGTATGCAAAGAGGATATTTGCATATCTTCAAATATCCCAAGTATGCAAATACACAACAATCATTTAACTTATAAAATTGTTTGTAAAATAATTTATGGCTAGACACACTGTGTATAATCTAATATTCCTAATATCTATCTATTATATTGATAATTAGGAATATACAAAGTAAACAGTAGCTGGGAGTGAATGAAATATGAATGAAAGATACGAGGAATCTAGCTTCTACACCCAACACCCACAAAGCAACTTATCCCATCATGAATTATCAAAGAACTACCATTATATCATATAATATCAATCTATTAATAATTTGGCATATACAAAGTAAACAGTAGCTGTGTTTCTAACTGGCATAAGAAATGATGAATATAACTTCTAACGCTCAACACCCACAAAGCAACTTATCCCATCAAGAAATATCAAAGAACTTTCATCTTATAATATCTATCTATTAATAATTTGGCATATACAAAATAAACAGTAGCTGTGTTTCTAACTGACATAAGAAATGATTAATCTAGCTTCTACACTCAACACCCACAAAGCAACTTACCTTATAAAGAATTATCAAAGAACTTTCATCATATCTTATAATATCTATCTATTAATAAATTGACATATACAAAATGAACAGTAGATGTGTTTCTAACTGGCATAAGAAATGATGAATATAGCTTCTACACTCAACACCCACAAAGCAACTTATCTCATCAAATATTATCAAAGAATTTTCATCTTATATTATAATATCAATCTATTAATAAATTGACATATACAAAATGAACAGTAGATGTGTTGTTAACTGGCATAAGAAATGCTGAATATAGCTTTTAACGCTCAACACCCACAAAGCAAGTTATCTCATCAAGAATTATCAAAGAACTTCCATTATATCTTATAATATCAATCTATTAATAATTTGGCATATACAAAATAAACAGTAACTGTGTTTTTAACTGGCATAAGAAATTATAAATCTAGCTTCTACACCAACACCCACAGAGTAACTTACCTTATCAAGAATTATCAAAGAACTTCCATTATATACAGTAGAACCTCCCTTTAGCGGACACCCTGCTAGTGGACACCTATCCACAAAGGACAGTTTTCATTTGCAAAATTATCATTTTTATACTATTTATATAACAACTTTCCGGTAATAGGACACCTCTCCATGAAGAACGCTTTGGCTTTGCAATTAGGTGTCCTTTACAGGGAGGTTCTACTGTATTATTAAAAATATCAATCTATTAATAATTAGATATATAAAAAGTAAAAGAAACTCCTAACTTCAATGCCATCTCTAAAACCTAACAAACCTCACCAACAAGTATTCAAATCCTTGTCATATATTACCTTAATATCAATCAATCAAGAATTAGCTATTAAAACCAAACAGCGCAACTGACTTTCTAGCTGGAAGCAACTTCATCAAAAAATCATCAAAATTTATCGACACATATTATAATTAGTCATCACGGGAGAGAGAAGTCGCTAATTGAAAATTACCTGCAGATATTTCGCAGGTAAATTACCAATTAATGGATACTAGCCGTTGGCAAAAGTCGTAATGAACCAATTAGGAAGATTGGGTAGATCCCAGGAGGGTGTAGAAGCAATTAGCGAGATGAAGAATGAAGGAAAGACCCAGCACTCACCTTAATTATACCCATGTCTTTGTACCCATACCCGCATTAGCGTTTAACATAATGGCACACATAGAGAGCGTGGAGAAGAAAAAGAAGGAACATTTTTTGAATAATTAAACTTTGTTAAAATTATTAATAATCACCAACACCTTCATGGAACAAAGGAGGTCAAAAAGTTCTCATTTTCGACGCTCCAAATCTTCGAAGGCTTTGTTCTTAGGCGTGCTTGTGTATTTCAGTAAGTCAAGTATTGTATGGCGCGGGAAATTCTTTTATTTGTCTTTTTTAATGGCGTTTTTATTTATTTTTTAAATTTTCTTCTTCTTTCTCTTTTAGTTTTCTCTCTTTTCTTCCCAAAGAAAATGCAATAAAATGATCCCCACCTTCTATTCCTCTATCGATTCATTTTAAAAAGGAAAATTAATTAAATTTTCTCCAGAAGGAACCCTGATATTTGAAATGAAATCATTGATCGGTTTAGAATAATATTTTTTTAAGGATGAAATTTTCTGTAATAGGAATTTTTATTAAATAATTGGCATTTTTTGGATTAGAAGCTATTTGACGTTTAATTAATCTATTTGTTCTATATTACTATATTATGTAATTTTTTTATATTTTGAATTATGTTTTATCTATCCATGTATATTTGTGATTAACCCAAGCTTCTTTGCCTCCTTGTCAGCTTCTTAGGATTCGAAGACTAAAAATGTCAGACGGTCATTCTAATTTGATTCGCCAGTCAAAAACCAGCATCCCTAGAAACTCTTTCAATAAAAACATATTTTGGCACTACTTTTAATGAATTGGACATCCATTTGTCTTTGAAAATAAAAACAAAGAAGACTTAGGTCTGAAGAATTGCCCTCGGGCAGATTTGGGCGACATTGTGCGTGTTACAGCAACCTGGTTTAGCCAAATAAATAATCCCCAAGTTTCTACAAAATGTTGATATTTCTGGACTCAAGAGATAAAGAGATTGAAACTTCTTTATTACATCGTTCATTTATAAGGTTAAATATAAAATATATATAAATATGAGAGAGATAATAAATGAAAATACACCAATACCTCGCTTTGCGTCGTTTCATTTTGCGTTTTTTTCGAAGTTGCGTCGCTGCTTAATTTTTACTGATTTTCACTGTGTGTCGTTAGATTTTCGAAGTTGCGTTGTTTTGGATTCGAGTCTTTTTTTTTTCGAATTTTTTTCCTAAAATATGGCAACACCTTTGTTTTTGATTGCGCCATGCCATCAAAATTTTATTTCCACCTTGCGTCGTTTCAATTTGCGTCGTGTTTTTTTTTGGAACGTAACCCCGACGCAAAGCGAGGTATGGGTGTAGTTTCGAATTTTCATATATATAAATGAGGATAAATGTATGAAAATGAATATAAATTGATAAATATACATATATATAAAATGTATACAGTCTTCATTGATGGGGCCCACCGCGAGAAAGACTCCGCCACCGGTGGACTGCGAGAGTTCTTTCCCACAGAATGGGCAGGTCGATGTGTTTGTTGGCTGGCATATTAGAGAGAGAGGGAGAGAGATTGAGATTGAAACTGATTTATTTCAATGTTCATATAGATGGCGCTCTGCCATCTAAAAAGCACATGTGGTCGTGGTCAGGAGATGCCTTTTTTATTTTTAATATAAGTTAATATATGATTAGATACGAAATTTAATAAATATGAATAAATATATTAAATAAGAATAAATATAGATAAATAAATGTAAAATAGATAAATATACATTTATATAATCTTCATTTGTGAAGCCCACCGCGGGAAAGACTCCGCCACAAAGAGAGAGATAGAATTATCTTATACAAATAATTCTGTTCAGAACTAAATTTCAGAAAACAGAGATAAGTCAAACCAGCTGTACAGATGACGTTATTCTGTTCTGCTTCAAGAATGTTGCCCTCACCAGACCTTTGTTTGTTGACTTGTCCTTTACATTGAAGAGCTGTGTTGCCTCAAATAAAATTTTGTGTAAATATTTTATATTCACAAAAGTTTATCCCCTTAGTTCCAATAAATATCATCAGTATAACCTGCAATTACAATCTCTATAAATAGAATGAACAATACAATAGTGGGAGATTTGAAAAACAAGGTATAAGCTCGCAAGGAAGGTTCGTTCTTTCAGAGGAACAAAAATAGTGATTCCTAAGAAATTGAGAAAAATGGTTCTTGATCCAGCTAATAAGGGTAATGAGGGAATAGTAATTATGAAATAAAGATTAAGAACAAAAGTATGGTGGCCAAATATTGACAAGGAAACAGAAATTTGTGTTAAAAGATGTTTCAGTTGTCAATTAGTAACTGTATAAAACAGACATTTCGGAACCTTTAAGAAAAAGAGGCTTCCTAGAAAAAACATAGCAGAATTTGGCCGCTGAATATTTAGAACCATTGCCTTCTGGTAATTATTTTTCTGTCCTAGTATATTACTAAAGTATTTTTTTAAATGGAAATAATGAATTCCATAACATCTCAAGAGGTTGTCAAATTACTCGAGGTACTTTTTTTCCAGATTTGGGAACTCTAATTCAATTTAACCACTAATGATAAAAAGTAGTTTATCAATAAATAAATATAATCAGTTTTAAAGAATAATTATATTATTAATTATAAAAATAAGTTCATATTGGCCTCAAGCTAATGGAGAAGTGGAAAGGGAGAATAGACCTATTCTATAGAAACTAAGAATAACTCAAGAAAACTCCCCCAAGACTGGAGAAAGAAGAACTTTATAAATTTCTTTTCATGTAAATAGAACCACACCTCACACTCAACTACAGGTGTAGCTCCAGCTTTACTCTTGTTGGGAGAGTAATTTAAGAGGAAAGATCCCTCTTCTTTCGAAGAACAAACGCATATTGAAGAATAAGAGATAGAGTTAGAATTGATGCACAAAAGTAAAATGAATACTATGATGCAATAAAAATAGGGCTTTGTAAATAAAATAATAATAATAATGCGATAAGAAGAGCAACACCAAATGACATTGAAAAAGGGTAATCTAGTATTGATGGAACAACTTAAACAAAATGAACTCAGTACTTCATTCTCTTCACCCGGCCATGTAGAGTAAATAATATTGTTAATAATAGGTCAGCAGTAGTCTTGACGGAAAAGAATATTTAAAAAACATGTTACACTTGAAGACGGAGGGGGGGGGGGGGGGGGTAGAAGTCCGCCCACACCTCCCTGCGGTCCCCCCTGGACCCTCGGAATATTCGACCAAATTCTGGTTCGTTTCCAAGGTGACTAGCGTGGCAACGGTACCCATTTTACAATGAAGAGCAAAACTTGAAGAAACTTAGAACCGCCTCAGAATAAGTTCTTGAAACTGATAGTAAGGTGGTTCGAATTTAAGAAAATATTTCTGAAGTTTTGAGGGAGACCTTCAAGGAATTTCCAACTCCTACCATCTCTGATGAGACCTCCGGTGGAACTCTTGGAACTCAGCTCGAGAGACCAAGAAGAATGAGGCAGATCCTCAAGATACTTTCTGACTATGAACTTTGAAAAAGGAAGGAGACGATGTAGTAGTGTATGTGACACATTTATTTTAATATATTAATGATTACGATCGCCAACGATTAATGCAGAGATCTGAAGAATATATGCCAAATTCCAAAGATTCTCAAATAGGTGGCCACAAAGTCGTAAGACCTACCGCAGACAATCATCTTGCGCCCAAACTGAGAAAGATCCCCGATACGCCAATCTATTTCTCCAGACCGCCAAACAAGCCAATCCCCACGCCGCAAAAATCTGGGAAACTAAACCTTGCGACCTCCTTCGAAGGTGAGGTCGCGGGTGTTAAAAGCCTTCCATCGTCGACAGCCACTAAATTGGGACAAAATTATGTTGAAATTATAATTGATTACATTGTATTTTCTGCTTTCTTCGATTCAGGTACCTTATTTTTCAGTAATCTCTAACGGATTAAGACGACATTTAAAGATGATGATATTCAAAGATAGGGAATTACTCAGTCGATCGACAGATACACAATCAGTTTGAGTATTAATGTCTTAAGACATCCTTTTGAATTTATTGTCCTTCCTAATAGTAATCCAAGTATTAGATGGGATTTCTTAGAGGCAAAAACGCTGTGATCGATTATGGACGTTAGAAGAGGCCAAAAATATGCTAAATGCGCCAACTTCCACGGGAAAGATTGCGGCTAGTGGACATATCGTTATCCCAGCTGAATCAACGAGAGATATATATGTTGTTTTTGTCATGTCCAATGAAGAACCTCAGATGTCTCCATACATCTCTATCACAGCAGTTGCAATGTCTTCTATCTTGGGTGCGTAAAGCTGCTGCTCTGGGTCCATGTCAATTTTCTGTTGTTGTTGTCGTGTCCGATGAAGAGCCTCAGATTTCTCCAATCATCTCTATCACAGCAGTCGCAATGTCCATTATCTTGGGTGTGTAAAGCTACTGTTCTGGGTCCATGTCAATTTTCTTCAAGGCTGCGGCCATTGCTGGACATGAGAATATGCGGGTAGGCGTTAGTTCCATACCAGGACAGTTGTTGCATGTCCTGTAGGTTCATGGGTCATCTGGATGTATTGTTATTCCTTGTAGTGTTTCATTCTGAGTCTTGTTAATGTTTTTGTAATTCTTCTCTCAGAAGGGATATATTTCTTTCGCATTAGTGGACTTTCGATATTCCAACATATACATAATTTATATACTCGTATATATTATGTTTATTTATATAATTCGTAATGTTTAAAAAATGTACAACTTCATCATAATAAATAAGATGTTTTTAAATAAATAAATAATAACTTACATCAATGTCCATCCTTTAATGATAACCAAATTGAAACAAGACCAAATCATCACTGGGAAATTTAGCCACCTATCGTAAATCAATAATAGACTATCTACAAAAATAGTTGATAATAAAAAATGAATACATTACTTAATGAAAATCTCTCTTTATGTGAAAAAGCAATAGTTAGCCTAACATGCTGAAAAGAAAAAGAAGAAAGCGAGCATTTATATAGGGGGATCTAGTTAGTCAGTATTATATTTTTAATTAAAGATGTATTTATCGATTGCTCTATTTTCAAAAGTATTATATTTATATAACACACTTATATGCATATTATATTAAACAATTGTGTGATTGGATTGATTAATTCAGATGCTAAAAGCCTAGAATATTCGTTAATAATTTCGAATAGAAGAGGCTGTGCGATGGGCCTGCTAAATAATTCAAAACTCCTTAACCCTATTTCCAAATTACCTAATAAAGAGGAAATCCCCAAACAGGAGAATCCTATTAGAGACTTCTGATACACAAGCAGATGCGCCTAATATTTGATTCAGTAAAACTAAGCTTAAGTAAAAAGCATGTAGAAATTCGGCCATTAATGATGCTAAGTTGGAAATGTAATTAGGCCTAAAAGAGTATAACCCTAATCTCTGGCTGGAACTTTAAAAGGATTCCGTGGTCGGCTAATCTGATTGGCTGGCGATGGTCCAGGTCTTAAGGAGGTTTGATAATTGGATAACCATTATTTATTAATCTGCTTCTCTGATCAATTCTCGTATTTGGCCCAACTTGTTCTAGCTTTGATATGGCTGGAGTTTTGAGGAAACTTCCTTCTATTTACTAAAATACCGTTTGAAACGTTCTGTTGTTATTGTTTATTCCCACATTGTGGTATACCAGGCCATCTCTGTTTGTTTGTAAGTAATCGTTGGTGAATATTCAGAGATTGTTTCAATGAGCCTGTTTTTGGGTATTTGATACAATAAAGAAATCAAGAAAAAAGTTTCTATTGATTACGCAACTGAAAGTTGCTGATGACTGAACCATATATCCAATTTTTTTATACCAATAAATGGATAAGCTATCAGTAATTTACAGCGGCACAATCAATTGTCTTTTCTCTCAATTTAGCCACCTGGTGCTGGTAAAAATTCACTTCTATACTATATATATAATATTTTCCCATATAATCAAAGATAAAAAAACAAATAAGGTATATCCTGACCACTAACATGAGCATTTTTTAGATGGCCGAGCGCCATCTAGTGGAACAGTTAACCCTGCTCATGTTAGTGGTCAGGATAAGCCTTATTTGTTTTTAATATCAACACCTGACCTTTATTATTATTATTATTATATTTTTCATTTTATTATTTTTTACTAGCCGAGTGACCCGGGCAACGCCCAGGGTTTACCCCAAAGGGCCTGCAGAGACTTTAAAAGTATAGATGGTGGCTTAAAAAATCGCAATGGGTATATTCCGATTTCCTAGAAGCAGCATTTCGAGTAAGGATAAGTAAAAATACTTTCTAAGTATAAATTCGTTAATTCGACCATGTTTTGATTTCCAGAACCTATGAAATTACAAACAGTAATTCGACAATACCGATAATTCGACCGTGATTTTATTTACCAATCTCTGGCCTATCAAATAACAAACGGTAATTCGACAATATTAATTATTCACCACTTCTGATAATTCAACCATTTTAAAATGCAAATTGCGACGATTGATGTTTACTTACAACTTTACTAATAAAAAGGTATTATAGATGCGAGCAACTAAACATTTTGAACCCATATAACGCAAATTCATATCCTCACTTATAGGGTGTCAAGCCTAAAGGATGCGAATTCATGTCCCTGATTTCTAAAAATTAACATAAAATTGTAGGCTACCAACGCGAATTCGCGTCTACTGGGATCTTTTCCCATACCTTCTTGCCTATTTATCAGTGGGTTGGGTTGGGGGGAATGTCAGCTGTCCCAATGTACCTGTAAAATGTCACATGCGACCGAGTTCAAGCAGCCATTATTTTTATTTATTTCAAGCTATATAGATTACATTAAAAGAAAATAGCATTTTTTAAACATGTTTTTATATGAACAACTCGATTTTCATACGGCCCACTGGACCATGTAACTCTGGAATCATAAGTGCAAAAACAGACATCCCTAAAGGACTCCTTTAAAATATCTTCATGATTCTTTTTTAATAATATTCTTAAACATTTTATTTATTTTTTCATATTTATTTACTTTTCAATATAGAAAATAAGATAACATAAAAGGGATAAATTCATTCAATGGACCTCACTAAAAACTGCATTTCTAGCCGAGTGACCCGGGCAAAGCCCCAGGTTTACCCTAAAGGCCTGTGAATGGGCAGGATAACCATATGTGTGCCATTGCAAAGATCCTAAAGCAATGTATAGAGAGAGCACTGGGGAAAATAGGTAAAGACCAAAAGTCAAAATAATAATAAATATTTTATTAATGAACAAATAATACAAAAAATTCCTTTCAGGTGAGAAACTATAGGCATTGGTGAAAACTTTAAACAATTATATTGAAAAAAAAAATAAAAGAAAACAAATATTAAAAGAAAATTCAATACAACACAACTATATAGCAAATATAGCCATAATTTCTAGCCGAGTGACCCGGCAACGCCCCGGGTTTACCCTAAAAACATGTGAAGCGCTAGATAACCATATGTGTGCCATTGCAAAGATCCTGAATCAATGTATAGAGCACTGGGGAAAATAGGTAAATAAAGACTAAAAATCAAAATACTTAATTATAAATATTTTATTAGTGAACAACTAATACAAAAAAATCCTTTCAGGTGAGAAACTATAGGCATTGGTGAAACTTTAAAAAAAAATTTTGTAAATGAAACAAAAATTAAAAGAAAATAAATCTTAAAAGAAAATAAAATACAACACAACAATATAGCAAATTAGACAACATAAAAGGCATACATTCATTTATTTGAAATGAAAAAAAAAAATTAAAAGAAAACAAATCTGAAAATAAAATTGAATACAACACAACTATATAGCAGATAAGACAACATAAAAAAGGATAAATACATTTAAAGGACCTCATTAAAAACTACATTTCTAGTTTTATAAATACGTGGGTTCAACTTTACCCGTATGCTATTCAAAGTTCGCACACGTGAAAAAGCCACATAGAGCTGTCCATGAGTAAACACGGGCTCTTGTAGCAAGAGACCCACTCTAGCAAAGGTTTGGCCTTGAGCCTTATTAATAGTCATGGCAAAAGCCAACCTTAGTGGAAACTGACGCCTCTTCAGAATGAAGGGAAGGTTGGTATCTGAAGGAGCCAAAGATATTTTTGGCACCAATACAGTGTGTCCAACTTTGGTCCCTGTCAGTATTTGTGCTTCCAGGACATGAGAGCGCATGCGCTGGATAACCATACGTGTGCCATTGCAGAGACCCTGCTTAGGATTCAAATTTCTGGAGGCATTCCTGTGGGAGTAAGGCTATTAAGGAATTCAGTAGGGTAGTTATTTTGTTCCTCCACATTCTCACACTCGACACTGTCAACACTGAGAAAACACTGACTCCTGTTTGGTAAGCGATCCAAAACTTTTTCATTAATCTCTAATGAATCTGTGTTTTTTTTGGCGTTAAAATCACAGACTGGCTAAGGGCGGTAATATCACCATAGGAAGAATCAAATATTTCCTGCACCAGGTCAACCCCATGAAAGATACAGCTTTCTGGAAGAGAAATGAGGCCCTGTTGGTCTGTAGGTAGATCACCATCACCAACTTTAAGTAACCATTGAGAGAAGCTCTGCGCATCAATACCTGCTCGCATATTCTGAGTAAGGCGCAAGATCACAAACAATGGCCATAGCTTGCTTTGCTTAATGCAAGCAGCAACAATTTCAGCTCTTGAAGCTCGAGGTACCACAGGTAGCACTTGGCGAAAGTCACCTCCAAGAACAACAACCTTTCCGCCAAAAGCAAGGTCACAATGCATAATGTCCTTTAGGAGACGATCCACAATTTCAAGTGCTCTGTAGTGGGCCATAGGAGCCTCATCCCAAATAATTAAGGATGATCTACGAATAAGCTCAGCCTCAGAACTATTGGCCGAGATCGCAGCTACAGAATTCTCAAGCAAGGGAATCGGCAGCTTAAACCTGGAATGGACAGTCTGGCCACCTGACAAAAGGGTAGCCGCTATTCCAGTGGAGGCCAGCGGAATGACAATTTTTCCAACGGCTCTAACACAATGAATTAGGGTGTTATAAACATAAGTCTTACCCGTACCACCAGGCCCATCAATAAAAAAGCAACGTGGATTTACATTGAGGGAATCAACAATTGTGTCAACAATTGACTTTTGATCTGGTGTAAGGGACCTATACATTTGTGTCCCAATTTCCAGCTCTGGATTAACAACAAGGTGATCCTCTCCTGAATCAAGAAGTGGGGTTAGGGGTGCAGGAAGTCCATAATGATGGCAACTGAGGCGATTTTCTCTCAGCTGGAATTCAAGCTCTCAGAGTCATCTGTTCAGCAGCTGCGTCAGATGTTGCACGAGAAAAGTCCTCACTAAGATACCTCTTGTATTTGGTCCACAGTGATACAGGGTCGGTAGGATTATTGTAGATGAGAATTGTCGCAAAGAGCTGCCGCAGTTGACAAGGCATTTGGAACAAAGCCGCCTCAGCTAAGCATGCATCCCATTCAGAATCATCAGCCAATAATCCACGGCGCTGGGCAGCCTCTTTAAAAGTGGAGCAAACAATATCATCCACAGTTCGCAAATCTTCAAAACTCTGAGCACCTGCAACATGTAATAGTAGAAGCCGGAGGTGGTATATATAACGCTCAGAATCTTTAGGATTCACTGAACACATACGTCCAATGCACAAAGCCCCACCCCGAACTCTAGCACTCCATTGATTCTGCCTGAAAACATAAGCGGAAGGTATGTCTCCATATAAAAGTGATCTTTGTAAAACGTAAATTAAAATTATACCGCGAATGTTTCTTTTAAAAATCGAAATTTTATTTTTAAAGAGAAATAGCGACATTTCTAACTTTGAGATGAGGGATGGAAAGGTGAAACATGAATTCACCTTTCCATACCTCATCTCAAAGTTAGAAATGTCGCTATTTCTCTTTAAAAATAAAATTTCGATTTTTAAAAGAAACATTCGCGGTATAATTTTAATTTATGTTTTACAATCATCAGCCGCGTTATATTGTATTTTAAAAGTGATCTTGCGGATACATTAACACAATTGAGCTGAAACCAGGCAGTCAGAGTTGTGCGTCTGCGTGAGGCATTTTCAAGAGCCTGTTCTTCACTACCTTCAACAAAATAGACAGATTGAAAATTAGGTAAATGAACAGCTAAGCGACATAAGGTATGCGAGTGAGCATGCAAGCGATATTCAAACATTCGCCACATTGCCTCAGGAGCACTTACATACCGAGCGTCAAGAAAGTTTTTGATTTCATCATGTGCCCTGCTTTCCAAATCTAATGCTCCAACAGACACTTCCACCTCAGCCCTGTCGTGTCCCTTATATACATACTTGAAAAGATATTTGACACTTTTCACAGAGGCACAGGCCTCCACATTAATGTGAGCATTGAACCTAACCAGCAGATAGGGGTTATAGGGAACAACCCAGCGGTTATCCACCTCGTGAGTGCCCACAACTAATGTCTGGCCGTCATCTCGACGTCTGTAGCGAGGATAGCCATTATTGTTAGCCGCAGTCAGCTGCAGGAATGATTTAGGGAAGTCTTTAGTACACTTGCCATCAGACATGCATGGTGAGTGAAGATTGAAGTTTCCACAAGGACCATGGACAATATGTTTACGAACCATGTCATACAGCTGAACCTGCATAGTAGGGCTAGGAATTTCTGCACAAACCAATCTGTCAATGGCATTCCTGTCTCTAGGCTTGTCTTCTTCTCTAAGCATAAACAGCATGTGGGCATGCGGTAAACCGCGTTTTTGGAACTCAACAACATGCACCCGAGCAATGACCACTCCCAATACATGCTGACTAACAATTTCGCGCAGTAATTGTTGTAACTTGAGATTGAAAACTCTAGCCACCAGATCCGGTCTATCAGAAGGATTCTGGTTAGGAAGAAGATTTTCAACAATGTCAGTCCAACGTGGGTTACAGGTAAATGTCACGAATAGGTCAGGTCTTCCAAACTTTCTAACAATGGCCATCGCATCCTGATAGTTTTGTTGCATGGCCCGGGAACTCCCAGGAAAGGAAGATGGAAGAATAAAAATACGGCCTAATCGCACACCCCGAGAATGTTCCTGTTCATGGATATAATCCATCAGACCTTGATATAACTCCACCCTAAGCAGGGACTGATTTTGGCGAATATAGTTCAGCCGATTGCCCTCTGTTTTAACATAGGCATCAACAACATATTGCTGAAATAGTCTCCTGCCATAGTGAATGGGCGAAAAGCCAGGTCTGATGGCCAACCTATAACTATAGAACTGAAGCATGGTAACATGGTTTCTAGTTCTTGTGCGCATGTTTTCTTCATGTAAGATTCCTATTGTCCAACCAGGATCACCGGCAGGAAATAAAAGAGGGTATGTCATTGGGTCACAGTTAGGATTAAGTGGAGAAATACGCACAAAACCACGATCATGCGGAAAAACAGCAATATCTCTGTTAGAAGGTACATGGCCATCTTGATCAACAAAAATGGCCGCAACTTCACTTACACTTGGCGCATTATATCGGCGAAGATCTCTACAATGATTTTGCCGGATGAGCATCTGAACCTGACACATTTGCCGGTTCTCAATGCGAGCCCGGTGTTCCTCAGCTAGTTCCACCTGGTGCATCTGCCTGTAAGCAGAAGTATACGGATTCACACGCCTAAGCACAGAATCCAAAAGAGTCAATATACCAGGATGGCATTCCAAAGGCCTAGATGCTGCAATGCGTATATTATTCGCAGCCTCAGAATCCAAAATATAAAGTTGGGCATAAGACGGGGCTCTGTTTTCATGAGGATGAAGGGGCCCAGTCAAATGATAGATCTGTCCATGGATTCTATAACAAAAAGGCCCCTGTCCAGAAAAGACATCAACCTGCGCACCCATGGAGGCAAATGCCAAAGAGCTGTTGTAGCTCCGAATGTTGGTCTGGAAGTACTTAGCCTCCACACTGTTTGAAGTCATCAATTCCATCATTTCATATGGAAAGGAGGACAAAGTAAGAAGAATAACTTTCCCTTTGTGGCAGCAGGAGCTACCAACAGTTTCGCCAGGGAAATGAAGGGCTGAGCAGTAAGGGCAGACTATATCGAGGCCCCCAATAATATATTCAGTGGGAACAGGAGATATAGGATTAGGGGCGTTGTTCCTGTGGCGAGTCACATAAGCGCGCCTAGCTGACTGGAGAGAGAGTCGTCCACGGCCTCTGCGAGGCATGATACAGAAGCCGCTGAAAAAAAAGCTAAACTAAAACCCAAGTAGAGCAAATACATGCCAAACACAGCAAATACAGCCTAACCTAAACAAAAAAATATGGGAGCAAAAAATGAAGAAAGACCTCATTAAAAACTACCTTTCTAATTTTATATATATGTGGGTTAAACTTACAAACTTACAAGGTTTGGTAAAATTATAGGTATATTGGTAAAAAGTATAAATAAATATATTTGAAACCAAAAAAAAAAAAAAGAAAAGAAAATGCAAACAACACAACTATATAGCAGATATGACAACATATTAAAGGAATAAATTCATGTGAAAGACCTCATTAAAAATTACATTTCTAATTTTATATATATATGGGTTAAACTTACAAACTTACAAGGTTGTAATAAACCTACCTGTTTGTTAAGCAATTCAGTACTTTATCATTAATTTCCAATGTGCTACCAACAGTTTCCAAGGGAAAGAGAGCTGCTCAGCTCTGCAAAACAGAAACCAGACACCAATGTCACCATCATCGGACAAAAGAATTAATGAGATTTTATTCTTTAGTTCATTTATTCTTTTGTCTGATGCTGTTGCCGAAACGTCACACACTATTAATTATTTGGATTAGGAAACGGCACACACTATTAATTCATTAGGATTAGATTATTTGGATTCGGTCTTATTTTCTTGTATAATCTATAATTCAAATTGTGCTTTATCATATAACAAATTAAGTAATCAACAATTGACTACACAAATAAATCATTAGCCTCTTAATGAGAAAAATAAAGATGCCAAAGACATCATGAAAGATACTGCAAAAAAGAATTGTGAAAGATACTGCAAAAAAGAAAACCAGGCACAAAAATTGAGCTAAATTTAAATGAAAAACTATAACAAAGTACTTACAAATTAATTGAATCAGAAATACAAAATATGTATTAGAAATTAGCAAAAGGTAATAATAAAAAAGAACGTGTTTTAAAAATAAACAATCCGATGATGAAAAATAACAAATAATATAAGATAAACAACATTTGAAGGCAAAAGATCTACGATTGCAAAATCTAACAAATTGAAAATAAATAAATCTATTAATATTTGGAAAATAAAAATAAAACGGTAATGTAAAGCAAGTTTAGTATTTTATTTTCAAAATGCCATAAAGACATTGCTGTAAAGGGGAAAAAAACTTATACTTACAAAATATAATTACAAAGATACAAAACAAAAGAACGCGCTTTCAAAACAAAGGAATTGATGATGATAAATGCAAAAAATCTACGATTGTAAAATAGTTTAAATCAAAAAATAAAAATAACTGTTAACATTAGGAAAATAAAAACAGACCTATCATAAGAAGAAAAAAATAACGAAAATTTTGGTATATAGATCGTTTTGTGTAGTTCAGAATCTTCGGAGGAGATAGCTTAGGACTTTACAATGGAAAACTCTGTTACGGTATTATCTATATAGATTGTTTTCCATATAATCGAAGAGATGTTGAGAACTGGCATTATAGTTCTATTTGGTGATTATTAGAAATGTTTTGACATTTCCTGAAAATTTTGGAGACTTGAATGAAGGTTATGTGGGGTATTTCGTTAGATCTTCTTCGTCTGTTAGATGTTTTGGTTCAAGTGACGATATGTCGTCCCTGGAAGGACTAATTGCTCCGATTCCAGGTGTGTCGTCTGAAGAGAATTGTTGATTCTATTCCTGATGTTCGTCTGAAGGGAATTCTTGTTTATATTCACGGTGTGTTGTTTGAAAATAATTATTGTTTTAAATCATGATGCGCCGTTTGCAACTTTCTTCAATTCACAAGAAACTGAACAAACTGCTCTTCACCTTATCTACGACTGTCCGAACTTTACAGAAGTGAGACATCGAATGTTCCCTGATCTAAATGATTCAACTCTTTTACATCAGTCACTTTGTCTATATAAATTTTATGAACTCTGTCGATTAATACATACCTCTGTAATAGGCACAAATATTTCAATATCACGCTTCTCTCCGGTTGATTAATAAATAAAAATAAAATTTGAAAAAATACATTCGAAGGATATTATCTTTTTTTCATTAGGTGTCATTTTAGGGAGAATCTTTTTATATAATTCACGAATATCTATCTTTTAGAACTTTCTTCATATCATAAGGTTAATTCGAGAAAATCACTCCTCATAGTATTCGGAAATATTTTGTTTTAAATCACGATATCTTCTGTTTTTTATTTCAAAATATCAATTTGAAGGTTGTGCCCCGGACCTATATGTTAACCATGTATAACTAGAGCCATATAAAATTATTGACACGGAATCTCTCATCAGTAGCAAACCTCCTAAATGTTCTCGTCAATGAAATTCCATCTCCGAAACAGGCTACAACAAACGAATCGTCCATCATGGAACATGTCCCTATGCTGTCAAAATTATTAGAATCATATAATTTAACAAACTAAGTTATTAGCCTATTGCATATAATAACTAATGAAGATACACTCACACTCATGGACAAAACTTAAGGAAGTTGTACCTTTTATCATGTATCGGGATACAGACAATAACTCTGAAAGATATTACAGTAACCTTTATTGAAGACATACGAGATAACCAAGTGTGAGAAAAATTGCCTCTGTCTTCTTAAAAGAAAAACAGACGTCCCCGGCGACATCAAAGACATTCCACTTCCTTAAGCTTTGTCCGTGAGTGTATAAGCATAAAATATTTGAATACACACTGACATTTCGCTTATCTTATATGCGACCCTTAGTAATCATTATTGGCCATTTTTTTCTTTTTTAAATAAGAATTTAAATTTTAAAGGCGTAAATAGTGATGAAAGATGAACGGTGTGTTTCTAGAAGTATTCTAAAGAAATGCGTTTTTATGTTTACCTGTATAAGGGCAGAGATGCCCGAAGGTTCACGAGATAGCCTTTAATGAAATGAAAAAAAAAACTTATCAAGAAAGCTATTGCATTATTTAATTCTATAAAGAAATGTTCTCTGAAGTGTCCTTTTTTAGAAGGCAGAACATGTGGTCGACTAACCAACTTTCTTTTCCTTCTTCTTAAATACTTCCACATAAATATATTTTGCTAAATACCTCTAATATATACGTTTATATATATTTGGTATTAATATATGTGACATATATCTAGTATTTATTGTCAAGTAGCGTCATGGAAACGCTCAATTATATATACAGTAGAACCTCCATGAGAGGACACTCACGCTAGAGAATACCTCTCCACAAAGGACACTTTGGCTCTGTAATTAGCTGTCCTTTACAGGGAGGTTCTACTGTAGTTGGTATTAATATATAACATATATGTAGTAGTTATTGTCAGGTAGCGTTATAGAAATGTTCAATTATATATATGTGTTATGATGATAATGTTTTGATGTTGGAATGATAAAGAATTGGAGGTGCAGTCGTGAAAAGGGAAAGATAGTTATTTACTTATCAAGTAGTTTTTATTTTCAATTACTTGAAAAGAATTATGCATTAAATATTTATCACAGGTATATAGAAATATATAAAAGAATCCTATTAGTGAATCAAAATTAGTTATGTTTAACTATACATATTTACAACAATTTTCAAAAGTGCTATAATCTAAATCTATGGTCAAAAATAAAATAATATTCAATGGTGAAAATAAAATACATGTTTTAAAAAATAAAATATTTGCATTTTAGATTATATAATATATATTTATACTCTTAAAGACATCATCTGTCTTTTGTTGTTGTAACGACAGTGTGAATTGATGGTAATTAGTAAGTTTGGATTCAAAATAATTTTGTAATTTGTGAGCATGCAATGATGTATTTAGAACTCCAGTTGCTTGTGTGTTGTCTTCTATCAGCATTTACATGACTTCATATATCTCTTGTACGCATTCCTAGTATTGATACTGTTTTAATAAAAGCAATACTCAGGGGAGGGGGCGGAAGAAAAAAAGTATTTATTTTTTTTTTTTTTTTGCTTATCCCTAGTACACGTGGTACAGGCCATGATAATCATGGTGGGTAGTTAGCGACTACTTTTACTGTAAGCGCACCACATGTCTACACATGTGAAAATCAGTTCGACTTTGCACTCACAAATGTGCCAGAGCCCCGTTTGGTTACTTGCACTCGCTGGCGGGGTTGGACTTTTGCAAGAATCGGGGGCCATTGGAGCATTTTTCTTTTAACAGAAAAAATGTCCAATGCGGGAATCGAACCCGGGTCGTATTGGTCGAAAACCAAACGGTTTAACCAGCCTTCCACCGACCCCCGCAAGATAAAAAGTAAAAATGTATAATGTCTAAAATCACCCACAATATTAATACAAATTTTGAAAAATAGAAAAGATAATAAAAGACAAGCTATCTCCCTCCCTCCCTTACACACAATCACCATTTTTTACCCTCAAGACGAGCGGATCTTTCTTCACAAACTGTTTTGATTGGTCAACTAACTCAGTTCGACTCCAGGATGACCAGTCAATCAGGTGTCTAGACAGGCAGACGAACTTGTTATTAATCAGCTGGGCGTTGCTTAGCAACCGACAACTAATGGCGTGTAGTCAAACGATCATCCCGGAAGAGCGGCTATCAAATTTTATTTCGCGGCACAGTGCACGCGCTCGCTAAATGAAATGCAAGCCGCCAAATTAGATCAAAATCGCGTCCAAATCGGATTAGGGGGTTTTGTGTGTGCACATCCCCCCCCCCCCCCCTCGAAATTGCGTTATTCCCCTATGATAGATGGCTGGACGCCAACGCGCATGCGTCGTCTTGTAATGAAGCTCACTTGATTGTCCAAATTGGGAAAGTTTGTCTAATCCAAACGATTTATTCCACAGAGTACCCTCTTCTGTGATTGTATTATTGAAAGGATTTTTTTATTTTCTCACTTCCACACAAACGAAGTAATTTTCTGGTATATAGACTAATATGCAAAATTAGGGGGCAATAAGTGCAACACCCACAAAACACTTTATAGCGACTTCTATTAAATAATCTTAAATTATAATCTTGCACTATTTTTTTATCTTTAAAAAAATTATACAACTGAATAGAAATTTCATAATAAAAAAGTAATAATTTTTTTGTCGTTTATTGGTATTGAAATTTATCTGTCGAAAAAAATGCGTTAATATATTAATATCTTTTTACATATTGAAAACAAATTTGAATTTTTGAGCAGAAAAAGTGATTCAAATTAAAACATTTGTGATAAATCAAAAGACAAACTGTTTAATGTGTTATGTTGTATCCTTACGTGGGGAGAGTGTATAGTTGGCATGCTCAATATGAAACTGTCCGACAATATTAAAAATAGAAATTATAAGTGAAATTGATGTTAATATTATCTTAGTATAGATAATAATATTCATGTTTGTGTATTTCTTAAATAAAGTACACGCTTGTTCGGCGGTACATATACTAAAATAGAAAGGATACAGAGAAGATGAGCATGGCCCCAGGGCATGGATGACACGTAAAATCGTGAAGCGTTCCATATTTCTTAAAAAGAGAGGATAGGGGTTGTTGAGTAGGACGCAAACGCTATTTCCTCGATCGGATTTGAATGACAACCAGAGAACGAAATTAATCTTTTAGGTGTAATTTTCCGTGTTTACCATTTGCAAAAACCAATCAACATTTGTTGCATGAACGCGAGCAATATCCGGGCATTGTACACTTAGAATTAGAAAATATTCCTAAATAGAGATTCCTACCTTTTTAAAAATCATGATTTTTTTTTATTATCCCTAGTAGACGTGGTACTGGCCTTGATAATCATAGTGGGTAATTTGGTTTCAATTTTTTTTTTTCAATTTGTGAGAATACAATGATGTATTTAGAACTCCAGTCGCTTGTATTCTGTCTTCTATCAGCATATTTCATGCAATATTTCATTTGCAAAATTACCATTTTTACTGGCGCCTGCTTTTTACTGTAAGTGCACCACATGTCTACACATGTGAAAAGCAATTATACTTTTGCACTTATAAATATGCCAGAGTCCCGTTTAGTTACTTGCACTCACTGGTGGAGTTTGACTTTTACAAGAATTGGGGTCATTGAAGTATTTTTGTAAATTAGAAAAAGTGCCCAATGCGGGATTCGATCCCGGGTCGTAGCGGTCGAAAACCAATGGTTTAGACCATCCTTCCACCGACACCCGTTAAAATTATGATAAATCATAACTCTGAAATCACGTGTTTTCCGTGATGAGCGAGAACATGCTGTACTGAACAATGACCCAATAAGTCGCAAGCATCGTTCCCTATCCCAGACAAACACACACCGCTATAATTTTGCTACCCGTTTATTTAAAGCATTTGCCTAATACGTTGTTTTCAATTTATTTTTGTACAATATTTTCACACACACACACAGATGGCAATTTTTCCTGGGAAGGAAATTGATTTATGAAAGCAAAGGTCGCCTCTTCCGACAAAATAAACGTCAAAATTAGATGCTATCTATTGTTGTCGTCGCGAACTAGCGGTCTCGGTTCAGAAGCCACTACACCAGTTTTGGAAAACTGATAAGTGTCTACCTGGAAACCATGGTGCATCCATTAGCCCGAAACATAGGAAGCCTGCGATAGACGTGCCTTTGAACCGACTCCAGAAGAGAGCCAACTTGCATGGTGCAGAGAACACGTCAACATGACCAATGGAGTCATCTTCTGTTCTCAGGGGAATCCAGGTTCAGCCTGAATAATGATTGCCGACGCTCCTACATACGGAGAGAAAGAGGCACATCTTACCACCCCTCAAACATATTAGAAAAGGATGCCTATGGCAGTGTGATGGCCTACACAGGGATCATAACAAATGGCCGCTCCATGTGTTCGACGGCGGGACTCTGAATGCTCAGTAATACCGAGACGAGATCCTAGAACCCCATGTCCAGCTTTTCCTAGAGGCTGTTGGCCCGGATTTCGTGTTTATGGATGACAATGTGTCCCCATACAGAGCCGGACTGGTTAATGAATATCTGGAATCCGTAGACATGTACAGAATAGAATGGCCAGCGAGGTCATTCATCATAGATTTTTATCAAAATTCGAAACTATTATAGACGCGTATGATTCTTTTTAAAAATAAACAATTTCTACTGCCCTTACTGCAATGAAAAAAATTATTGGGAGGGCCTGGCTCATCAGCGCGAACCCTCCCAGCGGTTTCGCCAGTTTAATCTACCATACCGCTGTTATATTGCATTTTTGGATCTTTCTTTTATGGTGACACTGATGCTAGACTTTTGAAATGGGTGTTTTAGATAAACTATGGACATAAGCTTTGAGGACAGCAGAATTACATACAATTCTAAATATATAATATGCTTCGAGCAATCGTTCTTCCGCAAATTTGCGTCTATAATAGTTTCGAATTTTGATAACAGATGGCGCGCTAATGCATCATAATATATTTTATATTGGTTTAATAGATATTTAAAACAGTATTCGTGTGTGTTTGAATATAAAATGAAGTTCATCTCCAGAAGCTATGGAGCGGGTTTCTCCGAAACTGATCTTTTATTGGATTAACAAATAAGATGACGGGTTGTATCTAGGGCAGATAAAAAGCACACATACTTGAAATCACTTTCTACTGTAAGTTATGAAATAAAAGCGAGTTTTTACCAATAAATCTGTACATAAACACATTCAACAACATGGTGATGATACAAAATACCTGCGAGATATTAGAATATAATGATATTTAGCAATAATGATATATCAAACAACAGGTTTATGGAGATGAGCTTCTTTTATCTTTATTAAATGTAATCTCGAGCTTTCAGGTATCT
>CP092866.1:115933182-115957636 GCA_030710605.1 Cordylochernes scorpioides | reverse complement strand
CATGATGAATATAGTTTTTACGTAACACCCATAAAGCAACTTATCAATAATTTTTATCAAAGAAATTACATTATCTATATAGATAATACCGTAACAGAGTTTTCCATTGTAAAGTCCTGAGCTATCTCCTCCGAAGATTCTGAACTACACATAACGATCTATATACCAAAATTTTCGTTATTTTTTTCTTCGTATGATAGGCCTATTTTTATTTTCCTAATGTTAACAGTTATTTTTATTTTTTAATTTAATCTATTTTACAATCGTAGATTTTTTGCATTTATCATCATCAATTCCTTTGTTTTGAAATGCGTTCTTTTGTCTCTTATTACCTTTTACTAATTTATAATATATATTTGATATATTTGATATATATATACATTTGATTATGATTATAATTTGTAAGTACTTTGTTATAGTTTTTCATTTAAATAGAGCTCAATTTTTGTGTATGTTTTCTATTTGCAGTATCTTTCCTAATGTCTTTGGCAACGTTTTTTTTTTCTCATAAATAGGCTGAGGTTATATTATTTTTCGAATTGTAGATTGAATTATTACTTTTATTCTATAATAATTATCTTTTATAAGTGTTTGTTATAGTTTTTCATTTGAATTTAGCACAATTTTTGTATCTGGTTATCTTTTTTGGCATCTTTTCATCTCTCTTTGGCATCTTTTTTTTCTCATTAATGAGACCTAATCCAAATAATTTAATAGTGTGTGACTTTTTTTTTAATTAAATTATTTGGATAAGGTCTTATTTTCTTTTATTAATTTGTTATAGTTTTTCATTTGAATTTAGCTCCATTTTTGTGTCTTATTTACTTTTTTGCAGTGTCTTTCATAATGCCTGATTTGATTACTTGATCTGTTATAGTTTTCATTTGAATTTAGCTCGATTTTTGTGTCTGATTTTCTTTTTTGCAGTATCTTTCATAATGCCTGATTTGATTACTTGATCTGTTATAGTTTTCATTTGAATTTAGCTCCATTTTTGTGTCTGATTTTCTTTTTTGCAGTTTCTTTCATAATGCCTGATTTGATTACTTGATCTGTTATAGTTTTTCATTTGAATTTAACTCCATTTTTGTGTCTGTCTTTTTTTTTCTTCTCATAAATAGGCTGATGCTGTATTTGTGTACTCAATTGTTGCTTTTTGTGTCTGGTTTCTTTTTTGCAGTATTTTTTTGGAATCCTTTTTTTTTTCATCAATTGTTTCCTCACATGCTTGGAATTTTCTTTTTATGCCTGTCCTGGCTTTCAGTTTTATAGTTTTCCTCTGCTTGGTTCTTATTTTACCTTTTTTTTTTCAGCGTCTTCTGTCATGCCTCGAAAAGGCCGTGGAAGACTCACTCCCCTAACCGCTAGGCATGCTAATATGACTCGCCGCAGACACAAAACCCCAATTGCTATTTCTCTTGTTTACTTTTTTACCAATGCCTATAATTTTTCACCTGAAAGATTTTTATTTTATTTGTTATTCAATAAACTATTATCACTTATTTTTGGTCTTCTTTTTATTTACTTATTTTACTGGGGGTTGGTGGAAGGATGGTCTAAGCCGTTGGTTTTCGACCGCTACGACCCGGGTTCGATTCCCGCATTGGGCACTTTTTTCTGAAAAAATAAAAAAAAAAATGCTCCAATGGCTTCTGATTCTTGCAAAAGTCCAACCCCACCAGCAAGCGCAAGTAATCAAACGGGGCTCTGGCACATTTGTACATGCAAAGTCGAACTGCTTTTCACATGTTTAGACATGTGGTGTACTTACAGTAAAAACAGTCGCCTACTCTACCCACCATGATTATCAAGGCCTGTACCACGTGTACTAGGGATAAGCAAAAAAATATATATTTTACTCATTGATCTATACATACAATTATTTGCATACAATTATATACATACAGTTTTCTACATGTTTGCGCTCTGCAGTCTAATATGTTGTTAATAATAGGGGTTTTAGACAAATATCAACTGTTGAAATTTGAATTTCCAAAATAGTTGAATTATCGAAAGTGTCGAATTAGTTTGTCATATGATAGGCCGTAGGTCGAGACATCAAAAATGGTCGAATTATTGTGTGTTGAATTAATTAGATTATATTGTATATATAAAAAAATAGAATTGTTGTTTTTAATGAGGTCTTTTAAATTAATTTATTCCTTTAATATGTTGTCATATCTGCAATTTTTTTTTCATTTCCAAAATATTTATTTACACTTTCACCAATGCCTATAGGATCTTTGCGATGGAACAGGTATGGTGTTCTAGCGCATGTGCTCTCATGTCCTTGAAGCACATATACTCACAGTACCCAAAGTTGAACACACTGTATAATGTCTGAAATATCTTTGTCCCCTTCGGATACCAACTTTCGCTTCATTCTAGAGAGGCTTTATGTTTCACTAAGGTTGGCTTTTGCTATGACTATAAAGGGGGCTCAAGGCCAAACCTTTTCTACAAGAGCCTGAGTTTACGCACAGACGACTTTATGTGACTTTTTCAAGTGTGCGAACTATGGATAGCATACATGTAAAGTTGAACCCAAGTATATATAAAATGTAGTTTTTAATGAGGTCATTTAAATGAATTTTCCTATTATAAATCGTCTCCTCTGAAATATAGTTTGTAAATTTATATTCTGATTTATTTTATCCTTTTTTTTTCATTTCCAAAATATATATTTACACTTTTCACCAATGCCTAAAGTTTCTCACCTGGAAGAAAAAAAACTCCGCCTTTGCCGGTCCCAAGCCAGGATGAAAAAGGAGGAGGGGGAGCAGTAACAAGCTCACTAAAAAAACCTGGGCTCAGCTGGCCCGGCTTATAGTACCTTGTAAGGGCTCCTAATCCAGGGATACATTCTTTTGGAGCTAAGTAAGTGGCCTGCCACTGAGTAGTGCTCCCAGTCTTGATGACAAAGGCAGACGCATTCTACTTCACCCAATCATGATGGTTGTTAATTTCAAGCTTTACAAGCTTGACACTCTAATATGATTGAGTGAAGATAAGAAAGGAGAAAAAAATATTTTTTGTATTTTTTTTTTTGGCAATAATCTATTTATTATCAATTAATTTGATTTTGGTCTTTATTTATTATTCCCCTGCTCTATACATACATTTTGTACATTTACAATGTCAGAAGTTTTCTCTGTAATACCTTTTTAGCAGTGAAGTTATATTTGAGCAACAAACAATTGTTGAAATTTAAAATGGTCGAATTATCGATAGTGTTGAATTACAGTTTGTTATATGATAGGCTGTAGGTCAGGACAACAAAACATGGTCGAATTATCGAGGTTATATTGTATATATAAAACTATAAATGTAATTTTAATGAGGTCATTTAAATGAATTCATTCCTTTTATATGTTGTCTTATCTGTGATATAGTAGTATTGTTTGCAATTTTATTTGCTGATTTGTGTCTTTTTTTTTTCACTCAAAATATATATATATTTTTAAACTCTTAAATTACAGTTTTTTATATGATAGGCTGTAGGTCAGGACAACAAAACATGGTCGAATTATCGAGAGTGTCAAATTACAGTTTTTTTATATGATAGGCTGTAGGTCAGGACAACAAAACATGGTCGAATTATCGAGAGTGTCTAATTACAGTTTTTTATATGATAGGCTGTAGGTCAGGACAACAAAACATGGTCGAATTATCAATAGTGTCAAATTAAATTTGTTATATAATAGGCTGTAGGTAAGGACAACAAAACATGGTCGAATTATCGAGGTTATATTTTATATATAAAACTATAAATGTAGTTTTAATGAGGTCATTTAAATGAATTCATTCCTTTTATATGTTGTCTTATATGTGATATAGTAGTATTGTTTGCAATTTTATTTGCTGATTTGTGTCTTTTTTTTTCACTCAAAATATATATTTTTAAACTCTTCAACCAATACCTATAGTTTCTTTCTTGAAATTGCTTACCAAACACGAGTCAGTGTTTCCTCGGTGTTAACAGTGTGGAGTGTAAGATTGTGGAGGAGCAAAATAACTTCCTATTGAATTTTTCAATAGCCTTACTCCCAGAAGAATGCCTCCACACCAGTTATACTCTAGGTTGGTGCTATTGTTATGCTTCTGAGAAATTTTAATCTTAAGCAGGGTCTTTACAATGGTACATGTATGGTGATACAGTGCATGTGCTCTCATGTCCTTGAGGTACAAATACTGACAGGGGCCAATGTTGGACACACTGTATTGGTGTCAAAACATCTTTGGCTCCTTCAGATATCAACATTCCCTTCATTCTGAAGAGGCAAGAGTTTCCAATAGGGTTGGCTTTTCCTATGACTATAAATAAGGCTTAAGGCCAAACCTTTGCTAGAGTGAGTTTCTTGCTACAAGAGCCTGCATTTATGCATGGACAGCTCTATGTGGCTTTTTCACTTGTGTGAACTTTGGATGGCATACAAGTAAAGTTGAAGCACAAATACTGACCGGGACCAATGTTGGACACACTGTATTGGTGCCAAAAATATATTTTGCTCCTTCAGATATCAGCCTTCCCTTCATTCTTAAGAGGCATCAGTTTTCACTAAAGTTGGCTTTTGCTATGACTATAAATAATATTTGGGTTCTTGCTACATACGCATGGACAGCTCTATGCGGCTTTTTCACGTGTTTGAACTTTGGACAAAATACATATAAAGTTGAACCCATGTATGAATAAAAATAGAAATTAATTTTTAATGAGTCCTTTAGATTAATTCCTTTTATAAGTAGTCTCCTCTGCAATATAGTTGACAACCTCTTTTTTCTGATTTATTTTCATAAACTTTTTACTAATGTCTATAGTTTCTTACCTCAAAGGAATTTTTTGTATTAGTTGTTTGTTAATACACTATTATCAATTATTTAGATTTTGGACTTTTCTTTATTCACTAAATTCTCCCATTTCTCTATACATAAATTTTGTACATTTTCAGTGGCTGTCATCGCCTCTGTAATACCTTTTTACCGGTAAGGTTGTATTTAAACAACAATCGACTGTGTAAATTTGATTTTTAAAACGGTCGAATTATCGGAAGTGTCGAATTATTGATAGTGTCGAATTAGTTTGTTATATGATAGGCTATAGTTCAGGACATCAAAACATGGTCAATCTATACTTTTAAAGTCTCTGCAGGCCCTTTGGGTAAACCCTGGGCGTTGCCCGGGTCACTCGGCTAGTATATTATAATTTTAGAAACAAAGTAGGTATATCCTGACCAGGAGCACATGTGCTTTTCAGAAAGCAGAGCGCCATCTGGTGGAACAGAAATCAACTATTCATTGATTTAGCCTGTTCCCTGATATTATAATATCTGTTTATTAATAATTAAGTATATACAAATTTAACAGTAGCTATGTTGCTAACTGGTATAAGAAATGATGAATCTAGCTTCTACACTCAACACTTACAAAGCAGTTTACCTTATCAAGAATTATTAAAGAACTTCCATTATATACAGTAGAACCTCCCTTTAGCGGACACACCGCTAGTGGACACCTCTCCACAAAGGACAGTTTTCATTTGCAAAATTATCATTTTTATACTATTTATACAACAACTCTCCGGTAAGAGGACACCTCTCTCTAAAGGACACTTTGGCTTTGCAATTAGGTGTCCTTTACTGGGAGGTTCTACTGTATTATAAAAAATATCAATCTATTAATAATTAGACATATAAAAATAAAAAGAAACTCATAACTTCAATGCCATCTCTAAAATCTAACAAACCTCACCAACAAGAATTCAAATCCTTGTCATATATTACCTTAATATCAATCAATCAAGAATTAGCTATTAAAACCGAACAGCGCAACTGACTTTCTAGCTGGCAGCAACTTCATCAAAAAATCATCAAAATTTATCGACACATATTATAATTAGTCATCACGGGAGAGAGAAGTCGCTAATTGAAAATTACCTGCAGATATTTCGCAGGTAAATTACCAATTAATGGATACTAGCCGTTGGCAAAAGTCGTAATGAACCAATTAGGAAGATTGGGTAGATCCCAGGAGGGTGTAGAAGCAATTAGCGAGATGAAGAATGAAGGAAAGACCCAGCACTCACCTTAATTATACCCATGTCTTTGTACCCATACCCGCATTAGCGTTTAACATAATGGCACACATAGAGAGCGAGGAGAAGAAAAAGAAGGAACATTTTTTGAATAATTAAACTTTGTTAAAATTATTAATAATCACCAACACCTTCATGGAACAAAGGAGGTCAAAAAGTTCTCATTTTCGACGCTCCAAATCTTCGAAGGCTTTGTTCTTAGGCGTGCTTGTGTATTTCAGCAAGTCAAGTATTGTATGGCGCGGGAAATTCTTTTATTTGTCTTTTTTAATGGCGTTTTTATTTATTTATTTTTTTAAATTTTCTTCTTCTTTCTCTTTTACTTTTCTCTCTTTTCTTCCCAGAGAAAATGCAATAAAATGATCCCCACCTTCTATTCCTCTATCGATTCATTTTTAAAAGGAAAATTAATTAAATTTTCTCCAGAAGGAACCCTGATATTTGAAATGAAATCATTGATCGGTTTAGAATAATATTTTTTTAAGGATGAAATTTTCTGTAATAGGAATTTTTATTAAATAATTGGCATTTTTTTGGATTAGAAGCTATTTGACGTTTAATTGATCTATTTGTTCTATATTACTATATTATGTATTTTTTTTATATTTTGAATTATGTTTTATCTATCCATGTATATTTGTGATTAACCCAAGCTTCTTTGCCTCCTTGTCAGCTTCTTAGGATTCGAAGACTAAAAATGTCAGACGGTCATTCTAATTTGATTCGCCAGTCAAAAACCAGCATCCCTAGAAACTCTTTCAATAAAAACATATTTTGGCACTACTTTTAATGAATTGGACATCCATTTGTCTTTGAAAATAAAAACAAAGAAGACTTAGGTCTGAAGAATTGCCCTCGGGCAGATTTGGGCGACATTGTGCGTGTTACAGCAACCTGGTTTAACCAAATAAATAATCCCCAAGTTTCTACAAAATGTTGATATTTCTGGACTCAAGAGATAAAGAGATTGAAACTTCTTTATTACATCGTTCATTTATAAGGTTAAATATAAAATATATATAAATATGAGAGAGATAATAAATGAAAATACACCAATACCTCGCTTTGCGTCGTTTCATTTTGCGTTTTTTTCGAAGTTGCGTCGCTGCTTAATTTTTACTGATTTTCACTGTGTGTCGTTAGATTTTCGAAGTTGCGTTGTTTTGGATTCGAGTCTTTTTTTTCGATTTTTTTCCCTAAAATATGGCAACACCTTTGTTTTTGATTGCGCCATGCCATCAAAATTTTATTTCCACCTTGCGTCGTTTCAATTTGCGTCGTGTTTTTTTTTTTGGAACGTAACCCCGACGCAAAGCGAGGTATGGGTGTAGTTTCGAATTTTCATATATATAAATGAGGATAAATGTATGAAAATGAATATAAATTCATAAATATACATATATATAAAATGTATACAGTCTTCATTGATGGGGCCCACCGCGAGAAAGACTCCGCCACCGGTGGACTGCGAGAGTTCTTTCCCACAGAATGGGCAGGTCGATGTGTTTGTTGGCTGGCATATTAGAGAGAGAGAGAGAGAGAGATTGAGATTGAAACTGATTTATTTCAATGTTCATATAGATGGCGCTCTGCCATCTAAAAAGCACATGTGGTCGTGGTCAGGAGATGCCTTTTTTATTTTTAATATAAGTTAATATATGATTAGATACGAAATTTAATAAATATGAATAAATATATTAAATAAGAATAAATATAGATAAATAAATGTAAAATAGATAAATATACATTTATATAATCTTCATTTGTGAAGCCCACCGCGGGAAAGACTCCGCCACAAAGAGAGAGATAGAATTATCTTATACAAATAATTCTGTTCAGAACTAAATTTCAGAAAACATAGATAAGTCAAACCAGCTGTACAGATGACGTTATTCTGTTCTGCTTCAAGAATGTTGCCCTCACCAGACCTTTGTTTGTTGACTTGTCCTTTACATTGAAGAGCTGTGTTGCCTCAAATAAAATTTTGTGTAAATATTTTATATTCACAAAAGTTTATCCCCTTAGTTCCAATAAATATCATCAGTATAACCTGCAATTACAATCTCTATAAATAGAATGAACAATACAATAGTGGGAGATTTGAAAAACAAGGTATAAGCTCGCAAGGAAGGTTCGTTCTTTCAGAGGAACAAAAATAGTGATTCCTAAGAAATTGAGAAAAATGGTTCTTGATCCAGCTAATAAGGGTAATGAGGGAATAGTAATTATGAAATAAAGATTAAGAACAAAAGTATGGTGGCCAAATATTGACAAGGAAACAGAAATTTGTGTTAAAAGATGTTTCAGTTGTCAATTAGTAACTGTATAAAACAGACATTTCGGAACCTTTAAGAAAAATAGGCTTCCTAGAAAAAACATAGCAGAATTTGGCCGCTGAATATTTAGAACCATTGCCTTCTGGTAATTATTTTTCTGTCCTAGTATATTACTAAAGTATTTTTTAAAATGGAAATAATGAATTCCATAACATCTCTCAAGAGGTTGTCAAATTACTCGAGGTACTTTTTTCCAGATTTGGGAACTCTAATTCAATTTAACCACTAATGATAAAAAGTAGTTTATCAATAAATAAATATAATCAGTTTTAAAGAATAATTATATTATTAATTATAAAAATAAGTTCGTATTGGCCTCAAGCTAATGGAGAAGTGGAAAGGGAGAATAGACCTATTCTATAGAAACTAAGAATAACTCAAGAAAACTCCCCCAAGACTGGAGAAAGAAGAACTTTATAAATTTCTTTTCGTGTAAATAGAAAAACACCTCACACTCAACTACAGGTGTAGCTCCAGCTTTACTCTTGTTGGGAGAGTAATTTAAGAGGAAAGATCCCTCTTCTTTCGAAGAACAAACGCATATTGAAGAAGGAATGAGAGATAGAGTTAGAATTGATGCACAAAAGTAAAATGAATACTATGATGCAATAAAAATAGGGCTTTGTAAATAAAATAATAATAATAATGCGATAAGAAGAGCAACACCAAATGACATTGAAAAAGGGTAATCTAGTATTGATGGAACAACTTAAACAAAATGAACTCAGTACTTCATTCTCTTCACCCGGCCATGTAGAGTAAATAATATTGTTAATAATAGGTCAGCAGTAGTCTTGACGGAAAAGAATATTTAAAAAACATGTTACACTTGAAGACGGAGGGGGGGGGGGGGGGGTAGAAGTCCGCCCACACCTCCCTGCGGTCCCCCCTGGACCCTCGGAATATTTGACCAAATTCTGGTTCGTTTCCAAGGTGACTAACGTGGCAACGGCACCCATTTTACAATGAAGAGCAAAACTTGAAGAAACTTAGAACCGCCTCAGAATAAGTTCTTGAAACTGATAGTAAGGTGGTTCGAATTTAAGAAAATATTTCTGAAGTTTTGAGGGAGACCTTCAAGGAATTTCCAACTCCTACCATCTCTGATGAGACCTCCGGTGGAACTCTTGGAACTCAGCCCGAGAGACCAAGAAGAATGAGGCAGATCCTCAAGATACTTTCTGACTATGAACTTTGAAAAAGGAAGGAGACGATGTAGTAGTGTATGTGACACATTTATTTTAATATATTAATGATTACGATCGCCAACGATTAATGCAGAGATCTGAAGAATATATGCCAAATTCCAAAGATTCTCAAATAGGTGGCCACAAAGTCGTAAGACCTACCGCAGACAATCATCTTGCGCCCAAACTGAGAAAGATCCCCGATACGCCAATCTATTTCTCCAGACCGCCAAACAAGCCAATCCCCACGCCGCAAAAATCTGGGAAACTAAACCTTGGGACCTCCTTCGAAGGTGAGGTCGCGGGTGTTAAAAGCCTTCCATCGTCGACAGCCACTAAATTGGGACAAAATTATGTTGAAATTATAATTGATTACATTGTATTTTCTGCTTTCTTCGATTCAGGTACCTTATTTTTCAGTAATCTCTAACGGATTAAGACGACATTTAAAGATGATGATATTCAAAGATAGGGAATTACTCAGTCGATCGACAGATACACAATCAGTTTGAGTATTAATGTCTTAAGACATCCTTTTGAATTTATTGTCCTTCCTAATAGTAATCCAAGTATTAGATGGGATTTCTTAGAGGCAAAAACGCTGTGATCGATTATGGACGTTAGAAGAGGCCAAAAATATGCTAAATGCGCCAACTTCCACGGGAAAGATTGCGGCTAGTGGACATATCGTTATCCCAGCTGAATCAACGGGAGATATATATGTTGTTGTTGTCATGTCCAATGAAGAACCTCAGATGTCTCCATACATCTCTATCACAGCAGTTGCAATGTCTTCTATCTTGGGTGCGTAAAGCTGCTGCTCTGGGTCCATGTCAATTTTCTGTTGTTGTTGTCGTGTCCGATGAAGAGCCTCAGATTTCTCCAATCATCTCTATCACAGCAGTCGCAATGTCCATTATCTTGGGTGTGTAAAGCTACTGTTCTGGGTCCATGTCAATTTTCTTCAAGGCTGCGGCCATTGCTGGACATGAGAATATGCGGGTAGGCGTTAGTTCCATACCAGGACAGTTGTTGCATGTCCTGTATGTTCTTGGGTCATCTGGATGTATTGTTATTCCTTGTAGTGTTTCATTCTGAGTCTTGTTAATGTTTTTGTAATTCTTCTCTCAGAAGGGATATATTTCTTTCGCATTAGTGGACTTTCGATATTCCAACATATACATAATTTATATACTCGTATATATTATGTTTATTTATATAATTCGTAATGTTTAAAAAATGTACAACTTCATCATAATAAATAAGATGTTTTTAAATAAATAAATAATAACTTACATCAATGTCCATCCTTTAATGATAACCAAATTGAAACAAGACCAAATCATCACTGGGAAATTTAGCCACCTATCGTAAATCAATAATAGACTATCTACAAAAATAGTTGATAATAAAAAATGAATACATTACTTAATGAAAATCTCTCTTTATGTGAAAAAGCAATAGTTAGCCTAACATGCTGAAAAGAAAAAGAAGAAAGCGAGCATTTATATAGGGGGATCTAGTTAGTCAGTATTATATTTTTAATTAAAGATGTATTTATCGATTGCTCTATTTTCAAAAGTATTATATTTATATAACACACTTATATGCATATTATATTAAACAATTGTGTGATTGGATTGATTAATTCAGATGCTAAAAGCCTAGAATATTCGTTAATAATTTCGAATAGAAGAGGCTGTGCGATGGGCCTGCTAAATAATTCAAAACTCCTTAACCCTATTTCCAAATTACCTAATAAAGAGGAAATCCCCAAACAGGAGAATCCTATTAGAGACTTCTGATACACAAGCAGATGCGCCTAATATTTGATTCAGTAAAACTAAGCTTAAGTAAAAAGCATGTAGAAATTCGGCCATTAATGATGCTAAGTTGGAAATGTAATTAGGCCTAAAAGAGTATAACCCTAATCTCTGGCTGGAACTTTAAAAGGATTCCGTGGTCGGCTAATCTGATTGGCTGGCGATGGTCCAGGTCTTAAGGAGGTTTGATAATTGGATAACCATTATTTATTAATCTGCTTCTCTGATCAATTCTCGTATTTGGCCCAACTTGTTCTAGCTTTGATATGGCTGGAGTTTTGAGGAAACTTCCTTCTATTTACTAAAATACCGTTTGAAACGTTCTGTTGTTATTGTTTATTCCCACATTGTGGTATACCAGGCCATCTCTGTTTGTTTGTAAGTAATCGTTGGTGAATATTCAGAGATTGTTTCAATGAGCCTGTTTTTGGGTATTTGATACAATAAAGAAATCAAGAAAAAAGTTTCTATTGATTACGCAACTGAAAGTTGCTGATGACTGAACCATATATCCAATTTTTTTTATACCAATAAATGGATAAGCTATCAGTAATTTACAGCGGCACAATCAATTGTCTTTTCTCTCAATTTAGCCACCTGGTGCTGGTAAAAATTCACTTCTATACTATATATATAATATTTTCCCATATAATCAAAGATAAAAAAACAAATAAGGTATATCCTGACCACTAACATGAGCATTTTTTAGATGGCCGAGCGCCATCTAGTGGAACAGTTAACCCTGCTCATGTTAGTGGTCAGGATAAGCCTTATTTGTTTTTAATATCAACACCTGACCTTTATTATTATTATTATTATATTTTTCATTTTATTATTTTTTACTAGCCGAGTGACCCGGGCAACGCCCAGGGTTTACCCAAAGGGCCTGCAGAGACTTTAAAAGTATAGATGGTGGCTTAAAAATCGCAATGGGTATATTCCGATTTCCTAGAAGCAGCATTTCGAGTAAGGATAAGTAAAAATACTTTCTAAGTATAAATTCGTTAATTCGACCATGTTTTGATTTCCAGAACCTATGAAATTACAAACAGTAATTCGACAATACCGATAATTCGACACCTTGCGATAATTCGACCGTGATTTGATTTACCAATCTCTGGCCTATCAAATAACAAACGGTAATTCGACAATATTAATTATTCACCACTTCTGATAATTCAACCATTTTAAAATGCAAATTGCGACGATTGATGTTTACTTACAACTTTACTAATAAAAAGGTATTATAGATGCGAGCAACGAAACATTTTGAACCCATATAACGCAAATTCATATCCTCACTTATAGGGTGTCAAGCCTAAAGGATGCGAATTCATGTCCCTGATTTCTAAAAATTAACATAAAATTGTAGGCTACCAACGCGAATTCGCGTCTACTGGGATCTTTTCCCATACCTTCTTGCCTATTTATCAGTGGGTTGGGTTGGGGGGAATGTCAGCTGTCCCAATGTACCTGTAAAATGTCACATGCGACCGAGTTCAAGCAGCCATTATTTTTATTTATTTCAAGCTATATAGATTACATTAAAAGAAAATAGCATTTTTTAAACATGTTTTTATATGAACAACTCGATTTTCATACGGCCCACTGGACCATGTAACTCTGGAATCATAAGTGCAAAAACAGACATCCCTAAAGGACTCCTTTAAAATATCTTCATGATTCTTTTTTAATAATATTCTTAAACATTTTATTTTTTTTTCATATTTATTTACTTTTCAATATAGAAAATAAGATAACATAAAAGGGATAAATTCATTCAATGGACCTCACTAAAAACTGCATTTCTAGCCGAGTGACCCGGGCAAAGCCCCAGGTTTACCCTAAAGGCCTGTGAATGGGCAGGATAACCATATGTGTGCCATTGCAAAGATCCTAAAGCAATGTATAGAGAGAGCACTGGGGAAAATAGGTAAAGACCAAAAGTCAAAATAATAATAAATATTTTATTAATGAACAAATAATACAAAAAATTCCTTTCAGGTGAGAAACTATAGGCATTGGTGAAAACTTTAAACAATTATATTGAAAAAAAAAAAATAAAAGAAAACAAATATTAAAAGAAAATTCAATACAACACAACTATATAGCAAATATAGCCATAATTTCTAGCCGAGTGACCCGGCAACGCCCCGGGTTTACCCTAAAAACATGTGAAGCGCTAGATAACCATATGTGTGCCATTGCAAAGATCCTGAATCAATGTATAGAGCACTGGGGAAAATAGGTAAATAAAGACTAAAAATCAAAATACTTAATTATAAATATTTTATTAGTGAACAACTAATACAAAAAAATCCTTTCAGGTGAGAAACTATAGGCATTGGTGAAACTTTAAAAAAAAAATTTGTAAATGAAACAAAAATTAAAAGAAAATAAATCTTAAAAGAAAATAAAATACAACACAACAATATAGCAAATTAGACAACATAAAAGGCATACATTCATTTATTTGAAATGAAAAAAAAAATTAAAAGAAAACAAATCTGAAAATAAAATTGAATACAACACAACTATATAGCAGATAAGACAACATAAAAAAGGATAAATACATTTAAAGGACCTCATTAAAAACTACATTTCTAGTTTTATAAATACGTGGGTTCAACTTTACCCGTATGCTATTCAAAGTTCGCACACGTGAAAAAGCTACATAGAGCTGTCCATGAGTAAACACGGGCTCTTGTAGCAAGAGACCCACTCTAGCAAAGGTTTGGCCTTGAGCCTTATTAATAGTCATGGCAAAAGCCAACCTTAGTGGAAACTGACGCCTCTTCAGAATGAAGGGAAGGTTGGTATCTGAAGGAGCCAAAGATATTTTTGGCACCAATACAGTGTGTCCAACTTTGGTCCCTGTCAGTATTTGTGCTTCCAGGACATGAGAGCGCATGCGCTGGATAACCATACGTGTGCCATTGCAGAGACCCTGCTTAGGATTCAAATTTCTGGAGGCATTCCTGTGGGAGTAAGGCTATTAAGGAATTCAGTAGGGTAGTTATTTTGTTCCTCCACATTCTCACACTCGACACTGTCAACACTGAGAAAACACTGACTCCTGTTTGGTAAGCGATCCAAAACTTTTCATTAATCTCTAATGAATCTGTGTTTTTTGGCGTTAAAATCACAGACTGGCTAAGGGCGGTAATATCACCATAGGAAGAACCAAATATTTCCTGCACCAGGTCAACCCCATGAAAGATACAGCTTTCTGGAAGAGAAATGAGGCCCTGTTGGTCTGTAGGTAGATCACCATCACCAACTTTAAGTAACCATTGAGAGAAGCTCTGCGCATCAATACCTGCTCGCATATTCTGAGTAAGGCGCAAGATCACAAACAATGGCCATAGCTTGCTTTGCTTAATGCAAGCAGCAACAATTTCAGCTCTTGAAGCTCGAGGTACCACAGGTAGCACTTGGCGAAAGTCACCTCCAAGAACAACAACCTTTCCGCCAAAAGCAAGGTCACAATGCATAATGTCCTTTAGGAGACGATCCACAATTTCAAGTGCTCTGTAGTGGGCCATAGGAGCCTCATCCCAAATAATTAAGGATGATCTACGAATAAGCTCAGCCTCAGAACTATTGGCCGAGATCGCAGCTACAGAATTCTCAAGCAAGGGAATCGGCAGCTTAAACCTGGAATGGACAGTCTGGCCACCTGACAAAAGGGTAGCCGCTATTCCAGTGGAGGCCAGCGGAATGACAATTTTTCCAACGGCTCTAACACAATGAATTAGGGTGTTATAAACATAAGTCTTGCCCGTACCACCAGGCCCATCAATAAAAAAGCAACGTGGATTTACATTGAGGGAATCAACAATTGTGTCAACAATTGACTTTTGATCTGGTGTAAGGGACCTATACATTTGTGTCCCAATTTCCAGCTCTGGATTAACAACAAGGTGATCCTCTCCTGAATCAAGAAGTGGGGTTAGGGGTGCAGGAAGTCCATAATGATGGCAACTGAGGCGATTTTCTCTCAGCTGGAATTCAAGCTCTCTGAGAGTCATCTGTTCAGCAGCTGCGTCAGATGTTGCACGAGAAAAGTCCTCACTAAGATACCTCTTGTATTTGGTCCACAGTGATACAGGGTCGGTAGGATTATTGTAGATGAGAATTGTCGCAAAGAGCTGCCGCAGTTGACAAGGCATTTGGAACAAAGCCGCCTCAGCTAAGCAATGCATCCCATTCAGAATCATCAGCCAATAATCCACGGCGCTGGGCAGCCTCTTTAAAAGTGGAGCAAACAATATCATCCACAGTTCGCAAATCTTCAAAACTCTGAGCACCTGCAACATGTAATAGTAGAAGCCGGAGGTGGTAACGCTCAGAATCTTTCGGATTCACTGAACACATACGTCCAATGCACAAAGCCCCACCCCGAACTCTAGCACTCCATTGATTCTGCCTGAAAACATAAGCGGAAGGTATGTCTCCATATAAAAGTGATCTTTGTAAAACGTAAATTAAAATTATACCGCGAATGTTTCTTTTAAAAATCGAAATTTTATTTTTAAAGAGAAATAGCGACATTTCTAACTTTGAGATGAGGGATGGAAAGGTGAAACATGAATTCACCTTTCCATACCTCATCTCAAAGTTAGAAATGTCGCTATTTCTCTTTAAAAATAAAATTTCGATTTTTAAAAGAAACATTCGCGGTATAATTTTAATTTACGTTTTACAATCATCAGCCGCGTTATATTGTATTTTAAAAGTGATCTTGCGGATACATTAACACAATTGAGCTGAAACCAGGCAGTCAGAGTTGTGCGTCTGCGTGAGGCATTTTCAAGAGCCTGTTCTTCACTACCTTCAACAAAATAGACAGATTGAAAATTAGGTAAATGAACAGCTAAGCGACATAAGGTATGCGAGTGAGCATGCAAGCGATATTCAAACATTCGCCACATTGCCTCAGGAGCACTTACATACCGAGCGTCAAGAAAGTTTTTGATTTCATCATGTGCCCTGCTTTCCAAATCTAATGCTCCAACAGACACTTCCACCTCAGCCCTGTCGTGTCCCTTATATACATACTTGAAAAGATATTTGACACTTTTCACAGAGGCACAGGCCTCCACATTAATGTGAGCATTGAACCTAACCAGCAGATAGGGGTTATAGGGAACAACCCAGCGGTTATCCACCTCGTGAGTGCCCACAACTAATGTCTGGCCGTCATCTCGACGTCTGTAGCGAGGATAGCCATTATTGTTAGCCGCAGTCAGCTGCAGGAATGATTTAGGGAAGTCTTTAGTACACTTGCCATCAGACATGCATGGTGAGTGAAGATTGAAGTTTCCACAAGGACCATGGACAATATGTTTACGAACCATGTCATACAGCTGAACCTGCATAGTAGGGCTAGGAATTTCTGCACAAACCAATCTGTCAATGGCATCCCTGTCTCTAGGCTTGTCTTCTTCTCTAAGCATAAACAGCATGTGGGCATGCGGTAAACCGCGTTTTTGGAACTCAACAACATGCACCCGAGCAATGACCACTCCCAATACATGCTGACTAACAATCGCGCGCAGTAATTGTTGTAACTTGAGATTGAAAACTCTAGCCACCAGATCCGGTCTATCAGAAGGATTCTGGTTAGGAAGAAGATTTTCAACAATGTCAGTCCAACGTGGGTTACAGGTAAATGTCACGAATAGGTCAGGTCTTCCAAACTTTCTAACAATGGCCATCGCATCCTGATAGTTTTGTTGCATGGCCCGGGAACTCCCAGGAAAGGAAGATGGAAGAATAAAAATACGGCCTAATCGCACACCCCGAGAATGTTCCTGTTCATGGATATAATCCATCAGACCTTGATATAACTCCACCCTAAGCAGGGACTGATTTTGGCGAATATAGTTCAGGCGATTGCCCTCTGTTTTAACATAGGCATCAACAACATATTGCTGAAATAGTCTCCTGCCATAGTGAATGGGCGAAAAGCCAGGTCTGATGGCCAACCTATAACTATAGAACTGAAGCATGGTAACATGGTTTCTAGTTCTTGTGCGCATGTTTTCTTCATGTAAGATTCCTATTGTCCAACCAGGATCACCGGCAGGAAATAAAAGAGGGTATGTCATTGGGTCACAGTTAGGATTAAGTGGAGAAATACGCACAAAACCACGATCATGCGGAAAAACAGCAATATCTCTGTTAGAAGGTACATGGCCATCTTGATCAACAAAAATGGCCGCAACTTCACTTACACTTGGCGCATTATATCGGCGAAGATCTCTACAATGATTTTGCCGGATGAGCATCTGAACCTGACACATTTGCCGGTTCTCAATGCGAGCCCGGTGTTCCTCAGCTAGTTCCACCTGGTGCATCTGCCTGTAAGCAGAAGTATACGGATTCACACGCCTAAGCACAGAATCCAAAAGAGTCAATATACCAGGATGGCATTCCAAAGGCCTAGATGCTGCAATGCGTATATTATTCGCAGCCTCAGAATCCAAAATATAAAGTTGGGCATAAGACGGGGCTCTGTTTTCATGAGGATGAAGGGGCCCAGTCAAATGATAGATCTGTCCATGGATTCTATAACAAAAAGGCCCCTGTCCAGAAAAGACATCAACCTGCGCACCCATGGAGGCAAATGCCAAAGAGCTGTTGTAGCTCCGAATGTTGGTCTGGAAGTACTTAGCCTCCACACTGTTTGAAGTCATCAATTCCATCATTTCATATGGAAAGGAGGACAAAGTAGGAAGAATAACTTTCCCTTTGTGGCAGCAGGAGCTACCAACAGTTTCGCCAGGGAAATGAAGGGCTGAGCAGTAAGGGCAGACTATATCGAGGCCCCCAATAATATATTCAGTGGGAACAGGAGATATAGGATTAGGGGCGTTGTTCCTGTGGCGAGTCACATAAGCGCGCCTAGCTGACTGGAGAGAGAGTCGTCCACGGCCTCTGCGAGGCATGATACAGAAGCCGCTGAAAAAAAAGCTAAACTAAAAACCAAGTAGAGCAAATACATGCCAAACACAGCAAATACAGCCTAACCTAAACAAAAAAATATGGGAGCAAAAAATGAAGAAAGACCTCATTAAAAACTACCTTTCTAATTATATATATATGTGGGTTAAACTTACAAACTTACAAGGTTGTAATAAACCTACCTGTTTGGTAAAATTATAGGTATATTGGTAAAAAGTATAAATAAATATATTTGAAACCAAAAAAAAAAAAGAAAAGAAAATGCAAACAACACAACTATATAGCAGATATGACAACATATTAAAGGAATAAATTCATGTGAAAGACCTCATTAAAAATTACATTTCTAATTTTATATATATATGGGTTAAACTTACAAACTTACAAGGTTGTAATAAACCTACCTGTTTGTTAAGCAATTCAGTACTTTATCATTAATTTCCAATGTGCTACCAACAGTTTCCAAGGGAAAGAGAGCTGCTCAGCTCTGCAAAACAGAAACCAGACACCAATGTCACCATCATCGGACAAAAGAATTAATGAGATTTTATTCTTTAGTTCATTTATTCTTTTGTCTGATGCTGTTGCCGAAACGTCACACACTATTAATTATTTGGATTAGGAAACGGCACACACTATTAATTCATTAGGATTAGATTATTTGGATTCGGTCTTATTTTCTTGTATAATCTATAATTCAAATTGTGCTTTATCATATAACAAATTAAGTAATCAACAATTGACTACACAAATAAATCATTAGCCTCTTAATGAGAAAAATAAAGATGCCGAAGACATCATGAAAGATACTGCAAAAAAGAATTGTGAAAGATACTGCAAAAAAGAAAACCAGGCACAAAAATTGAGCTAAATTTAAATGAAAAACTATAACAAAGTACTTACAAATTAATTGAATCAGAAATACAAAATATGTATTAGAAATTAGCAAAAGGTAATAATAAAAAAGAACGTGTTTTAAAAATAAACAATCCGATGATAAAAAATAACAAATAATATAAGATAAACAACATTTGAAGGCAAAAGATCTACGATTGCAAAATCTAACAAATTGAAAATAAATAAATCTATTAATATTTGGAAAATAAAAATAAAACGGTAATGTAAAGCAAGTTTAGTATTTTATTTTCAAAATGCCATAAAGACATTGCTGTTAAGGGGAAAAAAACTTATACTTACAAAATATAATTACAAAGATACAAAACAAAAGAACGCGCTTTCAAAACAAAGGAATTGATGATGATAAATGCAAAAAATCTACGATTGTAAAATAGTTTAAATCAAAAAATAAAAATAACTGTTAACATTAGGAAAATAAAAACAGACCTATCATACGAAGAAAAAAATAACGAAAATTTTGGTATATAGATCGTTTTGTGTAGTTCAGAATCTTCGGAGGAGATAGCTTAGGACTTTACAATGGAAAACTCTGTTACGGTATTATCTATATAGATTGTTTTCCATATAATCGAAGAGATGTTGAGAACTGGCATTATAGTTCTATTTGGTGATTATTAGAAATGTTTTGACATTTCCTGAAAATTTTGGAGACTTGAATGAAGGTTATGTGGGGTATTTCGTTAGATCTTCTTCGTCTGTTAGATGTTTTGGTTCAAGTGACGATATGTCGTCCCTGGAAGGACTAATTGCTCCGATTCCAGGTGTGTCGTCTGAAGAGAATTGTTGATTCTATTCCTGATGTTCGTCTGAAGGGAATTCTTGTTTATATTCACGGTGTGTTGTTTGAAAATAATTATTGTTTTAAATCATGATGCGCCGTTTGCAACTTTCTTCAATTCACAAGAAACTGAACAAACTGCTCTTCACCTTATCTACGACTGTCCGAACTTTACAGAAGTGAGACATCGAATGTTCCCTGATCTAAATGATTCAACTCTTTTACATCAGTCACTTTGTCTATATAAATTTTATGAACTCTGTCGATTAATACATACCTCTGTAATAGGCACAAATATTTCAATATCACGCTTCTCTCCGGTTGATTAATAAATAAAAATAAAATTTGAAAAAATACATTCGAAGGATATTATCTTTTTTTCATTAGGTGTCATTTTAGGGAGAATCTTTTTATATAATTCACGAATATCTATCTTTTAGAACTTTCTTCATATCATAAGGTTAATTCGAGAAAATCACTCCTCATAGTATTCGGAAATATTTTGTTTTAAATCACGATATCTTCTGTTTTTTATTTCAAAATATCAATTTGAAGGTTGTGCCCCGGACCTATATGTTAACCATGTATAACTAGAGCCATATAAAATTATTGACACGGAATCTCTCATCAGTAGCAAACCTCCTAAATGTTCTCGTCAATGGAATTCCATCTCCGAAACAGGCTACAACAAACGAATCGTCCATCATGGAACATGTCCCTATGCTGTCAAAATTATTAGAATCATATAATTTAACAAACTAAGTTATTAGCCTATTGCATATAATAACTAATGAAGATACACTCACACTCATGGACAAAACTTAAGGAAGTTGTACCTTTTATCATGTATCGGGATACAGACAATAACTCTGAAAGATATTACAGTAACCTTTATTGAAGACATACGAGATAACCAAGTGTGAGAAAAATTGCCTCTGTCTTCTTAAAAAGAAAAACAGACGTCCCCGGCGACATCAAAGACATTCCACTTCCTTAAGCTTTGTCCGTGAGTGTATAAGCATAAAATATTTGAATACACACTGACATTTCGCTTATCTTATATGCGACCCTTAGTAATCATTATTTGGCCATTTTTTTCTTTTTTAAATAAGAATTTAAATTTTAAAGGCGTAAATAGTGATGAAAGATGAACGGTGTGTTTCTAGAAGTATTCTAAAGAAATGCGTTTTTATGTTTACCTGTATAAGGGCAGAGATGCCCGAAGGTTCACGAGATAGCCTTTAATGAAATGAAAAAAAAAAACTTATCTCAAGAAAGCTATTGCATTATTTAATTCTATAAAGAAATGCTCTCTGAAGTGTCCTTTTTTAGAAGGCAGAACATGTGGTCGACTAACCAACTTTCTTTTCCTTCTTCTTAAATACTTCCACATAAATATATTTTGCTAAATACCTCTAATATATACGTTTATATATATTTGGTATTAATATATGTGACATATATCTAGTATTTATTGTCAAGTAGCGTCATGGAAACGCTCAATTATATATACAGTAGAACCTCCATGAGAGGACACTCACGCTAGAGAATACCTCTCTACAAAGGACAGTTTTCATTTGCAAAATTACCATTTTTACTATTTAGCAACTCTTCAGTAAGAGGACACCTCTCCATAAAGGACACTTTGGCTCTGTAATTAGCTGTCCTTTACAGGGAGGTTCTACTGTAGTTGGTATTAATATATAACATATATGTAGTAGTTATTGTCAGGTAGCGTTATAGAAATGTTCAATTATATATATGTGTTATGATGATAATGTTTTGATGTTGGAATGATAAAGAATTGGAGGTGCAGTCGTGAAAAAGGAAAGATAGTTATTTACTTATCAAGTAGTTTTTATTTTCAATTACTTGAAAATAATTATGCATTAAATATTTATCACAGGTATATAGAATTTATAAAAGAATCCTATTAGTGAATTAAAAATTAGGTATGTTTAACTATACATATTTACAACAATAATCAAAAAAGTGCTATAATCTAAATCTATGGTCAAAAATAAAATAATATTCAATGGTGAAAATAAAATACATGTTTTAAAAAATAAAATATTTGCATTTTAGATTATATAATATATATATATACTCTTAAAGACATCATCTGTCTTTTGTTGTTGTAACGACAGTGTGAATTGATGGTAATTAGTAAGTTTGGATTCAAAATAATTTTGTAATTTGTGAGCATGCAATGATGTATTTAGAACTCCAGTTGCTTGTGTGTTGTCTTCTATCAGCATTTACATGACTTCATATATCTCTTGTACGCATTCCTAGTATTGATACTGTTTTAATAAAAGCAATACTCAGGGGAGGGGAGGGGGCGGAAGAAAAAAAGTATTTATTATTATTTTTTTTTTTTTTTTGCTTATCCCTAGTACACGTGGTACAGGCCATGATAATCATGGTGGTTAGCGACTACTTTTACTGTAAGCGCACCACATGTCTACACATGTGAAAATCAGTTCGACTTTGCACTCACAAATGTGCCAGAGCCCCGTTTGGTTACTTGCACTCGCTGGCGGGGTTGGACTTTTGCAAGAATCGGGGGCCATTGGAGCATTTTTTTTTTAACAGAAAAAATGTCCAATGCGGGAATCGAACCCGGGTCGTATTGGTCGAAAACCAAACGGTTTAACCAGCCTTCCACCGACCCCCGCAAGATAAAAAGTAAAAATGTATAATGTCTAAAATCACCCACAATATTAATACAAATTTTGAAAAATAGAAAAGATAATAAAAGACAAGCTATCTCCCTCCCTCCCTTACACACAATCACCATTTTTTACCCTCAAGACGAGCGGATCTTTCTTCACAAACTGTTTTGATTGGTCAACTAACTCAGTTCGACTCCAGGATGACCAGTCAATCAGGTGTCTAGACAGGCAGACGAACTTGTTATTAATCAGCTGGGCGTTGCTTAGCAACCGACAACTAATGGCGTGTAGTCAAACGATCATCCCGGAAGAGCGGCTATCAAATTTTATTTCGCGGCACAGTGCACGCGCTCGCTAAATGAAATGCAAGCCGCCAAATTAGATCAAAATCGCGTCCAAATCGGATTAGGGGGTTTTGTGTGTGCACATCCCCCCCCCCCCTCGAAATTGCGTTATTCCCCTATGATAGATGGCTGGACGCCAACGCGCATGCGTCGTCTTGTAATGAAGCTCACTTGATTGTCCAAATTGGGGAAAGTTTGTCTAATCCAAACGATTTATTCCACAGAGTACCCTCTTCTGTGATTGTATTATTGAAAGGATTTTTTTATTTTATCACTTCCACACAAACGAAGTAATTTTCTGGTATATAGACTAATATGCAAAATTAGGGGGCAATAAGTGCAACACCCACAAAACACACTTTATAGCGACTTCTATTAAATAATCTTAAATTATTCTCTTGTACTATTTTTTTTATTATTTTTTAAATTATACAACGGAATATAAATTTCATAATTGATAAAGTAACTTTTTTTTTTCGTTTATTAGTATTGTCATTTAACTTTCGAAAAAAAAATGCGTTAATATATTAATATATATTTACATATTGAAAACAAATTTGAATTTTTGAGCAGAAAGTGATTCAAATTAAAACATTTGTGATAAATCAAAAGGCAAAACTGTTTAATATGTTATGTTGTATCCTTACGTGGGGAGAATATATAGTTGGTATGCTCAATACGAAACTGTCCGACAATATTAAAAATAGAAAGTATAAGTGAAATTGATGTTAATATTATCTTAGTATAAATAATAATATTCATGTGTGTGTTTTTCTTAAAGAAAGTACACGCTTGTTCGGCGGTACATATACTAAAATAGAAAGGATACAGAGAAGATGAGCATGGCCCCAGGGCATGGATGACACGCAAAATCGTGAAGCGTTCCATATTTCTTAAAAAGAGAGGATAGGGGTTGTTGAGTAGGACGCAAGTGATTTCCTCGGTCGAATTTGAAGGGCAACCAGAGAACGAAATTAATCTTTTAGGTGTAATTTTCCGTGTTTACCATTTGCAAAAAAAAAAAAAAAAAAAAAAACAATAAACACTTGTTGCATGAACGCGAGCAATTTCCGGGGATTTTACACTTAGAATTAGAAAATATTCCTAAATAGAGATTCCTACCTTTTTAAAAATCATGATTTTTTTTAATTATCCCTAGTAGACGTAGTACTGGCCTTGATAATCATAGTGGGTAGAAGTTGGCGCCTGCTTTTTACTGTAAGGGCGCCACATGTCTACACATGTGAAAATCAGTTCGACTTTTGTACTTACAAATGTGCCAGAGCCCCGTTTTGGTTGCACTCGATTGCACTCTGGTGAGGGTGAGTTGGAC
>CP092866.1:115821905-115933082 GCA_030710605.1 Cordylochernes scorpioides | reverse complement strand
TTGAATATCGGCCGATCTTAAACCGTTTAAAAATCCTGTATGCATTCCCGAAAGCATTCGTAGACTCATTTTCTTCAATAAATATTTTCCACGACGTCTTTTTTGCTCTATTGATGGCTCTTAAGTATTTATTTCTTGCCGCTCTGTAAATACTCGGATTCAGGTTACCCCCTCTATAATACAAATTCCTGAGATAATGTAAATGTTCTTTTAATTGTTGAAGCTCTTTATTCCACCAATTTTTGGAAGTAGTCGTGTTTATAGAGGTGTGATGCTTGACGTCGAGAGAAGAGTATGCAGCTTCTATTACTAAATTTGTCAATTTGTTTACCACATTATCAATATCTTCACAATTGACAATGTGCTTAGAAGCTGAATTTAAATCCAGTAAATCCGAGGGCGAAATACTCTCAGCAAATTTGGTCCAATTCGCCGATTTTTCTCTGAATTTCCATGTCGATGTCTGTCTATTATTGTTTGCCAAGTTTATCATATTGAAGATATCAAAAAGTATTGCCAAATGGTCTGAGGTAACAGAAAGTGCTGAGGTTCTCCAGTTATGTATAAGACCAATGGAATGTTTATTAGAAATTGTCAAGTCGATTATGCTAGCATTTCTGCAAGTTGGGATTTTAAGATTATGAACAAATAGATTCTGCTCCTCGATAATAGACTTTAGAATGTATCCGTTTTTATTTGTCGTTGAATCGAACCAGAGTGGATGTCTTGAATTGAAATCTCCACAAAGGATAATTGGGAGTTGACCAAAGGCCTCAAGTATTTCTGAGATGAATTGGATATGAAATGCAGCCATTGAGTTTGGGTGTATATAGATATTGGCAATAACTATTCTTTTCCCGTTGAAATAGAGAGAGATCGCTGCACAGAAGGAATTTGTAAACCTGTTAATTTTCTCATATATTATGTTGCGGTTCAAAATAATAGTAGCAGTATAAATTTGCCTATCTGTGCTAGAATATACTATTCGTGAATTCTTGCCAAATTTCACTGTATCATTGCACATGTATGGTTCTTGTAGAAATATGATGTCAGGAAGATCGTCTGCGATTGTCACACCTAACTCACTAGTTGCCATCATACTTTTCCTTGCATTAAATTGTATACATCTGATATTGTTATCATTCATCTGAATGGTATTGAGTTCTTTGTATTACTATTTCCATCTGGGTTTTGTACAGGGGACATTCGCTGGAGTTCGCCTTGTGATCAAGAGACCTTCCATTCTTGTACCTCGGGTGTTTAGCGCAGTTGAAACATTTTTGTTTACGCGAACACTCATGATTTCCCGCCGCGCCGCATATTAGGCAAATCTTTTCATGGGAGCATTCGCTGATTTTATGTCTTGGATTAAACTCAAAACATTTCTGGCACTGCCTAACTAATACTTTGTCGTGTATATGGCATCTCTCACAGTCGGTATAGATAAAATTACCCTTCTTCCTTAAGGTTTGATACACTCGTGGAGAAACTCGCAGCACTACATTGTGGTGAGAGGTATTGGATTTCATGGGGAACAGCACTCGGATTTCATTCTCTAGTCCACTCAAATCAGGATTCATGGTACATATGATTGGTATTAAATTATTAACTTCCGTTAATTTACTGACATTTTTTATAATAATTGTTGGGTCTCTAGGTTGCGGGGTAAAAATTTTACTATTTGCTTTCAATTCCGCCGCCATGCTCAGTTCCTTTAACAAGTGTTTAGCCTCTTCGTCGCTAGGAGTTTTTATTACTACTGCATTTTTGGTGTTAATAATTTTATTAATTCGTATCCCACTACCGTTTTCTCGTAACTTTTTATATTAGTTGAAATTGCCTGAGCTATGTTGTTAATAGGCTCATTATTTAGAGGAACTGCGAGCAGTGTAGCTTCAGTGTTTAAGGTCCGTTGTCGTTCCTCAATAAATTTCTGTGTATGATCTCTCTGTGTAACTTGGGCATAAGATAATCCTTTCGAGGAGATCACGCTTCGAATATCACCGAGCTTCTCTTCCACTATGTTGCCGACGGTTTCCTTCATCTGTGCCAAAAGGTTCTCGTTATCCGATTCAACCATAGAAGAAATTCCATCTTTCGTTTGTTTTAACATAGTCGAAAGATATGATAAATCATTTTTAGTCAAATTTTTTTGATTTTGTTGAAATTTATTCTCAAAGTATGCAAAAATTTCATCCAGTTTCAAATTTAGTAACCTAACCATAGAATTCATATTTTTTCAAAAGAGAAACAATTCGAACTATATAAAAAAAAGCAAGGTAAAATTAAATAGCAAAACAATAAACCGATTTAAAACATTTCAACATAAGCATTCAGAAAATAAATTAAGAAATTTAGGCAGTGTTTACCGAAACTTGCGGAGCGAGATGACGCACGTCCAGCCAGATCGTCCATTCCTTGGTCCAACAACGATGTCCATTCCTTGGTCCAACAATGATGTTCATTCCTTGGTCCAACAATGATGTCCATTCCTTGCTCAAACAATTTAGTCCATTCCTAGGTCCAACAATAATGTCTATTCCTTGGTCCAACAATGATTTTCATTCCTTGGTCCAACAATGATGTCCATTCCTTGGTCCAACAATAATGTTTAGTCCTTGGTCCAACAATGTTGTCCATTCATTGGTCCAACAATGATGTCAATTCCTAGGTCCAACAATGATGTCCATTCCCTGGTCCAACAATGATGCCCATTCCTAGCTCCAACAATGATGTCCATTCCTTGGTCCAACAAGGATGTCCATTCCTTGGTCCAACAATGATGTCCATTCCTTGGTCCAACAATAATGTTCAGTCCTTGGTCCAACAATGTTTTCCATTCCTTGGTCCAACAATGATGTCAATTCCTAGGTCCAACAATGATGTCCATTCCCTGGTCCAACAATGATGCCCATTCCTAGCTCCAACAATGATGTCCATTCCTTGGTCCAACAATAATGTTCAGTCCTTGGTCCAACAATGTTGTCCATTCCTTGGTCCAACAATGATGTCAATTCCTAGGTCCAACAATGATGTCCATTCCCTGGTCCAACAATGATGCCCATTCCTAACTCCAACAATGATGTCCATTCCTTGGCCCAACAAGGATGTCCATTCCTTGGTCCAACAATATTGTCCATTCCTTGGTCCAATAATTTGTCCATTCCTTGGTCCAACAATGGTGCCCATTCCTTGGTCCAAAAATGGTGCCCATTCCTTGGTCCAATAATGAGGTTCATTCCTTGGTCCAACAATGATGTCCGTTCATTCCTTGGTCCAACAATGATGTCCATTCGTTGGTCCAACAATGGTGCCAATTCTTTGGTCCAACAATGAGGTTCATTCCTTGGTCCAACAATGAGGTTCATTCCTTGGTCCAAAAATGATGTCCGTCCATTCCTTGGTCCAACAATAATGTCCATTCCTAGGTCCAACAATGATGTCCATTCCTTTGTCTAACAATCATGTCCATTCCTTGGTCCAACAATGAGGTCCATTCCTTGGTTCAACAATGATGTCCATTCCTTGGTCCAACAATGATGTCCATTCTTTGGTCCAATAATTTGTCCATTATTTGGTCCAACAATGATGTCCATTCCTTGGTCCAACAATGATGTCTATTCCTTGGTCCAACAATAATGTCCATTCCTTGGTCCAACAATGATGTCCATTCCTTGGTTCAACAATAATGTCCATTCCTTGGTCCAACAACGATGTCCATTCCTTGGTCCAACAATACTGTCCATTCCTTGGTTCAACAATGATATTCATTCCTTGGTCCAACAATGAGGTTTATTCCTTGGTCTAACAATGATGTCCATTCCTTTGTCTAACAATGATGTCCATTCCTTGGTCCAACAAGCCGCAACTGACGGGAGAAGCGCCCATTGCTTCTATGGATCAATTTCCTTCCGGAAAATTTTCCTTCTATATTTTAGTCATAGATTTGGCCCAGCCACCTTGCCAGCAAAACACCTCTTTGGTAGATTGTGAGGATTCCATTAGATCCCGTGTGGATCTCATGGAATAAAGTCCGCCCTAGACTGACGAGGGCCATTAGCCCGAAACCATGGTCTCTAGGTGGACGCTTATCAGTTTGCCAAAGTTGGTGTTGTGGCTTTGTCACCGACCCGAGGCCGCTAGTTGCGGCGACGGTCAATAGATGGCGTCAGATCCTGACGTTTATTTTGATGGGAGAAGCGCCCTATGCTTCTGTATATAAAATTATGTATATGTGCACAAAATATTAGAACACAGATTTTTGCTGCGACTAAACTATATATTCATATAGATAAATACCTATTTTATATACCTATTTATATTTAAATTTTTAATAAATCAAGAACACTAGATAAACAAAGGGGAATACCCTTAATTGACAATGCCCCAAAACACCTAAAAGAACGATCAATGAGCAATTTGTTAAATGAGTTGGTACCAGATGATAATTTCGATACGGATGATTCTTACCATCAACTAATTAGAAATTACAAACTAAAAATGATTAACAAGAATAAGGTCTTTGTTGAGGAAGGGGAAATAGTGAACCTAATATCTAACATAGACATTAAAAAAGCCCCTCGGGTTTACAGTATAAGTAATAACATGATCAAATGTGCCCTTCCAAAATTTTACCATTATTATGCGATTTATTTAATAATTTCAATCACTTCGGATACTATCCAGATAGATGGAAAGAGGCAGCTCTCAGGATAATTTCTAAACCTCACAAAACGAATTTAGAATTAGTAAAGAGTTATCGACCAATTTCATTAATTTCTAACTTATCAAAAATATTTGAAAAAATTTTGAAAAATAAAATATACGAATACTATGAAAAAAATGATCTCCTCAGCCCCAGACAACATGGTTTCTTGAAGAATAAGTCAACAACAACCTGTTTGAAATAAATCACAAAGATCATAATGGAACATAGACAGAAACAACTAGTTACGCTGATTGCAATTGATATACAAGGAACGTTTGATAATACATGGTGGCCAGCCTTGTTTAAAAAATTAGACGAAGACAATTTACCAGTTGAATTGATCAAAATTTTACGTTCTTTTTTGAAAAATATAAAAACGATTTTCAAGTATAATAATATGAAAGTTTCAAAGATATTAACAAAGGGCTGTCCTCAGGGTGGACCATTGTCTCCGTTGTTATGGCTGATATATTTAAATGATCTGCTAACTAATTTGCAATCACCAAACTCTGAAATCATTTGCTATATGCTGATGATGTAACTATTATATGTTGGAATAATGGGTTAACAAATCTAAAAAAAGTCGATTGAGTTTAATTTGGAAAAGATAGATCAATGGTGTAATGATAATAAGCTAAATATCAATCTTGATAAAACTAGTATTTTACACTTGCACAATAAAGACAAAATTTCAATTAATTTTAGAGACAATATTATTGGGCCGGTAGAAGAAATTAAAATTCTTGGAATTACGATTGCAAATCATAGATGGAAAAACAAATTGAATTTTGGCCCTCACCTTAACATTATACTAAACAAAACCCAAAGATTGAAAAACCTTCTTTTTTCAATATGTGGAAAATCTTTGGGTCTTAGCACCCAAAAAAGGCTTACACTTTATAAATCTATAATAAGACCAACGTTAACTTACGGAACGGAAATATGGTTTGAATTTATTAGCAAAAAATATATGTACAAACTGAACTCAATGCAATATCAAATTCTGCTATGGTGTGCCCAAACATATAAAACAACCAGTTATAACTGTGTTCACACCTTAGCCAATATTCCTTTGATCACTGATTATATGGAATCTAGAATTATAGGTTATATATATATTTATATATATATATGTAATATGATCCTATCGACTCTTCTGTAATATGATCCTGTTGACTTTCGATGTGGCACTATAGTGATAATAATGTGGTGAGTGAGAAATAAGGAAACAACAAGTTTGGAAGATGGAACCCAGCAAACCGAGGGAGAGAGGAAGCGCTAGCGGGCTGCCACCGCGGAAAATGCACGTCTTGTGTCCACCACCCCCCCGACTGAGTAAACATAGAACTGAGGTTCCAAGAAAAGGCCCTGCGGTCGCCCCCCTTGGAATGTGACTGCTATATCAAGTGACCGGCCTTAGCTGCGTTCTCTCTCTCTCTCTCTCTGGTCGACTGTAGATTTGTTTTATTAATCCTGGAAGAGCATATATTATGACATATATATATATATATGAGTTGAATAATTTTTTATCAACAGAAGATAAACAATTTTATGATTTGTATATTCTAGGTATACTCAAAGATATCATTATATCAAGGATTAATTTACTGAAAAAGAATATTAACAAACATTTCAAAGTTTCTTTCCTTATGATATTCCGAAATATTTTCGACCAAACTATTATAATTCACAATTTATCACAGATCATGGAAATATCAGGTTTTTTCTTAAGAAATTTCAGGCTGTGCAAGATTCGACATGTTTCTGTGGATTGGGGGAACAAACTTCAATACATCTCTTGCTAGAGTGCCCTGTCTTTCAAGATTACAGAGTCAACAACGATTTAATAGCTTTAGACCCTAGTGATTTAATTTCAAGTAAGGACACATATATAAAATTTAATTTCCTTTGTAAATATATTTTGGATTTCATTAAGAAAAATGGTCTTTGATGTAACGATCTCAAGGAAATATTGGACATATCTTGTGGTTGTAAACAATATATAGGTGTATGCGTGTATATGTGTGTATATATTTATATATTTTTAAATTTAATGATGCACCTGTAAATAAAATTCAAAGAATATCTCTATATGTAAATAATATTTATGAATCTTTCTAAGTTACTTTCTGTGTATCTTTCCATGTTGAATATTTTCTTTGGTATATTTGTATGTACATTCAGCGCAAGTGTCCCTAGGGGGACATAGCGTTTTGAATTGAAATAAATAAATAAATATTTTAAACTAAATATATATTTTTAAATTGGTACATTTGTTTGAAAAATGTCCGCAAGAATCGGAGCAGCTGGGGATTCAAGTTGTTCCTGCTGGTAATGAACATAATATTCCTTTTGCTAAAAGTATTCAATATTGAGGAATTACAGAAAACAGGATTTTCTTCACTTCGAAGAATAATCCACATTTATAGTTAGTATAGAGAAAAAATACGAAAAATATCAAATATTTTCATTAAATATATTTTGACACTTTCTTTTTGATAAAAAATGAAGCTTCCATGTTTAAGTTTCTTTTTAACTTTTTATTTTCAAGATTTCAGACTTGTCAGTCCTTCAACAGGATTATCACGTTAACAACTTAATAATAAATACAATTTTTATATACACATTATTATATACATATTTTAAATAATTATTATATACTGAGAGAAAAATATACTACATTATTTCTGTTTCTTTTTTGTATGAGAGGAAATAAAATATTTGAATCTTTTTTTCTTGTCAATTTACTTAATTGCATATGCACTGCGTGACATTGAAAATGGAACACCAAGAAATAGTGGCCAGAAAATTATGCAAAATTCAGGGTAGACGCGCCATACCGAGTTATGCAAATGATGTAAAATGCGCAGCTCTCGTGCGCACATGGAGTAAGATATAAGGGAAGGAACTTGCAGAAAGGACAGTATTCGTGTCGTTATTTCTTCAAGGAAAATCATTGTAGAAATTTTGTTCTTGTGTCAAAAGACACGTATAATAACAGAGAATGCCAGGTCATCGTAAACGGAGACAGTCAAGCAGACAGACGCTTTTACGAGGGGGATGGTGATCGGACTGAAAAGGGCAGGTTAGTCCATACGTCAAATCGCAACTGATACACACCTTGGTGCGTCCACGGTGCACCGACTGTGGAGTAGATGGTTGGAACAAGGAAATGTGGCAATTTATAGGAATGTCGGTGCAACCAGAGTGACGTCAGCACGTGTGGATCGGCGTATCCTTCGACAAGCAGTGGCGGCCCCACAAGCCACTTGTACCGCCATCCTGCAACATGTGCAAGACACCCTAGATCATTCCATCTCGACTAGAACCATTTCCAGTCGATTGGTTGCTAATGGCTTGCACTCATGCCGTCCGCTAAGAAGACTGCCATTGACCCCACCGAATAGGCGCCAACGTTTGGAATGGTGCCGGGCTAGATCGACGTGGATGACGGAATGGCACAGGGTCGTGTTCTCAGATGAGTCGCGTTTCTGCTTGTCCAGTGATAGTCGCCGTGTACGCGTGTGGCGTTGACGTGGAGAAAGGTCCAATCCGGCAGCAATTGTGGAACGCCCCACCGTGCGACAACGTGGAATCATGGTTTGGGGCGCAATCGCGTATGATTCCAGGTCACCTTTACTTCGTATTCAGGGCACTATGACGGCCCAACGATACGTTGATGATGTGCTGCGACCGGTGACACTCCCCTACCTTCAGGGGGTACCCAATGCTCTTTATCAGCAGGATAACGCCCGACCGCACACTGCTCGCATTAGCCAACAAGCTCTGCAAGATGTACAGATGCTTCCCTGGCCACCGTACTCTCCTGATCTCTCACCAATCGAGCACGTCTGGGACATCATTGGACGCCGTTTGCATGCCTTGCCACAGCCGCGTTCAGAAGACGAACTGTGGCAAATGGTTGAGAGGGAATGGAGAGCCATCCTTCAGGACGCCATCCGTACTCTGATTGACTCTCTACCTAGACGTGTTGCTGCGTGCATCGCCGTCCGGGGTGGTCCTACTTGCTACTAAGCCGACGCCGTTATCGCTCTGTATTATGACTATCATTTTGAAATAAAGATCACTTATTGTTCGTCCCTGTCTCTCTCTGTCTGCCGAGTTTCATCACTTTCTGGCCACTATTTCTTGGTGTTCCATTTTCAATGTCACGCAGTGTACTTGCACTAAATAATTGATAGAAACTCAAATATATCCTTAGTATAGATATCAGGTTTAGATTTAAATAAACAAATTGTCATTGAATTAATTACTGTAAATACTCAGTGTTGTTAGTTTATCAACTACAAGATTTGGCTACATCACTATCCCTTAGCATTCTTGTAGATTATCACTTGTAAAATTATTTTACTTTACTTGTAAAATTAATAAAATTATTTTTGACTTAAACTTTTGTGATACTTGTCTTATCTGTCGTGACAATATATAATATACTAGACGTTTGACCAGGCTTCGCCCGAGAATTCCCCCGAGTGCAATTTACTTCATACAGAAAATACATCAATATTAAATAGTAGAAGTGCCATAAAATAGCAATACAGAAGTAACACATAAACCACAGGCAAAAGGTGTGTGTGATGGCAAAAACTGTGTTATATTAGTGTTTAGGTATTTGATTTAATATTTTTTTGCAATCTATTTAGTTGTTTGAAATCAATATAGTTTAAATATATGGCAGCTTTTCCACCCAATCCGTGAGGTACCCGCCCCAGCGCATTAACCCTTAAAATTACCTGAGTTGAGTGAGTCACTGCGATGGATCTTGACTGTGATGCCCATCTTCTCAGTAAGAATAAGAAAAAATAAGTTTATAAAAAAATAATAATCCAAAATACTGGCATTTAAATATTTTTCTGTAGAAAATAAAAGAGCACATTAACAGGAAATTAAGCAAACATGTGTGTTTGCTAATGACTGCGACTGCATTTTAAACGATTTAAAAAAAAAAGAGATAAAAAACGAAGCCTAGAACAAAAATTAATAAAAAATACGAAAGCCATTATTTACATACAGTAACGTTAATTTTGTAAAGTTTTTTTGAATTGCATTGTGTGCACTTACCGTAACTTAGTAATATAAATTTCTCTCTCAATGCTCAATACTTTTGTAAAAAAAAGTAACATTCGTTTAAAAAGATATTCCAAAAAAGGTACGCAAGCAACTTCAAAAAAAAAATGCAAACGCTCATTGGTCGCTTAATTGGCCTGGTATTGTTACTTCGCCTCGTATTTACTCCGCGTAAAAAAAAATGTTCTTCAAATTAAAAAATAACTTGCCAAAAATACTAATCAAAATTCGAAATTATTATAGACGCGTATGATTCTTTTTAAAAATAAACAATTTCTACTGTCCTTACTGTACAGTACAGTAAGACAGTAGAAATTGTTTATTTTTAAAAAGAATCATACGCGTCTATAATAATTTCGAATTTTAATACCATATGGCGCATTAATCAAAATGTAGCCGAAATTTTTACTCAGATTTATGCGACATGCAAAATTTGGTACCAATTGGTTCAGTAGTTTTTGAGTTTATCGCGAAACAGACATTGACTTTTATATAAAGGAAGATAAACATATATAAAATAAAAATAAATAGCGCAAGGGAAAATAGAGCCCTTAGAATATCAATAAAATACGAAAAGAGAAAGAGAATTTTATTATTTCTTATTTCTATTCCTAGACAATTCCCTTTTTTTCAAATTTTGAAATATATAGTTGTCTAAAATTGTCAGCACACAGAAAAATTACCAAAATTCTACTCTATCATTTTAAATAAAATCATAGCACAGAGTGAATTATCTATGAGAGAGTCTTAAATTGTTCTGCTCATGCTCGAATTCATCCTCCATTTTGATTGGGTCTTTTGATTTGATCGTTTAGATTTACTGCGCATGCGTGAGTCGTCTGAGAAACCATTTTTTATCTGGATTGCTTAAAATATCTGCAAAATATTTTTAGACAAAATATTTTTTAAATGTTTTAAAAATATTATATTACGAATGTATATGTAAATATCTGCCTATATTACATATATGAATAAAAAATAAATAAATATAAATTTTTGAAAATAGAGTAATCCATAAATACATCATTAATTAAAAAGGCATGTATATTGGGTCAAAAATATATTTTCTTTTTTAAATTATTTTTTATCCAATATATGTCTTTTGAATTAATATATAGCCCTAATATAAGCTAATTGTATTAGAAAATAGATTGAAATTTCTTTATAGTTCTTATACATTTACTGAAATTTTCAATTCTTAAAACTCATATTCGAAAAATATAATTTTTAATCGATGAGTCACCTATATTAAAGGGGAATTATAAATATTTGCAGTTTCCTTTAAAAGTGAACAATATTGTCTTAAGAACTTTCACATTAATATATATGTCCTAAACCCGGGTAAGACAACAAATGAGTTGGAAGCAGTTGGGGTTGAGTGGCAAGGCGTGCAGAGTGGGAAGTCAGCACGGGACAGTAAGGACAAAGTTTGGGATCAAAAGACGCTCTTCTAGTACGTCTCACGTGGCACCAGGACCAGGGGAAAGTTGAGGATTAACTGAGGAAAGCTCGGCGTCCTGCATGAAGCTGTGGGAGCAGGAAGGAGCCAAAACAGCGGCCACGAGGGCCGCCGTGAGATGACAACTGACCTAGACTCAGCGGGCCTGTCCGAAAATATCCACTGTAACCTAACTAACTGTCAACATCCGGACCAACGACCCTTCTTTGTCCCTCTCTGGATCCCCCGGGTGTCCAGTGGCAAGCTGGTGTCACTTTGAGACGACAAGAAAAGACGTCATACTTTATTACTTACATATCACATTGTTTAAATTACGATATATATATATTGTTTATGATTATTAAAACTACTAAAGACGTGAAATTTTAAAGTTTTACAAATAAAGGTATTTAATATAAAAGTGAATATAAACAATATTCAATAGGAATCTATTCTATTGGTAAAAGAAATTGACGCTGAATTGTTTCAATAATCAAATATATTTGGAACGTTATTGTTGTATATATAGGTTTTTAACTTTTAATTAGACATTTTAAATTTATATTTAGTCATTTTTCATTTTATTTCAGACACATGGACTTTTTATAGAAAAGGTCATGTGTCCAAAATAAAACGAAAAATGTCTAAATTAAAAATGAAAATGTATAAATAAAAATGAAAGTGTCTAAATATAAATTAAAATTGTCTAATTAAAAGTTAAAAACCTATATATTAATTAATTGTTTCCACAGAGTGTGTGTAAGCTCATGGGTAAATAAGCGCTAACCGAAAAAAAAGAAGAAAGTTTCTTTGTTCAATATTAGTTTCCCTTTTATATTTTGTTCTCTCTTTTGTAAATCAATAAATATAATGTTTAATTAATATTTTTGGAATCAGTTTCTTTTAAAAATTCTAAGAAAAATCAATAGTCATTGTCTTATGTCTAACTCTCTTGTTTGTCTATGATCATTTAAGATTGTATCATAACTGTGTATTAGACATGGTAATGAAGCTTATGACCTTCTTGTAAATTGATTAAATGTAAAGAGACTTGTTGTGTGTGCATTTATAGAATTTATACTTACTTAGATGTGTTAGAAATTCGATTTTAATTCTCTAACTCTTCCATGCTTGGCTTCTGTATCAGATTGTTATATTCGGTATTTTAGAGTTATTTATCTTGGTGTATCTAGCTGTGAATAGATGGCAAAATTCTGCGATGTCGCTGTATATACTTATTTTACCATTTTCCTTTGTTGGACATCATCGTTTCGTTTGTTTTTGACCAAGTTGGCAAAGTTCTGGTGAGAGAACTTTCTGTGGATTGTCATAAATTTTTAAAGAGGCAACAACGTGAATTCTGTAAATCCATTTTTCGAAATATCACAGAATTTTTTATCTGGCATAGATGTTGTCTTTACCCAGAAGTGTGGATTCCACTTCTATTAGAAGCTGCTAGTGTTGTGTATAACACAAATAAATGGAAATAAGACTTCATCCACCTAATGTTTCGTTCTAAGGTTTCTCCTGGACATAATGATTTTCATTAAGTAATAGGTATAAGCTAATGGGGGTTGAGTACATATGCTGTTTAAGAAATAAACGCTACTTAACTCACTAAAAGCTCTGTGTCAGAGCTATTACTGTCAAATTTTATCCAGTACTTGATATACTCTGCATCTAACATAGGGTACATGTACTTTATGTGCCATGAAAAAAGAAAACATCATTTGTCACTAAGAACAGGTCTAGAAAAAGAAGTAGGTGCATGTAAAGTGCAAAGAAATAGGTGACAACCGCACTGAGAGAGCGTTATGACAGAAGTGTTTGTTCTATCAGTGCATATTCTCCCAGAGCTTGCAAGATGCTACAATGTAATGTGTATGGAGGAGTAAAGAAAGAGGTCTGAACCGCACCGAGAGCTGTGACAGTAGTGTTTGTCCTATCAGTACAGATTCTCCCACAGATTGCTACAATGTAATGTGTATGGGGGAGTAAAGAAAGAGACAAGAACCGCACTGAGAGCTATGACAGAAGTGTTTGTCCTATCAGTACAGATTCTCCCACAGATGCTGCAATGTAATATGTATGGGGGTGTAAATAAATAGGCAAGACCTGCACTGAGATAGAAAGAAGTTTTTGTTATACCAGTGCAGATTCTCCCACAGATGCTACAATGTAATGTGTATGGGGAGTAAAGAAAGAGACAAGACCTGCACTGAGAGATGTGACAGTGGTGTTTGTCCTATCAGTGAAGATTCTCCCACAGGTTGCTACAATGTAATGTGTATGGTGAAGTAAAGAAAGAGTCCCAGCCGTCACTAAAAGCGTGCCGTGTATTATACAGATGACCAACCAGCTACATTCAGAACATTGAGACGATGGAATGGATGGGGGGCCTCAGCACCTTGTGGGCATGTTCCTGAGCCTTTGCCCTGAGGCTGGCGATGCTGTTTGTCCTCATTTCTGCCGGGTCCTCGTCTTCGCGGCCCGACTTCATGTCGTCGTCCTTGAACTTCTCGGCCGCTTCCAGAGACTTCCGGTGCATGCCTGCGTGAGCATACAGCCAGCCTTTAGGATCCCCGGCTGGAGTGGCTGACTCTGTGGGGACATCAGAGCGGAGTTGCACCGACACACCTTCGTCGTCACAGTAGGTCGCTCTTTTGAAAGTATATATACCAGTACGGCTTGCCACCCCTACAACGTACCTTAGATCTTGGAACTGAAGCTCTAAACACCTACTAGCGTCAATTTAGTAAATGTACAAAGACTCTCACACTCTCTCTTAACTACTATATCTATCGATTTAACGATTACTAATGAAATATCTAATGCATATTACGAATTTATCAATGCCTCAAACTATCAACATACAAAAAGAGATGATTAGCGTTGCTCGCTACACAAAGGAGACACGACAAATCATTCTCAATGCTAAAGTAGTGCATATGGTTGGTTTCAATAGTATTATCCAATTCTTTTCTATAGGCTTCCATTTTAAATTATCATACTTCAATAGAGACAATAGTACTAATGATTTATTCATTTCAATAAAGAAAGAGCTCTTAATGATACCACTGAATAATGCAAAATTACTTTACCATATATGACAATTTTTCACAAATTATTTTCATATTTTCAAAAGAAAATTGTTAAAATCCATTGATTGAATCAAGAAAAAACCCTAACTTAGTAAGCGCTTCAGTCTATTAACCCATGTTGCCGTGGCTATATACCTCAACGATTTATCAAAGTGGTCAAAACCCCTCTTAATAAATTAGTATCAATATTAATCTATATATTTTGAGTAAAAACACCAGGCCTCCAGGGAAAAGTTTATTTTCAAAACCTTTTCATCTCTAGCTTTCAGGCACGAACGCCCTTCTACAGGAGAAAACATGGTATACCATTAACATTACACCATGTCTTCTCCTGTAGAAGTAGTTTGTGCCTGAAAGCTAAAGATTAAAAAGGTTTTAAAAAAGATACTTTTCCCTGGAGGTCTGATGTTTTTACTCTATATTGATACAAAGTGATTATTATATTGAATATATATGTTATATTAAAATATTATTCTATTTAAAATTATATTTCATAGATCCAAATACTCTGCTAAATCGACCGCCAGAGGTCACGCTTTGCATATAAAAGTTGTTGTTTTATCCCGTTGGCCGGCTCAAAACTTGTGTACATTATGTAAATAATCTTTTCTTTTCCTTATTCTACTCGCCTTAAGCCAGGCATTACTTTTATCAAATTATGTTCTTTTATATATTCCTTTAGTTCAATTAAATTACTGATCAAAATTATTTTTATTATCATACTTTCAAGATTTAACCACAACTGCATTTCCATTACCATAATCCTCAACATGATCTAAATTCAAGCAGAAAATCTCTTTTCTTTATATAAGATATATATCAGAATGAATCAGTATTTCTTGACTCACCAAGTAGCAGGCCAACATTCGGATTTCCCAAAACTGAGTAGCCATGTGCAAATAGATGATATCTTGAAAAGTTTAGCAATATGATCAACTTTTTACTTCTTGATCATCTTTCTTACTATACTCTTCAAATTACAGTCTGTTTTATGAGAGAGATTAGAATCTTCATAATCAGATCTCTATATTTTGAAGATAGAAGTTGCCTGGCTGGTATTCATATTTCTGTAGAAAATAGACACTTCAAACAGAGTTCGTTTTATTTTTCTCAAAGTTTCAACAAAAATCTACGTCAGGATAAAAATAAAGCATTTTGCAAGGTGTTGAATGCTTTATTTTTATTTATTTCTCCTGACGAAGACAAAATAATTTTGTTGAAACGTTGATAAAAATAAAACGAATTGACTGAAATGTCTATTTTCTATAGAAATAGATCTATATATTTGAAGCCTAATTCTCACCAATAAAACAGAAATATTTCCCAATTATTCAAAAGATATATTGAATGGTCGAGATATCCTGCAGCATTCTTTAAGTTTGAATTCTTTTAGCAATTTCCATAAATTATTGATCCATACTAATTGCAGACAAACTTCTAAATATTAACAGTTGGGAATTATACTTACAACCACAGATGCCTGTCAGCGGAAATTATTCAACTTTCTTTTATTCTAAAAGATCCTAATCGTATGAAATTTTCTATAAAAAATATTATTAGAAACAGGAAAAAAACTTTTGAATGCCAGAATAAAAAATCGTCACTATGACCTAAAAAAAATCTAAAGATACTTTTAATTAATTAATTAAGGGGTGACAAGCCTTGTTATAGGTATTTCAAATTTCTCTGGAGTTCATATATATATTTCCAAAAGCAGCACCTTTTACATAAACATACATTGAGGTCACACATTACATATTATTGAGGATCCATGACTTTAATAATGTACATATGGTAATTTAAACCAACAACCCCATATTGTATATAACTTATAACAAGATTTTCATGTTTTATAATTAAAACACATCTGTAAATGATTATACGCATTATTGACATGTGTCATTACATCATCATATGTAATGTACTTTGTACAAACTGAAAAGGTCTCCCAAGGTGCAGAGAGGTACTGGAAAACTCTCCACGCCCTGACTGTCGGTTACTACAGGTTTGCCCCTTTCGGTTACCATACCACAGCGAGAGACCCTCGGTTACCACATACATGTTATCAGAATATATATTTATAGGAGTAAAACGTAGAAGGTAAGAAAATAGATAAGCTCAGGTGATGATATTGAAAATAAGGTATTTTCTAACCGCTCACATGAGTATATTTAGATGGCATAGTTTTATTCCAGTAGATGGCTCTCTCCCATCTGAAATGGTCAAGTTAGCCTTGGTTATTGGAGCGAGAGAGGACCTAGACGAAGACAGCGGATCACGACCTACGAGGAAGACCACGAATAAATAAACACAATAACGTTAAAAGGTAATTTATTTTTATTTATTTTTATTTATTTACTTTTATTTATTTGCTTTAAATATAGAAACCCGCTCGGGAAACGTGTATAACACCAAGAAGGAAGAAACCAAGGACGACGACCCTGCAAAGCTGCAACTTGGTGCAACAATTGGTTGCAAACAAGTGTCCTGTGTCCATGTAAAGTCCTGTGTGAAGCCACATGTAAATTCCTGTGTGAAGCCACATGTAAAGTCCTGTGTGAAGCCATATATAAAGTCCTGTGTGAAGCCACATGTAAAGTCCTGTGTGAAGCCACATGTAAAGTCCTGTGCGAAGCAACATGTAAAGTCCTGTGTGAAGCCACATGTAAAGTCCTGTGAGAAGCCACATGTAGAGTCCTGTGTGAAGCCACATGTAAAGTCCTGTGTGAAGCAACATGTAAAGTCCTGTGTGAAGCCACATGTAAAGTCCTGTGTGAAGCAACATGTAAAGTCCTGTGTGAAGCCACATGTAAAGTCCTGTGAGAAGCCACATGTAGAGTCCTGTGTGAAGCCATATATAAAGTCCTGTGTGAAGCCACATGTATAATCCTGTGGTAAGCCACATGTAAAGTCCTGTGTGAAGCCACATGTAAAGTCCTGTGTGAAGCCATATATAAAGTCCTGTGAGAAGCCACATGTAAATTCCTGTGTGAAGCCATATATAAAGTCCTGTGTAAAGTCACATGTAAAGTCCTGTGTGAAGCCATATATAAAGTCCTGTGTGAAGCCACATGTAAAGTCCTGTGTGAAGCCACATGTATAGTCCTGTGTGAAGTCACATGTAAAGTCCTGTGTGAAGCCATATATAAAGTCCTGTGTGAAGCCACATGTAAAGTCCTGTGTGAAGCCACATGTATAGTCCTGTGTGAAGCCATATATAAAGTCCTGTGAGAAGCCACATGTAAAGTCCTGTGTGAATCTACAAGTATAGTCCTGTGTGAAGCCACATGTAAAGTCCTGTGTGAAGCCATATATAAAGTCCTGTGAGAAGCCACATGTAAAGTCCTGTGTGAAGCCATATATAAAGTCCTGTGTGAAGTCACATGTAAAGTCCTGTGTGAAGCCACATGTAAAGTCCTGTGTGAAGCCACATGTATAGTCCTGTGTGAAGTCACATGTAAAGTCCTGTGTGAAGCCATATATAAAGTCCTGTGTGAAGCCACATGTAAAGTCCTGTGTGAAGCCACATGTAAAGTCCTGTGGAAAGCCACATGTATAGTCCTGTGTGAAGCCACATGTATAGTCCTGTGTGAAGCCACATGTATAGTCCTGTGTGAAGCCACATGTAGAGTCCTGTGTGAAGCCACATGTAAAGTCCTGTGTGAAGCCACATGTAAAGTCCTGTGTGAAGCCACATGTATAGTCCTGTGTGAAACCACATGTAGAGTCCTGTGTGAAGCCACATGTATAGTCCTGTGTGAAGCCACATGTAAAGTCCTGTGTGAAGCCACATGTATAGTCCTGTGTGGAGCCACATGTAAAGTCCTGTGGAAAGCCACATGTATAGTCCTGTGGGAAGCCACATGTAAGGTCCTGTGGAAAGCCACATGTATAGTCCTGTGGGAAGCCACATGTAAAGTCCTGTGTGAAGCCACATGTAAAGTCCTGTGTGAAGCCACATGTAAAGTCCTGTGTGAAGCCACATGTAAAGTCCTGTGTGGAGCCACATGTAAAGTCCTGTGGGAAGCCACATGTAAAGCCCCATGTTTAATCCCATGTGAATTCACGTGTAGAACAGATATCTAGCTCACGAAGTCAATGAGAAAATGGGAATTGCAATATTTGAGGGGGCGCGAAGAAAATAATTATAACACGAGATAGAGAGCTCTCTTTCATTCTTCCTCGATACAACCTTCTACCGGATGGTCAGTCTAAATTTTATATATTTTGAGCCTACCAGCGCAGATGACATATTTTATGTTTAGTTATCCATTTTCTATTTCAAACGATTATAATACTTTTGTCGAACTACATATTTTGGCACAAAATTTCCCCAGCTAAAAAATCACGAATGAAAAAATAATTTTTATGGGAAATTTAAAAAATGACAACGATAAGTTTACGCGCCACGATTTCTTATGATTATAAAAGTCATATATTATTTCTAAAGAATCCCATGAAAGATTGATGAAAGCTTTAGGAGATAAAGCCCCTTCTTTTTGAACAGTTTTTAATTGGTTTAATGAATTTAAATTTGGAAAAACCAACCTTGAAGATGAACCTCGTTCAGGTCAACTACCAACAGCAGTGACCCAAGAAAAAATTGAGCTGGTGAAAATTTTACTTAGAGAAGATCAAAGAATTACGCATCAGCAGTTAGATAAAAGCGTCGGCATTGGATCAGCAGCAATCAACACCATCATTAATGATCATTTAAAATACAGAAAACTTGTTAGTAGATGGGCACCTCTCAGCTTGACTGAAGACCAAAAACTTGGTCGCGTTAAATGGTGTAATTTCATGTTGGAAAAAAATTGATGAAGGCAAATCAAAGGCTGTTTTTAATATTATTACAGGTGACGAAATTTTGATTTACAATTTCGATCCAGAAACAAAACGGCAATCTACTCTTTGGTGTTCTTCAAAATCACCTCCTCCTATGAAAATTCGTAGAGCTTGAAGCACTGGAGAACAAGTGGTCGCTTGTTTTTTTTAGAAATAGTGGTTTCATTGATATTGTGAAGTTAGAAGATCGAAAGACAGTTAATAGTGACTGGTATACAACAAAATGCCTTCCAGCAGTATTTAAAAAAATCAAGCAAAGCAGACGAAGAGCTCAACTTAGAGGAGTCCTTCTTCACCATTACAATGCAAGACCACACACCTCAGCCCAAACATTAGACTTCTAGCCAACTCTGGTGTCCAATTAGTCACTCATACACCATATTCACCAGACCTAGCACCTTGTGACTTTTTTTTTTTTCAAAAGTTAAGTTATTGTTAAAAGGGATAAAATTTTACACTGATGATGAAGCACTGCAAGCCTTTATCAATGCCGTAAATTCCATCCTTTCCATCCATTCCTTGATATTTGACCAACCCATTTTCTTGGCAAATCAAAAAAAGCCAACCACGAATATATATTTATAGAGGTTTATTTGAGTGTTATATAATTTCTCTGTGCTTTACCGCGTTATACATTTTAATTTCTAAAATTATACTTTGTTTTTTTTTTTTAATTTTATAAAACCTCATGTACATATCTGAAATTTTTATGCAGCACTAACATTCCTAAATTGAAATATATTATATATATGTATACTTAAAATATTATTTCCAAGCTTTCCAGGAACCCGGATTATCTCTATATCTTCATCATTCTATATGTAATAGTTCACTATAGCATTCGGTCAAAATCAATTTAAACTGGAAAATAAATTCACTGAATGCCTTCAACTGAAATATATCATTCTTAATAAGATAAACATCAATTTCGATGTTGAAGAAACAAAAATAATAAATCTAAATGATATCTCTTTTATTATCAGAAGATCATTTTAAAGCCTAACTCAATAAAAGACAGCCAAAAATAGAATTTAAAAAAAAAAGTTGCATGACAAAAATCGAATAAGAAAACTTTTGAAGTATCCGAAGCGAAATGACTTTTTCAAAATGAGCTAAAAAAGAAAGAGAATATAATATATAAAAAACAAAGATAACAAAATATCTTGAACAAAATAAATCAAGCGTTCTCTAAGAAAATGGGCAGTACAGCGTTGCCAATTTTTTTCCCTTAACCTATATAATGGTCATAGAATTTTAAATTGATTCGTCCGGATCATATTTCACTAGAAAATAAACTAGGAATTTAAAATTGAGTTTAACATTTAAAGAAGATGACCCTATTTTTCTTTTTTCTTATTTGTCCTTCTTATCGGAAATAACTGGAATCCTAATGTAATAAAGGCGGATCCAGTAAAAGCGATCGTTTATCACGACCTCAGGTGTATATTTTTTGTCTTAAAATAATTCACTGATGCTTAATGGTACATTCATATTGATTTTTAAAAAATCTATGAAGATGGTTGAAAATGTAATAATCTTGATGGATAGTTTATTTCTATACTGTTAATAAGATTTTTATTTTTTGAACTCCTAATATATTTTAAATTTTATAATTCATATTCTTAATATAAAAGGAATATATATATATATGTGTATATATTTTCTATATTATTATTATATTGATATTTATCATTAATATTATTATATAAATATATATTTAAAATAAAATAGGCATTCTTTTATTATTTATTTTTTTCTATTGTTTTTATTTTTCATATATATATATATATATATATATATATATATATATATATATATATTAATAAAACTAATGACATAAATGTTCAAAATATAGATAGAGATAATTTAATTTTTCATTAAATTCTGATAATGAAAATTGAAGTTTTGATATTAAATTACATTAAAATATATAAATAAGTCGAGATTTAAAACTAATAATATTTCTTTAAATATTTCGTTAAAATATACTGTAAAATTATAGATAGAAAATTAATTTTATTTTAAAATAGAGTTATTAATTTTCACAGTAATGATATTAAAATGTATATCATTTAAATGCATATATTTATAAATTTTGTTTTAAAAATACTGAATAGCTAATAAATATAAAGAATTATAGCTCTCTTAAAAAACTTTAAATCCTCGTTTTTTTAGCATATAATTAAAATATATAATACAAATAAATTAATATTAAATCATTGAGAATAAAGAGAGTTTAACAATATTCAAATCTATATTATGAAATGTATATAATTAGTTAGTACTCAATTATCCAATTACTATACAGTACCTAATAATGATAGTATATGTAAATGGAAAGTGTGTTGTACTAGTTGATTATAACGATTAGTGGGTTTAGGACAAAAGATAAATTGCCATCTATTGTCTTCTAAATATCAATAGATGTGGTCAGCTAGGCCTAACGTAACCTAATTAAACTAACGACGACCACTGGTTCGTTCGTCTGCAGATAATTGAGTTAGGGAAAGCATAGAGAAGCCATTCGTCTGCATAGATCGTTGTATTCCCTGTCAGCTATTCTCGTCCAAATTGCCTTTGTTGCTAACGATGCTAATTTTCTATTTTACGTCTGCTTATATATGCCATTCTAGCTGTTGTTGGAATTATTCTTTGAGCGCGCCATCTATATGTTTATATTAAAACCTTTTTTTAACTTAAAGCATCATAGCCACGTTAATCAATAATAAAAATGGCATATACTGACCAAGAGAACATGTGCTTGGTCCCAGTGGCTTCTTGAAAAACCAAGAAATGGGTATTTAAGGCCAAAACGTTAATCAATAGTTTATTTCAACTTCAGACGTTTCATTGAGTTCCTTGTCATTTTCTTCATGGGAATGATTACTGAAGAGAGTAATAGGAATTCACTGAAGCGTTTGGAGTTGGTATAAACTATTGGTTGATGAGTCTATGTTTTTCTCTGAATCAACTTCTAACCAACAAAAGATATTCGGAATTCAAAAAAATTAAATGTACACAACATTTCACCCTCCGTATTGCTTACAAAAATATCAGCAAACAAATCAAAATAGCTTACTAAAAATATTTTAGATCATCATTATGTAAGGACCAGTCAACAATTGAATGACTTTGAGACGAAGAGTAAAGCCAGTTCAATTTCCATCTTACTATCTATGTAAATAACACAAGATGATTATTACCGTACCCAATTGGGAGAATCTGTATAGGGCAAGTTCTTAATAAAGGCTTTTGTGTGTGTGTGATATTCGGAATTAAAGTTTCATTTATCTAATGTTTCAAATTATTATTTTGGAATATTCATTATGATCTTCCTTAATATACACCTATCCCCCGATTTACACGGTACTTGTTTTACACGTTTTCGCTTTTACACGGTTTTCCAAATAAGTTTTTTTGTTTTTGTTTTTATCGCACTATACTAAATGCTACTGTGATTGAACACATGCGCTGTGTACACATCTCACGAGGAATCACGAGCTTATGTGTTGACTACATATTTTAACCTGTCAATGAATTTTATTTTTATTTCTGTGTACACCTATCCCCCGATTTACACGTTTTTCTCAGGAACGTATCTACCGTGTAAATCGGGGGATAGGTGTACTTTATATAATGATCTTAAATGGCTATATATAAAGTAATTCCTTGGAGAAATCAAAATGCATGAAGAGAGAAACTATTAAAGCTACTCTAGGGATGTTAATGGAGGGGGGGGGAGAAAGAAACAATTGGGCGGATAATGTAACAAGGGTATTCACCAAATGTGTCCATCCTGAAAACACTCCTGTTGATGATGAGAGCGTTAAGTTGCCCCACCCATTCCCCCTATCCCTCAAGGGATTGTACCCCCTCCCCCCAGCCAGGTGTGTCGAGTTATACGGCCTACTGCCTAGATGGAGAACAGAGATATTCCTTTTTTTACTTATCCTTTTATTAGTATAAATTAGACAAGATCTTGGAGGTCGTGCTCATAAAGAAGTTCAAGAACTCTTCTTGGTTCTCTTGTACAGGGATCCTTTGTCCTTTCCAATACAATTTAGTATATTGAAAAGAACTCTTCCTAGTAAACTTTGAAATGAAATGAACCAGGCAATAAGGAAGATGGGTGTCTTTTTTATATAAAACAAGCACGAGCTATCGGGTAAAAACCCTTCTACAGGCGGCTATCAATGGTAATGGTATCTATCTTGCTATGTGATAGCCGCCTGTAGAAGGGTTTTTACCCGAAAGCTCGTGCTCGTTTTATATGAAAAAGACACCCATCTTCCTTATCGCCTGGTTCATTTCAAAATTTAGTATATGTTGGGGAGTGGCCTCTTCGGTTTTGCACCTAGTGCACATGGGGAAGCTTTTTGGCTCCCTCTTTATAAACTAGATAGGGGTGAACTGTGGCCAACTCTGACGACTTCCTTCTGTTTAGTTGGAGGGTCTGTTTTTTGGGGTTTTCTATTTGGTACCAAGAATGATGGAAACTATCTCTATGGTTCCTTATCAGGGATATTCCTGACTTAGAAAAAGAGTGCAAGCACTGAACAGAAGGTAGAATATATTGGTATGACCTGACTCATCAGTAGTATACCCTACCATCGATATATCGCCACTTTAATCCATCAGAATTACTGCACTGAATATCCTACCAATTGAATTAGCATTGGCCTATTTGGGCTTCATAACTTGTGATAAATTGCCTCTGTAATCCGAATTAAGATACCGTAATATTGAATAGAAGACAAATTATTAACATATATTCCTAGTTTGGGAGCAGGAACAGTAGAACATATAATATCTGAAAATAGAGGTAACCTGGCCAGCATTCATATTTCTATGAAAAATAGACACTTCGGTCAGTTAGAGTTTTTTTTTTCTCAACGTTTCAACAAAAATCTTTTGCCTTCGTCAGGAAAAGTAAATAAAAATAAAGCATTTGGCAAGGCGTTAAAAATTGAACAAATATAACAAAAATAAAACAATTTTTAACGCCTTGCCAAATGCTTTATTTTTATTTACTTCTCCTGACGAAGACAAAAGATTGTTGTCGAAACGTTGAGAAAATAAAAAATTCTTACTGGCCGAAGTGTCTATTTTTCATAGAAATATAATATCGGAGTGTCTCAAATATTACAATCAAAGAGCTTCTCTTTATTTTGTTGCTAAATTAAAAAGAATGGAGTGGCCATTTAAGGTGGAAAATTTTATGAAGGATAACTGGCTATTTACACATTGAACTACAGAGATATCTTATAAATATAAAAATCTAAAACCTATGAAATTATATAATCTTTAATATATACAGTTATCAGCGTCATAATCAAGCAACAATTCTTAATTCTGTCACCGTTTGCTTTGTGAATGGAATAATTACCCAAATATGGCCATTTCTCATAACCATCGGTGGTTCAGTGGTAGAATGCTCGCCTGCCACGCGGGCGGCCCGGGTTCGATTCCCGGCCGATGCATTTTTTTTTTTACAATTTTTAAAACTCATTTATATATTATACAAGAATGACATCCACGGCGCCAATTTATAATTGTAACGAATATTATTTGAATAAAAGCATTTAATCGGGTAAAACCCGGGCGTTGCCCGGGCCATTCGGCTAGTTGTCATATATATTGTATATATCCTTATAATGTGAATAGCAATATATTATTGTCTTAAAGTTATATCACTTTTACTATTTATATGCTTAATGATAACTTTGACTTTAAATTGTATACAAGGTTGTCCCAAAAGTTCGTAACAAACTTGCAAAAAAAAAAATTGAAATACCAATATTATTCGCCGTTATATATGTCTTTGTATTATGTATAAAGTAATTGTATTATGTATTAATATTTATTCGCCGTATATAATATTATTCGCCAAGTAATAAAAACAACATTTTAAGAAAAACATGAACTTTTGGGACAACCTTTTATATACATCTAGATTAGATTTGTGTAGTACTTCAGTGGGGACCACGAATCTTTTAAATCTTCTAATTATTTTTAAATAAATGGATATTCCTAGAATTGAGCTCAGAATATTGACGCAGTGCGGAGATTGTTGATTTCGTTGAGGAACAGTTCGACGCTAGAACACACGGCAGAAGAGCCTATGACTGCATACCTAACCAAAGCCTGTCTCTCAGTATCAACACTTTATTTCCAGAGAGACTTCGAGATATCTCGCGGATTCCTTCTGAATATAGCGTCCAGAATAAGCAGGTTTGCAGCCATTGCAAACGATTTCGTTTCTTCTATGGAATCAATGGCAGTTTTATTTTAACGTATGCCATGAAAAAACGACGGCAAATGACTTTGGTTGGTATGGGGACATCTAGGATGTTCTACATATACTGCAAAATGACAGAAGAAGCGGCTTGTGGGGCAGTCACTGCGTGTGGGCGGATCCACGAGTGCTAACGACGCTCCGGAAAACTTGTCACATCAATTTTCGATTTTCTGAAGGGATTATAGGAGTTTAACAATGGATTAGACATGTTAAGAAAAAAGACATCTTCTGTTCGTGCAACTGAAAGTTGCTGATGGCTTACGACTTCTGTCGGTATGAATATCAACTAATCGTTTATTTTAAATTAAAAATCTCAAATTGTTTTTAAAATTCAACGAATTAATTAATATTTATTCCGATAGATGTAGCAAGCCATCAGAAAAGTTGCACGATCAGGAGATGTCTTTTTTCTTAATTTATATACTTAATATCAGTCCATTTTATTTTTTGTTTGATTTTTTGGATTAGACATGTTTTCTTAATTTTTTTTAACTCGCTCTGCGTCAAAATGTTACAGCTATGTGAATGGAACACTGTGTAAATATGGGGCGAGTCGGAGAAGAATGTTTACATCCTGTAGATAACCATGACCTGAGATCTAATCCGGAATTGGGCATTTTTTATTGTTGTTGTCGTGTCCAATGAAGAGCATGTATGTCCCCATATATCTCTATCACAGCAATGTCCACTATCTTGGGTGTGTAAAGCTGCTTATTCTAAGCTTCTTATAGAAGAATGTATCAACGAGACACCTTCTTTCTTGAAGAAGTCCACCAGTAAGTTCGAGTAACCGAAAAATACTCTGGCATTCTTGTAATTTCAAAGGTAGAACGGCTTCTACATGCATAGACATGTGGTGCACTTACAGTAAAGCCAATCGTAAAGCAATCTCCTATAAATATTAGGAGGAGAGAAATTCTATCTTCGGTTATAGCCATGTACAATTGGTTATAGCCATGTACAATTGGTTATAGCCATGTACAATTGACTACAGCTATGTACAATTGGATATAGTCTTGTACAATTGGATATAGACTTGTACAATTGGATATAGACTTGTACAATTGGATATAGACACTAACCATGGAGAATTGGTTCTAGCCATGTACTATTGATTCTAGCCATGCACATTTATATCTAGCCATGTCATGGATCCTCATCAAGACCAAGATGGATGGGAGGATGACCCACCAATGAGCCAAGGGGCGCAGGAGTTGCTCATCTCGCCGTCTTTGGAAGACTTGAGGATGGACTCGGGGAGGGGCAGGGAGTGACGGACCATGGCCCCGTACAGGCCGTACTCGGCCATGATGGTGCTCTTGCCCCAGCACTTCTCCGTCTTCCGCCATTTGGCCCGTCTGTTCTGGAACCACACCTACACCACATTTGGTGTCGTTAAACACAAGAATCTCTCTACATTACTTTTGTATAGACAAAGTCGAAAATATTTTAAATGTAAAATACAGTAGAATCTCCATGAGAGGACACTCGCGCTAGAGGACACCTCTCTACGAAGGACAGCTTTCATTTTGCCAAAATTATCATTTTTACTACAGTAGAACCTTCTTGTAAAGGACACCTAATCTGCGGGTGGATTCCTGATAAAATATTGCAACGATTCACACATTGTGATTTGATTAACCTATTTATATGCATTTCTTCAGATAGGTTCAAAATTAATATACAGTAGAAATACCTGTAAAAGACACCTAATTGCACAGCCAACGTGTCTTATAGGGAGAGGTGTCCTCTTACTGGAGAGTTGCTAAATACAGTAGAACCACCATAAAAGGACACTCGCGCTAGAGGACACCTCTCTACAAAGAACAATTATATTTGCACAATTACCATTTTTACTATTTAGCAACTCTCCAGTGAGAGGACACCACTCCCTAAAGGATACTTTGGCTTTGCAATTAGGTGTTCTTTACTGGGAGGTTTGACTGTAGTAAAACTGATAAGTTTGGCAAGAGGTTTCCTCTGGCGCGAGTGTCCTCTCATGGAGGTTCTACTGTATTTTGCATTTAAAATATTTTCGCCTTGTCAATACAAAAGTAGATATATACAGTAGAGATACACGGAGTATTAGGTTAACGTATGCCTGTAAACTCTAATTGCCTACCATATCTACATATGTTGTTTACGCAAAAGATACTTTTACGAAAATTTGAAAAATCTGTATATTTTTACTTCTTTCGTTTTCATATCAAACTTTCTACGATAATTCTCAAAATATGGCTGACAGAAATTTCTCTCTTTTAGCTCAACTCCATTAGTTGGTGATACTTTGTTTGTTGTTTTGTTTGTTTCCTCTGTAATAGCCGCAAATATTTCAATATCGCGCCTGGTTGATTATAAAAAAAAACGAAAAATTTGTTAGTGATATGCCAATAGTGCTGGCTAAGTTTCTGTGATTGTCCCAAAGATCCTCTTTGAACGTAATCAAGAATATATTGAAGGTGTTGTGTTTACACTTGGATCATGTTATACCTGTCCTGGATGTTGCCTGTAAACTGGAAGTATGAATGAGCTACCCTCTCTGTATTCTAGGCAATGTTGATTGGTTATCTCTAACTAGCATTATGTAAGAGTCTGTTCAAGAGGCTCTTTAGATATTTTTGTATTTGAGGGTCGGTGGAAGGATGGTCTAAACCATTGGTTTTCGAACGCTATGACCCGGGATTGAATCCCGCATTGGACACTTTTTTAATAATAATAAAAAAAAATTATCCAATGGCCCTCGATTCTTGCAAAAGTCCAACCCCAACAGCGAGTGCAAATAACCAAACAGAGCTCTGGCACATTTGTAAATGCAAAAGTCGAAGTGCTTTTCACATGTGTAGACATGTGGTGCACTTACAGTAAAGCAGTAGTTAACTACCCACCATGATTATCATGGCTTGTACCACGTGTACTAGGGATACTAAAATATTTTAAAAGGTTTGTATTTGGATTGAGATGGATTTGTCTAAACGTTTGTTGATATATTCCTCTATCCCTCTCTGCACTGTTGATTAAAAATCACATTTTTAAACATTAGAAATATATTGAATGAAGTTTTGCAAGATGAAACACTTCTTCCAACAGACAAAGATATTGACCGTCAATATAATCTCTTAGATCAATGTGAAACACCAGAATATGGGATCCTCACTTGACGACAATGGTTACAGAATTCCCATATGAAGCTCATGGTATATAAACCCATCAACACAGGATATCATTGAGTCCATGAAATTTTGTGATGTGATAATTGAAATTTTCAATATTATTAAAACGTGACGCAATCCAAAATTAATACAATACAGACACGATCTTGGAATATGAAGTAGTTTTTCACCAGTTTGTCCAACTTTCACCAAGTTTTCCTACAAGAGATCCATGTGTGGACACAGTGTCTTAGTGGGGCCAAACCGTCAATACCTGCTTGATTACGTTCAAACAGGATCTTTGGGACAATCACAGAAACATAGCCAACTATTGGCATATCACCAACAATTCTTTTGTTTTATTTATTAATTAACCAGGAGCGATATTGAAATATTTGCGCATATTACAAGGGAAACAAACAAAACAACAAACATACTATGAGTATGATAGACAGCTTGTACAAGTCGATATATAAAACCTAAGCTATCGTGAACAAGTCTATAGTAGGTAGGCCTAGGGTTCCCCTCACCCTGGTGGCGGCTGAACGTGGGGACCGCTGATCGTTCCCGAGGACTCCCACGGGACTCTCCGACGTCCATTACGATATTACGAGATCGACCCGGCACCACTGCCTTTTAATTTGTAAAATTACCTCCCCGCCGTCGACACCTGGCCGCCATTTAACCTTTTTCTCTTCCCCTGACTGACTGACTGATGGCATGCCATCTATCGGCCTTTTGGAGAACTAAATATCGCACTGAATATCACATTCTTTATACTCAAAACGTACATCGTATATCTGGATAGATTATATAACTAATTATAAAACTATTTTAGAGGCGTAATATTCTTTAAAAACAACCTTTGACTATTTTTACCGCAAATGTTTCTTTTGAAAGAAAAATTGTAATTTATTTTAAGAAGAAATAACAACTATTCCCATCTCTGGACACTTTTATTTTCCCGTTCATCATTACCCTTCACAATTCATCCTTTCATACTTCATCCCTCTAAGGATAGAAATAGTCGTTATTTTTCTTAAAATAAATTACGATTTTTCGTTCAAAAGAAACATTTGCGGTTAAACTTATCAAACGTCGTTTTACAATCATAAGCCGTATTATATTGTATTATAAACACTTTGTCTTATAAACAAGACTGAAGTACAATAATGCTCAATTCAGTAAATATATTTCTTTGTGTCAATATTAGGTCAAAATACAGGCCTCCAGGGAAAAGTATCTTTTTACATAGATATAGGAGAAGTATCTTCTCAAAAGTATCTTTTTCATTCCTTGGAGACCTGATATTTTTACTCAGTATTAATACAAGGAATTATTTTTATTGTGAACTCAAGTTAGCCATGAATTTATCGCCAAATCAATTATTCATACATTACAATAACGCGCCATCTATATAATACAAATGAAAACACCAAAAACGCGAAAGTTTCTTTTCACAAATAAATCAAACTTCTACTGCCCTTACTGCGATGAAAAAATAGAATGGGAGGGCTTGGCCCATCAGTGGTGAACCCTGCCAGCAGTTTCGCCAATATAATCTACCAGACCACTTCTTTAGAGCTCTAATACTGTATTGGATCATTCTACTTTTATATGCTACACTGAAGGGTGAAATCTTAGAAATGATATTTGAGAAAACTATGGACCTAAGATTTTAGGACAGTAGAATTACATCTAAATATTTGCATCGAACAATGCTCTTCCGTAAACAATAAAGACAAGGCCAGTTAGGTATAAATTAATACAAAGTAATAACACGTCATCTATATAATACAAATGAAAACACCAAAACGCGAATGTTTCTTTTCACAAATAAATCAAACTTGTACTGTCCTTACTGCGATGAGAAAATAGATTGGGAGGGCTTGGCTCATCAGTGGTGTCAGTAATAAATCAATTATTACTGAAAAGATAATTTTTCATGAAGACCTGATATATTTTTACCCAATATTGTTCTTCATATACATCCATATTTTTAAAACGGCAACCTCATTAAAGGTTGTAGAACGACATTTGAAAAATTATCCCGCATGTGTTTCTTTTGAAAGAAAAATCGAAATTTATTTTAAGGAGAAATAACGATTATTTCTAATCTGAGGGATGAAGTATGAAAGGATGAATTGTGAAGAGTAATGATAAACGGAAGAATAAAGTGTCCAAGTGTCCATCAAAAGAAACACATGCGGAATAATTTTTCAAATGTCGTTCTACAATCATAAGCCGCATTATATTGTAGTATATATTATTTATTAAAGTTTGTTAAATATGTGGGCAAATATGCACAGAGTGAACTATATGATAGTACACACACATACTCAATTACTCAATTACAAGATTATCGTTTTTCATTTATATTGTAGCGTTGGAGTACGAACAACTTTGGTACTGATACGATCTCTGACACACAGTATTTTATTAAGAAAAAGGCATCTCCTTATCGTGCAACTGAAAGTTGCTGATGGCTTGCGCCATCTATCGGAATCAATATCAACTATTCTCGTTGATTCAACAAAAAATCAACGAGAATAGTTGATATTTATTCCAATAGATGGTGCAAGCCATCAGCAACTTTCATTTGCACGATAAGGAGATGCCTTTTTCTTAATTTATGCACCTTATCCCAGTACGATATCACATTTGTACTATTTTTTCGCAGTAATTTATATTTGAAGTATTTATTTATCCAAATATACAAGGCAAAATATATGTTGCATATTGAAGATTTTTCATACTGAAATTACCCAAGTCAGCAACAGACTTAATTCAAATTTTCAAAAAGCTGATGGTGCAATATATTATCCTATTAAACAATTGTTTGCTTTCTCGAATAAAACACATTTTCATCGCAGTAAGGAGACTAGAAAGTTTGTTTTATTGGAAATATACAAATTCGTGCTTAATCTGGTTTATTAAGAAGGGCCCGTTATTGCCTATATGAATCTGAGCGAAGGTATTTTATTTTAAAAATAATTGATGTTATCAAAATTCGAAACTGTTATAGACGCGTAGGATTCTTTTTAAAAATAAACAATTTCTACTGTCCTTACTGCAATGGAAAAATTAATGGTAGGGCCTGGCTCATCAGTGGTGAACCCTCCCAGCGGTTTCGCCAATTTAATCAACCATACCGCTGTTATATTGCATTTTTCCCACTGATGAGCCAGGCCATTCCATTATTTTTTCATTGCAGTAAGGACAGTAGAAATGGTTTATTTTTAAAAAGAATCATACGTGTCTATAATAGTTTCGAATTTTGATAACAGATGGCGCGCTAAAGAATCATAATATAATTGATGTCATAATTAACACACATAGAAATCGATGCGGGCTTTCTTGAGGTGCGTGGATTTAGATCAAAGCTACATTAGCTTAATCAAGCATTTTCTTTTTATCAGTCGGCTCAGTTTTAAATGAAGATAATTATTGGGAGATTTATTGATTCCTTTGTTACTCTCTCCTTGTAACTCAATCATTTGGTTTATATAAATTCTACAAGACCGCAGTCACCGTTCGGAGGAGATTAATAGAATAGCCGAATGTCGTGGTCCATTTGGATGAGGAAAGCGAAGACTAAAACGCGGCTGATTCCACACTCGCCTTTTCATTGATACGCTAACCTATGTAAGGTGGATTCTGGTTCAAATCACATTAATAGGTACCGCTCAGCAAGAGCAACCTAGTTCACGATAATTGAAACAATGAATAATATGTGAAGATTATGGTGAAGGTGGATTCTGTGGCTACTGGACATACCTCGGACCTAGAGGCTGTTGGGTTCTTTGTTGCCTGGAGTATAGAAGCTTCATCTATGCTTTCTTCCTGTGGTGAATCTGTATAAGACCGGTGGTCTTAATAAAGCTTTGTGTGTTTTATATTTCTACTGTTATACGATATGTGAGAGGTGGAGTTCTGCTCGAAACCAAATCACCTATAGAATGAGGTCAAATACACATCCCCAAAATATAAGTGTGTAAATAAGCATTTTTTTTTTAATTTAAAAAAAGCCTAATAGCCCAATACAATATTATAATGGTATCGTATATAAAGTTGGCGATACCGCTGGGATGAGCCAGGCCCTCCCAATATTTTCCATTGCAGTTAGGACAGGAGGAAATTTTCTCATTCCAAATAGGAAAATTCGCTATTATAAATGTGTTCTTAATTCGACTTAGAGCGCTATGTCCCTCTAGGGACACTTGTACTTTAAATATAAACAAATATTTTTAAAGAAAAGAAATAAAGATATTTTAAATATGTACAGAATTAGTATGCAAGTTAGTTAGATGAAAAGATTAAAAAAAAAAAATCAACATAATTGATATACTGTATGTACATATGATAAATGTGCTCTTCTATATAAAATTTATTTATTTAAAAAAGAAAAAGAAACATACGCGTCAAAAATAATTCAAATTTCTTATAACAGACGACACGTTAATGCATCGTAAAAATATATTGATATAGGCTTAGCAAAATATGGTTATTCTTTTTGAGGATTTCTGGTTGTTTTGTTTGTACTCACGTATGTTGTAGTTACGAGGACATCCCTTCTGATAAAAACAAATATATATTTATTTAAGGAACGACTTGTTCCATTACATATATTGTTAAGACAAGTTAGCGGTAAACAATAACAGTAAGGTTGAAGGGTAGAAGTTGGAAGTTACGTCATAGTAGTGACGTCAGCATCTATGATGATTAAAGTCAAAGTTTGTGTAACAATTCCCTCCTTACTTTGGCTTTATTCCCACGATGCTGAGGCTCTCCAGGTGTTTCTTCATCTGGTCTCGGGATAGGTCCTTTGTGAAGATATCCGCCTCCAGGTCCTGAGATGGCTTGTACAGAAGGCAGATGTCTCTGGATTCATAACAGTCTCTCAAGAAGTGGTACTTTCTGTTGATATGTCTACAGCGACTGCTTTGTTTAGGGCTGGAGATCCAGTTGATCAATGACTGACTGTCTGTATAGATCGCAGTTGGTTTTTCCATGAAATTCCATTCTTCCAGCTCCTGTAACAGGTTTATTATCCACTTGATCTGACAGCAGCTTTCACAAGCAGCTATCATTTCCGCTTCCATTGTGGAGAGGGCGACGAGTGGTTGTTTACTACTTTTCCAGTCTATAGTTGCTTCGCCGAGCTTCAATACATATCCGCCGTAGGATTTTCCGTCATGAGTGGTCGACCAGCTGGCATCGGTGTAGGACTTCAGGATTCCAGTCTTTCCTCTTTCAAATTTCACTCCTAGGTCAATTGTTCCTCGTAGGTATCTCATCACTCTTTTGATTGCTGTCCAGTGCATCTGTTTTGGTTGTCTGGAGTACTGTGAAAGTTTGCTAGTGATGTAAGCAATGTCGGGTCTGGTGTTAACAGCTAGAAACATTAGCATTCCAAGGGCTTCCTGGTAAGTGTGCTGTTCACAATTGTCATCTTCAATATGATTGTCCAAATTGATTTCTTTGGAACCTGGTGTTGGAACTTCCTTACAATTTTTCATTCCATATTTCTGCAATATTTGTTGTACATAGTGGCTTTGCTGTAGCGAAATTCCCTCCTTGTCTTGTATGATCTTGATTCCCAAAAACATGCCTTTACATGTTACGTCCTTTATTTCCAGGTGATGTCTCAATTTATTGATGAATCTGTTCGAGGTGTCTTCAGAATCTGAGACAGTGATAAAGTCATCAACATATATCCCTACATAGAAGTATTTGTCTTCATTCTTCCATTTGAATAGGCAAGGATCAGATTTAAGTTTTTCCAGTCCACAGTCATGAAGTACTTGACTGAATTTCTCATACCACGATCTTCCGGATTGAGGTAGACCGTAAATACTTTTGTTGAGTTTGCAAACTTTGTTTCTGTCTTGGACAAATCCAGCAGGTTGTTCCATGAATATTGTGTTTTCAATGTTTCCATTTAGATAGGCTGCTTTTACATCAAATAGTTTAATGACTGAATCTTTTGTTGCTGCCATTGACAAAACAGTCCTGAGGGTGGCATTTTTAATTACAGGGCTGAAACTTTCGTTGTAATCTCTTCCTGGAATTTGGTTGTATCCCATTGCAACAAGTCTAGCTTTGTAAGTTTTGTTTTCTTGGTCTTTAGATATTTTGAACACCCATTTACTTTTGACAACTTTAGCGTTTACAGGTCTAGGTACCAGTTCCCATACTTGATGCGAGTACATGTTCTGTATTTCCTCAAGCATTGCGTTCTCCCAATGTTTCTTGTCTTCGCATGCGATGGCTTCTTCATAGTCTTTCGGAATGGTTTCATTCGTAGTAGCCAGAACGTAGTCATCGAATCTTTTAGGTATTGTTCGAGTTCTTTGTGGTCTGTCTGATTCACTTGACTCTGTCTGTCTGTTGACCATGGTATCTGGTGCTGGCTCTTCAATATCAACATCTGATAGAACATGATTGTTCAGTTGTTCATCCTCCTGAATGAAGAAATATGTGTCAGTGTCCGTATTATTATCACTTTGTTTTTCTTCCGAGATGACATTATTGTTCTCTCTGAAGTGAATGTCTGCGGTTTCAAGAATGACTCTCGCTGTGATATCAAATACTCGATAAGCTCTTCTGCATCTTGAATAGCCTACAAATATTCCTCTCTTAGATTTAGCTTCTAGTTTGTGTCTTTGATGATTCTCGAGTTTATAGAAGACTTCACAACCAAATCTCATGATGTGAGAGACGGATGGCTTTTTACCTTTCCATTTTTCCATAGGGGTAGTGTCTGGGTCATTAGTTGTGGGAGTTAGATTGTACAGATATGCAGCTGTATTCACAGCTTCTGCCCAGAAGTGTAGGGGTAATTGGGAGTCTGCCAGAAGTGTTCGGCCTTTGTCTAATAGTGTTCTGTTAGCTCTTTCAACTCTCCCATTGCTTCTTGGGGTGTACGGTGTAGTTAGTTCATGTTTAATTCCTTTGGATTCTATGAAGGTTTCAAGGTTTTTATTGATAAATTCTGTTCCGTTATCTGTTCTAAGTCGTTTTAGTTTTGAGTTTAGCTCGTTTTCTCTCTTTACAATAAACTTCTTCAAAACTTCTGCTGCTGAGAGTTTATCTTTGAGAAATTCTACAAATATTCTCCTAGAGAATCCATCTACGATGGTCAAGAAATATTTACTTCCGCCCAAGGAGTTTATTCTCATTGGACCACAGAGATCGACATAAATGGCTTCAAAGGGGTAGCTTTCCTGATTGCTATCTGTGTGAACATAGGGTACTTTGGTCATTTTTCCCAAGGAGCAAGCATCACATTGATCAAGGGTACCATTTATAGAGTTCAAGCCTTTTAGAAGATTGTTCTTCAAAATCAGGTCTAATTTGTTGTCACTAGGATGTCCTAACCTTCTGTGCCATGCAGTCCTAGAATTGTCCTTTGAAATCAAGCAATGTTCATTTGGAACATGAGTTGCTTCAGATAAACGTGATAGGTTCAATGTGTACATGTTACCATCAAAGTTGCCTGTTCCTATTAGCTTGTCATCAGAAGAGTATATGTATGCTCCTTCAGAATTCAAAAGAACAGAGTTCCCTCTTCTTACTACGCTTGGAATGGACATTAGATTTCCTTTCAGGTGTGGTACATGGAGGACATTATGCAGGGTTACAGCGTTGTTAAGTTTGTCCTTACCTTGTACAGTAGCTTGGATTAATCCCGATGAGGTAGATTCGATGTGCCTCCCTTCTTCTGCCACTTGTATGCTTCTTCTCTCCTCCGTCTTGTGCTCGATCCAATCACCATGGGAAGTCATGTGGCTTGTGCACGCAGAATCAATTATCCACACGTCCTGAGTTGTCGGGCGTTCCTCCCTTGTGCTTGCATGTAGTGCGTATTCTGAAGTGGAGTCTCTTCGTTGGGATGGTTCCTCCATTCGTTCTTGGATTGCTGACCTGGCTGTGTCTTTGTTTTGTTTTGGTCCTTTATGGTAGTTCCTTGTACTGGCCATGTTATTTTTGTTTGTTGTATTCTTTTGATTTCCTTTGTTGTCAGGGTTGAACCAACAGTCTTTCTTGAAATGTCCTTTTCTTTTGCAAATGAAGCATGATTTTTCTTTGAATTGGTTGCCTGATGATCTGAAAGCATTTTCATGATTTTTGCTTCTGTCCTGTCTTTTCTTCTCGAAATCCAGTAGAGTTTGTCTCAAGTCTGGTAAGGAGATTTCTCTGTTTATTGACAGTGCTGCTGTGATCGTGTCAAAGTTAGGTGTGAGTCCTTCAACAATGTATCGTACAAGTTCTCTTTCTGTTACAGTCTTTCCTAGCTGGGTGATCTCTTGTGCCAGTTTCTGTGCTCGTACAATATACATGTTGACATTTTCATTTGGGTTCAATTTTAGTCTGGCTAGATCCAACATTAGGTCTATCCTTTTATTTTTTAGAGATCCTTCAAACCTTTTCTTTATGTCGTACCAAATTCTTTTGGCTCTTTTATCGCCTCGAAAGATGATTGTTAAGTCATCCGAAAGTGACAATATTATTAGGCTGTATGCTTCCCGATTCTTTTTCTTCCAAATATCATATTCTAGTTTATTTTTTGTAAAGTCTGGCTCGTCATTAACAATTACGTCCTCGAAGAGATCTTTTGAATCTAGAATTGCTTCCATTTTCATGGACCACGTTGTATAGTTATTTTCTGTTAACTGTTCAATTTTTGCTAAGTTATGTGTATCCATTTTTATTCAACTTTTTCTTTCTAAATTGGCGGTTAGTCCAATTATTTAATTTTCTTTATGATTTAAGTGGATCAATTGGCGGTTAGTCCAATTCGCGCGCCCAAACCACGCTCTGCTACCAAATTGATATAGGCTTAGCAAAATATGGTTATTCTTTTTGAGGATTTCTGGTTGTTTTGTTTGTACTCACGTATGTTGTAGTTACGAGGACATCCCTTCTGATAAAAACAAATATATATTTATTTAAGGAACGACTTGTTCCATTACATATATTGTTAAGACAAGTTAGCGGTAAACAATAACAGTAAGGTTGAAGGGTAGAAGTTGGAAGTTACGTCATAGTAGTGACGTCAGCATCTATGATGATTAAAGTCAAAGTTTGTGTAACATATATAATATTACAAAAATAAAACGAACGAGAAAGTGTAGATAATAATGCATAATTCACAAAAAAAAAAAATACTATATAAAATTCTACTCTTTAATTATAAATTGCCAATTTTAATCAAAATAACTCCTTACACAATATTTGTGCTAAATAAATCATAAGATATAAGAGAATTTAAATATAGATTTTAATAAAATTTATCCTTTCTCAATAGAAATGTTTAATTAACTTGAAAATATTTTATTAGTTATATCTAGAGATAAGTTGTGTATTAATTTCATTATTTGAAAATAACATAATTTAACTTTTATAAAAACCCCACTATGAAGTAAAAATACAATATTTTAAATTAACTAAGTTATTTAAAAACGAATTAATTAATCCAATTCAAAATTCACGACAAAAACCCATCAAAGCTGTAAACTCTAATTAAAATACTTCAATGAAATTAATACACAACTTATCTTTAGATATAACTAATAAAATATTTTCAAGTTAATTAAACATTTCTATTGAGAAAGGATAAATTTTATAAAAATCTATATTTAAATTCTCTTATATCTTTTGATGAACCTTATCTTTAAGGAAATAAACAAATAATTGGGTACTTGTGACTCTTAATTGAACGGACAAAATGGCGGAAGAAGTACCGCCTGCTACGTGACTCGTCTGCCACTAAATTCGCTTCACTGCCTTTGATAATTTAGCAAATTGTAAAGCAGGGAGGGAGCTGGTTAATTACACAGACCAACCTCAATTATACCATCCTCTTTTTACGATATGTGCAAGCGCCTCTTTTGAAATCTTTTTCTCCAATTACATTCTTATGAAAGCCAGAAATTTAAAGCAAAAGTTTTTATATGTTAGTATTCTCTATAAAACATTTTCTTTGAAGTTTATACATAATATTTTTATAATAATTCACATAATGACTAGCTGAAATATATTTGAAGCAAAAAAAAAAAATCAAGAGATTCTTTCCAATAGTGAACACGTTTGGCAGTGAGGATGTAAAAGACAAACTTTTACATTCTAGAACCTATAGTGAGAGCTTAAATATACTACATGATAGGCTTAGCAAAAATACGATGTTTCTATTTAAAGATTCCAAGTTGTTTTGTTCACACTTATTTTGTAGTTACGAGGGCATCCCATTTGATATAAACTAATATATATATTTATTTAAGGAACGACTTGTTCCAATACAAATGTTGTAAAAAACAAGCGAGCGAAAATCAAAACAGAAAAGTCTGAAGTGTAGTGTGTGACGTCAGCATCGATGATGATAAAGTCAAAGTCTGCGTAACACTACATTATAAGGGCTTTTATTGGATGAATATATATTTTTATTCTTTGATTTAATCAATCAGGAATCAAGGGCTTCGTTTCTTTTCTAATTTATTTTAATTCTCGATTTTTCGGGTTAACATGCACTAAACACGTAGATCCTGAAGTACATAATTGGATAGAAGTTGTACTTCTGTATTTCCGTATTGAAGGGCATGTTAGCCTGAAATCTCGAGAAATAAAAAATATAAGAAACCCTGGATTTCTTATTGATTAAACCAAAATGTAAAAGCGCAGGGAAGAATCTTTCATATATATTTTTATTTTTTTGAAAATAGAGCAATCCATATTTAATTCATTAGATAATAAAATTTATAAAACGACACTTGAAGCTACACCGCATGAGTTTCTTTTCAACGATCAATTAAAATTTTATTTCAAGGTGAAATATCGACTATTTCTATCCTTTTTTTGGATGAGGTATGAAAGGGTGAATTATGAAGAGTAAATAGTAAAAAAAAAGGATAGAAATAGTCGATATTTCACCTTGAAATAAAATTTTAATTTATCGTTGAAAAGAAACTCATGCGGTTTAGCTTAGTGTCGTTTTAAAATCACAGGCCGCAGTGTATTATATTGTAATAAAATTTATATTCGAAATATATCATTCTATTATCTTATCATTCAATAACTTATATCATTGCAGTAAGTTCTGTAGAGATAATATTTGATGATATTAATGAAAATAAACATATTGCCAGTAAATAAATTTGTTACAAATTTTATCGAAAGATGGCAATTGAATTTATAAATTTAATATACTTGTACGTGAAAAATTCGAACTATATAGACAGACGGTGCATTTAAAGTAAACTAACTACCCATCATACTTATCATGGCCTGTGCCACGTGTACTTGGGATAAGTAAAAAATACCTACGATAGTGTATCTCATTTGTTGATTCCACAACTTCAGTTGATTAACGATTCAAGACCGAGTCAGCTAACCATGAATTCTTGCTCTTAAATTCGATTTGGTATTATATATCCAGAATTTTCATCATCAATTAAAGAATCACTTAAATGAATTTAAATTCGATTTTAAATTGTCCTTTAATTTCAACTAGAAACGTTATCGATTCTATACAAGGCTACGCAAGTTTTAAAAATAGCCTTTTGTTCCTAAAAGCGATCAATTTAAAACTATAATGTTACAAATCTCTGCGGAACTTTGAAATTTTAATCTTAAATCAAATCAAATCTGTATTTTCTGCAGTAACTCGTTTTGTTTTCAAAATGACTCTATGTATGGAGGTGTGAAGATTGATTCTTAATATACCAATGTACTTTTATATTATTATGTATATCAACTGGACGATGTATCTTGACTCGTGTATTTGGCAAAACACAAGTAATTTAACAAAAGATAAAGAAATATCAAATATACTAAATAAACTATGAGAGAAGAATTACAAAAATAATAACAAGACTCAGAATGAAAAACTATAAAGGAATGACAATACATCCAGATGGCACAAGAACCTACAGGACATGCAACAATTGTCCTGGTGTGGAACTAACACCTACCCACATATTCTCATGTCCAGCAATGACCGCAGCCTTGCAAAAAATTGAAATGGACCCAGAACAGCAACCTTACATACTCAAGATAGAGAGCATTGCGACTGCGGTGATAGAGATGTATGGAGGCATTTGAGGCTCTCCATTGGACACGACAACAACAAAAACAGAAAATTGAGATGAACCCAGGACAGCAACTTTACACACCCAAGATAGAGGACATTGCGACTGATGTGTTAGAGATGCATGGGGACATCTGAGGTTCTTCATTGGACAAAACAACAACTGGACGTTTCTAATCAACTATGATATAGCTAAAGAAAAACAACAAATTATAAATGAAACGTCAAATTTCCTATACCTAATCATTTACATTTCTATACCCGACATCATAAATATTTCTAAAAACTTCACACACCGACATCAAAAAAGTCCATAAACTTCACACCATAAACTTTGCTTTTAGGAGAAGAAATAAAAAAAAAGATCCATCTCGTTTTTTCTCATCACCATGGAAACCATTTTTTTAGAAAGAGAAAACCTTTAATTTTGAAAGTAAGGGAATTAAGCTCGAGGGTCCATTATTGTCAAAAACAACTATAATTTTTAAAAGTGCAGGGACGAATTCTCATTGGAGGCACGTTCTGAGATCGTGATCCAATCATGTTAAAGGGGCTGGAATTCAATTTGAGTTTGGGCCGGGCAAAGAAACGGGACGAGGGTGTGGATTTATGGAGTCCGCGAGGAGTTTAAAACTGGGAATCCATCAGTCCCGGAGATCTAATTAGGGATTGTCCGCACTGGACTGCCGGGCCATCAATAAAGTCCGCCTCATCAACCTCGCCTTATTGGATTACCTACCGAGCTGCATGCCACGGACTTCCTTGGTCACCGGACTTTTCTGGTCATTCTGACCCCGGACCTTTCTCGTAGTAGTCATTCTGACCCCGGACTTTTATGGAAATGGTCATTTTCACCGACTTTTCTGGAATTATTGGAGATTCTGACCCCGCGGACTTTCCTGGAAGTGGTCATTCTGACCGGACTCTTCAGAAAATGGTCATTTTTGCCGGAAATTTTCCAAATGTGGTTATTTTACCCGGACTTATTTTTTATTTTATTTTTTATTTTTTTGCTTATCCCAAGAATACGTTGTACAGGCCATTATAATCATGGTGGGTAGAAGTAGGCTACTGCTTTTACTGTAAGTGCACCACATGTCTACACATGTGAAACACAGTTAGACTTTTCACTTACAAATGTGCCAGAGCCCCGTTTGGTTACTTGCACTCGCTGGTGGGGTTGGGCTTTTGCTAGAATCGGGAGCCATTGGAGCGGGAATCGAACCCGGATCGTAGAGGTCGAAAACCAACGGTTTAGATCATCCTTTTACCGACCCTCCACCGGACTTCAATGGGAATGGCCATTATGACCAGCTTCTATGGAAATGGTTATACTGGCCGAGTTCTTCTGTAAATCTTTATTTGAATCGGAATTCTCTAAAATGGTCATTTTGACAGGACTTTTCTGAAAGTGGTCATAGCTGTCCCTATTATCAAATTTTCTTGACTAATTTTACTAGTTTTCTATAGAAATTATTGGTTAATTTGAGAACACCAGAGAACGCTGTGGCAATTTTGACTAAGCTATCTAATCTTTGGTCAATTTGACTGAGTGTCTGTTGAAAACAATTGGTCAATTTGACTGAATAACTAGAGATAACCTTTATTAATTTGATGATTGATATATGATTGATATGTGACCTTTTAAGAAATTTGACAAGCCATCAAATATACTTTGAGGTAATTTCGACTGGATATTTAATATATTCTGAATTAATGTTAACTTGATATATATAGAAAGCTCTATGGTTTTCTTGAATAGTGATCAAGAAAACTGTGCTAATTTCATACTATAAGTTTTTTTTTCTGATTTACGAGTGTTAATTTTTTACTCATATTATAATTATAAGCAGCTTTATACTTGTGACACATAGGGTGATTCATTCTCTTTCTAACTCTAAATATTATAAACTATATAATATTTTACACTCAGAAAATACCTTTACCTATATTCTCCTTTGGATTCAAAGGTATCCTTTTTTAGTAAACCGTGTTGAGATTATTTATGTTGAGATTATATGTTTGTAAAAATGTTTAGGAGTAATGTCTTGAGAGAGAGAATTTGTAAGGTTTAGGAAACCGTGTTGAAAAAGGATTTGTAAGGTTTAGGAAACAGTGTTGATAAAGGATTTGTAAGGTTGAAGAAGCCGTGTTGATGAAATATTTGTAAGGTTTAGGAAACCGTGTTGAGAAAGGATTTGTAAGGTTTAGGAAGCCGTGTTGATGAAATATTTGTAAGGTTTAGGAAACCGTGTTGAGAAAGGATTTGTAAGGTTTAGGAAACCGTGTTGAGAAAGGATTTGTAAGGTTGAAGAAGCCGTGTTGAAAAGGATTTGTAAGGTTTAGGAAGCCATGTTGATAAAATATTTGTAAGGTTTAGGAAACCGTGTTGAAAAAGGATTTGTAAGGTTTAGGAAACCGTGTTGAAAAAGGATTTGTAAGGTTTAGGAAACCGTGTTGAAAAAGGATTTGTAAGGTTTAGGAAGCCATGTTGATAAAATATTTGTAAGGTTTAGGAAACCGTGTTGAAAAAGGATTTGTAAGGTTTAGGAAACCGTGTTGAAAAAGGATTTGTAAGGTTTAGGAAACCATGTTGAAAAAGGATTTGTAAGGTTTAGGAAACCGTGTTGAAAAAGGATTTGTAAGGTTTAGGAAACCGTGTTGAAAAAGGATTTGTAAGGTTTAGGAAGCCGTGTTGATAAACTATTTGTGAGGTTTAAGAAACCGTGTTGAGAGATAATTTGTAAGGTTTATGAAACCGTGTTGAAAAAGGATTTGTAAGGTTTATGAAAGCGTGTTGAAAAAGGATTTGTAAGGTTTAGGAAGCCGTGTTGATAAAGGATTTGTAAGGTTTAGGAAACCGTGTTGATAAAGGATTTGTAAGGTTTAGGAAACCGTGTTGAGAAAGGATTTGTAAGGTTTAGGAAACCGTGTTAATAAAAGATTTGTAAGTTTTAAGAAATCGTGTTGATAAGGGATTTGTACGGTTTAGGAAACCGTATTGAAAAAGGATTTGTAAGGTTTAGGAAGCCGTGTTGAGAATGAATTTATAAGGTTTAGGAAACCGTGTTGAGAAAGGATTTGTAAGGTTTAGGAAGCCGTGTTGAGGAAGGATTTGTAAGGTTTAGGAAACCGTGTTGAGAAAGTATTTGTAAGGTTTAGGAAACCGTGTTAATAAAAGATTTGTAAATTTTAAGAAACCGTGTTGATAAGGGATTTGTACGGTTTAGAAAACCTTGTTAAGAGAGAGAATTTGTAAAGTTTAGGAAGCCGTTTTGATAAAAGATTTGTAAGGTTTAGGAAACCGTGCTGAGAAAGGATTTGTAAGGTTTATGAAGCCGTTTTGAGAAAGGATTTGTACGGTTTAGGAAGCCGTGTTGAGAAAAGATTTGTAAGGTGTAGGAAACCGTGTTGATAAAAGATTTGTAAGGTTTAGGAAACCGTGTTGATAAGGATTTGTACGGTTTAGGAAACCGTGTTAAGAGAGATAATTTGTAAAGTTTAGGAAGCCGTGTTGATAAAAGATTTGTAAGGTTTAGGAAACCGTGTAAAGAGAAAGGATTTGTAAGGTTTAGGAAGCCGTGTTGAGAATGAATTTATAAGGTTTAGGAAACCGTGTTCAGAAAGGATTTGTAAGGTTTAGGAAACCGTGTTGAGAAAGGATTTGTAAGGTTTATGAAGCCGTGTTGAGAAAGGATTTGTAAGGTTTAGGGAGCCGTGTTGATAAAGGATTTGTAAGGTTTAGGAACTCGTGTTGAGAATGAATTTATAAGGTTTAGGAAACCGTGTTGATAAAGTATTTGTAGGGTTTAGGAAACCGTGCTGAGAAAGGATTTGTAAGGTTTAGGAAGCCGTGTTGAGAAAGGATTTGTAAGGTTTATGAAGCCGTTTTGAGAAAGGATTTGTATGGTTTAAGAAGCCGTGTTGAGAATGAATTTATAAGGTTTAGGAAACCGTGTTGATAAAGGATTTGTAGGGTTTGGGAAACCGTGCTGAGAAAGGATTTGTAAGGTTTATGAAGCCGTTTTGAGAAAGGATTTGTACGGTTTAGGAAGCCGTGTTGAGAAAGGATTTGTAAGGTGTAGGAAACCGTGTTGATAAAAGATTTGTAAGGTTTAGGAAACCGTGTTGATAAAAGATTTGTAAGGTTTAGGAAGCCATGTTGAGAAAGGATTTGTACGGTTTAGGAAGCCGTGTTGAGAAAGGATTTGTAAAGTTTAGGAAACCGTGTTGAAAAATAATTTGTACGGTTTAGGAAACCGTTTTGATAAAGTATTTGTAAGGTTTAGAAAAAAAAAATGGTGAAAAAGAATTTGTAAATATTTGATTAGGCTTAATATAAAAGCACTATATAGAAATTCTTTCAAAATAATTTCTGATTGATAATATGTTTTCCAATTCAACACATGAGATAATGAAAAATGATCTGTAAACCCCTTTTACAAAATTAAGGACTGAGAAGCTATTTTCAGAATTAAAAAACACTTCGGCTAATAAAACTTTTCAATACCTCGGAACCAAAATTGGTCTTGTGATTATCGTGAAGATATAAATTAAACGAATATTTACTGGCCAAAGTGTATTTTAATTATAAAGCTATGAATCCCTGTCAGGCAACCTTTATCTTCCTGATAAGAAGTTATTGTTATTAAAACTACAGAGAATCAAAATATATCTTGCAGAATCAATTGATGATAAAAATTAAAAATTGTATAGAATAAAGGGTATAGAGAATAAGGTATAGCGGGTACAAGAGGAATATAAGTACCCCGTGATTATACGAACAAATACCGCATGTATGTCCATGTACGCTTATACAAAAAGTTTTACGTTGTTGTAAGATTTGTACGCCACTGAAGTTCCTTACAAAACCATAAGAATAAATTCTGAAGGTGGGTAAATTCAAAAATGATTTCCACCGAATATGGCCTAAGCCCCTAATATTGGTTTCTGAATGGCTTTTATCCGAGTGAATGGACGTTAAGTCCCCTCGACGCAGACGAATTTACTTCTCCTCTCAACGGCAGACGATAGTTTTAAAATTCTTCGTTTGGAACGATTTTATCCCATTTTTTGATTTTTTATAAAGAAATGTACGATAAATGGCATTTAAAATATGTGTAAAAAAATACATTTTGAAAAATATTGGTTATTTTTTTGGGACGTTTTATTCACGTTCATTAAAATAGATATATGGAAATTGAACCTAATAAATAAATATATATTTTTTCAAATGTTTTCTCTAATCTCATTGAATATAGGCAAAAATAACAATTTAAGCTTAATTCTATTCATTTATGTGGCGCTGAGTTTACATAGCTTTTTGATATGTTATTATTTTGGAGTATGTTTTCTACTCAATGATAATATTCAAAATAATTATTTTCAATCATAGAGTCAACATGTAAAACACTTGAAATCTTAGTTTCGGAGAAATACACAAACTGTCCCCAATCGCTAGTACCTAGATTGGGAATAGGAAGTTCAAACAGAAAAATTTTGGGTCCTACTTCAAATACCCTTCATCTGTTCTATCCTAGACTGTAGATTCTAGTAGGCGTTCCCTTCACACTACTAGGGCGGGTCTTCTTTCCCTAGTTAACAATTGGTGCACTTACAGTAAAAGGACTTCCACCCACAATGATTATCATGGCCTGTACCACGTGTACAAGGTAAGTTAGTGAATACCTACTCTGCGTCATTAACTATCTTCACATGTCCGATTTTTTTTTTTACATAAACTTCGTAATCATCTGCACTCATTGCTGATAAGATGCTTAAAATTGCACCTTAAGATAAGCACCACCAAAGGCACCAAAATTGCTGAAGGCGGGATTTATATACGTGACCTTGTTGATAATAAACATTCTATGTCACCATGCTACCAGCGACCTGTGTACAGCAGACATATAGGAACATGTGGGAGGCACTCACTTGTATCCTGTCCTCTGGGAGGTCTGTCTTGAGGGACAGCATTTCCCGGGCGTAGACGTCAGGGTAGTGTGCGTCCTTGAAGGCTTTCTCCAGCTCCTCCAGTTGGTAGCTGGTGAAGATGGTCCTGGAACAAGTCCTTGATTTCTGTAGGACCGGTTTCTCAGTGTGAAGACCTTAGCTTATTTCAATGGTTCTAACCACCTACATTCAAGGTAATGATTATATTTACATAGATTATATATAGCAAAACTATCTTGGACTCATATGATGATAGATTATCTTTGTAACATCTGATCCTGGAACAAGTCCTTGATTTCTGTAGGGCCGGTTTCTCAGTGTGAAGACCTTAGCGTCTATCAATGGCTCTAATCACTTCTATTCAAGGTAATGATTATATTTACATAGATTATATATAGCAAAACTATCTTGGACTCATATGATGATAGATCATCTTTGTAACAGCTGAAGATGGTCCTGGAACAAGTCCTTGATTTCTGTAGGACCGGTTTCTCAGTGTGAAGACCTTAGCTTATTTCAATGGTTCTAACCACCTACATTCAAGGTAATGATTATATTTACATAGATTATATATAGTAAAACTATCTTAGACTCATATGATGATAGATTATCTTTGTAAAATCTGATCCTGGAACAAGTCATTGATTTCTGTAGGGCCGGTTTCTCAGTATGAAAACCTTAGCGTCTATCAATGGCTCTAACCACTTCTATTCAAGGTAATGATTATATTTACATAGATTATATGTAGTAAAACTATCTTAGATTCATCTGATGATAGATCATCTTTGTAAAATCCGATCCTGGAACAAGTCCTTGATTTCTGTAAGACCGGTTTCTCAGTATGAAGATCTCAACTTATTTCAATGGTCTAACAACTTCTATTCAAGCTAATGATTAGATTTACATCGCTGCTATGTAGTAAAACTATCTGAGACCCATCTGATGAGCGATACACCACCTTTGTAGCATCAAGAATGACCCAATTGGGCGAGAATCTACAGTAGAAAAGGACTCCATCCAGTTCTCTTTAAGCTCTGCATGGTCTCTATTGCAGCGTAGCTTACATTGTACTCCCCATTTACTCAAAATGGTTAATTTTATCAGATATGTTCTAACGTAAAATATTTGTTCGCTAAATGACCTAATTCTTGTTTTCAAAATACGACAAATTTCCCTTTCACAAATGTGACATATATAAACGGTCGTAGTGGACTTGTAATATATTCCTAACCACTATTGATGGCCATTTGTAATGTTTTGTATTTGAAATATTTCATATTTTTTAACATAATATATGAATTATTACATGCACAAATGTCAAAATTGCAAAGAGTGCCTATTATTAAGGTACAGCTTGCACCACGCTTATGAGGCCCAACAGCCCGAAACGGGTATGTGATAAGCGTTTCTTTATTAACCAAGAATGGGATTTGGCCAATTCTAGAATAATTAAAAAATCAACGAATTATTATCATTATATGCATATTTCAACAATAAAATCAAAATTTTTTACGATTACATATGTTCACCCTGTATTTCAAATTGTAAAAGCCGGCCAAAATCGTTATTTAACATTCGCGTAGAGAAGTTGACGCGAGCTCGCGCCACCGCGTGAAGTAATTTAATCAAAGTTTTTTTTTTCCGGAGCAGTTGATTTTTTTCGACAGCAGACGAGTTTTCAGACGCCATTTCCGAATTTCCCGCCAAACGACATTTTCATATATAGAGGTAGGTAATTGCCTTTTTGGTGATTCAAATTAGTTCTAAATTTATGCAAATATGAAAGGATTTGCATAAGTAATCGGTGTTTAAAACGTGCATAAACCCCTTTTGTTATCAAAGTATTCTATTAGGTACATATAATGATATTATTATTTTTATATAAAATTAAAGATATTATTTTCATTGCTTTATAAATATTTGACTGATTCATATATATGCATAGTTAATTTTTTTCATAAAATATACGTATAAGTTACGTTGTGCGCGTGTGTGTTGCAAAATTTTACAAAATAATTTTAATAATTTTATCCAATAGTAAAAATACATAGTTTTTTTCACACAGAGTTCTTTAGGCAAAATTCGAGTTAATGCGAACTTACAAAACAAATAATTTGACCATTTACAAGTATGCGTACGGAACTTATCAATAATCTTTATTTGTAAATGTATTAGTTTTGAAATATAGATTTTTGAAAGGTTACAAAAAATTAAAATATTACAGAGTAGGCATATATAATTGAGATTTTAAAAAGATGATTCATTTTGTGCTCGTCATTATGGTGGGAATTTAGAAAAATATTGGCATAAAATTAAGCTAAAATCTCTTAATCTCTCAAATTACTATTATTTTATAATTATTATTTTTGTTCTATTGAATAGCTAAAGCTCTCTTTATATCAATATACCAACATTCAATAAAAGAGACAATTATATAAAGTATAAAATATTCTGTAATTTAAAATACTGTAAATAATGATGATGATAATAAAAGAAGCAGACTATCATAAATGCTGTATAAGGGTGACGTGAGAAAAATCGATCGTGTGCATACAAATCATTTGATTGGCTCCTGTCAGTAATCAGCGGTGCCAGGCAAACACTCTCGTATGCGCCGTAATTAGGGCCAATCCAAACAAATAGAAGCAGACGACACGCGACCTCCTCACCTGTGGCGACGTTTCTTCTTCTTTTTCTTCGACCCTGGAGCGGCGGGCTCCTCGAGTAGACTGGATTTGGCGGACGCAGACGAGAAGTCCGACATAAGTCCTGCATCATCAAACATTCCATCTGGTCACTCTGTACTCATTGAATAAATACACATCGAATATAATATAGACCACAGCATCACGCATTTTATCTGGTCACTTTGTACTCTTTGAATGAATACTTATCAAATAATATAGACTACACCATCACAAATTTCATCTGGTCACTCTGTACTCATTGAATAATATCAACGATATCAAATATTACATTTCGGCTTAGCATTGATAGAGTTGACAGAGATGTCATCCTGTAGAAATATCGTTAAATTCTCTCCAATTGTGGCGTTAGATCGGTAAAATTCCCAGCTGGTTTGAGAGCCCTGTCTACAAAATCCCAAACATGTTCAATTGGGAAGAGATCCGACGACCTTGAGCTGGCCAAGGTAGTGTTGGGTAAGCTCGAAGACAGGCGGCAGAAATCAATGCCATGTGCGGTCGGGCATTATCCGGTTAACATATAAGTCCAGAATGTGGTGATATGATGGGTAACATTACTAGGTATAGGATCTTGTAGGCATGCCACTGTACTGTAAAAGAAGGCTGCGGATTAAAACTAAAGGAAATGGCGACCATAACTCCCGGTTGTCTGGCCATGTGGTGGGTGATATCAGGTAGGTATCTTATCATTACTATCATCTTACCTTTCTTATAAACTCCGCCTTTTCCGGTCCCAAGCCCGGATGAAAAAAGAGGAGGGGGAGCAGTAACAAGCTCACTAAAAAGCCTGGGTTCAGCTGGCCCGGCTGATAGTACCCTGTAAGGGCTCCTAATCCAGAGATACAGGATGAGCAGCGTTTGTACTCCATGTTAGGAGCGGCTGCACATGGCGTCTGTTCCTCATGTCAGAGGCGGCCATTTCTTTTGGAGCTAAGTCGGCCTGCCACTGAGTAGTGCTCCCAGTCTTAATGACAAAGGCAGATGCATTCTACATCCACCAGACATGATCTCAAATGTTACAAGCTTGATACCCTAATATGATTGAGTGGAGGTAAGAAAGAAGAAGATGAAGACCTTTCTTATCATCTTACCTATCTTATCATATATTATCATCTTACCGCTGTCCTGGTCATCTACGGACGCGTCTTTGTCGGTCATTGATACTCAAATCGTATAGCTAGTGATCACTAACAATACATTTTTTTCAGTCAGTCTAATCCTAGGCTTGATTAGATTAGAACCTCAGCAAACGTCGAAGTACATAGATCAAGGGTATTGAACGAAAAAGACGCCGTGAGATCAGGCCCCTTTCTTTTAAGATTTATTATTGGTCCTTACTGTAAATAATGCACCATTGGATCGTTGTTAATGATGAATATAGGGCTGTAAGAGCCGCTCTGATAATTGTTCATTCCTCGCATTCAGGTCGACCGCTGTCTTCTTGACGTTGTGTTAGACCATGGTTCAGCCATCCCTGCGTCTAATAGCGGCATCGCTCCTATCCAGATGTTGAGCAATCGTCCGATTCGACCAATCAGCTTCTTTCAGCCCAACTGCCCATCTTTTCTCATATGATGACATATGAGCATAGTGTGCTTTAACATGTCTGCGAGGCATAGTTACTGTGAGTAGATGGAACGAAATTCACAAAGATTTTATAACCTGAAATTATAACATCTGGATATCGATTTTTTTATCACAAAACATAGGAACCGACAAACCCACCACCTGCTTGATATTTGTATATCTCCCTCCAAACGAACTGTACCAGAACAACTTAGTTAGATTAACTAAATATATGGAAAAACAGATAACAGACGGGAAAGAACTAATTCTGATTGGGGATTTAAATATTAGAACTGGAGGGCTCGGGGGACTGTATAATCCAACAAATCTTCAACTCTCTTTAGTTTCCGAAAGAAAAGCAAGAGATCTGGTGATTTCACCACTGGCTGAAGGACTCCTTGAGTTTCTCGAGGACAATTCGCTGACAATAATCAACGGACGATCAATAGGAGACAGAGAGGGTGACTTTACATATGTTTCGGAGAGAGGCTCATCAACTATTGATTACTGCATGGTTTCCCAAGGAATACTGGAAAAAATATTAGACTTCAGGATAGAAACCCAGATGTACTCAGATCACCTTCCTCTTATCCTGAAGTTAACAGTCCAAAACACCTATGAAAACAAATCTAAGGGAGAAGAATATGGTGTTACGAGATACAGATGGACAGCTGGGGGATTTAAGACATTTAAACAGGAATTAAAGGAATTGCAAGTAGTAAAAATATCAAATCTCGATAGCTCCGTAAATACTTTCACTCAAAGAATTACCGAGGCAATGTCAACATCAGGAATAATGTACTCAACTAAGGGTGCCACCGGAAAATCTAAGCCATGGTTTGACAAAAACTGTTACGATATGAAAAAGCTAACAAAAGAAAGTCTGAAGGAATTCCGTAGAACCAACAGGAAGGAAGACCTTGAAAGCTATGCTCTCCATAGAAAGAAATATCTCGGTTTATTAGATGATAAAAGAAGGAAATATATTCAGGAAAAACAAGAAATATTGAGAAATATTAAAGATTCAAAGTCCTTTTGGAAGACCATTGCGCTATTTAAAGGAGCAACAAAAATTCAAGGAGAAATTACTGTACAGGAATGGCACGAATTTTATTGCGAATTAATGAGTATTGAGGAAAAAGAGAAGATCTGTAATATAGAAGTGAGGATCTCGCCGAGCGACCCAATACTTGATCCAGAGATAACTTCTGAAGAGATAGGCAGGGCAATCAGAGATTTGAAGAATAACAAGGCAAGTGGACCTGATGACATCCCCAATGAAATAATAAAAATACTCCCAGACTCATACATGGGTTTATTAGAACAATTTTACAATAGAGCTCTGATAATGGGACACTATCCTACAATATGGACTAAATCGATCATACATCCAATCTTTAAAAGCGGTGACAAAGACAACCCTTCAAATTACCGTGGTATAGCACTGATAAGTAATTTTTCGAAACTTTTACAACAATACTAAGATCAAGACTGAATGAATGGGTAGAAAGAAGAAACGTCATTCCAGAAAATCAGGCGGGTTTCCGAAGGGGACGATCGTGTGTGGACCTGATATTCACATTGACCTCTCTAATACAACTTTCACTGAGGAAAAAGAGAGGAAAATTATATGTATTTTTTGTTGATTTGAGAAAAGCATTTGACACAGTTCCTCACTCATTACTCTGGAAGAAATTAACCAATCTGGGCGTGAGCTATCAATTTATACATGCAATTAGAAATTACTACGAACAGGCGACTGTGGCAGTCAGATGGAGGGGTTCAATTACAGAAAATATTAAGATACATTCGGGCGTTTTACAAGGAGAGCCACTATCGCCATTACTTTTTATATTATTTATGACGGACCTGATTAAGATGTATGACAACTCAGATCTGACGAGTGTATACCTTCCGGAATTTGGTGATGTTCACCTGCTGATGTATGCAGATGATATTGCTATTATAGGGGAGTCGAGGTTAAACCTCCAAAAAAAGATTAATATATTGAAGGAATATCTTGGTGTGAACGAAATGACACTGAACGAGTCTAAATCGAAGGTTATGGTATTTCGCAATGGTGGTAAACCCTCAAGAGAAGATAGATGGTACTGGAATGGTAAACCTCTGACGGTAACAAGAAGATATAATTACTTGGGATACCCTCTGGTCAGTACAACTAAAACCACTCAAGCCGCAAACTTTTTCAAAGGAAAAGCACTTGCGGCAATAAATGCTACAACCCCAATATTGGCGAAATCAAAAATTAATTCACTAAACTCTGCAATGAAACTGTTTGACTCAATTGTGATGGCTGTTTTGATGTATGCTGCTCCAATTTGGGCAACAGAGTATAAAGATTTATTAGACCATATACAAGATACATTTATTCGTAGGTTTTTGAGTTTGCCTAGATATACACCAGGATACATAATAAGACCAGAAACAGGCCGCGTCTCACTAATAATAACAGCTCTGAAATTGACCTTGAAATATTGGCTGAGGGTGCTGAGTATGGATACAAATAGACTGCCTCGAATCTGTTTAACTAGAATGAGGCAATTATCCTGTGCTACAGGTGCGCCCATCGGTTTTATAAAACAATTAAGCAATTTACTTAATAATAACGGATCTTCGTGGCTTACTTATTGTAATGATCCTGACTCACTAAGGAATGCTATCCCTGGAATATTAAGAACTGCGATAGAGCAATCAATACAAAACGACCTAACAAGAATAACCCAATCAAAGTTATATTCCCACTATAGAGACATATATACAACCTTTACCACCGAAGAATACTTCTTAACTGAACTCCCTTTTCCTATCATCAGATTAATTGCACAATTTAGAACCCTTTCAATTTTTTTCAGAGAACACCATTTGATTTTATTGAGGCGTGAAGACCTGAAATGCACTTTCTGTGGATCAGGAATAACAACGGAGATGTTGCATTACATATTTGACTGTGCTGCTCTGTCTGAGGAAAGACGAAAACTAAATGATAAAACGGGGCAACTTTGTCCTTCATTTCCGGCACTGATTAATGAAATATCAAAGAATAGGTATATAGCGATGGCGATATTTGGATTCCACAAGACTATATCCCGGAAAAAGGCCTCACAGTGTTCTCCCTATCCCTTGTGAACTGGCGAATCCTGTATAGGGCGAGTGGCCCTAAATAAAGGCTTTTTTGTTGTTGTTTGTTGTTGTTATAACCTGAAATTTAACTTCCTCTTTATTTTATAGACATGCCAGTTGCTAGGGTGCAGAATTACATGTTTATTCATTGGCCTCTAAATTTCGAAGATCTTTGCATATCAAATTTGTTCACAATTTGCATAACCGTACGTCGTTTTTATTTTATATAGTGTATATCATCTAACTTTGTCACACACACCTAAAATATAATCTATTAATAAAATATAGTCGAAATTTTGAATATTTGAAAGGAAAATATAAGGATCTTATTAATCAATTTTAATAAAACCAAATTGTTAAAAACTTTTATGGTGTCAATAAAATACAATTCCAGATTACCGCAATATTCAGATCTTGTGTTGACTTGTTCTGATTGTGTAAATTCTATTTTTTGATTAACTCCGTGTGGAGAAGCTGTGTGAAATGTATTGTTGAGGTCTTATCACTGTTTAGTCGACTTCTGCTGAATATAGCATTTTAATTTCATTAGTAAAGAATATTGTTTCCTTAAAATAATTAAATTATTCATTGAAAACTATCCTGCCCAGAAGTTAAAGCCCTTCTCTACGTGGCGGGCGGGAGAAGCAGCACAAGTAAGGGACTGTCCTGTAGGGTGAAGTACGGTGTCATGAGCCCCGAGCCGCTACGGTAACCGTGAACAGGGAACTCTGAAATATGGCTGACTAACGGGGCAATGACACCTCCCTTTCCATGGACCAACATTTTTTAGACAAGACACCACCACCATTTAAAAAAACTATACAGTAGACTCTCCTATACAGCGAGTTTTCACAACGCGATTTCGTACAACGCGATAAAAAAAATTGCGACAAATTTATTTATACAACGCGAATTTTCGTATAACGCGTTATAAAATAAAATACATGATTTTGTCACTAACAATTTACCATAACAAGATTCGCGTTATACACGTTTTATTTCGTACAACGCGAATTCCTATAACGCGATTTCATACAACACGGAACTCATTAATCGCGTTATAGGAGAGTTTACTGTATAAGATATTCAAAAAATAGATTACATTTCAACTTGTTGTTCTTTTAGAACGAAAGTTTGTCAATTATACCGCTGTGTGTTCTTTACTTTCTAAACATTTCATATTGTCTTTCAAAAGATGAAAAGAAAATATTCAGTCTTTCATTCAACAAAGGAAAAGAAGAGAGTTTTCCCTAAGACAAAATCTGAAATGTGAAAGCAGAAAACTTCAAACTAATCGATAATAAAAATTCCCGAAAAAAAGTTTTTCCAGGCGATGAAACGCACTAATTAGAATTAACAAACTAATTAAAGCAATAAATTACCTGGTCGCCTAATTGCAAGTAATGAGCTTCCTCGTTATCGTTTTTCTTGAATCAAGATGGCGGCCTTCTGGAATGGAAATATCTGCTGATTAAAAATTTATTCTCTGGAGATTAAGTTTCAACGAAGATCTCGGAAAATTTGCATAGATTTTGTTCTTCACTCAACAAGATATTTACTTGTAAAAGAAGTTTATATATATTTCTTTAATAATTTCTACAAGATATTTGACTTGAAAATATTTTCTAATATTAAGAAACCTTTCTTAAACAATATGGCGCTCGATTTTAAAAAATATTGATCGAATTGTGTCGTCTGTTTTAGAGTCATTTCAACACACATAAATAGCTTTTGAAAATAGAGCAATCCATAAATAAATCTTTAATTAAAAAGGCATATATTGGATCAAAATATCATTTATTTTACCAATATTTCAGTTGGCTGAACGCCAACCTTTATCAAGGTGTTATAACCTATTCATATAACATAAACATATAACACCTTTATAAAGGTTGGCGTTCAGCCAACTGAAATATTGGTAAAATAAATAATATTTTGATCCAATATATGTCTTTTTAATTAAAAAATAAATAGCTTTGAGTTTTAAAATTTGGTAGAATTAAATAGTTAAATTCTGTTTAAAAATGTTTCATTCATTTTAGGATTCTTTAATCTAAAATATGAAATAAACATTATGTTTAAATAGTTAATTTTTATATAAAATTCATATATTGATATTAATATATATTGTCACGGTAGAGAATACAAGTATTCCAAAAGTTTAATTAATAATAATTTATTAATTAAACTTATATAATGCAAAATGTGTAAATCAATTTTACAAGTGGTAATTTACAAGCATGGTAAGTGGTAATGACTATGCAAATATTATTACTAGACGAATGGCCCGGGCAACCCCCGGGTTTTACCCGAGTACGCATATATTTTAAAAACGTTTTAATTCAAATATTATTCGTTACAATTATAAATTGGCGCCATGGATGTCACTCTTGTGAAACGTCCCGTTCCAAACTGTGTGTTTTTAAAATGTTTTAATTAAAATACTATTCGTTACAATTATAAATTGGCGCCGTGGATGTCTCTCTTGTGAAACGTCCCGCCCCAAACTGTGTGTGTCTTGAAAATATAAAAATAAAAATGTCAATTTTCATAAATATTTCATCATGTCGATTTTCTTTTTGCATTTCACCTACTAAATCGATAGAGATAATTACATTTGCAACATGAACTTAGGTATATTGACTAAATAGAAAACTGCATAGTAATAAAGATCATTTTTTAAAGGCACCATATCGTTTTTTTTTTTCAATAAAATCGAAACAAAAATTAACGATAAATAACGACAATTGCCTTAAAAAGAAATTGCCTTAAAAAAAAGAAACATTCGCGGTGATTTTGTCTTGCATTCGTTTATACAATTATTATATACGAATGACCCGGGCAACGCCCGGGTTTTACCGGATTAAATGCTTTTATTCAAATACTATTCGTTACAATTATAAATTGGCGCCGTGGATGTCATTCTTGTATAATATATAAATGAGTTTTAAAAATTGTAAAAAAAAAAAATGCATCGGCCGGGAATCGAACCCGGGCCGCCCGCGTGGCAGGCGAGCATTCTACCACTGAACCACCGATGGTTATGAAAAATCCCATCCGTGAGCTTCAAACAGACAAACAGACAGAATAAGGCAAATATATAAGTAGATGATAAACTGACAACAGAGTTTTTACAATAATTATTCTGTGACAATATTATTGATAAAGAAGGTGTTCCATTTTTTAAAAGAACGATTTTTCAATGCTGTAGCTCACGAAAGAAGTGCACGATTCGAGTGATGTTCTATTTAATCGAAAGAACTAGCATTGGTTTATATTTAATGAAAAACGATTTTTAAATATTCGAAATTTCTAAAATTATAGGTGATTTCGTAAAAGTTTACGTTTATAGACTTTACGAGAAAAATAATCGTTTATACCCCCAAATTATTAAAATTACAAAAGAAAAAAAAAAACAATATTACCAAGTGCACAATCAGTCAATGTTGTTGTTGTCGTGTCTAATGAAGAGCCTCAGATGTCTCCATGCATCTCTATCACAGCAGTCGTAATGTCTTCTATCTTGGGTGTGTAAAACTGCTGTTCTGGGTCCATGTCAATTTTCTGCAAGGTTGCGGCCATTACTGGACATGAGAATATGTAGGTAGGTGTTAATTCCACACCAGGACAATTGTTGCATGTCTTGTAGGTTTTGTGTCATCTGGATGTATTGTCATTCCTTTGTAGTAGTCAAATACAACAACTGTCCTGGTGTGGAACTAACACCTACCCACATATTCTCATGCCCAACAATGGCCGCAGCCTTGCAGAAAATTGACATAGACCCAGAGCAGCAGCTTTACACACTCAAGATAGTGGACATTGCTGCTGCTGTAATAGAGATGCATGGAGACATCTGAGGCTCTTCATTGGACAAGACAACAACAACATTGACTGATTGTGCACTTGGTAATATTATTTTTTTATTTTGTAATTTTAATAATTTGTTGTATGTCCTGTAGGTTCTTGTGCCATCTGGATGTATTGTCATTCCTTTGTAGTAGTTAAATAAAAGAAAAACAAAATTTTAATATCTATAAAATTTGGCAAAAATTTCTTCTGAAAAAAGTGTGTCTGAAGAAACTTTCAACTCAACAGAAAGAAAGATAAAGGAATTAGTTATCAGAGAGAATCCACCTTCTCGAATGAACATTTCCACAAAACCCAACGTAACGCTTTCTACCGTTAATTGACGTACAATTAATCAAGAGGTCTATTTGGGGATAATGAAGTCTTTTAAGGGAATCTGTTACCTTAAAAGACCTGATATATGGTAAAACAATGAATGGATACTTCACATCGATAATACGCGACCACACACAGCCCATATTGTTTTGTAGTTCTTAGCCAAGCATTCAACCACACTGCTACCTTTTCCACTCTATTCCCCAGACTTAGCCCCCAATGACTTTTTCCCTCTATTCTAAATTGAAAATGAGGTTGAAAGTAAGAAAATTCGACAACGTTGATATGATACAAGCGAAGGCAATCTTGAAGATTCTTTCAATAGATTATTTTATCTCCTGCTTCGACAATTGAAAAAAAAAAAGAAACCTCTGGTGTATTGAGGCAGGGGGGGGGGGGGGGGGGCATATTTTGAAAAAAATCAAATTAGTTTTCTATTTTTTTTCCTGGAAATTAATAAACGCGCCTTGTAATTAATCTATGCTTTCATCTTCATTCAACATTAGCATACGATGATGATTCCACAATATGGTTTATCATCACGGTTAGTAAAGGCTTCTTAACGTTCGAATATGTTATGGCAACACACTACACTCATATGTTCCGCCTATATGACGCGTAACTACCGAAGATTTGGTGTGAACCTTGATATAGCCATATGTTGCTATTAAATATATATATTCCTATTAAAAAATAAAAATATTTTTGGAAATTCTGTTATTTATGCTTCATATTTTCATTTCCCTATTTTCTTTCTATTTTAGCATTTAATTATTGAATTGGCTATATAAAGCACCTCTCATTTATACTAATGATTATAAAAATTGAAAATTCAAATGTTCGATATCAGCTTGATAAACTGACACTAAATTAACAAAATCGAATTTACCCATCAAAGTACATAAAGATTCTACTCTATATTTTATAACTATTTATATTTAATATAAATTTAATAATCTTCAAATTGAACTTTCTGATAGAAGAAATATATGTAAAATATTTTAAGAATTTAAACAAAAGTATTTATTTATATTTTATTTTATATTAAAATTTATATATTTGAAAAAAAGCGTATATATTGAAATATAAATTTTTAATTAAAAAGGCATATATTGGATCAAAATATCATTTATTTTACCAATATTTCAGTTGGCTAAACGCCAACCTTTATCAAGGTGTTATAACATTTTAAAGTGTGTCAACAAAATATTTTTAAAACTTAATGCTGTTGACGTTATGTGGCGCTGAGTTTGTTGTCGACACACTTTAAAATGTCATAACACCTTGATAAAGGTTGGCGTTCAGCAAACTGAAATATTGGTAAAATAAATGATATTTTGATCCAATATATGACTTTTTAATTAAAGATTTAATTATGGATTGCTCTATTATTTTAAATGAAATATAAATGTCAATATACACTAGATTGCAATGTAAAATAATTATAAAAGGTATTACATCCCAAGTGTATATAAATTTCAACGCTCAACTTTGGAGATCATGTAATCATAAATAAGATAATAATATATTTTCTAAAATATTATATATATAATTTCAAAATAAAATTATAAAGAGATTCTATGAAAATATTTTCCATATCAAATTCAAATTAAAACTTAAAAAGTTAAAGTAGTATAAAAATACAGTATAAAAAGAATTAAAATATTTAACAAAATAATGTGAAAAGAAAAAAAAAAGACTAATGGGATATCATCATACACATTAGCAAACGATTATATTTAATATCGTCCCCCATTTTGCTTTTCGTTTAAAAAAAAAAAGTTAGTAGAGAAAATATAATAAAGAAAAAACATTAATAACTGAGTCAATAAATTAATATGTGACAAATAACTGAGGACAAAAGGAACTGCAATCATCATTAACCATAATATCAGGGTTTCAAGTCGATTAAATTAAAGGTGGCGTAGGGTATGACGTCACTACTAATTAAATTACCGCCGCCAAACGACTATTAGCTGAGCAGCCGACATATTTTTAGAGCCGTTAATATCGGTGGAGCCTTTTTCCCTCCCTCCCCTAGAATTCCAGCTCACCTTTCCCTCTTTTAATTAGGGACTTAATACACTGGGTCGTCTCTCGTGAAGGTGGAATTCATGAACAGAAGGTATGCACGCCTCTTATTTTATCGCCTACCTTCTGTGATTAGTTAATTTTTAAGTGCGCAGCCGTTTCTCTCGCCAATTCATTTAACATACCATAATTGGATTATGGTCTAGCGCGAGTTAATTTTGTTTCAAGTTACCAAAATTATATCACGCACACATTTTAAACAATTTCATTTAAATTTTCTTTAAGTAATTTGGTTTGTGTTAATTACGTTTTCGTTGTTAGTTGATCGTTATTGATTTTTAAACGCTATTTTATTAATTCGCCTGATTTGAAAATATTTCTGTTTTTATACTCCAATTTTGGCTTCTAAATTTATCTTTTATTTTAATTTAATAAAACATTGTGTGAAAATATTTATAGAATATTTTCTAATATATTTTACTCTATCAATTTATCACCTTGGCTCTTATTTAGTATTTATATATAGGTTTTTTGCAATTTTATTACAACATTTTACATTTTAATAACAATATTTTACACTTTAAAAACAATATTTTACACTTTAATAACATATTTTCCATTTTAAACGGTATTTTTCAATTTTTTTTTTTTTTGAAATATTTTTACAATTTTACACTAAAAGTATTTTTAGTTTTTATCGAAATATTTCATTTTAATTGGATTTAGTATATTTAAGACATTTTTATATCCGATTTAATCAAGCATTAGAAATAAAGCTTTTGATATTTTATGAGGTGTTCAATATAGCTTTAAAACATTCTATATTTCTACAACAAGAATCTTACCAGCTTAACTGTCAGCCATTTTCATAACTGTGTTTTGAAAATTATATTTTATAGGTTCAAAGTAAACATCACGTAAGTTAGTGCTTTCCTCGAGTGCATGGATATTCATTTAGGAATATGAACTGATATTACAATTAAACACTAATAAATATATTCAATTTTGAGAATGATATTATATTAACTAGAACATTAATTAGCTCGTTATAAATGTGATGGAGAAATATCTAAACCAAACTCTTAAAAACACTTTCTGGAGATTTAGAAATCCACTGAAGACGCTGAGAACTATTTCAGAAAAGAAAAATATAGCAATAGAACTCTATCATTTATACAGATCAATTGTAAATAGATTTATACACAAAAGATGTAGTGAGGAAAGTTTTAGAACAGATGTGTAAATAAATCCTTTTTCAAACAAAGGCTTCCGTGCACATGGGGAAAGGGAGAAAAAAAAAATACTGTGTTATTTTGTTGTTGTATGGCGAATCCATACAGGGCAATGGGCCCTAATAAAAGCCTTTTTGTTGTTGTTGTTGTAATATCTAAACCAAAATGCTAACTTGTGCGATGTTTTCTTCCAACAAAAAAAAAAAAGCTATTTAAAACAACAGTTATGAAAACAGCTGAAATTTAAGGTGGAAAGCAATTTGTAGCGGAAATATAAGAACAATTTAACGGTATATTAAACAGTGATTAACTTGAGAAATTCTCAAATCCTTCATTTCCAATGCCTGATTAAAACGGATCTAGAAATGTCTAAAATAGACCTATTACAATTAAAATAGAAGTACAGTCGAACTTGGATAATTCGAACCCCAAGGGACCATAAAAAAATTCGAATTATCCAAAAATTCGAATTAAAAACGGAAATTATAATTATAGGAAATTCTGGGGACCAAGATAAATATTCGAATTAAAGAGGTTTTCGAATTAAAGAAGTTCGAATTATCCAAGTTCTACTGTATTTCGATAAAAAACAAAATATCTAGAGTAAAATTGTAGAAATATTTTTAAAATTATAAATACCGTTAGTGAAATTGAAAATATTGTTAATAAAGTGTTAAATGTTGTTTTTAAAGTATAAAATGATGTCTTTAAATTGCAAACCCTACATATTTAGTTTAACTGTGACAATTCACTCAAAAATTAGAGAAACCTAATTATTTTTATCCTATTTCGAGTAATTAGGTTTTGTTCACCTTAACCGAAGAAACGATGCATATATAAAGTCAATAATTATCTTTTTTTCCACAACCATAGAGAAAGTTTTGCTTATTAATTTCGGAATAACTATTAAAAATTCTACCTTTATAAGTGAAAAAATTCAAAAATACTATGAAGATTCTAATGATAACTTCAGAGAATTTTTTGAAAACTCAAGATTACCCAAATTTATCCAGCCAAATTTTTATAATATACAATTCTTTAGGGGTCATGGAGACTTTAACACATACTTATACAGAATTGGCAGAATTGATTCTTCAATCTGCTTATGCGACCAAGAAGATCACAACCCTGAGCATATTTTAATCCGGTGCCCACTTGTTGCAGATTTGAGAGTACAATGTCAAATGAACAGTTCTAGTTTAAGCCAAATGGTTTCCAGTAAAGAAGAATATAGAAAATTTAACAAGTACTGTAGACTCTATCTCAAATGCCGTGGACTTGAATTACATTAAGAATTGAAATTTCTAGTTTTAATTAGTATAGTTTGTTTTATTGCTTTTGTTTTTATTTTTTTGTTTTGTTTTATTATTAATATTTTTTGTGGAATGTTCTATATTTGTGCCACTGGTTTAGTGGTTGTAAGTCTAAATATATATTGGACTTTTGATAATATGTATGTAAATAATCTTTGTTTCTTGTATAATTTATTGTTCTAAAATGTAAATTTAAATAACTTTCACTCTCTCTCTCTAAAACTATAAATAATTTGTATATATAGATTTGAAAAATATGTACATAAAATAAATTAAATATTTACATGCAAATATCCACATAGGATATAGCGTGTGTTTTGTAATAAATAAATAAATTAATTAATTAAAAATTTTACACAATAAATAGAAGCTTTTATATATAATCCCAATATATATTCATTTTAGAAATCTCGAGCACCGCTTGTCTACTGATGCATACAATATTTTGGCACCCATGCCATTTTTTTCTTTTAAATCCCCATCGAAGACCTTAGGCTATAATCAAACGTACCAATTGGTTTGGTACCCGTGTCATTTATTGTCTTGATCCAGCACGAGAGGCTTGGAACAAAATGTGGTACTGATATTACCGTTCATATAAAATAATCCTTTTTAGAATTTCTATCAACTCCACCTTTGCCGGTCCCAAGCCCGGATGAAAAAGGAGGAGGGGGGAGAAGTAACAAGCTCACTAAAAAAACCTGGGCTCATCTGGCCTGGCTGATAGTACCGTGTAAGGGCTCCTAATCCAGGAATACAGGATGAGCAGCATTTGTACTCCATGTTAGGAGCAGCTGCACATGGCGTCTGTTCCTCATGTCAGAGACGGCCTGCTACTAAGTAGTGTTCCCAGTCTTAATGACAAAGACATTCTACTTCACCCAGTCATGATAGTTGTCAAACAGACACCATCAAAAGTCACAACTTGATACCCTAATATAATTGAGTGGAGATAAGAAAGAAGAGAAGAATTTCTATCTCATATAATAAGTATCCCCAAAAAAAGTGCATTTTAAAGAATAAATTGAAGAATGATTAACAATTAATTCATTTGTTTAATTTTGCCTCAATTAAGAAACATTGTGTATTAATTTTATCGACTTATTCTTCAAACATTCAGTTGACAAACGTTTAGTTTAGGTGACAAAACCACAACACCAGCTTTGGCAAATTGAGGAGCGTCCATCTAGAGACCATGGTTTCAGGCTAATGGCCCTCGTCAGTCTAGGGTGGACTTTATTTCATTAGATTTTCACATGGGATCCAACGGAATGCTCACCTCTTTTGCAGATTGAGGGAGATAAAATTAATTTTTAACATCAGACATATTAAAGCCACGCTTGATAGATTGAACAGAAAGTAGGAGAATAGCGTGGTAGGTTTCTTTATTCGGCACTACGAGCTTTCGGGCATCAGCTGCCCTTCATCAGGATTGTACCTGATGAAGGGCAGCTGATGCCCGAAAGCTCGTAGTGCCGAATAAAGAAACCTACCACGCTATTCTCCTACTTTCTGTTCAATTTTTAACATGTTTACAATTTAAAAAAAAATCGATTTCAATTTTTTCTAAACTTTTCAGAATGTCAAAATTCAAGGAAATTCTAGAAAAAAAATGCATTGTATATTTAGATAAAGATATTATTAATAAAGTATTCTTAGATAAAACCCCATATAATAATTTTTATTAATTTCATAGATACAAATTTAAAGAATCATAGAAATGGCTTTTGGCAACACTGAATTAGATACGGTATTTCTACTCCTTTTTAAAAAGGCGTTAGCTTTAAGCAGAAGATGGATAGCTTCCAAGTTTTCCCCAGCACTTGTTGATTCTTCTTTGTATCCTTCTTTTGGAGGAAAATTATTCACAGATCGTCAATCGCCTGCTTTTAAATTCCAAAAATTCAAATTGTACTATTTATTTTCAACTTTTTTCTGCATTAAAAATCGAATTCAAACACATTTTGGTTGTCTAGATTTAACGTGAAATTATTTTATGAACGTGATTTATTCATGTATTTTGTTTAAAACCTTAAATAATCTTATAAATAAGTTCAATTATTTCCCCTTACTTTTTTTGCGTTCATTTGCGTCGATAAAAACGTTGTTCTTCCTTCGTTCCGCTTACAAAAAAACTTTATATTATATTAGTCTCTTTCAACGATAGCTTTTGAGAGGCAGAATCTAACAAGCTTAAATGATAGACCATTTCAATTTTCAACTTAACTCAGGGTGTTTGAGATACAATATATAACAATAAGGGCAATACAAATATTTTGTTCGTAAAAGAAGTGAACGTAACCAATTTACCCAGTCAATATAAAGCCACAGACAATTTACTTACCTTTCTCAGGTAACTTAGAATAATATGCAAATATTTATTTTGCTCGTCTCTCATCATTCTTTATTTTTTTCAGGTCTTGTGAAAGGCAGAAATACTAATGGTTGTTGGAGGCAAAAAAGCTGTTCCATTGGTCACCAATATGGTGGCAAAATAGATTGTCCAGTTGACCTAGATTCATCCTCCTGGCACAATTCCCCGAACGACGTCCTCACCATCATTTCTTGTCTTTGGAGACGTCAAGTCCTCCGAACAAGTATCGCCGGAGACATGCTAATCTTCTCATTATCGTTTCTATTTTAGTAGATACATCACAAAAACAAGCATCGCAGAAGCCATGCCAATCTTCTCTGTATCGGAAATATCTTTATTAACCGGGCTGCTAACCAGAATGAATTATTTTTGAGCCCCGATGGACGCATAAAGCGGAATACGTATATCCTCTGTATCGTTCCTATTGTAGTGTATGTACCGCCAAACAAGTATCGCAGGACCCATGCTAATCTTCTCTGTATCGTTCCTATTGTAGTAGTTGTAACGCCGAACAAGTATCACAGGGGCCAGGCTAATTTTCTCTGTATAGTTCCGATTTTAGTATATGTACCGCCGAACAAGTATCGCAGGAGCCATGCTAATCTTCTCTGTAACGTTCCAATTTTAGTATATGTACCGCCGAAAAAGGTATCCCAGGAGCCATGCTAATCTTCTCTGTAACGTTCCAATTTTAATATATGTACCGCCAAACAAGTATCGCAGGGGCCATGCTAATCTTCTCTGTAACGTTCCAATTTAGTAGATGTACCGCCGAACAAGTATCGCAGGAGCCATGCTAATATTCTCTGTATAGTTCCGATTTTAATATATATACCGCCGAACAAGTATCGCAGGAGCCATGCTAATCTTCTCTGTAACGTTCCGATTTTAGTAGATGTACCGCCGAACAAGTATCGCAGGAGCCATGCTAATCTTCTCTGTAACGTTCCAATTTTAGTAGATGTACCGCCGAACAAGTATCGCAGGAGCCATACTAATCTTCTCTGTAACGTTCCAATTTTAGTAGCTTTACCGCCGACAAGTATCGCAGGAGCCATGGTAATCTTCTCTGTATCGTTCCAATTTTAGTATATGTACCACCGAACAAGTATCGCAGGAGCCATGCTAATCTTCTCTGTATCGTTCCTATTGTAGTATATGTACCGCCGAACAAGTATCACAGGAGCCATGCTAATCTTCTCTGTATCGTTCCAATTTTAGTATATGTACCGCCGAACAAGTATCGCAGGAGCCATGCTAATCTTCTCTGTATCGCTCCAATTTTAGTAGTTGTACCGCCGAAAAAAGTATCCCAGGAGCCATGCTAATTTTCTCTGTGTATCGTTCCTATTGTAGTAGTTGTACCGCCGAACAAGTATCGCAGGAGCCATGCTAATCTTCTCTGTATCGCTCCAATTTTAGTAGTTGTACCACCGAAAAAGGTATCCCAGGAGCCATGCTAATTTTCTCTGTATCGTTCCAATTTTAGTATATGTACCACCGAACAAGTATCACAGGTGCCATGCAAATCTTCTCTGTATCGCTCCAATTTTAGTAGTTGTACCGCCGAAAAAAGTATCCCAGGAGCCATGCTAATTTTCTCTGTGTATCGTTCCTATTGTAGTAGTTGTACCGCCGAACAAGTATCACAGGTGCCATGCAAATCTTCTCTGTATCGCTCCAATTTTAGTAGTTGTACCGCCGAAAAAAGTATCCCAGGAGCCATGCTAATTTCTCTGTGTATCGTTCCTATTGTAGTAGTTGTACCGCCGAACAAGTATCACAGGTGCCATGCAAATCTTCTCTGTATCGCTCCAATTTTAGTAGTTGTACCGCCGAAAAAAGTATCCCAGGAGCCATGCTAATTTTCTCTGTGTATCGTTCCTATTGTAGTAGTTGTACCGCCGAACAAGTATCGCAGGAGCCATGCTAATCTTCTCTGTATCGCTCCAATTTTAGTAGTTGTACCGCCGAAAAAGGTATCGCAGGAGCCATGCTAATCTTCTCTGTATCGTTCCTAGTGTAGTATATGTACCGCCGAACAAGTATCGCAGGAGCCATGCTAATATTCTCTGTATAGTTCCGATTTTAGTATATATACCGCCGAACAAGTATCGGAAGAGCCATGCTAATCTTCTCTGTAGCGTTCCAATTTTAGTATATGTAACGCCGAACAAGTATCGCAGGAACTATGCTAATCTTCTTTGTATCCTTCCTATTTTAGTAGTTTTGCCGCCGAAAAAGCGTGGAAGAAGTTGGAATTTGGCTGTTAGCTAGATTTCCTTAATTTTGTTTTCTTATCATTATATTGAAATAAAGCCATTTCATCTTCTCTAATTCTATTATATATAAGTAGGGGCACTTTTTTCTACAGACCCTGTCCTTTCTATAGGTCTTCATTCAGAAGGTATCGTAGCAATAAAACCAATTCGAACAAGTGCATATTTCCACATTAAGAAAGACAAACTTCAGAATGACACAGCAATTTATTTAAGGCAAGAACAAACTATATTTGATTTATAAAACAATCAATATGGGAAATTTACAGAGTAACAAAATATATAAAAATCAAAATTGATAATCTGTTAATAAAATAATAAATATGATGCATTAACATGCCATCTGTTATCAAAATTCGGAACTATTATTGACGTGTATGATTCTTTTTTGAAGTAAACAATTTCTGAGGACCAGGCCCTTCCATTAATGTTTCCATTGCAGTAAGGACAATAGAAATAGTTTATTTTCAAAAAGAATCATACGCGTCTATAATAGTTACGAATTTTAAAATAATAAATACTTTGCTACATAATATTGTCAAGTAGCTCCATCCAGATGGGACACCTGCCAATCATCCCTGGACCCCGGGGGAGACCACAGGTGTGAGGGGTTCTCGGAAGCTGATCTGTAAATAAGGAAAACGGGACGGTGGCTGGCGCCGTCCATGAGGATTATCTTTAACTTGGGGTAAGTTGTACTTTCTCTCTTTCTCCCTATAAATACCCCTTATAATAAATTAATTATTCCCAAATTTGCCCTTGCTTTATTCATCTCCGCGACAATATAATCATCTTGTGTTTTGATCAATTTAGAAAAGAAAGTAAACTTCATATATAATTTCATTCTTGATTTAACAATAACTTTTAAAAGCCGCAATGTAACCAAGTGAGGCTTCCAAAAGACAACCATAATGTGAGTGTTAACCAACAAGAGCGACCAATTGTCATTCTGATCACGTCCTGTATTCAGCCACTTAATTTGTTACCTCCCTTCAGGTCAACATTGTCACTTTGTGTCACACGTCACGTTATTGATCCAGTCGGTCGTCTGCTACTTGTCGCTACAACGGCGGGCCAATATGTAAATACATATTGGATACCTCCGTATTATCACCCAGTTGTTGAGTTACCGAGGAACACCTGTGTGACAATGGCTTCGTCTGATTTTATACTAAGTACTAAACGAAAATATTTGATGTTTGAACATTTATGTCTTTTAATATAAGAGATTGACTCGAATTTTCCTTGGATTATTGCAAGAATTCCTTCCTGTTTGTTCTTAATCGTTTAATTAAAAATATTCTGATTGTCTATTTTTTAAGAAAGGAAAACTGTCAAATTATATTGACAAACATTTTAAGTTTTTTTTTTTTTCTGATCAGTTTTTAGCGGGAAGAATGTTGTCTTCGTTTGTTAGTGAACCAATCTCTCACGCCTTCTCATTGGACAAATGTGGCCATGTCTGTATATAAGAGGGGACTAAGGGAATGTGAGGGGCCCAAAGCGTGGAGAAATGGTGTGGAGACGCTTAAAGTGTTTTTCTACGTGATTTTTCCGTGTCTGGGGATCTCTTCGCATCCCGGTGTGACCCGAGTCCGATCCCTACCAACGCTACAATAAAGATAAGTACTGTTTTGTTTTTATTTTACCAATCGCGAGTTTTATTGACTTCCTTCTTGTTGTCGGTGTTGTACTCTTGAGTGTACGCTTTTCTGTGTATCAAGTTACATTTACTTTAGGCCCTAGTATATTCCATTTTTGTATGATAACCCTTAATAGTCAATTTTGTCAAAACATTTAAGCATGCAAGTTTCTTTTAAACATAAAACACACTTCTACTGTCCTTACTGCGATGATGAGCCAAGCCCTCCCAATATATTTTCCATCGCAGTAAGGACAGTTGAAGTTTGTTTTATGTTTACAAGAAACATACGTTCTTAAATGTTTTCCTATCTTATATATGGATGGCACGTTATTATTGTTTATTTTTTAATTATTTTCATAGAACTTGAAAACTATTTAATAACCCATTATCAATTTTATTTAAGAGTTCTACTTCGATATAAAATATATTTGTCACACATTTCATGATTTTCTTCGAATATTTTATTAATAATTTCAGCTTTCAATACCTATTAATATCCCTATATATAGTCACGACCGTCTTTCCTCATCGGCCTCTGTCACGGATGCGCGCGCACAGGGAGGTCACGTGCTCGCCGGCTCCCTCGAGCCGGATTTGAACCAGCGACCTAAGGATCACCGTTGTAACATCTACAGTCGGGTAAAACACGGGCGTTGCCCGGGTCATTCGGCTAGTTTTATTATAATGGTTATAATGAGAAAAAATGATTTTAATAAAAAGGTCAAGTGTTTGGTATTAAAATCAAAAAAGGCATATCCTGACAACGTTCACATCTAAAAGTTCATGTGAACGTGGCCATGATATGTCTTATTTGATTTAATGGTTATAATATGTCGTAAAGATAAAGGCTGCCTGGTCGGCATTCATATTTATATGAAAAACTAGCCGAATGACCCGGGCAACGCCCGTGTTTTACCCGATTGAATGTTTTGATTCAAATACTATTTGTTACAATTATAAATTGGCGCCTTAAATAAATGCATATTTTAGTTAATAACTATAGCCTATGTGTTTTATCTGTCTATGTACTGTTGGCTTCCGTAGGCGTCTCTTACTGGGAAAAAGAAAGAGAGGATTCCATTTGGTTATTAACTAATATATGCATTTATTTAAGGAGCGACCCGCTCCAACACAATGGTTACAAAAACGAAAAAGCGAGTGGGGGGGGGGCATGATGGGGGGGGGGGGGGGGGGGGGGGGGGCAAAGGTGGCGTGATCGTAGCCGACCAATAGGAGGGCGCCATTCCAAAAAAAAAAAAGCAAACGGTGACAGAGATGACTGATGAAGAATGACGCTCGTAACTGTATATATAATAATTTATAATTCTATATACAGTTACGAGCGTCATGCGTGGCCTCTGTCACGGTTTGCTTTTTTATTTTGGAATGGCGCCCTCCTATTGGTCGGCTACGATCACACCACCTTTGCCCCCCCCCCCCATCATTGCCCCCCCCCCCCCCCCCCCCCCCCCCCATTTCTGTAACTATTGTGTTGGAGAGGGTCGCTCCTTAAATAAATGCATATATTAGTTAATAACCAAATGAAATCCTCTCTTTCTTTTTCCCAGTAAGAGACGCCTACGGAAGCCAACAGTACATAGACAGATAAAGCACATAGGCTATAGTTATTAACTAAAATATGCATTTATTTAAGGCGCCAATTTATAATTGTAACAAATAGTATTTGAATCAAAACATTCAATCGGGTAAAACACCGGCGTTGCCCGGGTCATTCGGCTAGTTCTATATACAGTTACGAGCGTCATTCCTCATCGGCCTCTGTCACCGTTTGCTTTTTTTTTGGAATGGCGCCCTCCTTTTGGTTGGCAACGGTCACGCCACCTTCACCTCCCCCCCCCCCCCACCCCCATCATGCCTCCCCCACTCGCTCTTTCGTTTTTGTAACTATTGGTTTGGAGCGGGTCGCTCTTTAAATAAATGCATATATTAGTTAATAACTAAATGGAATCCTCTCTTTCCTTTTCCCAGTATGAGACGCCTACGGAAGCCAACAGTACATAGACAGATAAAGCACATAAGCTATAGTTATTAACTAATATATGCATTTATTAAAGGCGCCAAATTTATAATTGTAACAAATAGTATTTGAATAAAAACATTCAATCGGGTAAAACACGGGCGTTGCCCGGGTCATTCGGCTAGTACAATATAATGCGGCTTATGATTGTAGAACGACATTTGAAAATTATCACGCATGTGTTTCATTTGAACGAAAAATTTCTATTTTTGTACGAAAATATTGGATTATCAATATGTTTTCGATGCATGAATTCACAAAATAACGTTAATTACCTTAATGGACCGTGATTTCAAATCATTTATGATTCTGTAGATTACAATGGCGCCAATCTTTACTCTTTTTCGACATCCTTCTTCAGCATCGAGGTATGGAGAAGGGTCTTTTGACCAAGCAATGATGTCAAGCCCATGTGTATAGCCAATGATATTGTGCAACCCACAGCCTACCCATTAGTGTAGTTCACATGGAGAAAATATGTAGTAAAAATCTTGCTGATGATGCCAGACTCTTATATGTCTAAAGACTTGATAATTGTGGCATTCAACACACCTATCTCTTATAGAAAGACATTTGGCAATTATACCGCAAATGTTTCTTTTGAACAAAAGAAAATCAAAATTTATTTTAAAGAGAGAAATAACGACTATTTCTAACCTTATGGATGAAGTATGAAAGAATGAATTGTGAAGAGTAATGATAAAACGGAAAATAAAGTGTCTATGGATGGGAATCAAACCAACGTTATTTATCCTTAAATTTCGATTTTTCGTTCAAAAGAAACACATGCGGGATAATTGTCATCGTCGTTCTACAATCATAAGCTACATTATTAATATATACAGTTATCAGCGTCATAATCAATTCTTTCTTTCTGTCACCGTTTGCTTTTGTGAATGGAATAAATACCCAAATATGGCCATTTCTCATAACCATCGGTGGTAGAATGCTCGCCTGCCACGCGGGCGGCCCGGGTTCGATTCCCGGCCGATGCTTTTTTTTTACAATTTTTAAAACTCATTTATATATTATAAGTGCCATAGAATAGCAATACAGAAGTAACACATAAACTACAGGAAAAAAATGTGTGTGATGGCAAAAATTGTATTATATTAGTGTTTAGGTATTTGATTTAATTAATATAGTTAATATAATAATATATATTTATATTATATATAATATAAATGAGTTTTAAAAATTGTAAAAAAAAATGCATCGGCCGGGAATCGAACCCGGGCCGCCCGCGTGGCAGGCGAGCATTCTACCACTGAACCACCTATGCTTAAAAAAATGGCCATATTTAGGTATTCATTCCATTCCGGATTAGTAAAAAAAAAAGTTCTTCAAATAAAAAAAAGAAATAGCCAAAAATACTATTCAAAATGCAGCCGAAAATTTTCCTCAGGTTCATAAATAGCGACATGCAAAATTTGGTACCAATTGGTTCAGTAGTTTTTGAGTTTATCGCGAAACAGACAGACAGAAATTGACTTTTATATATAGAGAGATAGACACTTCGGCCAAATGGAGGTTTTTATTTTCTCAACGTTTCGACAAAAATATTTTGTCTTCCTCAGGAGAAGTAAATAAAAATAAATCATTTGGCAAGGCGTTAAAAATTGTTCTGAGGTTGCAAAGGCGTTCTCACGTGATTTTTCGAATTTAGTACAACATCTAAAGCGCGAGTCAAAAACAAATATTGAACTCGTCAAAGACTTATGATCTTGGAAATAAAATTATATAATAATAAAATATTATATTTATAGAAACTTTTCCGAGATTCATCTATTAAAATACAGGTCGCATCTCTCCCAACAAAATAAACGCTAAAACTATAAGCGCCATCTTTTGACCGTCCGCAAATTTAACAAATTCGGGTCGGGTTGTGTATTTAATGTTACCTCGTCGTTGTTAACAAATTATTGTAACTCACATTAATGTTTTTACGTATGTATTTATTTAGACAACATTAATAGTATTTAATATATAGTAGTTATTATAGTATTATATTTAATATAGTAGTTAATAGTAACAAATTTATTCATAAAGTCTAACTAATGACGCGATCATTATTTACCGAAAGCCAGAAACAAAATATGTAGGAAAATGATGATAAAAAGAATAATTATTTTGACCGGTCACTATTTAAATTATATATAATATTGACCAGTCATATGAAATATCTATCAGAAACAAAACCACAACACCAGCTTAGGCAAATAGAAGTACCTACATGGAGATCATGGTTTCAGGTTATGGCCCTCCAAGTCCAAAGATAGCGCTTAGTTTTTAAAGTCTATATTTGACGGTAAATGTGACCTTTATATTTATATATCACAATCTCCTCCCGTCAAAATTTGCATATATATTGTGGCGAAGAAATAATTTATTATTTAATTTAGAATTATTAATTGAAAATATACAACAGATTATTAAAATATATATTACTCTGTATTTGTGAAATCATCTTTAAAATATTTCTTTGCTTGCTTGTTCAAGATTCCCTAGCTGTAGATAGTTTGGTTGATCTGTTAATAATGGGATATACAAAGACTTGATTTCTACGCTACAATATTGTAGCAAAGTATTCATTATTTTGAAAAAGTAAAAATTAATATCACAGGTTAAAAGTTTATTTTTAATTTAAATTTGCAAGCTTTCGAGCAAATATACTGCTCTTCAACGGGCTGATATTCTATGTACAATCTATAAATAATATTTATACAGAGTAATTGTAAACTTTTGTTATTAGCATGTGTGGGCGTGCATCAGACTGTTACCAGCTAAAGTAAAAGATTTATTATATTTATTAACTGATTATCAATTTTGTTGTTTATATTTTGTTACTCTGTAAACTTCCCTCTTTACTTATCTTGTATTTGATCAATTATAACTTATTCTTTCCCAACTTATCCAGCATCTCCACCAAAATGCCACGTAGAAAATTAAGAAAGACAAACTTCAGGATGACACAGCGATTTATTTAAGTTAAGAACAAACTATGATTGATAATATATAAGATAAGCAAAGAGGGAAGTTTACAGAGTAGCGAAATACACACTCACACACACAAAGGCCTTTATTAAGATACACTGGTCTTATAGAGGATTTTCCCCGAGATTACAAGAGAGATAGGCCTGTGAAAGTGGAGAATATACAGAAGAAGAAAAAGAAAGATTATGTAAGTATGATATATACATACACATACATATATACAACATAACAACAAAAGCCCCCATTAAGACCCAAAGTCTTACAAAAGACTCGACTGCAGGATCCAAGAAGCAAAGTAAGAAAAAGATAAAGAGGTGAGCAACAAAAAATATATATATTTTAAATAATATATATATATACACATATACACTCAAGTCAAAGTAACAGTAACGATGCCTTTTTGAGTAACGAAATATAAATAACAAAATTAATTATTCTTTAAATTAAAGATACTTCGGCCAGTAAATCTTTTTTATTATCTCGACGTTTCGACAAAAATCTTTTGTCCTCGTCAGGAGCGAACATTAATTTTTAACGCTTTGCCTAAAATTGTTCGCTCCTGACGAGGACAAAATATTTTGTCGAAATGTCGAGATAATAAAAAGATTTACTGGCCGAAGTATCTTTAATTTAAAGAACTATGAACTCCGGCCAGACAACCTCTATCTTTACGATAATATTGATAATCTGTTAATAAAATAATGAATACTTTGCGACAATATTTTGCTCATAGATTTGGTCTATCCACTTTGCCAGCTGAACACCTCTTTGGAAGATTGTGAAGATTCCATTTGATTATTTGTGGATCTCTCTCTCTCTCAGGGAATGAAGCTTACTCTGGACTAACGGGGTCCATACTAGATACCCTGGTCTCCAGGTGGGCTCTTCTCAGTTTGACAAATCTGGTGTTGTGGTCTTGTCACCAACCCAAGATCGTTGGTTTTCGGAAAGTTTTAGCGGTTTAGCGTCTATTTTGACGGAAGTAGTGCGACCTTTATTTTATCGATCTTCCCGAAATATATTTCCATATAAATATATTATAACTCATTAAAATAAAATATTAATAGATATATATGAAACATAAATTATTAATAAAATATTTGAAGCAATTCTCGAAATTAGTGACAAATATTTTAAATCAAAGTAGAACTCGTCGGGTGCGTCGGTTAACATTTTTTAAACAGAAGCAATTAAAATATATTATAAAATAAATAAAGAGAATCAATAAGATAGATTAGGAACCTGATCCTTCCAGGTTAGAAAGATAATCATAAATATATTTACAAAAATGGTTAAAATTCTCTCTGGTATTTACAAATAGATATAGATCTACAACATTGATTACTGTCTGTTGTCTAGCGATAAAGAAGAGTGGGCATTCCAGCAGTAGGTGTCTCGAGTCCTGGGTTTCTTTGCTACAGTGACAGCTAGAGTCGTCAACCGCTCCAATTGTTGCTAAAAAATCTCTTAAAATTTCCGTGGTTCGTTGTAAACTGGGTATTATAGAAGTTAGAACGGGAAAATGATGGAATTCCAAACGGGAAAAAGCGTTGGAAATCATTTGTTTTTACAAATAATTCATCAATTTTTGCACTTAAAAATGATCTAATTATACTTGGAGCATGTGGTCTAAAAGCATTTTGATCCTCTATAGAAAGATGAGCCAAATCATATTTAATTATTTTAGATTCAATATAACCTGTGAGAAGGGGGATGTTCGCTAAACTATGGACACAGTTGGAAGAAGTAGTTTTGTAGGCTCTGCTCACCCAAAGAAGAATTTGATATTGAGTAGAATTTAGTTTTTCTTTGCATCGATTATTTATAAATTTGTACCAAATTTCTGGAACATACGTAAGAACTGGCCTGATAATTGTTTTATACAAAATTATTCTTTTTTTTTTTAGTATGTATTCCCCACATCTTTCCACAAAGTGAAAACAAAATTTCTCATTCTTACGATCCTGCACAAAATGTCGTTGATATGTGGGGTAAAATTGATCTTTTTTTTTTATTCTATGATTTCGGAATTCTATGCCTAATATTTTAAGCTACGAAATTGGGAATACAAAGAAGTTTTAAATGCTTTTTCTATGCTCTCTTCCTGTGGTGAATCTGTATAAGACCGGTGGTCTTAATAAAGCTGTATTCATGTGTGTATTAATACTATTTATTATTGGCGTATGTCCGATGGAATCTGTGGCCACTGGATATACGTCGGACCTGGAGGCTGTTGAGTTCTGTACTCCCTGTAGTATAGGAGATCCATCTATACTTCCTTCTGTGGCCACTGGATATGCGTCAGACCTGGAAGATGTTGTTAGATTATGTGTTGTCTGGAGTATAGGAGCTCGATCTATGCGTTCTGTGGTGGATCTGTATAAGACCGGTGGTCTTAATAAAGCTGTATATGTATGTATTAATACCATTTATTCTTGACGTATGTACGGTGGAATCTGTGGCTAATGAATATGCGTCAGACTTGGAAGATGTTGTTGGGTTCTGTACTTCCTGTAGTATAGGAGATCCATCTATACTTCCTTCCTGTGGGAATCTGTATAAGACCTGTGGTTTTCTGTATATACGTGTGTGTTTATATATTTTTTCTTGACGTATGCACGGTATGGCCACTGGACATGCATCGGACCTGGAGGCTGTTGTTGGGTTCTATGCCTCCCGTAGTATAGGAGCTCCATCTATGTTTCCTTTCTTCCTACGGTGAATCTGTATAAGACCGAAGGTCTTAATAAAGCTGTATATTTGTATGTGTGTGTTAATACCATTTCAAAATTCGACATGCAAGAAGGTCAAGCAAGCCTCGAAGTCCTAACAGTTCAACTCCAGCAGTCCATCGACGTGCGTCCATCATATTTAAGTGTGAATTCCTGACGCAGAGGTGATAAATCGAGGGGGAACGCGGCAGGAATGTGGCCTAATACAGCCACTAAAGTGGCCCTCCCTTCACCCAAATCTTTCGATCAATATGGCCATTAATACCCTTGTAAAAATCGCCCGTTGCCCTGGGCAACCAAGCTTCACGTCAATAAAAAAAAGCCAAGTGAGAACAAGCAATTTTAAACCTCTCCGTATATAATTGACAGATACCTCTCCATCTGCCACCAAAACAAACCTCCTGCTCTTCTTTAATTGCGAATGTTCAATATTGTGGCGGCTTGTCGTAGCCTAGCAACCATAGGAAATGTCCTTTTTTTTTAGTTATTTATTTGTTATCTCTATTGGAAGAAGACCTTTTAAAGTCTTGGCAGTCAATTAGGAAGGTAATACGGTGGACCTAGTGTTTCCAATTTACCGCATTTCCCTTGTAATTTTGCTATCCCAGAATCAAATCAAATTCTCGTCTGTTTGGATAAAATGATTTTTGTTCTCTCTTTATTGTTTTTCTATCGTTTGTTTGAATAAATCTTCTGGCTTTTTATGTTGAAATATGTAATGTTGCCTTTTACACCTTTATTATAAATGTGAGTTTGTTGTTTTGAAGTTTCCTTTTTTTTTCTTCTTCTACACATATATATATTTGAAAATAGAGCAATCCATAAATTAATATTCGATTAAAAAGGACTATATTGGATCAAATAAATAAAATATATGATAAATACAAATGATAATAAATAAAATAAATGATATTTTGATCGAATATATGCCTTTTTAATAGAATCCATATATTTAGAAAAAGTTTTAATATAAATTTTAAATATAATTCAAAAACTTAATGATTTTTTAAATGCTCATCATATTCTTTTTTGAAAATGATATCTATTTCCTAAAATGAGTGCATTTTAATTATGCTATATTTTATAAACTCGTTTATTATTATCTTATGAACGCTGGCCTTAAAAAACACCTATTAGGTTTACCTTTTATCTCTTTTAAAATATTTTATTCAACTATTTTGTTCATTTTGTAAATACAAGTGTCCGAAAAGTAGAGTGCATGTAGACAGCATTAATTAAATACCAATTATTCATAGAAGCATAGGGCGCCTCTCCCGTGAAAATAAACGTCAAAACCTGACGCCATCTATTGACCGTCGCCGCAACTAGCGGCCTCGGGTCGGTGACAAAGCCACAAACACCAACTTTGGCAAACTGAGAAGGGTCCACCTAGAGACCATGGTTTCGGGCTAATGGCCCTCGTCAGTCTAGGGCGGACTTTATTCCATGAGATCCACACGGGATCTAATGGAATCTTCACAATCTACCAAAGAGGTGTTTTGCTGGCAAGGTGGCTGGGCCAAATCTATGGCTAGCCTAAATACTCTCTATAACAAAAATAAAATCGACACACCAAGAAGGAAGAGTCCAATTTATATGAAAATACGTTTACAAAGACGTTTCGACTAAGCATGCAATTATTGAAATTTGGTAGCCGATGTATGCAAAGCAAGAACTCCGGTACATCTGAACTGCACAATCAGTACGAGTATTCTACACTCAATATTCGGCACAAGATGATTTTATATAAATTTCCGTTAATTATTTTGCAGTAAGCTTATTTCTACTGTACCAATGCCTCTCCGAAAGATTCGTGCAGATTACTAACATATGTCAGAGTTTGAAAGAGGTCATACCATTGGATTGAAAGAGGCTGATTGGTCAAATCGACTAATCGCGCGACATCTGTATCGAAGTGATGCGGCTATTAGGCGATGTTTGCAAGAGTGTGTCAACAACGAAAGATTGCAATGTCAGAACTGCAGCGGTCGACCAAGGGACACGACAAAACGGAAAGACAGAGCGATCGTCAGAACGGCTGTCGTAGCACTGGATTCGACGTTATCTACCATTCAACGTGTGACCGGCATACAAGTGTCCAAAATGACCACCAATAGACGTCTGAGAGAGCGGAATCCAAAAGCTAGCCGATCGTTTCGGTGGTGTCGGGAGCGATCAACTTGGAACTGCGTTGGCTATGAACATATAGTCTTTAGTGACGAGTCTCGTTTCTTACTGTGTCCTGACGACCGTCGCAAACGTGTTTGGAGACGTCTTGAGCAGCATGTGAATCCTTGTCTTAATTTCGAAAACCACACAGGTCCACAACAGGGCCTTATGTCTGGGATGTCATCTCATTTGATAACAGGACCTCATTGGTAGTCATTCCTGGCACCCTGACAGACCAAATGTATGTATATGACATTCTACGGCCTGTTTTGTTGCCGTTTCTTTCACATCATCCCGGGCTTACTTTCCAACAAGATAATGCCCGGCCATACACGGCACGTGTTGCTATGAATTGTCTTCAATATTGACGAACTCTTCCATAGCCAAGAAGGTCGCCTGATCTCTCGCCCATAAAGCACATCTTGGATGTGATGGGAAGGCGATTGCAACCATCCCGGAATGTTGACTATTTATCCCGACAGTTGGAGACAATTTGGCAAGAAATCCCACAGCACACCATCTAGAATCTATCAGTCCATGACACGCCGGGTGGCAGCCTGCATCCAGACCAGTGGAGGTCCAACGACATTGGCCTTCTCAATTTGTGACAGTCAAACTCTGGAATAAAACAATTAATTGTTCTGAAATTTTAATCATTTCCCCTATACATGTTCTTCACATACACCAGTTTTTGTCTCAATCTGACAACTATTTCTTTGGAATTCAAATTTCCCTTCGTTATAGTAATTTTTATGATGCACACTGATTTTACAGTGAGATCTTAATTAATATTTTAAATGTAAAATATTATAGTAAAGTATACAACATTCGTAATTCAAAATTTTTGATAAATATTTGACACAAATATATTTGGAATCTGATTTATAAACTAATTTTTCAACAAAATATTCTGGCGAAGAAATTATTTATTATTTAATTTAATTATTCAATGAAAATATTTGGAAACAGATTTATTATTTTATATTTGTAAAATCATCATTTAGTTGCCCAGCTTGCTTGCTCGATATTCTCTAGCTGTAGATAGTTTGGTTGGTAATTGTCGACTAGTCGTACTGACGTCATCAATAAATACTTTGACATCTTAAGATATTCCAAGACTTGATTTCTACACTACAATATTATTTAGCTCCTTAAAATATACTGTACCTACTGTTGCATGCTTCTATCAGTAGTGTTAGAGAATTATCTGGAATGATTAATGTTTCAACATCATGATTTTGCTTGAATTTATATATAACTTTTCTTGATGTGAAGTTATTTTTCTTTTTATATTATAGTCGTATGCCTTTTGGAATGTTTAGTTTCGCATTTTAGTTCGTAGAATTTTAACCAACTTTAACGACCAAATATTCATTTCCGAAAGGCTTCTTGGGAAATCAAGAAATGGGGGCATTCAAAGCCAAATTTGAGTAAATACCCTGTGGAAAAAAAAGGTATATCCTGACCACTTACATGAGCCTTTTAGATGGCAGAACGCCATCTAGTGGAACAAAAATCTACTAAACGTCGATTTAACTTGTTCTCTGATATTTGACCAACCCATTTTATTAATAAATCAAGAAAGGCCAACCACTTTTTTTTTTGTTTATTAATATCAACACTTGGCCTTTTTTTCGATATTTCTCTTATTTTTGTCATATATATATGACGTACCACAAGCAATAGCAGTCATGGGCCTCGTGGTTTCAGGAGTCTGGGTTAATACATAGAGCAGGTTGGATAGCACCTAAAAGAGGCCAGCGGTGGCGCGACACGGGCAAGTATAAGGAGGGCTTGATATGTTATATAGGTCGTCTAGTGGCTGGTCGTAAAACTCACTAATGACTTGTGGGAGATCCCTGGAAAGGGTTCACGTGATAATTCAGGAAATTCCCACTTTGTTTGATGTAATCTCGACGATTCTTACTTAAACCTTGCTAAGTTTCTGGCTCTGACTCTCTTTTGACACTTTTTTGTCTTCTTTCAGAAAACATTATTCTCAAACTGGATCGTTTAAGTTTATCCACAGTTGAGACTTTACCATTTGTTATAATTATGGTACATTGAAATCTAGTATATACTGACATTTATATTACTACATATATATATACGAGAGTAAGGTAAATATTATTTGTAATATGGTTATATTTATGTTGATAGTACTGTGGAGAAGCGTAGATGACACATGCGTAGTTTAATTGTTGTTATGTCTACACAGGTTAGTTCCTTTATCGCTGTCGTGCTGTTAGCCATAAATGTTCCGCTATCTTTTTGCACCTAAAAAAAGCAACGTTCAGTAATCCGATTTTTCTTTTTTTTGCTTATCCCTAGTACACGTGGTACAAGCCACGATAATCATGGTGGGTAGAAGTAGGTAACTGCTTTTACTGTAAGTGCACCACATGTCTACACATGTGAAAAGCAGTTCGACTTTGCACTTACAAATGTGCCAGAGTCTCGTTTTGGATACTTGCACTCGTTGGTGGGATTGGACTTTTGCAAGAATCGGGTGCCATTGAAGATTTTTTTATTAAATCAGATATATTTTTTTAAGTGCCCAATGCGGGAATCGAACCCAGGTGGTAGTAGCCGAAAACCAACGGTTTAGACCTTTTTTTATGCGATCGCAAAGTTTACACAGGGAATGAAATTCATCGAAGATTTTCGGTTCAGTATACATTAACTGTGTTTTCTCAACGGAGTGTCTACGAATGGATTGAAAACCTTTAAAAATGGCCGTACGAGTGTTACGCAAGACAAAGGTTTCAGACCTCCATTTACCGCCATAAATGAAGAAAACATGAAAGTTCACGTGACTTGATTCTGTTATACAGACGAGTGACTATTTGTTGTCATACCACAAGCAATAGCAGTCATGGGCCTCGTGGTTTCAGGAGTCTGGGTTAATACATAGAGCAGGTTGGATAGCGCCTAAAAGAGGCCAGCGGTGGCGCGACACGGGCAAGTATAAGGAGGGCTTGATATATTATATAGGTATTCTAGTGGCTGGTCGTAAAACTCACTAATGACTTGTGGAAGAGCCCTGGGAAGTGACACATTGTCTTCAAATTAGTCATGATTCTGCCTACCAAATCATCCATGACAGACTTAGATTCCATAAAGTCTGTGCAAGTTGAGTCCCAAAACAACTCACAAAGTTGCATATGCAACAGCGTTTGGACATCTTCCAAAAATTTTAATCGCTATGGTAATAAACTTGATATCTTCTTAGTCGCCTACCTCTACCCACCATGATTATCATGGCCTGTACCACGTGTACTAGGGATAAGCAAAAAAAAAACATCTTCTTAAAAAGAATTGTCACTGGTGATTAAACATGGATTCATCAAGGTTGGCACAAGTAAATATTTCAAAAGCTATTTTAAAAAACAAAGAAATAAGTAATTAATAGAATTAATACATCTTTAGTTGAACACCTTCTATAAACTACATATTATCCGTTTTTTTATTATTATTATCCCTAGTACACGTGTTACAGGCCATGATAATCTTGGTAGGTCGTTAGCAACGCTTTTACTGTAAGTGCACCACATGTCTACACATGTGAAAAGCAGTTCGACTTTGCACTTACAAATATGCCAGAGCCCCATTTAGTTACTTGCACTCGCTGGTGGGGTTGGACTTTTGCAAGACTCGGGGGCCATTGGAGCATTTTTTAATTATAAAAAAAGTTTCCAACGCGGGATTCGATCCCGGTTCGTAGTGGTCTAAAACAAATGGTTGAGACCACTCTTCCATCTACCACTTAGATTATTCATCTAATGAATCAAACTGCCATTCTTTCACAAGCTCTCTATTCCAAACACAGTGTTGTTGGAATATAAATAACTTTATATTATGATGCATTAGATTGCCATCTGTTATGAATATTCGAAACCATTATAGACGCGTATGATTCTTTTAAAAATAAAACAATTTCTACTGTCCTTACTGCAATGGAATAATTAATAGAAGTGCCTGAGCTCATCAGTAGTGAACCCTCCTAGCGGTTTCGCCATTTAAAAAAAAAAGGTAGATTAAACTGGCGAAATCTCTAGAAGGGTTCCCCACCGATGAGCCAGGCCCTCCCATTAAGTTTTCCATTGCAGTAAGGGCAGTAGAAATTGTTTTATTTTTTTAAAAAATCTTTGAAATAGTTTCGAATTTTGATAACAGATGGCGCGCTAGTGCATCATATTATAAATGTTTTAATAGAAGACACAAAATGATATTTGCGGAAGAGCGATTGCTCGAAGCATATTATATATTTATAATTGTATGTAATTCCACTGTCCTCAAAGCTTATGTCCATAGTTCTTCTAAAATACCCATTCCAAGAGTCTACCATCAGTATCACTATAAAAGGAAGTTACAAAAATGCAATATAACAGCGGTATGGTAGATTAAACTGGCGAAACCGCTGGGAGGGTTCACCACTGATGAGCCAGGCACTCCTATTAATTTTTCCATTGCAGTAAGGGCAGTAGAAATTGTTTTATTTTTAAAAGAATCTTACGCGTCTATAATAGTTTCTAATTTTGATAAATAACTTTAACAAAGAATAAATATAATTAATAATTGTGATGAATTATAAAATAGAATTTCGCTCTATTGATTAAACATATTATCTAGATTATGAAAAAGGCATCTCCTTATCGTGCAACTGAAAGTTGCTGATGGCTTGCCCCATCTATCGGAATAAATATCAACTATTCTCGTTGATTTTTAATTATTCCAGAATTGGCCAAATACCCATTCTTGATTAATCAAGAAAAGCTAACCATGTACGCGTTTCGGGCTGTTGGCCCTCGTCAGCGTGGTGCAAGCTGTACCTCAACGACCAAAAAAATTGGTCCTTCAGGCATCTTGAAAAAATCATGAAACGGGTAGTTAAGGCCAGAATTGCGTGAGACCGCGACACAATGTGAAACAATAGTACAAATGTGATTTATGCACCTTATCCCTGTACAATATCACATTTGTACTATTTTTTCATATTATCTAGAGTTCCAAATTATCTGTTTGTTATAAAGATATGGAATTACCAAACAAATAACTTCATAAGAACCATCAAATATTGAATTGATTTGATAAAATAATCCCTTGAATCAATATTAAAATAAATACATTTGAGGTTTCCAGGGAAATGTGTTTCTTTTTTATATATTTTTCATTTATACAAATCTCTCAAGCTTTCGGCCAATAAAGCCCTTCTACAGAAGAAAATATTTTACATAAAATGCGATTTAAACTATTTTCCCCTTTAGAAAGGTTTTATTGCCCGAAAGCTTGAGAAATTTGTAAATATATATATATATGTAGAGACAAAGGTCGCCTCTCCCGTCAAAATAGACGTCAAAACTAGACACCATCTATTGACCGTCGCCGCAAAATAGCGGCCTCGGGTCGGTGACAAAGCCACAACACCAGCTTTGGCAAACTGAGAAACGTCCACCTAGAGACCATGGTTTCAGGCTAGTGACCCTCGTCAGTCCAGGGCGGACTTTATTCCATGAGATCCACACGGGATCTCATGGAATTTTGACAATCTGCCAAAGAGGTGTTTAGCTGGCAAAGTGGCTGGTCCAAATCTGAAGATTGAAGATGGAGCAACCCATAATAATCTGAATAATAAAAATATTTATAAATCCAATATATGCATATTTTCTAGATATATATATATCATAATTTGCATAATACCCAAGAGGTGTAATTTCTTTTCGCCAAAATAAATATGTTAAACTGTAAATATGTTAGGCTTGTGTTAAAATGTAAAGACAAATTCATCCATCTATAAATACACTGTACAAAATAAACGTGGGAGCCAGCGCGGGCGAATGCTACGGCACTCCGGGTGCGCGCTCACTTGGCTGGAACTGTTCTTTGAAGTTTAAATGCATAACGGTTTCACCCTTCCATTCGATCACGACATATATATATATATATATATTTAAAAAGAACTTTTCCATGGAGGCCTAATGTTTTTATTTTATTAAATTAATTATTGAACAAATTCCGCGACTATTATATTTATTTGATCTATTACCAGCTTTGTGATAAGAATTAGAAATATCATATTTCATAGAGTATTTGAAACAGGGTGACCGAGCAACAGCAGACCAATCCGTGACTTTAATATTGTAACAAAGTATTTATTAATTTTTTTTTTATTATTTTTATTAACAGAGTGGTCATTTTTATGTTTATATTTTGCTACTCTGTAAATTTCCCTCGTGGCTTATCTTTTGTTTACCATTCATAGTTTTGTTCTTGCCTGAAATAAATTGCTTTCTCATCCTGAAGTTTGTCTTACCTAATTTTCCACGTGGCAATATTTATTTTTTTCGTATTACCAACATATTAATAAGAATTAAAAATATCATATTTCATAGAGTATTTGAAACAGGGTGACCGAGCAAGGAAAGTGATCCATCAAAGAAGGTTGTGCATCTTTGATTTAACAGCAGACCAATCCGCGACTTTTATATTTATTTTTTCGTATTACCAGCTTTTTCATTGACAAAAAGTTACTTTTACGGGTCATCACACCCAAAAAGAATATACTAGGGCCTAAAGTAAATGTAACTCAATACTAAATAAAATCGTAGACTCAAGAGTACAACTACAAGAAGGAAGTAAATAAAACTCACGATTGGTAAAATAAAAACAAAACAGTACTTATCTTTATTGTAGCGTTGGTAGGGATCGGACTCGGGTCACACCGGGATGCGAAGAGATCCCCAGACACGGAAAAATCACGTAGAAAAACACTTTAAGCGTCTCCACAACAATTCTCCTCGCTCTGGGCCCCCCTCGCATTCCCTTAGTCCCCTCTTATATACAAACATAGCCACATTCGTCCAATGAGAAGGCGTAAGAGATTGGTTCACTAACAAACGAAGACAACATTCTTCCCGCTAAAAACTGATCAGAAAAACTGAAAATGTTTGTCAATATAATTTGACGTCATAAAAAATAGGAATATCATATTTCATAGAGTATTTGAAACAGGGTGACCGAGCAAGAAAAGTGATCCATCAAAGAAGGTGGTGCATCTTTGATTTAACAGCAGACCATGAAAGTTTGATGGCCCCAGGGGAAAGGGTGGATCCTGCTCTCATTACCACCTCTAGGCCTAAAGGCCAATTCCCGCCAATTTTACATGGCGGCGGCATCCCCAATTTAACGCCAAAAGATCACTAAAGCGCCACCTCACGCAAGCCATCAAATATTGAATAGCCACGCATTAATATCTGCATCAATATTTTGAAGGATTCTTCACGAATAAAAAGGGGGCGATAAGCTAATTCGATTATCTCTATCATTTATTTATAATGCCATAATAACCGCATCCATAAATTAAATATTATTGATGCTATATTAATTGTTTTATTAACTATTAGTTGCATTAATTATTTTCATTTCCCTTTTTATTTTGTTGGGAAGCCCCCTTTATATTTATTATCGCTTATATTTAAGTATTTATGTCAGCTATTAATGTAATATATAAGGTTATCCTAAAAGTTTGTGCTTTTCTTAAAACGTTATTTTTTTATTATTTGACAAATAATATTATTACGGCGAATACATAAAAATAATACAAAATACAATTACTTTATACATAATGCAAAGATTTTATACATAACGGCGAATAATATTATTACGGCGAATACATAATAATACAAAATACAATTACTTTATACATAATACATCGTAACATAATTCAAAGATATTATACATAACGTAGAATAACATTATTACGGCGAATACCTAATAATACAAAATACAATTACTTTATACATAATACAAAGACATTATACATAACGGCGAATAATATTGGTATTTCAATTTTTTGCAAGTGTTTACGAACTTTTGGGACAACCATGTAATATAATGTTTCGTCTGTTCCTAATTTTAAGACATATATATAGAACGACATTTGAAAATTATACCGCAAATTTTTCTTTTGAACGAAAAATCGAAATTTATTTAAAAGAGAAATAACGATTATTTCTAACCTTAGGGATAAAGTATGATAGGATGAATTGTGAAGAGTAATGATAAACGAAAAAATAAAGTGTCCAATGGATGGGAATAATTTCGATTTTTCGTTCAAAAGAAACATTTGCGGTATAATTGTCAAATTTCGTTCTACAATCATAAGCCGCATTATATTGTATTATAAAAATACATATATATGATTAGAATTAAAACAACGCTAATCTTACTATTCATCATAGAAGAAGGAACACAAGTTTATGGAGAATAGATTCTTTATAAAAATAAGTTCTATCTATAAAGAAGTTCATCTCCCCCAATTCTGTTTTTCTTCTACATTATTAGAATATTATATTTTTATTTAATCCCACACACACAACACAATGCCAAAATATAATCGATTAGCGAAAAATAATTAAACAGCCCTCATATAAATATTTTTAAATGTATCAATATATTTTGATCGTTTGTTATAATTTGTTAGGTTTTACTAAGATTCACCTCTTATTTATCAACTAAACCCCATTCATATTGAAATTCTGCTACGGATCTTGGTAATATCAACTAGAAAACCTTATTAATATTCATATTGTAGCGTAGAAATCAGGTCTTTTTATATCTGGAGATGTGAAAGTATTTATTGATAACGTCACCACGACAAGTCGACAATTATTAACAAATCAACCCCAAACTATCTACAGCTAGAGAATATTATTTATTTAAGTAACCCAGGTTCCTGGAGCGTACAGAAGTCGCCAACTACCCGGGAGAGAATATTGAACAAGCAAGCAAAGAAATATTTTAAAGATGATTTTACAAATACAGAGTAATATATATTTTTATAATCTGTTGAATATTTTCATTGAATAATTCTAAATTAAATAATAAATTATTACTTCACCACAATATTTTTATTTAATCTCTCAATATCGCGCGAAAAATAACCGATTATCGAAAAATAATTAAACAGCCCTCATATAAATATTTTAAATAGATAAATACATTTTGATCGTTTGTTATAATTCCTTAGGTTTTGCTAAGATTCACCTAATGCAATTATTTATCAACTAAACCTCATTCATATTGAAATTCTGCTACGGATCTTGGTAAGATTAACTAGAAACCCTTATTTCTATTCATTTATGAAACAGGCTCGATTTTATTTCTAAACAAAAAATAATTCATTTAATACTACTAGATATTAGATAATAAAAAGGCATATACAGTTAAACCTGTCTATAGCGCCCCCTCTTGGGACTCACCAAAAAAGGGTGCTAAAGAGAGGGGGTGCTATAGACAGCTCACTTTTAATGTAAATCGCATCGTACTACGTATTTAAAATCGGGCGTTATAGAGAGGGGGCGCTATAGACAGGTTTAACTGTATTGGATTGAATAAAATATTTATTTGCCAATATTTCGTTTGGCTAAACGCCAACCTTTATCAAGGCATTGCATTTTTGTATAAGCAAACTCAGCGGCGCATAGTTAGAAATTACCCAACCAAAATATTGGCAAATAAATATTTTATTCAATACAATATATGCCTTTTTATTATCTAATGATATAAGTATGGATTTCTCTATTTTCAGAACTACTAGATATAACGTGAATTCTTCCGATTTCAAAATCCCATTTTATATTCATATCAAAAGACACACAACTCTATTTGATGACAGTAAACGTTTTCAAGTATCACATCTCTTGGAAAAATATATATACGAAAAAATATTGCTATTCAGAAAAAAAAAAGGCAAAAAACGGTCCAGGTTTAAAAAAAGAGAAGAGCTAAGGGAAAAGACAGGTAAATAATCTGTTGGATTTCCTGAGAGAATGTGCCATCTTACAGATGAGATTCTATTCCACATATTGTGGGACAATTACCTAGGCGACATTAGTTGAGGGGTCATTTGCCTGAAAGGTTTTCCATCTTGTTTGAGGGGGAGGAGGGGTGTAGGATTGGGGATCTCGTTGCGTTAATGGTCACATTATCTCAATTAACTTCCTAAATGGCTTGTTGATGATGGAATCTGTCATCTCCTTAGATTCATTCAATTGTGGTAGCGATGGTTGTGTTTTCTTTATCTTCCAATCTTCGGTTTCACCTATCGAGAAATACAATTTATTTGTTCAAATGTAGCAATTTAAATCACGGCCTCAAATAACCTGGCTACAATGCGATATTTATAACTAATATTTTATGTATAAACAAAGTCTTTATAAGTAATAATTATCTATAATTCAGCTATCTCTCAATCTCTCTCTTTATAATTATCAAGTTTGCATAACCAATAGGACTTTATAACTTATACAAGGTGTCCCATTTTTAAATTAGCGATTTTGCAACGCTTTAGCTCGCCAAAGAAACACGCGATTCGCGTGCTGTTATATTTATTCGAAAGAACAAGCATTGATTTGTATTTCATTAAAAAAAAAACATTTTTTAAAAATTCTCAATGCCAAAATTATAAGTTATTTTGTAAAATGTTACGTTCTCAAACTTTCCAGAGACCTTCTAAGAGCAGTTTTAAGCAAACCAAAAGCACAAAAATCCATAGGGACAAAGTCTTGAGATTATGCAGGGATATGCTTAAAATGTATGTATGAAATGCCGGTTTCATCTCTCTTTTAGTCCAGGTATTGACGTGTTGAACGTGATGTATGACTTGTGGCTTTATCCTGGTGCAGCCAACACGGATCTTGAGTCTCTTGGATACAAACAAGGGACCCCATTGTCGAATAATGGGTCAAAGACAAGTCTTTGGTAGATTTACAAATTCATCTTGACATTTGGGTCCACCTTCTTTATTAGAAATTTCCCATTGTAGCAGAAACCTGCAACAATCATGAAGCCCTTTGAGAAACTTTCCTTGCATTGCTTGACCCAGTTCTGAAAGGTGTTTATTTGAGAGTTCGCGTAGTAAATGGCACGGGGTTAGTTGCTATCACTGAGTTAAACCCAGGTCTCGTCCAGTGTAACAACATTCTTCCATTTTTCACCTGCCAGGTACTTTTCATAAAAGGCCCTGCTGCATATCTTTCGTTCTTCAATATGGTGCGGCTTTAGGACATGAACTTTCGCCTTTTTACGTATTTTTAAGCCGATTCTTTCACTAATAATACAGTAACGGTAAAAAGTGGTACATTGGTTATTGTGGAAATGTTCCTTTGAGAAGGTGGATTCTCTCTGATAACCATTTCCTTTCTTTTTCTTTCGGTTGGAGTTATAGGTTTCTTCAGACTCTTTTTTTCAGAGGAATTATTTTGGCTTAATTTCATAGATATCAAAATTTTATCTATTTTCCTTTATTATGTAACTGATTGTGAACTTAGTAACATATCAATATTCTTTTCTTTCATTATTTTAATAATTTGGGTAAACGAGTATTTCTCCTCGGAAAGTTTGAAAACGTAACTTTTTACAAATTCGTTTATAATTTTAGGCATTTCGAATATATAAAAATAGTTTTTTTTATATGAAATATAAATCAATGCTTGTTTTTGTTTTCGAATAAATATAATATCACGCGAATCGCGTGCTTCTTTCGCGAGCTATAGCGTTGCAAAAACGTTATTTTCAAAATGGAACACCCTCTGTGTAACGGAACTCGCTTCATAAGATAGAGAAACCCGAATTATAACACACATTCAAATGATATTATACAAAGGATTGTTATTTTTAAAAATAACAGTAAATTATATCTATATTAATAAAATGCAAATTTCATAAGTGGTGTTCGCTAAAAACTTTCGTTACAATGCATCAATTTCGACCAAATTTTCAACATTTATGTAAAACGAGATGGAGCAGGTTTTGCTTAACATCAAAATATTTTTCCTAACTTTAACATGCGTAACTTCGCTGTTATCGATTAAATACAAAAAAAAATATAAACAGAGTTAATTTTATTTATATATAAATACAAAAAAAAAATTCAGCAATTCATTCAACTCAATCTAAAAAAATATTCAAAACAAGCAATTTTAAGATAACACCATATGTAAAACAGTTGGCCAAGAAAACAACAACGATATTACATCTTCTCACATATTCACACACAATCTTGATTAATAATTAAAACTAATCTTTAACATTGTTTATTATACTTCATAATATATAATATTCGTTAGGCAAACTTTCACTCGGATAAAACCCGGGCGAAGCCGGGTACACATCCGCTAGTATAAATATATAATTGCGGCCTGGAACTACCTGGTTACCTGGTTCACCTCAGCAAACTGCCCCCCCCCCCCCCCCCCCCCATGACTAGACTTCTCCTCTAGACTGTGGCTGTACAGCCCGGGTAGTTGGCGTTTTACGCTCCAAGAGCCCTGGTTACCTCTATTTTCTCTCTCTCTCTATAAATAAACCTGAGTAATAAAATAATTATGTAAATAGAAAATTAACCACGCTACAATAAAAATATCAAATTACCTCCGTACTTTTGTGTGAGAGAAAGAACGTGAATGAAGATTTACTTTTAAAAACCTGTTAACGTCGTGTTTTCGATAACAATTTTCTACGAGAAAAATAAACACAGGTCGAGAGATGATCTTCTCTATAGTGTAACGTAGAAACCTAGGAAATACAAACTTCAGGATGACACAGCAATTTATTTAATGTACAAGCACAAACTAAAATAGATAAAATACAGGAGAATCAATGAGGGAAGTTCACACAGAGTAATAAAATATATAAACATTAAAATTAATAATCTGTACATCAAATAATAAATACAATATAATACACTGCGGCCTGTGATTGTAAAACGACACTAGTGGACATGGCATCTGCCCGGAAAGCGGAACATTGTGGGTTCGATTCCCATCCCTGGACACTTTTATTTTTCCGTTCGTCATTACTCTTCATAATTCATCCTTTCATACCTCATCCAAAAAGGATAGAAATAGTCGATATTTCACCTTGAAATAAAATTTTGATTTTTCGTTAAAAAGAAACTCATACGGTGAAACTTCAAGTGTCGTTTTAAAAATAATACTTTGCTGCAATATATAAAGATGCTCTTCTCCATGACCTGTGTTACGTCTATAGAGACTAGTGAGATTATTATTGTCTTAATTTCCTACAGTACTTATCACATTTACGCTTGTAGGAAACTGATGGTTCATCAGTGGGGAATCTCCATGTTGTTTGATACCAGTTCAAACTACCAGACCACCCTAGCATTCTGTTAGATTAAACTGGTAACCGCTAGATTTCACCAATCCTTCCTGTATTTCTTCCATTGCAATAACGACCGTTGACTTTGTTTTTGTTATTAATTGAGAAAAGAAGTGGAGATAACAGTTTAAATTATCATTAAAAACTATATATATAATGTTGAATATATGAATTCAATTTTAGAGAGAGACTTTAATATTTTATAAAATATTATTTAATAATTATTTCTTTTAAATGTTTTAAAATATATATATATGTAATATATGATCCAAAGTTATTACACTGCAATATTTGATGGATTACACTGTTGTAGAATCCTGTCGACTTATCCGTTCTGTGACAATATCGTTGCGGAATTTCTTGTTGTTCGATTTGAATGGTGAGGATTGGTTGAAACGCAGTCGTTGAGTGGTAAGTGAAGCACACAGTTAGGAATAATCAGGACACATGATGGGGTTTGAAAATAAAAGGCAACTGGGTTGGAGGAAAGACAGCTTGAGAAGAGCGGAGCGATTTGGATTGTTAATTATCTGATCACATGGCGGTGATTGAACTTAGCTGTGGGATGAGCAGAGGGAGAGAGGCCTCGAGAGTAGATGTCACCTCTTTGGGAGCCAAAGCACAACTGTCCGAACTCGGCGAGAGCCAGTGAACAACTGCCTATTCTTGCTTTTCGATTTAACACCAAGACTCCTCTGATTGGTTGAGAGATGATCACATGATCTTTTCCTATTGGTCGACCTATTTAGGTGCTGTCTTCTGATTGGCCCGCGGCTCTCTTTGGTGAAAGATATGGCCTGCCTGATATATCCGATTTCGTCAGGAAGTGTTGGGTAGCTTGACGCTTATAACTTCGACGGATATTAGATACGTCCTGTCTTTGCCGGAAATATTGGGTGTTAGCTTTAACATTTATAACTTCTGGTCACCAGATACATCCTGCTTTGTCAGGAAGTATTGAGTGCTTCTTGACTAATATAACTTCTGCGGTCACTAGATACGTCCTGTTTTGCCAGGAAGTGTTGGTTTAAACTTAGCTCGCAGGGTTCCCGGGGTCAGAAGGTTAACTGCGACGTTATTAATAAATATGTTCTCCTCTAGATCTACTTCCTATGTCTTTTGTTACTTTCTTTCCTCCAGTTACCTTATCTTTTATTAAATCTTTGAAAATCATACATGGTACATACATAGTGGGTCGGGGTTGCATTTAATTATATACAAATTATGACAGATGCGCCCCCCTACATGTGAAGAATTCAAGAAGGGGTTAGCCTGAGAGAATTCTGTAAAGTGAAAAATAATTTTGTGGGAAAATTAGTTGTGGGTATTGAGGGGCTATATACAAGCATTGCTGGTGATATAAAAGTAAAATAGAATGGTGTTGATGATATAGGTTGAGTATAATTAATAGAAATCAAAAATTTTTAATTGTAAGAAATCAATGAATGCTATGGTACATAGTGGGCTAAAAAGAAAGGAAAATGCGCCTAAACGAATTCTACTCGAGATAAGAAATGAAATCGAGGGAGTTCTATTAAGGCTTTTGAAATCAAAGTAAAAATAATATAAAAATAGTTGAATGAAATCAAAATTGAATGTGTTTGGTTGAAAAAAAAATTGTTTTGTTGCATGGTGATAAGGGAAAATGCCTAGTTACTTTTTTGCTCGAATTTTGGAAAAGAATTCGAGGAAATTTCATAAGGTCTTTTGAGAAATCAAAGTAAAATAAAAAGTTGAAAGAAATCAAAGTGAATGCTTGATGCATGGTGGAAAAAAAAAAAGGAAAAATGCCTAACCATATTCTCGCTCGAAATTGGGAATGGAAAACGAGGGATTTTTATTAGGGCTTTTGAGAAATCAAAAAATAATTAAAAATAAAAAGTTGGAGGAAATCAAAAAATAATATAAAAGTTGGGAGAAATCAAAGTAAATGCTTGGTTGCATGGTGAAAAAGGATAGAGGAAAAAAAAATGTTTTTGTAAATCAAAATGAAATATAATATCCAATTTTGAAAGAAAACCAATGAGTTTTTGTTGATTGGAAACTATGATAACATAACTAAGTGGTAAATATATGATAATTAATGATTAAAAGTGATGTTAAGTTGAGTAAATTGATAAATTGATTAAATATTTACATTTTTAATTGAGAGAAAATAATGAAAATGATTAATATGAAAAATAAGGTGTATTGTTTTGAACCCTTTTGTGTATCTACATGCCCTATAAATGTTTTAATTGCTCAATTATGCCCTATATTTTTTTATCTTTGTGTGTGTTGTGAAAAATGTTAGAAGTCTGTAAAGTAATTGATTTGTTTATAATAGGGATGGGAACTCATTTAGATGTGTGTCGTCTTGTGGGTGTGGAATTGGGTTGTAAAAAATCGATATGTAGTTCGAATTGGGATCCAAGACTGGCGATATAGAGAGAGGAATCTGTGCGGGGAGCGGTGACCTAATTTTACGTGTTGGCAGAAGAGGGGTCCGAAGTAATTGGAGATCGGAAACGAGGCGCTCCCTTTTGTTTGCATAGGCCGAATTTATCGCCGCGGACTACACTTCCTGTCGCGGTGTCTCAAAATTCACTCTTCCTTCCGCTTATTTATTTTTTGGTGCGGCTCAGATCTTGTTTTTGGAGTGTGACTTCTCCGACATTGGTTGGTTATCTTTCAGTTACTTCTATCTCTTCGGAGTTTATTTAGATTTTCTGCGAAGATGGTTCCTAAAATTATGAGAAGTTTTATAAATGTTTGTCCACAATGAAAAATTGCTTGTCCAAAATTAAAAACTGCCTCTTGTAGTTCGAAAATTTTATGAGCGGACATGGTATAGATAAATAAATAATTAAGGAATAAAATTGGGATACATTTGTATGGTAGAACTAACAAACAAAGGATGAAAATCAGATGAAAAATAGGGTATTGCCCCATGTTCCTCCAAATTTTTGTAAATGGGGACTCTGAAATATTTGCCTGAACCTTATTAATTGTAGAATTTAAATGATTGGTAGGTTCGCAGTTCTCTTGTTTGATCGTTAATGGTTTTATTAGCGATATGTCGGTGGTAATTGATTTAGGTTGAGCTGTGTGATCGTTCTGACGTGGGTGGTGTAATTTTGGCATTGTTTGTGTTGTGTGTACGCTGTGCTTTATGTACGAATTCTGTTTTGCTTTGGGGCCTGTGTCGGTATTTTTACGTGAAGGTTGGTTGTATTCATCGATTCTTCTAGCGAATCGGCAGGTGGGGCAGGTTTTTACCTGTTTTGCGATGTCTTGTGTCATGTTCTGCCAATAATATTGTGACGAGATGAGTCTCGTCATCTTGGAGATGTTTGGGTGGTGGTGTTGTGTGTGTACGGACTTAAGAAGTCTGGTTGTAAGTGAACTTGGGACTATAGTTTTAAGTACTCCTTTCCGGGAGACGGTGCGCAGTTTATTGTGATCCATAGTCACGCGAGATTTTCCCGGTGGAGAAGACTGTTGGCTCTTTATGAATGGCGCATCTAGAAAGCCACAAAATGGGATATGAGTTACAACGCCCGTTTCATATTGTTGTACTCCATTTATGCTACGGACCTCATATTCGTATCTTGACAGTCTTAACCTCCATCGAAACAATCTGCCTGACGGGGCTTTGATCTCTTTCAACCACTGCAATGCAGGATGGTCAGAAAGTATTGTAAACTTTCTGCCCATTAGACAGGCGCGGAAGTTATCCACACTTTCCACAATGGCTAGGCATTGTAGTTCCAAGTCTGAATAATTTCGCTCGTGACCACGCAGAGAGCGGCTGAAATGTTGAACTGGGTATGTCTTCCCATCAGGGTAGACTTGTTTAAGAATGCCTGCAATGCCGAATGTTGAGGTGTTACAGTACACCTGGCATGGCAGACCTTCTTGGTAAAGGTATAATGTGGGGTGTGTGGTAAGGCTTTCTTTCAGGTTAGTGAACGCTTTCTGGCATTCGTCACTCCAGACCCACACGACATCCTTTTTTAGAAGGTTGACAAGTGGCGTCCGCAAGCGGGCGTGGTCCGGAATGAACTCTTTATAGGCGTTCACAGCTTTTAGGAAAGATCGCAATGTTTTTCGATTGTGTGGTTGTTTGGTGGCGTGAATTTTTTCTATGTTTTGTGTAGACGGGATGATTGTATTATTCTTAACGGTTGTTCATGCGCTTGTTTGTTGTTGTTGTCTTTTGGCGCGCGTGTTGCGTTTGTTGTGCGGATTGTGCGTGTTTGTTGCGTGGTGACGTATGGGTGCGTGTATGTTGTGAGGTACATTTGCGTGATTATGACGTGGCGACGTATGGTCATGCATGGATTTTGTGTGGTAAGTGGGTGAGCTGTGTCGGTGTACGGACACTTTTTTGGGCATTATTGGAATTGTAGGTTGAAGCCGTAGTGGCTTTATGTGTTGTGGGCATATAGTACTGGTAATTGGGTTGAGTGAAAAGTTGCGTGGTGTGAGATTAGAATGGTGGCATGTAAATATTTGGGGTTTTGGCAATGAATGCAGGCAAGGGTTTCCATGTGAGAAAGCCTTGTGTGCTGTACGAGCCCTTTGGGACAGGTTTTGGTCTAGCCCGGGTTGTCCGGGTCATTCGTCCAGTATATATATAAAAATCAATGTTTGTATGTTTGTTTGTTTGTATGTTTGTTTGCTTGTATGTTTGTTTGCTTGTATGTCCGGTATACAAATTCGCATTAGTTCACTAATTCAAACCAAAATTTCCATACATAGGTAAAAAAAATACGGGGAAGACGATAGGCTATTTTAAAAAATATATAAATCAATTATTAAAACTATATATTCAAATTATTCTACTTAGCTCACGAACAGCGCCCTCTATCAAAGATTAGATTAAATTATGCTGATGCAAACAAATAGATAATGCTAATAACAAACAATTATAAAAAAAATCTTATCTAAATATATATCACTCGGGTAGATATGCACACGGGTCAATCCCGGGGCGAAGCCCGGGTCACCCGTCTAGTATGATATATAAACTATTAATCTCTCTTTTATTTTAAATTTAAAAAAATAGTAGAGAGAGAGAGAGAGAAGCTCATTTTATATAGAAAAGAATAATTGTGCTAAATAGTTAATTTTATTATATTTCCTTTGTTAAATTTTAAATATTGTTGCACCATCCTGGGGCTTCATGTCAATATTCGATAGTTCCATATCAATATTTTATAAGTCAGACCAGAACATAGAGTAATCATAAAACAAAGTTATTTTAACACAAGGAAAGTATTTACATTTATTTTCTATCTTAAACTGAGAGAGATATCTAAACAAAATATTTACAAATAAAATGCTGACGTCACGTGACTGATGATGATAAACTAACCAGGTCACCACAGATTTATTCTTTGACTATATCTACAAAATAGGCGCTTTAAAATATTATTGTTGGTCGCTCTTGACATGAATCCTGCCAAGAAGAAAAAGAAGGCCTACAAGCCTACAACCCGCATCGTGAACGTCGCCGACCTGGAGAGGGAAGATGAGATGGTGATCTCACGCAACTGCAGCATCCTGAGCTCCATTGGCCATCCTGCCCTGAAATCCCTGCATGAGGACCTGATCCGCTACATCGCCTCGCGGACTGAAATGATCAAGGCCCTCGCTACCAATGTAGAGAACCTCACTGACACCCTCGAGTCCTTCGCAGAGTTGGACGAAATTGAGGAGGCCAACAAGCCCAAGACTGCTTGCCGCGGCACTCAAACCTGCCCTGCTCCTTCCTGCAATGAAACCAGCTCCCAGACTGACCCAATCAAGCCCGCCACTCCTGCTCCTGCTGCTCTCCCTGTCAAGAAGCCTGCCTCCTCCCTGCCTGCTCCTGCTCCAACCAAAAGGAAGCAGTCTGAAGCTCCCAACCCGCCTGCAAAGAGGACAAACCTGAATGGTCCTTCAAAACCTGTGCCTTCCCACGTCTCCAAGCCTGCGGCCGCCCAAGTGATCCTTCATGGAGAAAAATCGGCGGCCCACACAGTGGTCATCTCAGATGACCCACAGGCTGACCCAAGGGAGATGCTGAAAACAGTCCGCGCTGCTCACACTCTCCCCCAAGGCGTTTGGGCCTCCCTGCGCACCAAGGGGAAGCTGGTCCTCCATTCCAGCAATCCTGACACCATCCCTGAGGTTACAACCTCCCTGGCCAGCAAGTTGAATGGAATGAAGGTCCGCCAGCAGAAGGAGATCCTGCCACGGATCTGCCTCTTCAAAGTGGATGAGGAGACATCCAACTCCACAATTGAGGAGACCTTCCTGGAAACCGCTGCTGTTAGAAAACTTCCTGGGGACAAGGTGGTGCGCGTGGCGCACCGTTCTGCACCCAGAAACGGGACCTGCACCGCCTTCATCGAGGTGGACCTCAAGACCTTTAGAGCCCTGGGCGTTCGCGGGAGGATCGTGGTGGATGCAGTAATCCTCAACTTCGAGGAGTCCATCCGCGCCCGCGTCTGCTTCCGCTGTTGTGGCTTCGGCCACAACTCTGCCCAATGCACCAGAGCTCCTAAGTGCTTCCACTGCGGTGAAGACGGCCATGAAGGCCGAACCTGCCCATCCATTGCTGACCAGCGCACCTCCAAATGTGCCAACTGCTGCTCCCAGGGCCTTCCTGACAAGCACGAGGCGAGAGCCTCAAGCTGCCCCATCCTGAAGTCTAGGGCCCTCAAGTTCTAGGCTTCAAGGACCTTCTGCCTCCATTTCCATCTGCCACTTCTCCTGGATTCCTGGCCTATTCAACGCACCCGCCTCACTGCACCCTGGCGCTATTCCCCTGCTTGCCCAACGTTTCCACCACCCCTGCGAGACATCTCCTGCTTCCACATCCTAGGGTCCCTTGCCACCTGACATCGATTTTGGGCTCAAAAATCATAACTTTTGGTTAGTAGCCCGTAAATAAAGATATTTTCTCTCTCTTAAAATATTATTTTCAAAAATCATTCATTTTGGTTAGCAGCCCCGTAAAATAAAGATATTTTCTCTCTTAAAATATTATTTAAAATTAAATTTAAAAAATATTTGAAAATATAATATCAAAGCGTTATATAAATATGAATAAAATTTAATGTAATTTTTAAATAACATTTTTAGAAATACCTAAAAAAATAAAATATATAGTTTATTTATTTTCAAACGAATAAGTAATAAATATTATCCTATTAGAAACATAAAATCCTAAAGACGAACTAACTGCCCCTTTTATCCAGATACTAATTGGTGTTTAAGCCTGTTAGCACATCCTCTTCTGTACAAAATAATTAATTTTATTAATTAACTCTGAGGCGTAATGAACTTAATTTCGTGGATGGATTGAATTTTAATGGTGCTGTGAAATATCGTCTTTTTCGTAAGAAATTAATTTCAACCTGTGTGACCAAACTTTAATTAGGATTCCGCTCTCTCTATGAAATGCAATTAATTATAAAACTTTAACTCGAAAATTTTATCAAATATTCATTTAATTTTAAACATATTCTATATTTTTCTGACTAATTTATCATAATGCCGCATGATAGGTACTAATTTTAATATGTTGAAGATATTAATCTACGATTTTAAATATTTCTTTTTGACCAGTACTTTTGTTTTGTTTTTGCTTTTTCTTAAAATGTTTTTTTTCTTCATTATTATTTGTTCTATATGCAAAGCTTTGTTTTTGAGACTTGAATAAACAAATTCAAGTTTATTATATTTTTGTGTGCTTTCAAAGTTAAAACACAACACAATATAATTAATATAGGAAAAGGCATCTCCTGATCGTGCAAGATTAATTTATTCACCTGATCCCAGTACAAGTTCACTTTTGTACTATTTGTTCACATAATTAATAAAGTTTTTTCACTAATAAGATAACATTTTAAATCTAAACGACAACATTTTTCATTTTACCATCAATATTCTACACTTTAATGACAACTTTTCATTTTAATAACAACCTTTTACACTTCAATAACATTTTCCTTTTTCATTGCTATTTACTATTTTATTCGAATTCTAAAACAATTTTTATATATACACTCGCCGGTCGTCTTTTTTTTTAAGGAGACGAAGCAATTTTGCTTATACTTTGTTATCTCGTATGTCTTCAATAAAGGTCACTTGTATTATATATCTTTCTGAGTTATTGTCTGATTTACCTGCTAAAAGGTACAACCTCTTTAAGTTTTTCCATGAGTGTAGGTTTTTCAAGTTTAAGAAAGTTTTTTATCATTTTAATAACCTTTAATATATTAATAAAATTTCATTTTAAGCGATTTTTTCGATTTAATTTCAAACTTTAAGAGTAATATGATTTTTTTCATTAATTTTTAATTGAAGCACGTTTATTATAAATGAAATTAGTTTTCTTTAGCACTCTCTGTTTTTCTATTCATGAAGAAATTGTGAAAAACCTTTTAAATTACAAAATATTTCCTCACAATGAGTTTCTTTTTATTTTAAATTGCTAGCTTTCAAGCGATAATCGCTCTTCAACGGGCTTAAAAAAATATCTGCTTTTGTTAAGGTAATTTATAATTTTAGAGCGCACATTTTTTATTTCAATAAGCACATTTTTTTAATTTTGATAAGGACATTTTTGCACATATATATGCATTAAAGGTTTTGCACTCTTAAGAAGCACATTTAAAAGTTTAATAACGATATTTATGCTATAATATTTACATTTTAGAGTTTAATACCGAATATTTCACGATTTAAAAACAAAATTTTGGTGTTTGACAACGGCAGGTCAAAGTTTAATATCTCAACGCTTAAATTCTTGAAACTACATTTAATGTAAAATAACAACCTTTTATATATACTCTAAAAATGAAACTATGACATTGATTAAATATATTTGGAAGTTTAAAAGTTATATTTTCGATTCAAATTGAAATTTTATTATTAATACCTTTATAATAAATAACCTTTATATTTATTTTATCCAATAAAACAATTTTAAGCTTAACACTTTGTTACGATATTATTAAGTTTTAATCATTTGTGATAAATGTGAAATAGTAAATAGAGCAAAATTAGATATAAAAAAAGTTGTGTTAAAATGCGAAAATTAATAAATTCGAAAGAAAATCGAAAGGATGGGGGAGGGGATATTTAACTAAAATTGTTGGTATATAATTACTAAATGTTATTTTTAAATGCTAAAATATTGGTATTTACATAAAATGTAGTTTAAAAACATTTATACACTTTGTGTATATATAATGCTGTTAAAGAATTGTTAAAATATAAAATAAAACCGAAAAATTAATTAAAATTAAAATGTTGCTCTTCAAGTGTGAAAAGTTGTCATTAAAGTGTTGAAATTTTTATTAAAGTGGGAAAGGTTGTCTTAAAAGTGTAAAACATATATTGAATATATCGTTATTAATTAATTTTAATGATATATTTTCTCTTTATCTATAGTGAATATTTTAAATGTTTTATAGGAATATAAAATAGAGAATTTTTATGTCAATTTTATGTCAAATTTATTACGGTTCAATATACACTCGTATTAAGATGAATTAAACATTAACTATATTATTTTTGGACACCCTGTATTCTTATAGATGGCAGTAGTGTATTGGAAAGTTCAGTTGCCAAAATTACCTTTGTGGTCATTTTACTGCGTACCTCTTTTTATTTTCTTTCTGTTTATATTCTTTTTCTCAAGTACATTGTCCCTAAAGTACTTTTTCATTGATTCCTCACAATCATAGTTTTAAATCACTTGGTTAGCATAAAAAATAACAAAAAAAGAGATACATATTGGGGGAAAATGGAAAATACCTTCAACATAAACCGATCCCCAAGACTTTTACCATTATGACAAAGAAAAACAAAGGATTCTATGAAAATATGAAAGTACCTGCACATGTGAAATATAAATAACTATCCTCATATAGATTTTTTATTGTAAATACCAAGATTTATAAATAGAGATGTTGCTCTTGTTAAACGCGCAATACAAAAAAAATCAAATTTGACCTTAAACTCTTGTGATTTAGTCTGCTTATACCAGACTTATGAGGGCTTACAGCTTTAAACTCATATTTAAATATTACTTATTTATAGTTAATCTAAACAATAAAAAATAAACAATTCCACAATAACAATAATTGGATTGATTTTAAAATAGTTCTACTTCTTTACTTCCACGATAAACCGTAAGACATCCAAGTACAGAGACATCGGGCTAAAAAATGTAAACTTTGTAAGTATGTAAATACATTTATGATTTTTTTTAATTAAAAAGGCATATATTGGATCAAAATATCATTTATTTTACCAATATTTCAGTTGGCTGAACGCCAACCTTTATCAAAGTATTAAAGCATATTAATTTTGTCAACAACAAACTCAGCGCCACATAATTTACGAATTTGATGAACCCTTGTAAATAAACTTTGATTTCAAAAATGGTAATCTGAGGATTACTCTCTGTGAACTGCATCAAATAAAATTATCTTTTACCTGAAATGAACAAATTGTTTGATATTATACCAAACAACAAAAAGCATAAACAGATGCATAGAAATATCAGAAACATATAAAACAATATTAACAAATATTAGCCCTTAGATTTAAAATATGTAAAATATAGTTAAATATGTAAACACATTCTGTTACGTAATCTAATATGTAAATATCTCTATTATTATTATCTTTGTTAATTAAAACTCTATAAAATTAAATATGCAAAAAATCATTTTGTATAAAAATAGTATATATACGATGATACCGACGATATCGTGATACTCCTGTGGAAGGACTGATAGGTCTGAAAGCTAGAGAATAAAAAATTGAGCAAGAAACTTGGCCCTGGAGACTTTATTTTCTTTATAATATTATATTGTAGCAAGGTATTTATTATTTTATTAATAGATTGTTAATTTTGATGTTTATATATTTTATTACTCTGTAAAAACTTCCCTCGTTGCTTCTCTTGTATCTTATAAATGTTGTTTTTGTGCTTGCATTAAATAAATTGCTGTGTCATTCTGAAGTTTGTCTTTCCTAATTTTCTACGTAACAATATCATTTAAATATTAATTTTTATTCATTGACTATAATAATCTGTGGTTTTTGGAATATATTTAAGCTAATATAGATTTCTGAGAGGTGTAAGGTAATTTGAATAAATAATTGTTGTTAAAGAGATAAGTAATTTCTCCCAGAAAAACTAACTCAAATATATTTAGAAAGTTAATGTTTATTTAAATTATTTAATTTGTACCTTCAATAAAGGTGATCTTTATTTTAAAAGAGAGTAATATAATTACGATATACCCAACACAAACATCTAAATGAGAGAGATCTCATCAAACGGTTTCCTCAAATTTGACTAGCACACACTTGTCGACAATCTTTATAAAGACATATTTGTCGACATTAAAGACGTCATGTCGTGAGGTAATTGGTGACAGTAGGGGGCAAATTGCTGCTGTGACAGAAGAATGGCCTGGACTAAACGACGACTTGTTGGGTTTCATTTTGGGGGGGCTCCAGTCGTCTGACTCGTTAGTGACATCTTTTTGTCATCCGTTTCCTTCCTCAATACATTCAGGTGCTATCTCCCTTTCTTAACTTCCCCTCCTCGTTTTTTATGTAAGTGCTTTGAGGGGTTGTTTGATTTGAAAACATTTACCGATTAGAATATTTGGGCTAATACCAGTAATCGTTTTTTTAATGGCCAATTAAAATGCTTCCGCGAGCATGATGAAATCTTTGTCGTGACATAATCATTGACCAATAGGACAATATTTGCTATTTATTAATATTTGTACTGTAAATGTTAAGTCTGTTGTCTATATACCTATGTATTATGACGTTAAAAAGTTTCTTGGAGGGGCGTCTAAGAAATATTTTCGTCAAAACTTACCCTTTTTAAGTTTTCTCTTTGACTTGAGAGTTATAAATGATCCAACATGTGAATGCTGTCTAGATGTTGAAACACCAGAGTGTTGGCTTGCCCTCTGACTAACCAAATTGCACTTGCTTACTTTGACATAATGCCATCTTTCTGTATATACTCAATCTTATGACCACTTTGGCAAGTTTAGAGCAATTTGTACACAGATTTATAAATCACTACTAATTCATCGTGTAAATAATTGAATAAATATATATATATATATTTTGCTTATCCCTAGTACACGTGGTACAGGCCATGATAATCATGGTGGGTAGTTAGCGACTGCTTTTTACTGTAAGCGCACCACATGTTTACACATGCGAAAAGCAGTTCGACTTTGCACTTACAAATGTGCCAGAGCCCCGTTTGGTTACTTGCACTCGCTGGTGGGGTTGGACTTTTGCAAGAATGGGGGGGGGGGGCATTGGAGCATTTTTTTTTAACAGAAAAAAGTGTCCAATGCGGGAATCGAACCCGGGTCGTAGTGGTCGAAAACCAAACGGTTTAACCAGCCTTCCACCGACCCCCCAAGATATATATGTAAATAATTCTAATATAGCACTATAGTCTGATAGACTTCGTGCTTCTGTAATAATAAAATAAAAATTTCGTCAAAACTTATTATTAGTGATTTATTACCTGTTTTTAGATAATTTAATTTTATAATTAACAATTTTCTCTCCGTTGACAAGAAATTAAGAAGAAACTAGTTTTCAGAGAGTTCATGAATTGTGTTCTTCTGTTGTTCTGTACTAGAAATCTCAATTGTCTCCTATTTCTCCAAGTTGTCCTGAACACCAGGTTGGTTTCTAAGGATGACATAGCTCGAATTGAAGTCTTCTAACAATAGTTTAGATTTATTCTTGGCTTTCTGAGATCCTCTACTGTACATATTTCTGAGACTGATTCTCATTTCAATATTTTTTTCAAGAGGTAATTTATTGTCAAACATATTGTAGCGTAGATGTCAAGTCTTTGTATATCTGAAGATGTGAAAGTATGTATTGATGACGTCACCGTGACCAGTCAACAATTATTAACAAACCAACCAAACTATCTACAGCTAGAGAATATCGAGCAAGAAAGCTAGGGAATTAAATGATGATTTTCAAATATAAAATAATAAATCTGTTTCAAATATTTTCATTGAATAATTAAATTAAATAATAAATTATTTCTTCGCCACAATATTAAATGTAGAGATAGTAACTAAAAGCAGAATGATATTGAACACAAGGCTCGCATATGTATATTATATAATCTAAAATACAAATATATATATATATATTTTTAAAACATATATTTTATTTTTTCATTCATTGACTGTTCTGCATTTTTGACCATATATTCAAAAAAATATCACTTTAATTATTGTTGTTGTAAATATGTAAAGTGAACCCTACCTTTTCTAATGAAAATCACGAATATAGAATTCATTTTCTAAATTTTATATTACTGTGATATAAATAATTTTATATGTATATTTTTACTTCAAGAGATTCAAAATAAAAATCTGCTTGAAAGGTAAATAATAATTTTTATTTTTCCACGACTGCACCTCTTTTCAACAATCAAACACACAAAAAATTTCTAATCTATAACATGTATATATAAGGTTTAAGAATAATAACACACACACAATGATACATATGAGAGAGAAATAACGTTCAAATAATAAATATATGATTAAATTGATAAATATCAACAAATAAAGAACAAAAGAATCAGCACCTGTATTAAATTATACCCAATAAAGTATTATTTTGTCTTTGAATTAATCTCTTTCTTTCGATTCTATAAAATTTATTCTCTCAAAGTGGCCTGTACTTATTGTCCAATTTGTGGCTGTATTGGTATAATATTAGAAATCGATAAATATTGACCCAATAACCGTTCAATTTAGAACAAATATAAGCAATAGCAGCACCAAAAAAAGTTCCTAAAATCAAGAAAATAGATTTTAACTTATAAAAGGATTATAAGAAAAAAATAGAGGTTTTTAACATAATATCGTTTTATATATCCTTATTTTAAGAGTGTACCTATATCTTTTTGGATCTTTGCAATAATCTTCCATTAGCGACAAATCAGTGAAGATCTAATAAAAGAAAAGAGCGTAAATTGTGGGTCGGGAGTCCAATTATGACTTCATTAATTGCTTTCAACTGATTAAGTTCCTGAATCGATTGTGAGCGGATTAGAACCCCTGCATCTTGACATATTGCTTCCTTCACTGGTAGCGGAGAATTTCTGGTGGTTGAAGTCACTGGAAATACAGTAGAACCTCCCTTTAGCGGACACTTCTCTACAAAGGACAGTTTTCATTTGCAAAATTACCATTTTTACTATTTAGCAACTCTCCGGTAAGAGGACATCTCTCCCTAAAGGATACTTTGGTTCTGCAATTAGGTGTTGTCCTTTACAGGGAGGTTCTACTGTAGTAAATTGAAAGTCTGCATGTACCATCTAAGATCAGAAGGTTGACAAAAATGGAGTTCATATTTCTTGGTCCTAAGTATTTTAAAACATTTCCACCTCCTTCAATGCCTTCCTCTACTGAGGGTGGGCCACATGGTCTCTCCACATCTCCCTCTTTCAATGCCTTCCTCTACTGAGGGTGGGCCTCACGGTCTCTCCATATCTCCCTCCTTCAGTGCCTTCCTCTACTGAGTGTGCGCTACATGGCCTCTCCATATCTCCCTCCTTCAGTGCCTTCCTCTACTGAGTGTGCGCTACATGGTCTCTCCATATCTCCCTCCTTCAGTGCCTTCCTCTACTGAGTGTGCGCTACATGGCCTCTCCATATCTCCCTCCTTCAATGCCTTCCTCTACTGAGTGTGCGCTACATGGTCTCTCCATATCTCCCTCCTTCAGTGCCTTCCTCTACTGAGTGTGCGCTACATGGCCTCTCCATATCTCCCTCCTTCAGTGCCTTCCTCTACTGAGTGTGCGCTACATGGTCTCTCCATATCTCCCTCCTTCAGTGCCTTCCTCTACTGAGTGTGCGCTACATGGCCTCTCCATATCTCCCTCCTTCAATGCCTTCCTCTACTGAGTGTGCGCTACATGGTCTCTCCATATCTCCCTCCTTCAGTGCCTTCCTCTACTGAGTGTGCGCTACATGGTCTCTCCATATCTCCCTCCTTCAATGCCTTCCTCTACTGAGTGTGCGCTACATGGTCTCTCCATATCTTCCTCCTTCAGTGTCTTCCTCTACTGAGGGTGGGCCACATGGTCTCTCCATATCTCCCTCCTTCAGTGCCTTCCTCTACTGAGTGTGCGCTACATGGTCTCTCCATATCTCCCTCCTTCAGTGCCTTCCTCTACTGAGTGTGCGCTACATGGTCTCTCCATATCTTCCTCCTTCAGTGTCTTCCTCTACTGAGTGTGCGCTACATGGTCTCTCCATATCTTCCTCCTTCAGTGTCTTCCTCTACTGAGGGTGGGCCACATGGTCTCTCCATATCTCCCTCCTTCAGTGCCTTCCTCTACTGAGTGTGCGCTACATGGTCTCTCCATATCTCCCTCCTTCAGTGCCTTCCTCTACTGAGTGTGCGCTACATGGTCTCTCCATATCTCCCTCCTTCAATGCCTTCCTCTACTGAGTGTGCGCTACATGGTCTCTCCATATCTTCCTCCTTCAGTGTCTTCCTCTACTGAGGGTGGGCCACATGGTCTCTCCATATCTCCCTCCTTCAGTGCCTTCCTCTACTGAGTGTGCGCTACATGGTCTCTCCATATCTTCCTCCTTCAGTGTCTTCCTCTACTGAGGGTGGGCCACATGGTCTCTCCATATCTCCCTCCTTCAGTGCCTTCCTCTACTGAGTGTGCGCTACATGGTCTCTCCATATCTCCCTCCTTCAATGCCTTCCTCTACTGAGTGTGCGCTACATGGTCTCTCCATATCTTCCTCCTTCAGTGTCTTCCTCTACTGAGGGTGGGCCACATGGTCTCTCCATATCTTCCTCCTTCAGTGTCTTCCTCTACTGAGGGTGGGCCACATGGTCTCTCCATATCTTCCTCCTTCAGTGTCTTCCTCTACTGAGGGTGGGCCACATGGTCTCTCCATATCTTCCTCCTTCAGTGTCTTCCTCTACTGAGGGTGGGCCACATGGTCTCTCCATATCTCCTACCTTCAGTGCCTTCCTCTACGGAGTGTGCGCTACATGGTCTCTCCATATCTCCCTCCTTCAATGCCTTCCTCTACTGAGTGTGCGCTACATGGTCTCTCCATATCTCCCTCCTTCAATGCCTTCCTCTACTGAGTGTGCGCTACATGGTCTCTCCATATCTTCCTCCTTCAGTGTCTTCCTCTACTGAGGGTGGGCCACATGGTCTCTCCATATCTTCCTCCTTCAGTGTCTTCCTCTACTGAGGGTGGGCCACATGGTCTCTCCATATCTCCCTCCTTCAGTACCTTCCTCTATTGAGGGTGGACCACATGGTCTCTCCATATCTCCCTCCATCAGTACTTTCCTCTACTAAGGGTGGGCCACATGGTCTCTCCATATCTCCCTCCTTCAGTACCTTCCTCTATTGAGGGTGGGCCACATGGTCTCTCCATATCTCCCTCCATCAGTACTTTCTTCTACTGAGGGTGGGCCACATGATCTCTCCATATCTCCTTCCTTCAATGCCTTCCTCTACTGAGGGTGGGCCACATGGTGTCTCCATATCTCCTACCTTCAGTACTTCCTCTACTGAGGGTGGGCCACATGGTCTCTCCATATCTCCCTCCTTCAATGCCTTCCTCTACTGAGGGTGGGCCACATGGTCTCTCCATATCTCCTACCTTCAGTACTTCCTCTACTGAGGGTGGGCCACATGGTCTCTCCATATCTCCCTCCTTCAATGCCTTCCTCTACTGAGGGTGGGCCACATGGTCTCTCCATATCTCCTACCTTCAGTACTTCCTCTACTGAGGGTGGGCCACATGGTCTCTCCATACTTTCCGGTCCTCCGCCATCCTCTTCATTTCCTCGTAGGTGTGTCGTCCAGTGCATTGTCTTAGATCGTCTGTGTGTCCCTGTCCTATCATTCCCCTTTAGCTACTTCGAATCTAAACATTGGGGTCATTAGTCCACTTTTTGTTTTGCTTCCTCTTACTTTGTCCTGGGCTTTAGTAAGCACATTAAAATAATAAATCCAAGTTTCATCACCTGTTATAATGCCATTGACATAACGAGATGATTCATTATCACACTTTTTTAGCAACTCTCGGCAACATAAAACAAGTCAAGTCATATGCTCATCAGTTGAGGATTGGAGAACCCATAGGGAATATACTTTACTCACTTTTAGATGGTCATGCAGAATGGAATGACTTTCTGGTGCAGGAATGTTTAAACTCTCCTCTATCTGGTGATAGGTTATATATCGATCAGTCTCCAATAATTTCTTGACTGCAGCGATGTTATCCTCATTAACTGACGAAACAACGTCCTGACCTTGGTCGTCACATATTTTCCTCGCTGAAACTCACCATACCACCCGAATATGGTAGTACGATGTGGACAATCATTTCCCAGTACAGGAGTCATTTCTTGATAGCATTCTTCAATGCCCAAACCGCGTTGAAATTTATATCGCAAAATGGCTCTGTATTCAGTTTTGCGCTAGGTAGACATTCTTTATATTTTATCACTCCACAGTTCAAAGAATACTAACATCTAGCAGATGAAATTTTGACAACAGTTCAAATATAAACAGGGCTAAACAAGTTCGACTCATGTCCACGTGGGCGCACTGACAAATGTTACTATTTACGGGTTAACACACAAAGTTGCAAATTACTAGGGCCTAGAGTAATAGTAAAATCGTACACTCAAGAGTACAAAAAAAGGTAAATAATAACTCACAATTTGTTAAATAAATGAAAATACAAAAACAGTACTTATCTTCATTGTTGTGTTGGTAGGGATCGGACCGGGTTTACACAGGTATGCGAGGAGATCACCAGACACGTATAAAGCACGCAGAGAACACTTTAAGTCTCTCCACACAATAATCCACCACACTCCCCAATCACAATACCATAGCCCCCTTTTATATACAGACATGGCCACATTCGTCCAATGAGAAGGCGGGAGAGATTGGTTCACTATCAAACGAAAACAAAATCCTTCCCACTAAAACCTGAGATAAGATTTTTTTTTAAATGCAAATATTTGTCAATATAATTTGACAGCACGGGTTGGAGCGTATTGCTAAACTTTCTCCTAGTGCCCTTTGTATATATATTGTTAAAAGAAAGATAGTTAAAACTGATATTTTATAAAAGGAAAATGATAAAACGTAACATCTCTCATTAAAAAATGAAAATTTGCAAAGAGAAACACAGGCCTGTTCCTATTACGTGGTGGATACATCAGGAATATTGGACTCCCGTATAAGAAGGTTGCAGCCACATCAGACAAGAAGGTTTGTCCACCTCCCGCCGCTAATGGAGGAAGAATGCTGCCTCAGAAAAAAGCCCCTCGTCCTTTCATCCACCCCTCGTGTCAGACGATCCCGTCCTTTCACCTCCGGGTCTCGAATTAAGGGTCTAGGATGGCCCACTCTCCTGATAAGGACTCTTTCTTGGAACTTCTTTGTTGAGGTGTCTGGAATTTGGACTTTGGTGACGTAATTCTCCCTCGACTGCCACTTCGTTCCCCCAAACATTTTCAGGTAGAAAGTACGATTTTGTAAGGATTTTAAATTACCTGCTATATATTACCCGTTATATAGATTCAAGGTGTTGGTTAACAAAGTTTCGATCAATTATTAACAAAATATTATCAATACAGAGTTGATTTAAAAAGAGCTTTTCTCTCTGTGTTGAATTTTCAAAAATATTTTATTAGATACTACTCGAAAAGAGCAATCTAGCTTATGTTATTTAAGATTAATAACATGTACAGGTTCTTCACATTTACAGTCTATTTACATATTTACAAAGTTAAGCCTTGTGGTACGCGACATTTTAGATTTTAGATGGTCTTTCTTCTAAAATTAGCTGTTTTCCTCAT
>CP092866.1:115714007-115821805 GCA_030710605.1 Cordylochernes scorpioides | reverse complement strand
AGAAGTTAAAGCCCTCCTCTACGTGGCGGGCGGGAGAAGCAGCACAGGTAAGGGACTGCCCTGTATGGTGAAGTACGGTGTCGTGAGCCGCTACGGTAACCGTGAACAGGGAACTCTGAAATGTGGCTGACTAACGGGGCAATGGCACCCCCCCCCCCCCCCCTTTCCATGGAGCAACATTTTTTAGACAAGACACCACCACCATTAAAAAAAAAACTATACAGTAGACTCTCCTATACAGCGAGTTTTCACAACGCGATTTCGTACAACGCGATAAAAAAATTTGCGACAAATTTATTTATACAACGCGAATTTTCGTATAACGCGTTATAAAATAAAATACATGATTTTGTCACTAACAATTTACCATAACAACATTCGCGTTATACACGTTTTATTTCGTACAACGCGAATTCCTATAACGCGATTTCATACAACACGGAACACATTAATCGCGTTATAGGAGAGTTTACTGTATAAGATATTCAAAAAATAGATTACATTTCAACTTGTTGTTCTTTTAGAACGAAGTTTGTCAATTATACCGCTGTGTGTTCTTCACTTTCTAAACATTTCATATTGTCTTTCAAAAAGTGAAAAGAAAATATTCAGTCTTTCATTCAACAAAGGAAAAGAAGAGAGTTTTCCCTAAGACAAAATCTGAAATGTGAAAGCAGAAAGCTTCAAACTAATCGATAATAAAAATTCCCGAAAAAAAGTTTTTCCAGGCGATGAAACGCACTAATTAGAATTAACAAACTAATTAAAGCAATAAATTACCTGGTCGCCTAATTGCAAGTAATGAGCTTCCTCGTTATCGTTTTTCTTGAATCAAGATGGCGGCCTTCTGGAATGGAAATATCTGCTGATTAAAAATTTATTCTCTGGAGATAAAGTTTCAACGAAGATCTCGGAAAATTTGCATAGATTTTGTTCTTCACTCAACAAGATATTTACTTGTAAAAGAAGTTTATATATATTTCTTTGATAATTTCTACAAGATATTTGATTTGAAAATATTAAATAATATTAAGAAACCTTTATTAAACAATATGGCGCTCGATTTTGAACAATATTGATCGAATTGTGTCGTCTGTTTTAGAGTCATTTCAACACACATAAATAGCTTTTGAAAATAGAGCAATCCATAAATAAATCTTTAATTAAAAAGGCATATATTGGATCAAAATATCATTTATTTTACCAATATTTCAGTTGGCTGAACGCCAACCTTTATCAAGGTGTTATAACCTATTCATATAACATAAACATATAACACCTTGATAAAGGTTGGCGTTCAGCCAACTGAAATACTGGTAAAATAAATGATATTTTGATTCAATATATGTCTTTTTAATTAAAAAATAAATAGCTTTGAGTTTTAAAATTTGGTAGAATTAAATAGTTAAATTCTGTTTAAAATGTTTTCATTCATTTTAGGATTCTTTAATCTAAAATATGAAATAAACATTATGTTGAAATTGTTCATTTTTATATAAAATTCATATATTGATATTAATATATATTGTCACGGTAGAGAATACAAGCATTCCAAAGGTTTAATTGAAAATAATTTATTAATTAAAATTATATAATGCAAAATGTGTAAATCAATTTTACAAGTGATAATCTACAAGCATGGTAAGGGGTGATGACTATGCAAATATTTATGATGATAAACTGACAACAGAGTATTTACAGTAATTATTCAGTGACAATATTATTGATAAAGAAGGTGATCCATTTTTTAAAAGAGCTATTTTTCAATGCTGTAGCTCACGAAAGAAGCGCACGATTCGAGTAATGTTCTATTTAATCGAAAGAACTAGCATTGGCTTATATTTAATGAAAAATGATTTTTAAATATTCGAAATTTCTAAAATTATAGGTGATTTCGTAAAAGTTTACGTTTATAGACTTTATGAGAAAAATAATCGTTTATACCCCCAAATTATTAAAATTACAAAAGAAAAAATTATATTACCAAGTGCACAATCAGTCAAATAATGTTGTTGTTCTTGTCGTGTCCAATGAAGAGCTTCAAATGTCTCCATACATCTCTATCACAGCAGTCGCAATGTCCATTATCTTGGGTTTGTAAAGCTGCTCTGGGTCTATGCCAATTTTCTGCAAGGCTGCGGCCATTTCTGAACATGTGAATATGTAAGTAGGTGTTAGTTCCACACCAGGACAGTTGTTGCATGTCCTATAGATTCTTGTGTCATCTGGATGTATTGTGTGTGTGTTATTTCTTTATAGTAGTCAATTAAAAGAAAAAGAAAATTTTAATATCCATGAAATTTGGCAAAAGTTTCTTCTGAAAAAAAGGTATCTGAAGAAACCTTCAACTCCAACATAAAGAAAGATAAAGGAATCAGTTATCAGAGAGAATCCACCTTCTCGAATGAACATTTCCACAAAACCCAACGTAACACTTTCTACCGTTAATTGACGTACAATTAATCAAGAGGTCTATTTGGGGATAATGAAGTCTTTTAAGGGAGGCTGTTACCTTAAAATACCTGAAAGATGGTAAAAACAATGACTGGATACCTCACATCGATAATGCGCGACCGCACACAGCACATATTGTTTTATAGTCCTGGCCAAGTATTCAACCACATAGCTCCCTTATCCACTCTATTCCCCAGACTTAGCCCCCAATGACTTTTTCCCTCTATTCTAAATTGAAAATGAGGTTGAAAGTAAGAAAATTCGACAACGTTGATATGATACAAGCGAAGGCAATCTTGAAGATTCTTTCAAAAGATTATTTTATCTTGTGCTTCGACAATTGGAAAAAAAAAGAAACCTCAGGTGTATTGAGTTTTTATTTTTTTAATACGGAACAGTCCTGGAAATGAATAAACCCGCCTTGTAATTAACCTATGCTTTCATCTTCACTCATCATTAGCATACGATGATGATTCCACAATATGGTATATCATCACGGTTAGTAAAGGCTTCTTAACGTTCGAATATGTTATGGCAACACACTACACTCATATGTTCCGCCTATGTGACGCGTAACTACCGAAGATTTGGCGTGAACCTTGATATAGCCATATGTTGCTATTAAATATATATATATTCCTATTAAAATATAAAAATATTTTTGGAAATTCTGTTATTTATGCTTCATATTTTCATTTCCCTATTTTCTTTCTATTTTAGCATTTAATTATTGAATTGGCTATATAAAGCACCTCTCATTTATACTAATGGTTATAAAAATTCAAATGTTCGATATCAGCTTGATAAACTGACACTAAATTAACAAAATCGAATTTACCCATCAAAGTACATAAAGATTCTACTCTATATTTTATAACTATTTATATTTAATATAAATTTAAAAATCTTCAAATTGAACTTTCTGATAGAATAAATACATGTAAAATATTTTTAGAATTTAAACAAAAGTTTTTATTTATATTTTATTATATTATATTTAAATTTATATATTTGAAAAAAAAAAAGCGTATATATTGAAATATAAATTTTTAGTTAAGAATGCATATATTGGATCAAAATATCATTTATTTTACCAATATTTCAGTTGGCTAAACGCCAACCTTTATCAAGGTGTTATAACATTTTAAAGTGTGTCAAAAATATTTTTAAAACTTAATGCTGTTGACGTTATGTGGCGCTGAGTTTGTTGTCGACACACTTTAAAATGTTATAACACCTTGATAAAGGTTGGCGTTCAGCCAACTGAAATATTGGTAAAATAAATGATATTTTGATCCAATATATGCCCTTTTTATTAAATATTTAATTATGGATTGCTCTATTTTAAAAATGAAATATAAATGTCAATATACACTAGATTGCAATATAAAATAATTATAAAAAGTATTACATCCCAAGTGTATATAAATTTCAACGCTCAACTTTGGAGATCATGTAATCATAAATAAGATAATAATATATTTTCTAAAAATATTATATATAATATTTCAAAATAAAATTATAAAGAGATTCTATAAAAATATTTTCCATATCAAATTTAAATTAAAACTTACAAAGTTAAAGTAGTACAAAAATACAGTATAAAAAGAATTAAAATATTTAACAAAATAATTTGAAAAGAAAAAAAAAGACTAATGGGATATCATCATACACATTAGCAAACGATTATATTTAATATCGTCCCCCATTTTGCTTTTCATTAAAAAAAAAAGTTAGTAGAGAAAATATAATAAAGAAAAAACATTAATAACTGAGTCAATAAATTAATATGTGACAAATAACTGAGGACAAAAGGAACTGCAATCATCATTAACCATAATATCAGGGTTTCAAGTCGATTAAATTAAAGGTGGCGTAGGGTATGACGTCACTACTAATTAAATTACCGCCGCCAAACGACTATTAGCTGAGCAGCCGACATATTTTTAGAGCCGTTAATATCGGTGGAGCCTTTTTCCCTCCCTCCCCTAGAATTCCAGCTCACCTTTCCCTCTTTTAATTAGGGACTTAATACACTGGGTCGTCTCCCGTGAAGGTGGAATTCATGAACAGAAGGTATGCACGCCTCTTATTTTATCGCCTACCTTCTGTGATTAGTTAATTTTTAAGTGCGCAGCCGTTTCTCTCGCCAATTCATTTAACATACCATAATTGGATTATGGTCTAGCGCGAGTTAATTTTGTTTCAAGTTACCAAATTATATCACGCACACATTTTAAACAATTTCATTTAAATTTTCTTTAAGTAATTTAGTTTGTGTTAATTACGTTTTCGTTGTTAGTTGATCGTTATTGATTTTTAAACGCTATTTTATTAATTCGCCTGATTTGAAAATATTTCTTTTTTTATACTCCAATTTTGGCTCTTATAAATTTATCTTTTATTTTAATTTAATAAAATATTGTGTGAAAATATTTATAGAGTATTTTCTAATATATTTTACTCTATCAATTTATCACCTTGGCTCTTATTTAGCAATTATATATAGGTTTTAACATCCTAAAACGCGATATATAGGTTTTGCAATTTTATTACAACATTTTACATTTTAATAACAATATTTTACACTTTAAAAACAATATTTTACACTTTAATAACATATTTTCCGTTTTTAAACGGTATTTTTCAATTTTTAGAAATATTTTTATAATTTTACAATTAAAAAAAAGTATTTTTAGTTTTTATCGAAATACTTCATTTCAATTGGATTTAGTCTATTTAAGACATTTTTATATCCGATTTAATCAAGCATTAGAAATAAAGCTTTTGATATTTTATGAGGTGTTCAATATAGCTTTAAAACATTCTATATTTCTACAACAAGAATCTTACCAGCTTAACCTTCAGCCATTTTCATAACTGTGTTTTGAAAATTATTTTTTATAGGTTCAAAGTAAACATCATGTAAGTTAGTGCTTTCCTCGAGTGCATGGATATTCATTTAGGAATATGAACTGATATTACAATTAAACACTAATAAATACATTCAATTTTGAGAATGATATTATATTAACTAGAACATTAATTAGCTCGTTATAAATGTGATGGAGAAATATCTAAACCAAACTCTTAAAAACACTTTCTGGAGATTTAGAAACCCACTGAAGACGCTGAGAACTATTTCAGAAAAGAAAAATATAGCAATAGAACTCTATAATTTCTACAGATCAATTGTAAATAGATTCATACACAAAAGAGGTAGTGAGGAAAGTTTTAGAACAGATGTGTAAATAAATCCTTTTTCAAACAAAGGCTTCCGTGCACATGGGGAAAGGGAGAAAAAAAATTACTGTGTTATTCTGTTGTTGTATGGCGAATCCATACAGTGCAATGGGCCCTAATAAAAGCCTTTTTGTTGTTGTTGTTGTAATATCTAAACCAAAATGCTAACTTGTGCGATGTTTTCTTCCAACAAAAAAAAAAGCTATTTAAAACAACAGTTATGAAAACAGCTGAAATTTAAGGTGGAAAGCAATTTGTAGCGGAAATATAGGAAAAATTTAACGGCATATTAAACAGTGATTAACTTGAGAAATTCTCAAATCCTTCATTTCCAATGCCTGATTAAAACGGATCTAGAAATGTCTGAAATAGACCTATTACAATTAAAATAGAAGTATTTCGATAAAAAAAAAAACAAAATATCTATAGTAAAATTGTAGAAATATTTTTAAAATTATAAATACCGTTAGTGAAATTGAAAATATTGTTAATAAAGTGTTAAATGTTGTTTTTAAAGTATAAAATATTGTCTTTAAATTGCAAAACCTATATATTTAGTTTAACTGTAACAATTCACTTAAAAATTAGAGAAACCTAATTATTTTTATCCTTTTTCGAGTAAAATTAGGTTTTGTTCACCTTAACCGAAGAAACGATATATATATATATATAAAGTCAATAATTATATTTTTTCCACAACCATAGAGAAAGTTTTGCTTATTAATTTCGGAATAACTTTTAAAAATTCTACCTTTATAAGTGAAAAAATTCCAAAATACTATGAAGATTCTAATGATAACTTCAGAGATTTTTTTGAAAACTCAAGATTACCCAAATTTATCCAGCCAAATTTTTATAATATACAATTCTTTAGGGGGCATGGAGACTTTAACACATACTTATACAGAATTGGCAGAATTGATTCTTCAATCTGCTTATGCGACCAAGAAGATCACAACCCTGAGCATATTTTAATCCGGTGCCCACTTGTTGCAGATTTGAGAGTACAATGTCAAATGAAGAGTTCTAGTTTAAGCCAAATGGTTTCCAGTAAAGATGAATATAGAAAATTTAACAAGTACTGTAGACTCTATCTCAAATGCCGTGGACTCGAATTACATTAAGAATTTAAATTTCTAGTTTTAATTAGTATAGTTTGTTTTATTGCTGTTGTTTTTATTTTTTCGTTTTGTTTTATTATTATTATTTTTTGTGGAATGTTCTATATTTGTGCCACTGGTTTAGTGGTTGTAAGTCTAAATATATATTGGACTTTTGATAATATGTGTGTAAATAATCTTTGTTTCTTGTATAATTTATTTTGCTCTAAAATGTAAATTTAAATAACTCTCACTCTCTCTCTAAAACTATAAATAATTTGTATATATATATTTAAAATCTATGTACATAAAATAAATTAAACATTTACATGCAAATATCCACATAGGATATAGCGTGTGTTTTGTAATAAATAAATAAATTAATTAATTAAAAATTTTACACAATAAATAAAAGCTTTCATATATAATCCCAATATATATTCATTTTAGAAATCTCGAGCACCGCTTTTCTACTGATGCATACAATATTTTGGCACCCATGCCATTTTTTTTCTATTAAATCCCCATCGAAGACCTTAGGCTATAATCAAACGTACCAATTGGTTTGGTACCCGTGTCATTTATTGTCTTGATCCATCACGAGAGGCTTGGAACAACATATGGTACTGATATTACCGTTCATATATAATTACTCCTTTTTAGAATTTCTATCAACTCCACCTTTGCCGGTCCCAAGCCCGGATGAAAAAGGAGGAGGGGGAGAAGTAACAAGCTCACTAAAAAACCTTGGTTCAGCTGGCCATGGTGATAGTACCCTGTAAGGGCTCCTAATCCAAGGATACAGGATGAGCAGCATTTGTACTCCATGTTAGGAGCCGCTGCACATGGCGTCTGTTCCTCATGTCAGGGGCGGCCATTTCTTTTGGAGCTAAGTCGGCCTGCCACTGAGTAGTGTTCCCCTTAAAGACAAAGGCAGACGCATTCTACTTCACCCAGTCATGATGGTTTTCAAACAGACACCATTAAGGGTCCCAACTTGATACCCTAATATGATTGAGTGGAGATGAGGAAGAAGAGAAGAATTTCTATCTCATATAATAAGTAAGTATCCCCGAAAATAAAGTGTATTTTAAAGAATACATTGAAGAATGATTAACAATTAATGCATTTGTTTAATTTTGCCTCAATAAAGAAACATTATGTGTTATTTTATCTCCTTAATCTTCAAATATTTAGTTGACAAACGTTTAGTTTAGGTGACAAAACCACAACACCAGCTTTGGCAAACTGAGAAACGTCCATCTAGAGACCATGGTTTCGGGCTTTTGGCCCTCATCAGTCTAAGGCGGACTTTATTCCATGAGATTCACATGGGATCCAATAGAATCCTCACCTCTTTGGCAGATTGAGGCAGATAAAATTAATTTTAAACATGTATATAATTAAAAAGAAATGGATTTTAATTTTTTCTAAACTTTTCAGAATATCAAAAATTCAAGGAAATTCTAGAAAAAAATGCATTATATATTTAGATAAAGATATTATTATTAAAGTATTTTTATATAAAACTCCATATAATAATTTTTTTTAATTTCGTAGATACAAATTGAAGAATCATAGAAATGGCTTTTGGCATCACTGAATTAGATTCAGTATTTCTACTCCTTTTTAAAAAGGCGTTAGCTTGAAGCAGAAGATGGATAGCTTCCAGGTTATCCCCAGCACTTGTTGATTCTTCTTTGTATCCTTTTTTTGGCGGTAAATTATTCGCAGATCGTCAATCGTCTGCTTTAAAATTCCAAAAATTTAAATTGCATTCTTTATTTTCAACATTTTGCTTCATTCAATCGAATTCAAATATTTCTGTTGTCTAGAGTTACTGTGAAATTATTTGTCAACGTGATTTATTCATGTATTTTGTTTAAAACCTTAAATAATCTTATATATAAGTTCAATTATTTCCCCTTACTTTTTTTGACTTCATTTGCGTCGATAAAAACGTAGTTCTTCCCTCGTTTCTCTTTAAAAAAAAAAAGAAAACCTTTATATTATTTAAGTCTCTTTTAACGATAGTTCTTGAGAGACAGAATCCAACAAGGCGAGCTATAAACCATTTCAATTTTCAATTTAACTCAGAGTGTTGGAGAAACAATATATAACAAGAAGAGCAACACAAATATTTTGTTCGGATAAGAATTGGACGTAACCAACTTACCCAGGCAATATAAAGCCACAGACAATTTTCTTACCTTTTTCAGGTAACTTAGAAGAATATGAAAATATTTATTTTGCTCATCTCTAATCATTATTTTCCTTTTTCAGATCTTGTGAGAGGCAAAATTACCACACTCAAGTTGTTGGAGGAAAAGGGCTGATCCATTGGTCATCAATATGGTGACACAATAGATTGTCCAGTTGACCTAGATTCATCCTCCCTGGACGACGTTCTCGCCATCTCTTCTTGTCTTTGGAGACGTCATGGAAGTAGTTGGAACGCTTCACGATTTCTCGTGTCACCCTTGCGCAGGAGCCATGCTAATCTTCTCTGTATCGTTCCTATTGTAGTAGGTGTAGCTCCGAACAAGTATCGCAGGAGCCATGCTAATCTTCTTTGTAAACTTCCTATTGTAGTAGATATATCACCGAACAAGTATCACAGGAGTCATGCTAATCTTCTTTGTAAACTTCCTATTGTAGTAATAGTTGTACCGCCGAACAAGTATCGCAGGAGCCATGCTAATCTTCTTTGTAAACTTCCTATTGTAGTAGGTGTAGCTCCGAACAAGTATCGCAGGAGTCATGCTAATCTTCTTTGTAAACTTCCTATTGTAGTAGATATATCACCGAACAAGTATAGCAGGAGCCAGGCTAATCTTCTTTGTAAACTTCCTATTGTAGTAGATATATCACCGAACAAGTATCGCAGAAGCCATGCTAATCTTCTCTGTGTGTATCGTTCCTATTGTAGTAGATATATCACCGAACAAGTATCACAGGAGCCATGCTAATCTTCTCTGTATCGTTCCTATTGTAGTAGGTGTAGCTCCGAACAAGTATCGCAGGAGTTATGCTAATCTTCTTTGTAAACTTCCTATTGTAGTAATAGTTGTACCGCCGAACAAGTATCGCAGGAGCCAGGCTAATCTTCTTTGTAAATTTCCTATTTTAGTAATAGTTGTACCGCCGAACAAGTATCGCAGGAGACATGCTAATCTTCTTTGTAAGCTTCCTATTGTAGTAATAGTTGTACCGCCGAACAAGTATCGCAGGAGCCATGCTAATCTTCTTTGTAAGCTTCCTATTTTAGTAATAGTTGCACCGCCGAACAAGTATCGCAGGAGCCATGCTAATCTTCTTTGTAAGCTTCCTATTGTAGTAATAGTTGTACCGCCGAACAAGTATCGCAGGAGCTATGCTAATCTTCTTTGTAAGCTTCCTATTGTAGTAATAGTTGTACCGCCGAACAAGTATCGCAGGAGCCATGCTAATCTTCTTTGTAAACTTCCTATTGTAGTAATAGTTGTACCGCCGAACAAGTAATGCAGGAGCCATGCTAATCTTCTTTGTAAGCTTCCTATTGTAGTAATAGTTGTACCGCCGAACAAGTATCGCAGGAGCCATGCTAATCTTCTTTGTAAACTTCCTATTGTAGTAATAGTTGTACCGCCGAACAAGTAATGCAGGAGCCATGCTAATCTTCTTTGTAAACTTCCTATTGTAGTAATAGTTGTACCGCCGAACAAGTATCGCAGGAGCCATGCTAATCTTCTTTGTAAACTTCCTATTGTAGTAATAGTTGTACCGCCGAACAAGTATCGCAGGAGCCATGCTAATCTTCTTTGTAAACTTCCTATTGTAGTAATAGTTGTACCGCCGAACAAGTATCGCAGGAGCCATGCTAATCTTCTTTGTAAACGTCCTATTGTAATAATAGTTGTACCGCCGAACAAGTATCGCAGGAGCCATGCTAATCTTCTTTGTAAACTTCCTATTGTAGTAATAGTTGTACCGCCGAACAAGTATCGCAGGAGCCATGCTAATCTTCTTTGTAAACGTCCTATTGTAATAATAGTTGTACCGCCGAACAAGTATCGCAGGAGCCATGCTAATCTTCTTTGTAAACTTCCTATTGTAGTAATAGTTGTACCGCCGAACAAGTGTCGCAGGAGCCATGCTAATCTTCTTTGTAAACTTCCTATTGTAGTAATAGTTGTACCGCCGAACAAGTATCGCAGGAGCTATGCTAATCTTCTTTGTAAACTTCCTATTGTAGTAATAGTTGTACCGCCGAACAAGTATCGCAGGAGCTATGCTAATCTTCTTTGTAAACTTCCTATTGTAGTATTAGTTGTACCGCCGAACAAGTATCGCAGGAGCTATGCTGATCTTCTTTGTATCGTTCCTATTTTAGTATATGTACCGCCGAACAAATGTATAGGTAGTTGAAATCTGGCTGTTTGCTAAATCTCTCTTTTTTTATTTCCTTCTCAATAAAATGATAAAATCCATTCCACCTTCCATTATTTTATAATATATAAGTAGGGCTCTTTTTTCTACAGACCCTGTCTTTTCTATAGGTCTTCATTCAGAAAGGTATCGTAGCAATAAAACCAATTCGAACATGTACATATTGCAAATGTAAATTTAGGAAAGACAAACTTCAGGATGGCACAGAAATCTATTTAAAGTAAGAACAAACTATACGAGTATTTGATTTAAAAAACCAAGCATTGAGGTAAATTTACAGAGTAACAAAACATAAATATAAAAATTGATAATATGTTAATAAAATAATAAATATGATGCTTTAGCGCGCCATCTGTTATCAAAATTCAGAACTATTATGGATGCGTATGATTCTTTTTGAAAATAAACAATTTCTGAGGGCCAGGCCCTTCCATTAATGTTTCCATTGCAGTAAGGACAATAGAAATTGTTTATTTTTAAAAAGAATCATACGCGTCTATAATAGTTACGAATTTTAAAATAATAAATACTTTGCTACATAATATTGTCAAGTAGCTACATCCAGATGGGACACCTGCCAATCATCCCTGGACCCCGGGGAGACCACAGGTGTGAGGGGTTCTCGGAAGCTGATCTGTAAATAAGGAAAACGGGACGGTGGCTGGCGCCGTCCATGAGGATTATCTTTAACTTGGGGTAAGTTGTACTTTCTCTCTTTCTCCCTATAAATACCCCTTATAATAAATTAATTATTCCCAAATTTGCCCTTGCTTTATTTATCTCCGCGACAATATAATCATCTTGTGTGTTTTGATCAATTTAGAAAAGAAAGTAAACTTCATATCTAATTTCATTCTTGATTTAACAATAATTTTTAAAAGCCGCAATGTAACCAAGTGAGGCTTCCAAAAGACAACCATAATGTGAGTGTTAACCAACAAGAGCGACCAATTGTCATTCTGATCACGTCCTGTATTCAGCCACTTAATTTGTTACCTCCCTCCAGGTCAACATTGTCACTTTGTGTCACACGTCACGCTATTGATCCAGTCGGTCGTCTGCTACCTGTCTCTACACGGCGGGCCAATATGTAAATACATATTGGATACCTCCGTATTATCACCCAGTTGTTGAGTTACCGAGGAACACCTGTGTGACAATGGCTTCGTCTGATTTTATACTAAGTACTAAACGAAAATATTTGATGTTTGAACATTTATGTCTTTTAATATAAGAGATTGACTCGAATTTTCCTTGGATTATTGCAAGAATTCCTTCCTGTTTGTTCTTAATCGTTTAATTAAAAATATTCTGATTGTCTATTTTTTAAGAAAGGAAAACTGTCAAATTATATTGACAAACATTTTCAGTTTTTTTTTTCTGATCAGTTTTTAGCGGGAAGAATGTTGTCTTCGTTTGTTAGTGAACCAATCTCTCACGCCTTCTCATTGGACAAATGTGGCCATGTCTGTATATAAGAGGGGACTAAGGGAATGTGAGGGGCCCAGAGCGTGGAGAATTGGTGTGGAGACGCTTAAAGTGTTTTCTGCGTGATTTTTCCGTGTCTGGGAATCTCTTCGCATCCCGGTGTGACCCGAGTCCGATCCCTACCAACGCTACAATAAAGATAAGTACTGTTTTGTTTTTATTTTACCAATCGTGAGTTTTATTTACTTCCTTCTTGTTGTCGGTGTTGTATTCTTGAGTGTACGCTGTGTATTAAGTTACATTTACTTTAGGCCCTAGTATATTCCATTTTTGTATGATAACCCTTAATAGTCAATTTTGTCAAAACATTTAAGCATGCAAGTTTCTTTTAAACATAAAACTCACTTCTACTGTCCTTACTACTATGATGAGCCAAGCCCTCCCAATATATATTTCATCGCAGTAAGGACAGTTGAAGTTTGTTTAATGTTTACAAGAAACTTGCATGCTTAAATATTTCCTATCTTATATATAGATGGAGCGTTATAATTGTTTATTTTTTAATTATTTCCATAGAACTTGAAAACTATTTAATAACCCATTATCAATTTTATTTATGAGTTCTACTTCGATTCAAAATATATTTGTCACACATTTCATGAATTTCTTCGAATATTTTATTAATAATTTCTGATTTCCCATACCTATTAATATTTTATTATAATGGTTATAATGAGAAAAAATGATTTAAAGAAAAGGTCAGGAGTTTGGTATTAAAATCAAAAAAAGGCATATCCTGACAACTTTCACATCTAAAAGTTCATGTGAACATGGCCATAATATGCCTTTTTTATTTTTAATGGTTATAATATATGGTAAAGATAGAGGCTGCCTGGCCGGCATTCATATTTACACTGCGTGACATTGAAAATGGAACACCAGGAAATAGTGGCCAGAAAGTGATGAAACTCGGCAGACGGAGAGAGACAGGGACGAACAATAAATTATCATTATTTTAAAATGATAGTCATAATACAGAGCGAGAACGGCGTCGGCTTAGTAGCAAGTAGGACCACCGCGGACGGCGATGCACGCAGCAACACGTCTAGGTAGAGAGTCAATCAGAGTACGGATGGCGTCCTGAGGGATGGCTCTCCATTCCCTCTCAACCATTTGCCACAGTTCGTCTTCTGAACGCGGCTGTGGCAAGGCATGCAAACGGCGTCCAATGATGTCCCAGACGTGCTCGATTGGTGAGAGATCAGGAGAGTACGGTGGTCAGGGAAGCATCTGTACATCTTGCAGAGCTTGTTGGCTAATGCGAGCAGTGAGCGGTCGGGCGTTATCCTGCTGATAAAGGGCATTGGGTACCCCCTGAAGGTAGGGGAATGTCACCGGTCGCAGCACATCATCAACGTATCGTTGGGCCGTCATAGTGCCCTGAATACGAAGTAAAGGTGACCTGGAATCATACGCGATTGCGCCTCAAACCATGATTCCACGTTGTCGCACGGTGGGGCGTTCCACAATTGCTGCCGGATTGGACCTTTCTCCACGTCGACGCCACAAGCGTACACGGCGACTATCATTGGACAAGCAGAAACGCGACTCATCTGAGAACACGACCCTGTGCCATTCCGTCATCCACGTCGATCTAGCCCGGCACCATTCCAAACGTTGGCGCCTATTCGGTGGAGTCAATGGCAGTCTTCTTAGCGGACGGCATGAGTGCAAGCCATTATCAACCAATCGACGGGAAATGGTTCTGGTCGAGATGAAATGATCTAGGGTGTCTTGCACATGTTGCAGGATGGCGGTACAAGTGGCTTGTGGGGCCGCCACTGCTTGTCGAAGGATACGCCGATCCACACGTGCTGACGTCACTCTGGTTGCACCGGCATTCCTATAAATTGCCACATTTCCTTGTTCCAACCATCTTCTCCACAGTCGGTGCACCGTGGACGCACCAAGGTGTGTATCAGCTGCGATTTGACGTATGGACCAACCTGCCCTTTTCAGTCCGATCACCATGCCCCTCGTAAAAGCGTCTGTCTGCTTGAACTGCCTCCGTTTACGACCTGGCATTCTCTGTTATTGCACGTGTCTTTTGACACAAGAACAAAATTTCTACAATGATTTTCCTTGAAGAAATAACGACACGAATACTGTCCTTTCTGCAAGTTCCTTCCCTTATATCTTACTCCATGTGCGCACGAGAGCTGCGCATTTTACATCATTTGCATAACTCGGTTAGGCGCGTCTACCCTGAAATTTGCATAATTTTCTGGCTACTATTTCTTGGTGTTCCATTTTCAATGTCACGCAGTGTATATAAAAAAATAGACACTTCGGCCAAATGGAGGTTTTTATTTTCTCAACGATTCGACAAATATATTTTGTCTTCGTCAGGAGAAGTAAATAAAAATAAAGCATTTGGCAAGACGTTAAAAATTGTTCTGAGGTTTCAAAGGCGTTCTCACATGATTTTTCGAATTTAGTACAACATCTGAAGCGCGAGTCAAAAACAAATATTAAACTCGTCAAAGACTTATGATCTTGGAAATAAAAATATTGTTAGCACGTTTCCTTTGAAGTTTCTTCTAGAAAGAACGAGCTGACTCAATTCGATTCAATTCGATTTATTTCAAACAACAAAAGAGAATTACACTACGATTTATTGCGATTTAGTTGTATTTATAACACAAAAGAAAACAGAAGAAGAAAAAAAAACAACAAAAAGAATGATGATAAGTAACAATAAAATTCTATGAATATGAATTATATTTAATTAATAAAATACAATTATAATAATAATAAAAACCTAACAAATATATAATAATAAAATATTATATTTATAGAAACTTTTCAGAGATTCATCTATAAGAATAAAGGTCACATCTCTCCCAACAAAATAAACGCTAAAACTATAAGCGCCATCTTTTGACCGTCCGCAAACTTAACAAATTCGGGTCGGAGACTGTTTTGTATTTAGGATTACCTCGTCGTTGTTAACAAATTATTGTAACTCACATTAATGCTTTTACGTATGTATTTATTTAGACAACATTAATAGTATTTAATATATAGTAGTTATTATAGTATTATATTTAATACAGTATATAGTTAATAGTAACAAATTTAATCATATAGTCTAACTAACGACGCGGTCATTATTTACCGAAAGCCAGAAACAAAAAATGTAGGAAAATGATGATAAAAAGAATAATTATTTTGACCGGTCATTATTTAAATTATATATAATATTGTAACGAAGATAATGAGCGGGAGATTCCAGAGAAATTAAGTCAGTTTATTTGCTGTCACAACTCTAACCGCGCTGCACGGAATTAAGTGCCAGCGCGCAGAAAAGAAAAGAAAGAAATGATCTTAACTATGTCAAACAAAAATAGTGATATATATGCAAAAGTTAGTTTTGCATAAAACAGAATAAAAAACTATAACTATTATTTCCAAATAACCTTTACAATATTGACCAGTCATATGAAATATCTATCAGAAACAAAACCACAACACCAGCTTTGGCAAATAGAAGTACCTACATGGAGATCATGGTTTCAGGCTATGGCCCTCCAAGTCCAAAGATAGCGCTTAGTTTTTAAAGTCTATATTTGATGGGAAATGCGACCCTTATATTTTTAGATCAATCTCCTCCCGTCAAAATTTGCATATATATTATGGCGAAGAAATAATTTATTATTTAATTCAATATTATTCAATGAAAATATTCAACAGATTATAAAAATATAATTACTCTGTATTTGTAAAATAATCTTTAAAATATTCCTTTGCTTGCTTGTTCAAGATTCTCTAGCTGTAGATAGTTTGGTTAATTTGTTAATAATTGTCGACTGGTCGTACTGACAACTATACTTTCACACCTTCAAATATACAAAGACTTGATTTCTACGCTACAATATTGTAGCAAAGTATTCATTATTTTGAAAAAGTAAAAATTAATATCACAGGTTAAAAGTTTCTTTTTAATTTAAATTTGCAAGCTTTCGAGCAAATATACTGCTCTTCAACGGGCTGATATTCTATGTACAATCTCTAAATTATATTTATACAGAGTAATTGTAAACTTTTGTTATTAGCATGTGCTCTCCCGGGCGTGCATCAGACTGTTACCAGCTAAAGTAAAAGATTTATTATTTTATTAACTGATTATCAATTTTGTTGTTTATATTTTGTTACTCTGTAAACTTCCCTCTTTACTTATCTTGTATTTGATCAATTATAACTTATTCTTTCCTAACTTACCCAGCATCTCCACCAAAATTCCACGTAGAAAATTAAGAAAGACAAACTTCAGTATGACACAGCGATTTATTTAAGTCAAGAACAAACTATGATTGATAAAATATAAGATAAGCAAAGAGGGAAGTTTACAGAGTAACAAAATATACACACACACAAAGGCCTTTATTAAGATACACTGGTCTTATAGAGGATTTTCCCCGAGATTACAAGAGAGATAGGCCTGTGAAAGTGGGGAATATACAGAAGAAGAAAAAGAAAGATTATGTAAGTATGATATACACATACATATATACAACATAACAACAAAAGCCCCCATTAAGACCCAAATTCTTACAAAAGACTCGACTGCAGGATCCAAGAAGCAAAGTAAGAAAGAGATAAAGAAGTGAACAACAATTTTTTTTTCTAATAATATATATATATACGTATATACACATATACACATATTCACTCAATTCAAAGTAACAGTAACGATGCCTTTTTGAGTAACGAAATATAAATAACAAAATTAATTATTCTTTAAATTAAAGATACTTCGGTCAGTAAATCTTTTTTATTATCTCGACGTTTCGACAAAAATCTTTTGTTCTTGTCAGGAGCGAGCATTAATTTTTAACGCTTTGCCTAAAATTGTTCGCTCCTGACGAGGACAAAATATTTTGTCGAAATGTCGAGATAATAAAAAAGATTTACTGGCCGAAGTATCTTTAATTTAAATAACTATGAACTCCGGCCAGACAACCTCTATCTTTACGATAATATTGATAATCTGTTAATAAAATAATGAATACTTTGCGACAATATTTTGTTCATAGATTTGGTCTATACACTTTGCCAGCTAAACACCTCTTTGGAAGATTGTGAAGATTCCATTTGATATCTTGTGGATCTCAGGGAAAGAAGCTTACTCTGGACTAACGGGGCCCATCATAGAAACCCATTGTCTTCAGGTGGGCTCTTCTCAGTTTGACAAAGCTGGTGTTGTGGCTTTGTTACCGACCCGAGGTCGTTGGTTTTCGGAAACGGTCAAAAGATGGCGCTTAGTTTTAGAATGTAAACGAAAACAAACAATGACACTAAATTTATTTTATTATCATTATTTATTATTATTATTTTTATTTTATTTTTTTGAATTTGCGATCCGTGAGCTGAAACATGCTCTTTTTTTTTTTTTTAATTACAAATTCAAGTTCGTTATAAGCCTAGTATTTTAAATATATATTATTATTTTGAGACCTAAAATAGGTTCGTTATAGGGGTAGTTTGTTATTTTAAAAATCTCAAAGTTCGTTATAACGATGGTATTTTCAATAGAATGGAATTGGGAATCGCCGTGGGTTCGTTATAAGGGAAGGTTCGCTATATCCGGGGTTCGTATTAGCGGGGTTTTAATGTATTTTGATTTATTTTTATTATAATTTCGTTACTTTTTGATCGTACCTTGTATATATCGTATGTTGTACATATACAATGTTGTATACATATAAATTCGAAACTATTATAGACGAATATGATTCTTTTAAAAATTAAACAATTTCTACTGCAAATTTCAAAAGAAACATACGCGTCTATAATATTTTCGAATTTTCATAACAGATGGCGCGCTAATGCATCATAATACATAGAAATGTTTTACATTGAAACACCAAGAAACACTAAGCCTAACTAAAAATAGCGTCAAATAAAGTACCCTCGGAAGAGCGTGGCACCAGAAATGTCGAATAACAGGTAGTTGACATTTCCAAGCTCGGGAAGGACGTAAACATATCATCTATGCCAGTTCTTGATTGAGCAACAAATTCTACCCTCTTTGATGTCACCATCAGCACATATAAGCTGGGTATCTTCTGAGCACAGGGAGAAAACAAGACAATCAATTATTCCTCGTAGAAAACAGTGATCACCTTTTGATCAAGTATCCGAGTTCGACAGAGGAAGGATAGTGGCCTACCGAGATTGTGGATTATCTTTCAGGGAAATCGGTAGTCGTGTTGGACGAAACCAAACAACTGTAATGCGGATATGCGATCGTTGGATGCAGGAAGGTACGACGAACCGACGTGTTCGGTCTCCATACTGCCCGATTGACCAGCGTCTCAGGACTTCCCCATGGTCCATCTTCACCTTCTCCGGTGTTGCCCCCTTTAAACCGTTCCTATGCGGGTAATCTTCTTTTGTCTCCAGGCTAGTGCGCTCCCACTCTGGCCCATGAGTCTATGTTGTATGAGGAGTCTACTACGACGATGTCAGCTCCATATTTTACAATATACATATTATATAATCCAAAATGCAATTATTTTATTTTTAAAAGCATATATTTTATTTTCATTCATTGACTATTCTTTTATTTTTGACCATAGATTTAGAATATAACACTTTGAATATTGTTGTATATATGTATAGTTGACCTACCTATTTTTTAATTCACGAATATAGGATTAATTTTATAAATTCTATATTACGTATAATTTTATGTGTAAATTCCTTCATATAATTTAAAATAAAAACTACTTGATGGGTAAATAATTATCTTTATTTTTTCACTACTGCACCTTCAATTCTCTCTCTCTTTTTCAACAACAAAGCAAAATAATCATAACGTACATACGAGTATACATCTAAAGAACCCATAATAGAATTTCCTAGAAGCGAAATAGCGATCTCGTGATATCATAAATGTCTAACCTTACTTACTTATAGTTAAATTCAACTCGTGGATCTATCTATAGATGAGAGGTTGCACTCATATGTAAATTGGAGATTTTTCTTACAAAACCTCTGATAGATTCAATGAAGTAATTTCAGGATAGAGAGGTTAATGAAGAGGAAATAGCACAACCTTGAATCTAAACCGTGAAAATTCTACATATACCCGTGCAGCAGCTATCCATATATGATACCACGTTAATCATATTTTGATGTTGAATTCCTTCAAGTGCTAAATTTATGTCACCCTTAACTTATCAACATGTATCGCGGAAAATGATAAACACTTTAACACTATTTTCTTCTAAGATATATAGTTAACATTAATTTTTACAGCCCTCATCCTGCAATAAATAAAAATTGAAAGAGGGAGGTTTCACCACTGATGCGCCATACCCTCTCTTTTATATTCAATACAGGATAAGGGGTGCCGAAATAAAATATAATTATATATTTTATAATAAAATAAATAAAGATTCCAGGGCTAATTTTCTTATACAAACCTTTTATTTTCGAGCTTTCGGATTTATCAGACTTTTCATTATATTTTATAAAATAAAAGTAGCGTTAGAAATATTTTTATAATGTTCACTAAATTTATGCATTGAGATAATTTCAAACTTGGGATGCAAGAGGAAAGCCTCGAGGCCAAACCAGACACAACTAGAGCCACTCTAATATAATATCAAAGATCATCTCATATTGAGAAATAAATATTTCTATAAAACTCACAATAATATCACAGTAATTTCCTATTTGAGAATGAAGAGTGAAATTTTTAACAAAACAAATCTTTCAAGTTGAACTCCACCCCGTGGATCGACAAACAAATAAGAAGACATCTTCATCCTATTTTAAAGTGAATTTTCATATACCTAAATAGATATTGTCGCGGGTTTCCCTTCTGATACTTCGCGACGACGCCGCTTCCTCCACCGTGGATCACCTACGGCACCGTTGCTTCACCTCTGCCGCCCTGCCCTACAGACAGCCCAAAGAACCCTTGAGAACCACTACTCCCGTAGATCTCCTTTCCTTCTGGCAGTATCTCTCGGCCTTACCACTGGTGGGGGGACACGAGAGACTTACCAGAAGAGTAACGACTGTTGTGTTGGAGAAAAAGTCAAACAGCAACCGGCAACAAGTCTGCTAACACTCCTCTTTTAGACCTAGACTAGAAATAGGCTAAAGCGCCATCTATTGGCGGCGGTTGAAGCTGGATTTAGGCCGATACTCGCGACAATATAAACGAATATAATTTTGACAATGATATATTACAAGAGGAAAACGAGGCCAAACCTTGAAGACAAGCCGTGCAAGTTTTATTTCATATTTCTTTGCATCAATACTTGAGGTCATTTTCATCACACATGTAAATTCATGTTTGAAATTTATAGTAATTTTGTTATTTCTCTTTTCACCTTTTATGTAATTATATTCTCAGTATATTTTTGTTATTAACAATATTTTTCTGAAATTTTCTTTCTCTTCTAACTTATCTCTATAAAGAACATGTTTTAGGCTTCACCTTAATAAGGAGGAATTGTTTGTTTGGCTCCGAATAAACAAATAGATGTATTGAAACCATTTTTCTAGACATATGCACGGTGGTGAATCTGTATAGAACCGGTGGTCTTAATAAAGCTGTATATAACTGTATTAATACCATTTTTCCTTGATGTATGCACCATAGAATCTGTGGCCTGGACATGCATCGGTCCTAGAGGCTGTTGCTTCCTGGGGTATAGGAACTCCATTTATGCTTCCTTTCTTCCTGCGGTGAATCTGTATAAGACCGGTGGTCTTAATAAAACTGTAAATATATGTATTAATACCATTTATTCTTGACATATGCAGGGTGGAATCTGTGGCCACTGGACATACGTCGGACCTAGAGGCTGTTGGGTTCTGTACTTCCTGTAGTATAGGAGATCCATCTATACTTCCTTCTGTGTCCACTGGATATGCGTCAGACCTGGAAGATGTTGTTAGATTATATGTTGTCTGGAGTATAGGAGCTCGATCTATGCCTTCTGTGGTGGATCTGTATAAGACCGGTGGTCTTAATAAAGCTGTATATGTATGTATTAATACCATTTCAAAATTCGACATGCAAGAAGGTCAAGCAAGCCTCGAAGTCCTAACAGTTCAACTCCAGCAGTCCATCGACGTGCGTCCATCATATTTAAGTGTGAATTCCTGACGCAGAGGTGATAAATCGAGGGGGAACGCGGCAGGAATGTGGCCTAATACAGCCACTAAAGTGGCCCTCCCTTCACCCAAATCTTTCGATCAATATGGCCATTAATACCCTTGTAAAAATCGCCCGTTGCCCTGGGCAACCAAGCTTCACGTCAATAAAAAAAAGCCAAGTGAGAACAAGCAATTTTAAACCTCTCCGTATATAATTGACAGATACCTCTCCATCTGCCACCAAAACAAACCTCCTGCTCTTCTTTAATTGCGAATGTTCAATATTGTGGCGGCTTGTCGTAGCCTAGCAACCATAGGAAATGTCGTTTTTTTTTTTAGTTATTTATTTGTTATCTCTATTGGAAGAAGACCTTTTAAAGTCTTGGCAGTCAATTAGGAAGGTAATACGGTGGACCTAGTGTTTCCAATTTACCGCATTTCCCTTGTAATTTTGCTATCCCAGAATCAAATCAAATTCTCGTCTGTTTGGATAAAATGATTTTTGTTCTCTTTATTGTTTTTCTATCGTTTGTTTGAATAAATCTTCTGGCTTTTTATGTTGAAATATGTAATGTTGCCTTTTACACCTTTATTATAAATGTGAGTTTGTTGTTTGGAAGTTTCCTTTTTTTTCTTCTTCTACACATATATATATTTGAAAATAGAGCAATCCATAAATTAATATTCGATTAAAAAGGACTATATTGGATCAAATAAATCAAATATATGATAAATATAAATGATAATAAATAAAATAAATGATATTTTGATCGAATATATGCCTTTTTAATAGAATCCATATATTTAGAAAAAGTTTTAATATAAATTTTAAATATAATTCAAAAACTTAATGATTTTTTAAATGCTCATCATATTCTTTTTTGAAAATGATATCTATTTCCTAAAATGAGTGCATTTTAATTATGCTATATTTTATAAACTCGTTTATTATTATCTTATGAACGCTGGCCTTAAAAAACACCTATTAGGTTTACCTTTTATCTCTTTTAAAATATTTTATTCAACTATTTTGTTCATTTTGTAAATACAAGTGTCCGAAAAGTAGAGTGCATGTAGACAGCATTAATTAAATACCAATTATTCATAGAAGCATAGGGCGCCTCTCCCGTGAAAATAAACGTCAAAACCTGACGCCATCTATTGACCGTCGCCGCAACTAGCGGCCTCGGGTCGGTGACAAAGCCACAAACACCAACTTTGGCAAACTGAGAAGGGTCCACCTAGAGACCATGGTTTCGGGCTAATGGCCCTCGTCAGTCTAGGGCGGACTTTATTCCATGAGATCCACACGGGATCTAATGGAATCTTCACAATCTACCAAAGAGGTGTTTTGCTGGCAAGGTGGCTGGGCCAAATCTATGGCTAGCCTAAATACTCTCTATAACAAAAATAAAATCGACACACCAAGAAGGAAGAGTCCAATTTATATGAAAATACGTTTACAAAGACGTTTCGACTAAGCATGCAATTATTGAAATTTGGTAGCCGATGTATGCAAAGCAAGAACTCCGGTACATCTGAACTGCACAATCAGTACGAGTATTCTACACTCAATATTCGGCACAAGATGATTTTATATAAATTTCCGTTAATTATTTTGCAGTAAGCTTATTTCTACTGTACCAATGCCTCTCCGAAAGATTCGTGCAGATTACTAACATATGTCAGAGTTTGAAAGAGGTCATACCATTGGATTGAAAGAGGCTGATTGGTCAAATCGACTAATCGCGCGACATCTGTATCGAAGTGATGCGGCTATTAGGCGATGTTTGCAAGAGTGTGTCAACAACGAAAGATTGCAATGTCAGAACTGCAGCGGTCGACCAAGGGACACGACAAAACGGAAAGACAGAGCGATCGTCAGAACGGCTGTCGTAGCACTGGATTCGACGTTATCTACCATTCAACGTGTGACCGGCATACAAGTGTCCAAAATGACCACCAATAGACGTCTGAGAGAGCGGAATCCAAAAGCTAGCCGATCGTTTCGGTGGTGTCGGGAGCGATCAACTTGGAACTGCGTTGGCTATGAACATATAGTCTTTAGTGACGAGTCTCGTTTCTTACTGTGTCCTGACGACCGTCGCAAACGTGTTTGGAGACGTCTTGAGCAGCATGTGAATCCTTGCCTTAATTTCGAAAACCACACAGGTCCACAACAGGGCCTTATGTCTGGGATGTCATCTCATTTGATAACAGGACCTCATTGGTAGTCATTCCTGGCACCCTGACAGACCAAATGTATGTATATGACATTCTACGGCCTGTTTTGTTGCCGTTTCTTTCACATCATCCCGGGCTTACTTTCCAACAAGATAATGCCCGGCCATACACGGCACGTGTTGCTATGAATTGTCTTCAATATTGACGAACTCTTCCATAGCCAAGAAGGTCGCCTTATCTCTCGCCCATAAAGCACATCTTGGATGTGATGGGAAGGCGATTGCAACCATCCCGGAATGTTGAATATTTATCCCGACAGTTGGAGACAATTTGGCAAGAAATCCCACAGCACACCATCTAGAATCTATCAGTCCATGACACGCCGGGTGGCAGCCTGCATCCAGACCAGTGGAGGTCCAACGACATTGGCCTTCTCAATTTGTGACAGTCAAACTCTGGAATAAAACAATTAATTGTTCTGAAATTTTAATCATTTCCCCTATACATGTTCTTCACATACACCAGTTTTTGTCTCAATCTGACAACTATTTCTTTGGAATTCAAATTTCCCTTTGTTATAGTAATTTTTATGATGCACACTGATTTTACAGTGAGATCTTAATTAATATTTTAAATGTAAAATATTATAGTTGTTTAATTTAGTTAGAATATTTATGATTATAGTTAAAGGTTTAATATAATTTTTCTATGATTCTGTAAATATTCATTGAATTTATCATCATAACCTTTTTTGTTGTTTACATTTTGTTATATGAAAAATAAAGTAGGTAAAAGAACGAGATGGTTGCCCTCATGTTTTACTGATCTAATGTATTAATAATCTAAGGTTTATGATGTAAAAGAAAATTATACATTAGCAGAAGGATTATACATTGGTCAACTCGAGCCCGATTGAACGTAAGTAAAAGCCAAGTAAAAATTAAAAAAAAAAAAAAAGGCAACTCATAAGTTTTTTTGTAGCTATATATTGCAACTAAAGGTATTTGGGAAAAGATTTAATAGCAATTATGGAAGTAGAAACTTTAATTAAAAAATTAAAAAGGATAAAAAAACTATAAAAGGCATAGAAGAAAATATCTAATCCATTGTGTCTATGGTAGATGTTAATGCAACGAAATGCAAACTAGATTATGCAAATAATGATTTGATGAAAATGAGTGATATTTTCTTGCAGCAACTTGAGGATGATGATTTGAATGACGAAGTGGAAAATTGCATAGATAAGTGTATAAGATTAAAGTGTGAATTGGATTTAAAGCATAATGGGCAAGAACCATCTGAAAAAAAGTTAATTTACATGTTAAAATGCCTAAACTTGAGTTGCCAACTTTCAATGGTAGATTAGAATCATGGCTTTCATTTAAGGATCTATTTTTTTCTGCAATTGGTTCTAACTCACAAATACCTGATATTGAAAAGTTACAATATTTGAAAGGCCAACTGAGAGGCGAAGCCCTAAGACTGGTCAACGCATTTCCAATTACAGCCGATAATTACGTTGAGGTTTGGCAAACTTTATTAACAAGATATGATAACCCAAAGGATCTAATTTTCACCCAAATAGATAATGCATTAAGATTACCAAAATTAGCCGATGACAACCATAAGTCAATGTTTAAACTTCTAGATAGCTGCAACGAAATAGTAAGAACAGTGAAGGTATTAGGTTACCAAATCGATAGTTTATCTGAGGTATTTTTCGTCAAGATCATACAAGATAAGCTTGATAAAACCACAAGAAAACAATGGGAATTGCAGAACAACCCAAGAGTTGTGCCTTCAATTAAGGATTCAATAGAATTTTTAGAAATTCACGCAAAAAGCTTGCAGAATTTGCCAAATAAAGATTCAAATGTGGAGAAACATTCAATGAAAAAGGAATTACAAAAGGTGATTGCCTATAATTCATATATGATAAAATGTCTTAAATGTGAAGGTGCTCATGCTCTTTCAAGCTGTAATTTATTTTCTACTAGACGAATGACCCGGGCAACGCCCGGGTTTACCCGATTAAATGTTTTATTCAAACACTATTCGTTACAATTATAAATTGGCGCCGTGGATGTCACTCTTGTGAAACGTCCCGCTCCAAACTTTACAGTCAGATTAGTTACGATATAAATCTTAAAATCGAGCGAGCGTCTATAAATATTTCGATTTAGATCAAGTATTCTAATTATTAAGCGAACACTATTATTAATAAAATTTTGAGAAGATTTCGATTTTAAACGTATTTATAACCTTGATAGAGGGCGCTGTTCGTGAGCTAAGTAGAATAATTTGAATATATAGTTTTAATATTTAATTTATATATAATTTAAAATAGCCTATCGTTTTCCTCGTATTTTTACCTATGTATGGAAATTTTGGTTTGAATTAGTGAACTACTGCGAATTTGTATACCGGACATACAAACCAACAAACAAACAAACAAACATACAAACATTCATTTTTATATATATAGAAGATATAATATAAATGAGTTTTTAAAATTGTTTTAAAAAAATGCATCGGCCGGGAATCGAACCCGGGCCGCCCGCGTGGCAGGCGAGCATTCTACCACTGAGCCACCGATGCGTATACAAAATGGCCATATTTGGGTATTCATTCCATTCCGGATTACTCCGCGTAAAAAAAGTTCTTCAAATGAAAAAAAGAAATAGCCAAAAATACTAAGCAAATTGTATCCAAAAATTTTCCTCAGGTTTATAAAAAGCGACATGCAAAATTTGGTACCAATTGGTTCAGTAGTTTTTGAGTTTATCGCGAAACAGACAGACAGACAGACAGAAATTGACTTTTATATATATAGAGATTAGTGTTTAGGTATTTGATTTAATTCATATAGTTGATATAATAGTATATATTTATATTATATTTTATCCGAGTGAAAGTTTGCCTAACGAATATTATATATTATGAAGTTTAATAAACAATGTTAAAGATTAGTTTTAATTATTAATCAAGATTGTGTGTGAATATGTGAGAAAGATGTAATATCGTTGTTGTTTTCTTGGCCGACTGTTTTACATATGGTGTTATCTTAAAATTGCTTGTTTTGAATATTTTTTTAGATTGAGTTGAATGAATTGCTGAATTTTTTTTTGTATTTATATATAAATAAAATTAACTCTGTTGATTTTTTTTTTGTATTTAATCGATAACAGCGAAGTTACGCATGTTAAAGTTAGGAAAAATATTTTGATGTTAAGCAAAACCTGCTCCATCTCGTTTTACATAAATGTTGAAAATTTGGTCGAAATTGATGCATTGTAACGAAAGTTTTTAGTGATGTCCACTTATGAAATTTCCATTTTATTAATATAGATTTTTTATAAATTAGTTTTAAAAATTGTAAAAAAAAAATGCATCGGCCGGGAATCGAACCCGGGCCGCCCGCGTGGCAGGCGAGCATTCTACCACTAAGCCACCGATGCTTTTAAAAAAAAGGCCATATTTAGGTATTCATTCCATTCCGGATTAGTCCGCGTAAAAAAATAGTTCTTCAAATTAAAAAAAGAAATAGCCAAAAATAATAAGCAACATGTAGCCAAAAATTTTCCTCAGGTTTATAAAAAGCGACATGCAAAATTTGGAACCAATTGGTTCAGTAGTTTTTGAGTTTATCGCGAAACAGACAGACAGACAGGAATTGACTTTTATATATATAGAGAAATTACCTGAGTCAGAGAGAGTGAATTTTGTTAGTTCAGCTAAATTGTGTTTCAGATGTTTAAAGCCAAACCATTTAGCAAAGAATTGTTATTGCAAAAACATTTGCCAAATTTGCAAGAAAAGACACCACACTTTGATTCACCAAGAAACCAAGGTTCAAGAAGTTGATGAAGGGAAATTTGAGTGTGGAAAAGACATCAAAAATACAACTTGTCTTTCAAGTAATGAGAAATATTTTTCAAATGTTATGCTTACAACCGCTAGGATTAAAATCAAGGATAACAATGGTGTGCCTCAGACATGTAGAGCCTTGATAGACTCAGGGTCTCAGGCGAACTTTATATCAGGACAATGTAGAAAAAGACTAGGACTTCATTATGTTACCGTAAACTCGCAGATATCGGGAATTTCGGGACATTTTGCGAGTCACTCTTATGGACTTGTGGAGTTTGAATTTACGCCACATTTCAAATCCGATGAACTTTTCAAGGTGAACGCCTTGGTGTTAGATAAGTTGACAAATAATTTGCCAACTCTTACATGTCCAAAGTCAAACTTGGCGCATCTCAAAACCATGCCTCTGCCTGATCCAGATTATAATATTTCTGCTCCCATCGACATATTAATTGGTGCTGAGTTAGCTATGACCCTGTTCACTGGCGAGTCCGTTATCGGCGATGAAGAACAACTAACTGCTACTTCTTCTAAATTGGGATGGCTCCTTTCTGGAAGAGTTTCCTCTAAGGGTAGTAGGAGAAGTGTTAGGAATATCATTCGGTCACATCATGCATGCCTGGAAACCCAAAATATAGTCGAAAAATTTTGGAAATTGGAGTCCATTCCTGATGTGACTTCTATATCTAAGGATGAAAATGTGAAGCTGAAATCCATTTTGTGGAAACACATGGAAGGGATTCCACAGGCAGATATGTTGTACAACTGCCATTTCGGAATGACTGCCATTTAGGAGATTCAAGATCCAATGCGATCAAAAGACTTTGTTCTTTGGAAAGATCTTTGATTCCACGACCTGAAGTTTATGACCAATATAGAAGCTTCATTAAGGAATATCTTGAATTGGGACATATGAGCTTAGTACCAAAGGAAGATATCATTAAGGGAAGGTACTATCTGCCTCATCATCCTGTAATAAAGGAAAAAGGTTGCACCACCAAATTACGAGTAGTATTTGACGCATCAGCAAAGACTGATTCAGGTTTGTCCTTGAATGATGCTTTAATTCCAGGGCCCAAAATTCAACAGGATTTGTTTCACATCATTCTGAGATTCAGAATTCATCCTGTTGCTATAAATGCTGATATCGCCAAGATGTATAGGCAAATTAGAATATCACAAGACGACTCAGAATTCCAAAGAATTGTATGGCGGAATGATCCTAATGATAAAATAAGGGACTATCGGCTAGAAACTGTCACTTACGGGACTAGTTGTGCACCATTTTTGGCCACTCGTATCATCAAACAGTTGGCTTTGGATGAGCAGAGTAAGTTTCCAAGGGCTAGCAAAATAGCATTGACAGATTTTTATGTTGATGATCTAGTAACTGGAACTTTTTCAGTAGATGAAGGCAAGAATTTGGTTAAAGAACTCTATGGTTTACTAAGTGCAGGAGGCTTCGAACTTCGTAAGTGGACCTCCAATGTTCCTGATGTTCTGTCACTTTTACCAAATCATTTAAGATCCACCAACACAAATATTGGGGTCGAGGATTCCAAGGAATTTGTCAACGTTTTAGGCCTTAAATGGCAACCAAGAACTGATGGTTTCACATTTAAGGGAATAGCTCTGCCACTGAACTCTATGACAAAACGAGGAATACTATCACAGGTTGCTAAAATATTTGATCCACTGGGTTGGATCTTACCATTTACGACCACTATTAAACTGATTTTGCAAGAACTTTGGAAGACTGGTTTGGAATGGGATGACCCAATTCCAGAGGAACTAAGAAGGAAGCTGACTTTGATAAACCAGGATCTTTCATCGTTAGAGCACATTCAGATCCCAAGATGCGTGGTACCAGGTAAATTTATGAAGGTAGAATTTCATTGGTTTTGTGATGCATCACAGAAGGCATATGCTGCATCTCTGTATCTAAAGGTGATCCTCTCAAACACAAGCGCTAAGACATTTCTCTTAGTGGCAAAAACAAGAGTCGCACCCATGAAGGTAGTTTCACTTCCAAAGTTAGAATTATGTTCTGCTCTACTCTTGGCAAGATTAGTGAAAACTGTATATGATAACCTTCCTCTTACCATCAATGAAATTTATTTATGGTCTGATTCCACTATAGCCTTATGCTGGATCAATTCCGAGCCGTGCCGATGGAAGACATTTGTGGCAAATCGAGTTGCTGAGATACACCGGCTTGTCTCCGGGGTTTGGTGCCATGTTGATGGAAGGCAGAATTCAGCAGACTGTGCATCACGTGGAATATTTCCATCCGACTTAGTAGAACATCCACTATGGTGGAATGGGCCACCATGGCTAATTGAACCTGCCCTTGAAATTAAGAAATTCATTAATAGCTCCAAGGAAGAATTTAAGGAAGAAGAAAAAATCAAGACGTATTTTGGTACAATTGAGTGTGAAATTCCATCCATTGTGATCAACTGCTCATCATTAACCAAACTGAAATGTATCATAGCTTGGTGCTTAAGATTTGTCAACAACAGTCGAATGCCTTCACATTCAAGGAACAGGGAGCCCTTAACATTAAGAGAGTTGAATGATGCCCTGTTGACAGTTGTTAAGTGTGTTCAATCTATTGAATTTTCCAAAGAAAAGCATTGCCTGTTAAGCAACAAGCCAATCCCGAATAAGAGTAGAATATACAATCTATGTCCCTTTTTGGATTCAAGAGGAATCATTAGAGTTGGCGGACGATTAAAAAATGTAAATGTTTATGGTGATCGAATTAATCAAATTTTACTTCCAAGATCACATCATCTTACCACTCTTATTGTAAACAATGTTCATGTCCATAATCTTCACTCATCAACTCAAGCTACGCTTGCAGCAATAAGAAATATATTCTGGATACCTTCTGGAAGAAATGTTGTACGGAAAATTTTAAGAACATGCATGAAATGTGCTAGGTTTCGTAAAGAAGCTCCTTTCCAATTAATGGGAAATCTACCTTTTGCAGGGATCAACAGATCAAGGCCGTTTTTGGTAACTGGAATAGATTTTGCAGGACCTTTTCTGATTAAACGGAACATGGGACGTACAACTTCAACCATGAATGCTTACGTTGCCTTGTTCATATGTTTCAGCACTCGGGCCATTCATCTAGAATTAATCAGTAGTCTGACCACAGATGCTCTCATATCCACAATAAGAAGGTTCATTGCTCGAAGAGGTAAACCAGCAACAATTCATAGTGACAACGCCACTAATTTTGTTGGTGCGCATAAGATTATTGGGAAACTATGTCACAATGCCAGTAAGGTTCTTACGAATTCAGAGGGAATTCAGTGGAAATTTATACCACCATCAGCTCCACATTTTGGTGGACTTTGGGAAGCCGGAGTTAAGTCCATGAAATATCATCTTAGAAGAACAATGGGCAGTGCTTTGCTAAATTTTGAAGAACTAACAACATTGTTAGCACAAATTGAAGCTTGCCTGAATTCGCGACCTCTTTGTCCTCTTTCTGAGGACCCTGAAGATCTACAGGCATTGACTCCTGGTCACTTCTTAATAGGTGGTTCTTTAACAGCGCTTCCCGATGAAGATGACATCATAGCAATGAGTTTGCCAAATAGATGGCAATTAATTCAAAAATCAATGAATCATTTTTGGACAAGATGGTCCCAAGAATATGTGTCACAACTTCAACAAAGATCCAAATGGTGTAAGCCCCAACCCAACATTAAGGAAGGATCCCTGGTGTTGATAAAGAATGAACAACAACCTCCACTAGCATGGAAGATTGGAAGAATTTCAAAGGTGTTTCCAGGAGATGACGCTAGAATCAGAGTGGTAGAAATCAAGACTGCTAATGGGACTTACAGAAGACCTATTGTAAAATTATGTTTGTTACCTAAATAATGTTTTTGATGGTCCCCCATCAAGTTGGTGGCGGGAGAATGTTTAATTTAGTTAGAATATTTATGATTATAGTTAAAGGTTTAATATAATTTTTCTATGATTCTGTAAATATTCATTGAATTTATCATCATCACCTTTTTTGTTGTTTACATTTTGTTATATGAAAAATAAAGTAGGTAAAAGAACGAGATGGTTGCCCTCATGTTTTTACTGATCTAATGTATTAATAATCTAAGGTTTATGATGTAAAAGAAAATTATACATTAGCAGAAGGATTATACAATAGTAAAGTATACAACATTCATAATTTAAAATTTTTGATAAATATTTGACACAAATATATTTGGAATCTGATTTATAAACTAATTTTTCAACAAAATATTGTGGCGAAGAAATAATTTATTATTTAATTTAATTATTCAATGAAAATATTTGAAAAAAGATTTATTATTTTATATTTTGCAAAATCATCATTTAGTTACCTAGCTTGCTTACTCGATATTCTCTAGTTGTAGATAGTTTGGTTGGTAATTGTCGACTAGTCGTACTGACATTATCAATAAATACTTTTGCATCTCAAGATATTCCAAGACTTGATTTCTACGTTACAATATTATTTAGCTCCTATAAATATACTGTACCTACTGTTGCATGCTTCTATCAGTAGTGTTAGAGAATTATCTGGAATGATTAATGTTTCAACATCATGATTTTGCTTGAATTTATATAGAACTTGTCTTGATGTGAAGTTATTTTTCTTTTTATATTATAGTCGTATGCCTTTTGGAATGTTTAGTTTCGTATTTTAGTTCGTAGAATTTTAACCAACTTTAACGACCAAATATTCATTTCCGAAAGGCTTCTTGGGAAATCAAGAAATGGGGGCATTCAAAGCCAAATTTGAGTAAATACCCTGTGGAAAAAAAAAGGTATATCCTGACCACTTACATGAGCCTTTTAGATGGCAGAACGCCATCTAGTGGAACAAAAATCTACTAAACGTCGATTTAACTTGTTCTCTGATATTTGACCAACCCATTTTATTAATAAATCAAGAAAGGCCAACCACTTTTTTTTTTGTTTATTAATATCAACACTTGGCCTTTTTTTCAATATTTCTCTTATTTTTGTCATATATATATATGACGTACCACAAGCAATAGCAGTCATGGGCCTCGTGGTTTCAGGAGTCTGGGTTAATACATAGAGCAGGTTGGATAGCACCTAAAAGAGGCCAGCGGTGGCGCGACACGGGCAAGTATAAGGAGGGCTTGATATGTTATATAGGTCGTCTAGTGGCTGGTCGTAAAACTCACTAATGACTTGTGGGAGATCCCTGGAAAGGGTTCACGTGATAATTCAGGAAATTCCCACTTTGTTTGATGTAATCTCGACGATTCTTACTTAAACCTTGCTAAGTTTCTGGCTCTGACTCTCTTTTGACACTTTTTTGTCTTCTTTCAGAAAACATTATTCTCAAACTGGATCGTTTAAGTTTATCCACAGTTGAGACTTTACCATTTGTTATAATTATGGTACATTGAAATCTAGTATATACTGACATTTATATTACTACATATATATATACGAGAGTAAGGTAAATATTATTTGTAATATGGTTATATTTATGTTGATAGTACTGTGGAGAAGCGTAGATGACACATGCGTAGTTTAATTGTTGTTATGTCTACACAGGTTAGTTCCTTTATCGCTGTCGTGCTGTTAGCCATAAATGTTCCGCTATCTTTTTGCACCTAAAAAAAAGCAACGTTCAGTAATCCGATTTTTCTTTTTTTGCTTATCCCTAGTACACGTGGTACAAGCCACGATAATCATGGTGGGTAGAAGTAGGTAACTGCTTTTACTGTAAGTGCACCACATGTCTACACATGTGAAAAGCAGTTCGACTTTGCACTTACAAATGTGCCAGAGTCTCGTTTTGGATACTTGCACTCGTTGGTGGGATTGGCCTTTTGCAAGAATCGGGTGCCATTGAAGAATTTTTTTTAAAATCAGATATATTTTTTTTTTAAGTGCCCAATGCGGGAATCGAACCCAGGTGGTAGTAGCCGAAAACCAACGGTTTAGACCTTTTTTTATGCGATCGCAAAGTTTACACAGGGAATGAAATTCATCGAAGATTTTCGGTTCAGTATACATTAACTGTGTTTTCTCAACGGAGTGTCTACGAATGGATTGAAAACCTTTAAAAATGGCCGTACGAGTGTTACGCAAGACAAAGGTTTCAGACCTCCATTTACCGCCATAAATGAAGAAAACATGAAAGTTCACGTGACTTGATTCTGCTATACAGACGAGTGACTATTTGTTGTCATACCACAAGCAATAGCAGTCATGGGCCTCGTGGTTTCAGGAGTCTGGGTTAATACATAGAGCAGGTTGGATAGCGCCTAAAAGAGGCCAGCGGTGGCGCGACACGGGCAAGTATAAGGAGGGCTTGATATATTATATAGGTATTCTAGTGGCTGGTCGTAAAACTCACTAATGACTTGTGGAAGAGCCCTGGGAAGTGACACATTGTCTTCAAATTAGTCATGATTCTGCCTACCAAATCATCCATGACAGACTTAGATTCCATAAAGTCTGTGCAAGTTGAGTCCCAAAACAACTCACAAAGTTGCATATGCAACAGCGTTTGGACATCTTCCAAAAATTTTAATCGCTATGGTAATGAACTTGTATTCTTCTTAGTCGCCTACCTCTACCCACCATGATTATCATGGCCTGTACCACGTGTACTAGGGATAAGCAAAAAAAAAACATCTTCTTAAAAAGAATTGTCACTGGTGATTAAACATGGATTCATCAAGGTTGGCACAAGTAAATATTTCAAAAGCTATTTAAAAACAAAGAAATTTGTAATTAATAGAATTAATACATCTCTATTTGAACACCTTTTATAAGCTACATATTATTCGTTTTTTTTTTTAATTATCCCTAGTACACGTGGTACAGGCCATGATAATCTTGGTAGGTCGTTAGCGACGCTTTTACTGTAAGTGCACCACATGTCTACACATGTGAAAAGCAGTTCGACTTTGCACTTACAAATGTGCCAGAGCCCCATTTAGTTACTTGCACTCGCTGGTGGGGTTGGACTTTTGCAAGAATCGAGGAGCCATTGAAGCATTTTTTGATTATAAAAAAGTTTCCAATGCGGGATTCGATCCCGGTTCGTAGTGGTCGAAAACAAATGGTTGAGACCACTCTTCCATCTACCACTTAGATTATTTATTTAATGAACCAAACTGCCATTTTTTCACAAGCTATTCCAAACACAGTGTTGTTGGAATATAAATAACTTTATATTATGATGCATTAGCGCGCCATCTGTTGTGAAAATTCGAAACTATTATAGACGTGTATGATTCTTTTAAATATAAAGCGATTTCTACTGCCCTTACTGCAATGGAAAAATTAATAGAAGTGCTTGGCTCATCAATAGTGAACCCTCCCAGCGGTTTCGCCATTAAAAAAAAAAAAGGAAGATTAAACTGGCGAAACCTCTAGAAGGGTCACCACTGATGAGCCAGGCCTTCCCATTAATTTTTCCATTGCAGTAAGGATAGTAGAAATTGTTTTATTTTTAAAAGAATCATACGCGTCTATAATAGTTTCGAATTTTCATAACTTTAACTAAGAATAAATATAATATATAATTGTGATAAATTATAAAATAGAATCTCGCTCTATTGATTGAACATATTATCTAGATTATGAAAAAGGCATCTCCTTATCGTACAACTGAAAGTTGCTGATGGCTTGCCCCATCTATCGGAATAAATATCAACTATTCTCGTTGATTTCTAATTATTCCATTATTGGCCAAATACCCATTCTTGATTATTCAAGAAAAGCTAACCACATACACGTTTCGGGCTGTTGGCCCTCGTCAGCGTGGTGCAAGCTGTACCTCAACGACCAAAAAAAAAAACTGGTCATTCAGGCATCTTGAAAAATCATGAAACGGGTAGTTAAGGCCAGAATTGTGTGAGACCGCGACACAATGTGAAACAATAGTACAAATGTGATTTATGCACCTTATCCCTGTACAATATCACATTTGTACTATTTTTTCATATTATCTAGAGTTCCAAATTATCTGTTTGTTATAAAGATATGGAATTACCAAACAAATAACTTCATAAGAACCATCAAATATTGAATTGATTTGATAAAATAATCCCTTGAATCAATATTAAAATAAATACATTTGAGGTTTCCAGGGAAATGTGTTTCATTTTATATATTTTTCATTTATACAAATCTCTCAAGCTTTCGGCCAATAAAGCCCTTCTACAGAAGAAAATATTTTACATAAAATGCGATTTAAACTATTTTCCCCTTTAGAAAGGTTTTATTGCCCGAAAGCTTGAGAAATTTGTAAATATATATATATATGTAGAGACAAAGGTCGCCTCTCCCGTCAAAATAGACGTCAAAACTAGACACCATCTATTGACCGTCGCCGCAAAATAGCGGCCTCGGGTCGGTGACAAAGCCACAACACCAGCTTTGGCAAACTGAGAAACGTCCACCTAGAGACCATGGTTTCGGGCTAATGGCCATCTTCAGTCCAGGGCGGACTTTATTCCATGAGATCCACACGGGATCTAATGGAATCTTGACAATCTGCCAAAGAGGTGTTTAGCTGGCAAAGTGGCTGGTCCAAATCTGAAGATTGAAGATGGAGCAACCCATAATAATCTGAATAATAAAAATATTTATAAATCCAATATATGCATATTTTCTAGATATATATATATATCATAATTTGCATAATACCCAAGAGGTGTAATTTCTTTTCGCCAAAATAAGTATGTTAAACTGTAAATATGTTAAGCTTGTGTTAAAATGTAAAGACAAATTCATCCATCTATAAATACACTGTACAAAATAAACGTGGGAGCCAGCGCGGGCGAATGCTACGGCACTCCGGGTGCGCGCTCACTTGGCTGGAACTGTTCTTTGAAGTTTAAATGCATAACGGTTTCACCCTTCCATTCGATCACGAGATATATATATATATATATTTAAAAAGAACTTTTCCATGGAGGCCTAATGTTTTTATTTTATTAAATTAATTATTGAACAAATTCCGCGACTATTATATTTATTTGATCTATTACCAGCTTTGTGATAAGAATTAGAAATATCATATTTCATAGAGTATTTGAAACAGGGTGACCGAGCAACAGCAGACCAATCCGTGACTTTAATTTGTAACAAAGTATTTATTAATTTTATTATTTTTATTAACAGAGTGGTCATTTTTATGTTTATATTTTGCTACTCTGTAAATTTCCCTCGTGGCTTATCTTTTGTTTACCATTCATAGTTTTGTTCTTGCCTGAAATAAATTGCTTTCTCATCCTAAAGTATGTCTTACCAAATTTTCCACGTGGCAATATTTATTTTTTTCGTATTACCAACATATTAATAAGAATTAAAAATATCATATTTCATAGAGTATTTGAAACAGGGTGACCGAGCAAGGAAAGTGATCCATCAAAGAAGGTTGTGCATCTTTATTTAACAGCAGACCAATCCGCGAATTTTATATTTATTTTTTCGCATTACCAGCTTTTTCATTGACAAAAAGTTACTTTTACGGGTTATCACACCCAAAAAGAATATACTAGGGCCTAAAGTAAATGTAACTCAATACTAAATAAAATCGTAGACTCAAGAGTACAACTACAAGAAGGAAGTAAATAAAACTCACGATTGGTAAAATATAAACAAAACAGTACTTATCTTTATTGTAGCGTTGGTAGGGATCGGACTCGGGTCACACCGGGATGCGAAGAGATCCCCAGACACGGAAAAATCACGTAGAAAAACACTTTAAGCGTCTCCACAACAATTCTCCTCGCTCTGGGCCCCTCGCATTCCCTTAGTCCCCTCTTATATACAAACATGGCCACATTCGTCCAATGAGAAGGCGTAAGAGATTGGTTCACTAACAAACGACGACAACATTCTTCCCGCTAAAAACTGATCAGAAAAACTGAAAATGTTTGTCAATATAATTTGACGTCATAAAAAATAGGAATATCATATTTCATAGAGTATTTGAAACAGGGTGACCGAGCAAGAAAAGTGATCCATCAAAGAAGGTGGTGCATCTTTGATTTAACAGCAGACCATGAAAGTTTGATGGCCCCAGGGGAAAGGGTGGATCCTGCTCTCATTACCACCTCTAGGCCTAAAGGCCAATTCCCGCCAATTTTACATGGCGGCGGCATCCCCAATTTAACGCCAAAAGATCACTAAAGCGCCACCTCACGCAAGCCATCAAATATTGAATAGCCACGCATTAATATCTGCATCAATATTTTGAAGGATTCTTCACGAATAAAAAGGGGCGATAAGCTAATTCGATTATCTCTATCATTTATTTATAATGCCTTAATAACCGCATCCATAAATTAAATATTATTGATGCTATATTAATTGTTTTATTAACTATTAGTTGCATTAATTATTTTCATTTCCCTTTTTATTTTGTTGGGAAGCTCCATTTATATTTATAATCGCCTATATTTAAGTATTTATGTCAGCTATTAATGTAATATATAAGGTTATCCCAAAAGTTTGTGCTTTTCTTAAAACGTTATTTTTTTATTATTTGACAAATAATATTATTACGGCGAATACATAAAAATAATACAAAATACAATTACTTTATACATAATACAAAGATTTTATACATAACGGCGAATAATATTATTACGGCGAATACATAATAATACAAAATACAATTACTTTATACATAATACATCGTAACATAATTCAAAGATATTATACATAACGGAGAATAACATTATTACGGCGAATACCTAATAATACAAAATACAATTACTTTATACATAATACAAAGACATTATACATAACGGCGAATAATATTGGTATTTCAATTTTTTGTAAGTGTTTACGAACTTTTGGGACAACCATGTAATATAATGTTTCGTCTGTTCCTAATTTTAAGACATATATATAGAACGACATTTAGCAATTATCCCGCATGTGTTTATTTTGAACGAAAAATCGAAATTTATTTTAAGGAGAAATAACGAATATTTTTAACCTTAGGGATGAAGTATGAAAGAATGAATTGTGAAGAGTAATGATAAACGGAAAAATAAAGTGTCCAGGGAAGGGAATAATTTCGATTTTTCGTTCAAAAGAAACATTTGCGGTATAATTTGCGAAATTTCGTTCTACAATCATAAGTGTTGTAAGATTTAGGTACTTACAGTTTGTAGGAAGGCATGAGGACGTTGAGGATTATATGATAATAATCTTTATTATCCATTTAGCAAGAAAGACAAAGTAATGGTAGCGAACAGTTATTGTAATATAGAGAAGAAGGTAAACAAACAGTTGTGATGATGATAGGTCCAGTGTGGCGCTAGCTGTCGTAGCATTCAGTTATCCAACAAATCCCCGGCATGAATGTGGAGACATCACGAGGTTGTAGCGTAACTTCTCAAATGTCGGCCTTGGTAGCGGCTTGGTCAGAATGTCCGCCTTCATGTCGCCAGTTGGGCAGTAGACCATTTTTATCACTGTCTTCTTCTGAAGACCCTTCAGGTGATGGATCTTGGTTGCGATGTGCTTGGTTCTAGAAGACACTTTTTCGGATGAACATATCTTGAGACATGATTGATTGTCTTGGTGGAAGTAGATTGGAGCTTTCTGTTCCAGTTCGAGATCCTTTAGCAAGTCGAGAAGCCATAACAGTTCTTGTGAGGCTTCAGCTGCGGAGATTAGTTCCGCTTCGGTGGATGAGAGAGATACGCAACCTTGTTTCCCGGTCATCCATGAGATGGGGTTTGATCCCAGTAGGAACAAGTTTCCGCTTAGTGATTTTCTGTCGGTGTTGTCGCTTGCCCATGTGGCATCAATGTATGCTTCCAGTGTGGGAGGTTTTTGGTTAGATATGCGTAGCTCGAGTTCTTTAGTAGTTTTTAGATATCTTACGATTCTTTTTGCTGCATTCCAGTCACAATTTCTAGGATTCTGGTTTCTGCTGCTAAGTATGCAGACTGGAGCTGCGATATCTGGTCTGGATACTACGCTTAGGTACAATAGTGAGCCTATCAGTTGTTGGTATTGGACGTTGCTTTGTAGAAGTTTTTCATCAGATATACCGGGGTATCCGCTTTCCATGGGAGTGAAAGTAGGTTTCGCTTCTTGGAGATTGTACCTTTCAACTAATTCTTGGATTTTATTCTTTTGGCTCAGAAGGAGTTCACCTTCTCTGTTCCTTGAGATTTCTATACCAATGAATTGAGTGGGGTCTCCAAGGTTCTTTATTTCGAATTCTTTTTCGAGAGTTTTTACAGTGTTTTGGATGATTATTTCGGAATCGCTTGCAAGGAGCATGTCATCCACATATAGAATCAAGTAGATGGAATGGTTTTCTTCATTCTTGGTGAATAGGCATGGGTCTACAATGCTCTGTTTGAAGTTATTTTTAAGTAGAGTGCTTGCAATTTTTGTGTTCCAAGATCTTCCGGCTTGTTTTAGACCGTAAATAGCCTTCTTTAGTTTGCAGACTTCGTTTGTTTGTTTTGTATGGAGTCCTTCTGGGAGTTCCATGTAGGGTTCTTTATCTAGGTCGCCGTGTAGGAACGCTGTCTGGACATCGAGGTGGATCACTTGCATCCCTTTGTAGACTGATGCAGTTAGGAAGGCTCTAATTGTAGAATGCTTCACAATGGGTGCAAAGGTTTCTTCGTAGTCTCGGCCAAATTTCTGATTGAACCCTTTTGCTACGAGTCTGGCTTTGTACCGCTCTATTTCTCCTTTGGAATTGAGTTTTTGTTTATAGGTCCATTTACATCCTATGATCTTTTTGTCCTTAGGTAGAGGCGTTAGTTCCCATACATTGTTCTTCTCAAGAGAATTTAGTTCTTCGTTCATTGCTTGTAGCCATTTTTCTCTTTCTATTTTTGGTAATTGTAGGACTTCCGAGTAGCTGGTGGGTGTCGGAATGTCTTGAGCTTCAGTTTTGTACAGCATGTAGTCATTTCTTATGGGAGGTATTCCCTTTGTTGGTCTCGTGGATCTTCTTTGTGTGACCACTTGTGTTCCTGTGCTTGTACCGGGTTGAAGGTAATCCTCGGTTTCTGAGTCCTCAAGGTTTTCGGATTGTGTTCCTGGTTCCTGACTTTCCTCTCCATCTCCAATATGATTAGAGGAAGTTAGATCTGTACTTAGTACTTGTAGTGAAGTTGTTTTTGTGGAAGCGAGGTGAAACCCATTTTCTTTTTCTAGAAATTTTACGGATCTGCTGATTGTGATGTTGTCGGTGTCGTGCAGGATTCTGTATCCTTTGCTTCGATCATCGTATCCAAGAAAGATCCCTTCGATAACTTTGCTATCCAACTTGTTTCTTTTTATCTTGGGAATATAGGCGAAGGCTTTACATCCGAATCTTTTTAGATGCTTCAGGCTGGGCTTCCTGTTGGTCCATAGTTCAAATGGAGTCTTGTCTGTAGCTTTCGAGGGTATTCGGTTGTGTAGGTAATTAGCTGTGGTAACCGCTTCCGCCCATAGAGACTGTGGGAGTCCTGAGTCAAACAGCATGCATCTTGTCATCTCCATTAGTGATCGATTTTTCCTTTCGGCTACTCCGTTCTGGGCTGGTGAGTAGGGAACTGTTAGCTGATGTTTGATTCCGCTTTGGTTCAGGAAATCTTCGACTTGTCGGTTTACGTACTCACGACCGTTGTCTGTCCGTATGGTTTGGATATTTTTTCCAAATTCCGTGTGTGCTGAGATGACGTAGTCTTTTATTTTTTCATAGGCTTCGTCTTTTCCTTTCAGGAGGTAGGTCTTCGTGTATCTGCTGTAGTCATCAGTGAAGGTGATGAAGTATCTCTTACCGCTGAGAGAGTTGGTTGGTAATGGACCGCAGATATCACTGTGGACAAGTTGAAGCGTTTCAGTTGCTCTGTACTCTGTCTTCTTTGGAAATGGGGTTTCGGTGAGTTTTCCTTGAATGCACTGAACGCAGTCTGTGCTGTGCGAACAGTTATTTAGACTTAGTCCTCTTGCTAGGTTCTCATTTCGAATCTTCTTAATTGATTCTATATTTCTGTGTCCTAGTCTGTCGTGCCAGAGCATGAGGCAATTTTTGTTCTTGCAGTGGTTTTGTTTTGCAACATTTGCTTTGAATGTGCGAGTTTGGAGGTTGTCATCCAGGTGGAGTCGGTATATTCCATTGTCAAGTATACCGTTCGCGAGGGCTGTGTGGTCTCTTTCGATGGTACACCAATCTCTGTTGAACGTTACTTTACATCCGTTGGAGGTGGCCGCACTCACTGACAGAAGGTTGTCTGTTAGTTCCGGGATGTAGAGAACTTTTGTGAGAAGTAAGGTGTCAGTCTTTCCTTGGGGTGTGATGACTTTGATTTCTCCTTGTCCTATCCCTTTGACCTGCAGCTTATTGCCATTAGCAACCACAACATTTTGTGTTTGTTCTCTGTTAAGTTCAGTGAAGAAGCTTTCATCGTACGCCATATGAGATGTGGCTCCAGAGTCGATGAACCAGTTGTGTACACTTGCTTCTCGTTGAGAGCAATTGAGAGCTTTTGGGTTAGGTCCTTTTGTTGTTCTCTGATTTGTTGATTGTTCTTGGGTGACACTCGACTGATTTGTGTACTTTGGTACGTTTCCTCTTCTGAAGTTTTCATATTTGTACTCTTTGTTGCTGTTGTTTCGCTTTTGATAGTGCCAACATTCTTCCTTGGAGTGGTTTGGTTTGTGGCAGAAAGAACAGAATTTCTTCTCTTTTTCTCTTTTTTGGCTTGAAGCTCCGTGGAGGCTTTTTAAGGCTTTTGATGCGGTGCTTTCGTCTTTCGAGCTTTCTACTCTGCGTGTGTGTTCATCAAGGAGTTTTTTCTTGGTAAATTCAAGCGTTAGCTCGTCATCAGGCCTTGATTCCAACATCGTGATGAGATTTGAGTAGCTCTTTGGAAGCGAGCAAAGCAGTATAGCCGTGATGTGAGAGTCCTCTAGTGTTTCGCCAATGGTTCGCAGTTTGTCAACAAGTTCCATCATGGTAGTGATGTGCTGTTGCATGTCTTTGTCTTCTTCAAGTTTTAAGCTGTATAGTTTCCTTAGCAAATAAATTTTTCCTGAGAGTGTTTTTCTTTCATAGATATTTTTAAGAGTGTCCCAGGTAGCTTTGGCTGTTAGTAGGTTTTTGACATGCACTATTTGTGAGTCGGCGATGCTTAGATTAATGATAGCTCTAGCTTTTGAGTCTTTCTTTTTCCATTCGATTTTAGGTTCATCTGGAATATTTTCGGTGACAACTTCCCAAAGATCTTCCTTTTGCAAGAGCATTTCAATTTTGAAAGACCATAGTGAGTAGTTATAGCCGTCGAGCTTATTTAGGGTTACATCGTGGCTCGGGAGTGACGCCATTTTTGCTAAGCCTTTTTTCTTTGTCTTAACTCGTTAGTCGAATTTCATGCAATATTCAGTCTCATAATCTAATTGTTGTAAGATTTAGGTACTTACAGTTTGTAGGAAGGCATGAGGACGTTGAGGATTATATGATAATAATCTTTATTATCCATTTAGCAAGAAAGACAAAGTAATGGTAGCGAACAGTTATTGTAATATAGAGAAGAAGGTAAACAAACAGTTGTGATGATGATAGGTCCAGTGTGGCGCTAGCTGTCGTAGCATTCAGTTATCCAACAATAAGCCGTATTATATTGTATTATAAAAATAAATATATATGAATAGAATTAAAACAACGCTAATCTTACTATTCATCATAGAAGAAGGGACACAAGTTTATGGAGAATAGCTTCTTTATAAAAAGAAGTTCTATCTATAAAGAAGTTCATCTTCCCCGAATTCTGTTTTTTTTTCTACATTATTAGAATATTATATTTTTATTTAATCCCACACACACACAACACAATACCAAAATATAATCGATTAGCGAAAAATAATTAAACAGCCCTCATATGAATATTTTTAAATGTATCAATACATTTTGATCGTTTGTTATAATTTGTTAGGTTTTGCTAAGATTCACCTAATACAATTATTTATCAACTAAACCTCATTCATATTGAAATTCTGCTACGGATCTTAGTAATATCAACTAGAAAACCGTATTTATATTCATATTGTAGCGTAGAAATCAAGTCTTTTTATATCTGGGGATGTCAAAGTATTTATTGATGACGTCACCACGACCAGTCAACAATTATTAACAAACAACCCCAAACTATCTACAGCTAGAGAATATTGAACAAGCAAGCAAAGAAATATTTTAAATATGATTTTACAAATACAGAGCAAAATATATTTTTATAATCTGTTGAATATTTTCATTGAATGATTTTAAATTAAATAATAAATTATTACTTCACCACAATATATTTTTATTTAATCTCTCAATATCGAAAAATAACCGATTATCGAAAAATAATTAAACAGCCCTCTCATATAAATATTTTAAATAGATAAATACATTTTGATCGTTTGTTATAATTTGTTAGGTTTTACTAAGATTCACCTAATGCAATTATTTTTATCAACTAAACCTCATTCATATTGAAATTCTGCTACGGATCTTGGTAAGATTAACTAGAAACCCTTATTTCTATTCATATATGAAACATGCTCGATATATTTTTATTTATAAACAAAAAGGAATTCATTAATACTACTAGATATTAGATAATAAAAAGATATATACAGTTAAACCTGTCTATAGCGCCCCCTCTTGGGACTCACCAAAATGGCTGCTATAGAGAGGGGGTGCTATAGACAGGTCACTTTTAATGTAAATCGCATCGTACTACGTATTTAAAATCGGACGCTATAGAGAGGGGGCGCTATAGACAGGTTTAACTGTATTGGGTTGAATAAAATATTTATTTGCCAATATTTCGTTTGGCTGAACGCCAACCTTTATCAAGGCATTACATTTTTGTATAAACAAATAGTTAGAAATTAACCAACCAAAATATTGGCAAATAAATATTTTATTCAATACAATATATGCCTTTTTATTATCTAATGATATAAGTATGGATTTCTCTATTTTCAGAACTACTAGATATAACTTGAATTCTTCCGATTTCAAAATCCCATTTTATATTCATATCAAAAGACACACAACTCTATTTGATGACAGTAAACGTTTTCAGTATCACATCTCTTGGAAAAAATATATATACGAAAAAATATTGCTATTCAGAAAAAAAGGCAAAAAAAGGTCCAGGTTTAAAAAAAGAGAAGAGCTAAGGGAAAAGACAGGTAAATAATCTGTTGGATTTCCTGAGAGAATGTGCCATCTTCCAGATGAGATTCTATTCCACATATTGTGGGACAATTACCTAGGCGACATTAGTTGAGGGGTCATTTGCCTGAAAGGTTTTCCATCTTGTTTGAGGGGGGGGGGGGAGGGATGTAGGATTGGGGATCTCGTTGCGTTAATGGTCACATTATCTCAATTAACTTCCTAAATGGCTTGTTGATGATGGAATCTGTCATCTCCTTAGATTCATTCAATTGTGGTAGCGATGGTTGTGTTTTCTTCATCTTCCCATCTTCGGTTTCAGCTCCCGAGAAATACACTTTATTCGTTCAAATGCAGCAATTTAAATCACGGCCTCATATTACCTGGCTACAATACGATATTTATAACTAATATTTTTTGTATAAACAAAGTCTTTATAAGTAATAATTATCTATAATTCAGCTCTCTCTCTCAATCTCTCTCTTTATAACTATCATGTTTGCATAACCAATAGGACTTTATAACTTATACAAGGTGTTCCATTTTTAAATTAACGATTTTGCAACGCTGTAGCTCGCCAAAGAAACACGCGATTCGCGTGCTGTTATATTTATTCGAAAGAACAAGCATTGATTTGTATTTCATTAAAAAAAAAAACATTTTTAAAAAATTCTCAATGCCAAAATTATAAGTTATTTTGTAAAATGTTACGTTCTCAAACTTTCCAGAGACCCTCTAAGAGCAGTTTTAAGCAAACCAAAAGCACAAAAATCCATAGGGACAAAGTCTTGAGATTATGCAGGAATATGCTTAAAATGTATGTATGAAATGCCAGTTTCATCTCTCTTTTAGTCCAGGTATTGACCTGTTGAACGTGATGTATGACTCGTGGCTTCATCCTGGTGCAGCCAACACGGATCTTGAGTCTCTTGGATACAAAAACGGACCTCATTGTCCAATAATGATTCTTAGACAAATCTTTGTTAGATTTGCGAATTAATCTTGACATTTGAGTCCACCTTCTTTATTGGAAGCTTTACATTGTAGCAGAAACCTGCAACGATCATGAAGCCCTTTGAGAACCTTTCATTGCATTGCTTGACCCAGTTCTGAAAGGTGTTTATTTGATAGTTATCGTAGTAAATGGCAGGGGGTTGGTTGCTATCATTGAGGTAAACCCATGCCTCGTCCAGTGTAACAACATTCTTCCATTTTTCACCTGCTAGGTACTTTCCATAAAGGGCCCTGCTGCAGATCTTTCGTTCTTCAATATAGTGCGGCTTTAGGACATGAACTTTCGCCTTTTTACGTATTTTTAAGCCGATTTTTTACTAACGAAATGATTAACGGTAGAAAGTGGTACGTTGGTTATTGTGGAAATATTTCTTTGAGAAGGTGGATTCTCTCTGACAACCATTTCCTTTATTTTTCTATCGGTTGGAGTTATAGGTTTCTTCAGGCACCTTTTTCCAGAGGATTTTTTTTTTTGGCTTAAATTCATAGATATCAAAATTTTATCTATTTTCCTTCATTATGTAACTGATTGTGAACTTAGTAATATCAATATTAAAATTCTTTCACAATTTTAATAATTTGGGTAAACGAGTATTTCTCCTCGGAAAGTTTGAAAACGTAACTTTTTACAAAATTATTTATAATTTTAGGCATTTCGAATATATAAAAATAGTTTTTTTTATATGAAATATAAATCAATGCTTGTTTTTGTTTTCGAATAAATATAATATCACGCGAATCGCGCGCTTCTTTCGCGAGCTATAGCATTGCAAAAACGTTATTTTAAAAATGGAACACCTTCTGTGTAGCAGAACTCTCTTCATTAGATAGAGAACCCGAGTTATAACACACAGTCAAATGATATTATACAAAGGATTATTATTTTTAAAAATAACAGTAAATTATATATAAATATATAATTGTGGCCTGGAACTACCTGGTTACCTGGTTCACCTCAGCAATCTGCCCCCCCCATGACTAGACTTCTCCTCTAGACTGTGGCTGTACAGTCCGGGTAGTTGGCGTTTTACGCTCCAGGAGTTACCTCTATTTTCTCTCTCTCTATATATATATAAACCTGATTAATAAAAGAATTATGCAAATAGAAAATTAACCACGCTACAATAAAAATACCAAATTACCTCGGTACTTTTGTGTGAGAGAGAAAGAACGTAAATGAAGATTTACTTTTAAAAACCTGTTAACGTCGTGTTTTCGACAACAATTTTCTACGAGAAAAATAAACACAGGTCGAGAGATGATCATCTCTATAGTGTAACGTAGAAACCTAGGAAATACAAACTTCAGGATGACACAGCAATTTATTTAAGACACAAGAACAAATTAAATTTGATAAAAATACAAGAGAGGCAATGAGGGAAGTTTACTCGGATTAATGAAATATATAAACAACAAAATTAATAATATATTAATAAAATAATAAATACAATATAATACACTGCGGTCTGTGATTGTAAAACGACACTAGTGGACATGGCATCTGCCCGGTAAGCGGAACATTGTGGGTTCGATTCCCATCCCTGGACACTTTTATTTTTCCGTTCGTCATTACTCTGTTGGAAAAAAAGAAGAATAGTAAATCAATGATCTTGAAATACTTTTAGACTGACAACACTGTTATATAAAAACTAGAACAAAGGAGTGTTGGTTTTGTTTACAAAATTAGTAATTGTAATGTAAATTGTTAAATGTTCTTTTCTATCTCTCTTTGAAAAAAATAAATTAAAAATACTTTCATAAAAGGTAAAATCGCCTAATTCTTTAAAACCACTTCAGCTGTAAGTAAACTTGTTATTTGTTGTTTCATTGTCTGAACCATAAAAGATTCCCAACATGGTAGCAGAGCGTGGTTCTTTTTGAATCGCGGTAAAAAATATATATAAAATATAAATAAAAACCAAAATGGCTGTCAGCGAAGATATCGCAAATATTGTGAGACTTAAAAGTCCTGAAAATTTTGATCTATGGAATTTTCAGATAACAATTATTTTCAAAGCAAATGGCCTTCTAGATATTGTAAATGGAAAATCGTTGTTTGAAGACTTGAAAGATGAAACTGGAAAAGATAAATGGAGCCTAAAAGACGCCAAAGCACAAAAATACATAATGTTAACCATTGAAAAGAATGTTTTAACACATATTCTAAATTGCAAAACTTCAAAAGAAATGTATGAAAAACTAGTAGCCATTTATCAAAGAGAAGATGAGCAATTAAAATGCAAATTACTACAAGAATTTCATGGATTCAAATTTGACAAAAATACAGATATGGCAACAAATATAAGCAGAATGCAAAATTTAGTATTCAAACTAAATAATGTAAAACAAGAAATTGATGAAAGCTTTGTAATTTCTAAAATATTGAGCATTTTGCCTGACTACTTTAATTACTTCAGCACAGCATGGGATTCGACACCAAAAAGTGAGAAAACGTTAACAAACTTAATATCAAGACTATCACTTGAAGAAACTAAACAAAAAGTAAAGCCTGAAGAGGGAATAGCCATGAGTGCTACTAAAGTAAAGCAGTGCTTTAACTGCAAAAAGAGCGGGCACTTAGCAAAATATTGTAGACTAAATAAAAAATGGTGTACCTCGGGAAAAAGACAAATCATATTCAAGACCAATGCTTCTTTAAGAAATCTCAAAATAAATTCCAGGAATATATTCCTTGCCGAATTTGTAAAAAGACAAATCATAAAGAAAAGGATTGCTTTTTCAGAAACAAAAATGAAGAAAAATTGTCCTTTTTTGCAGGAGAGACTTTAAAATGTAAAAATGAGGAATTGCTAGAATTCATTGTAGACAGTGGCTCAACAAGCCATATGATAAATAGTAAAAGGTTTTTACTAGATGAAGTAGATTGCAACTCAAAAATATCAATAGCAAAAAAGGAAGAAACTCTAATAGCAAAATCAGTCGGAAAAATTCAAGGGAAAAAATGTGATCTCAAGGAGGTGATGTTTGTACCAAACTTGACAAATAATTTACTATCGGTAAGTGCCATTACCAGAAATAAAGGCAAAGTAATCTTTGAAGATGAAAAGGTATTTGTCGTAAAAAATGGAAAAAAGTTTTAGAAGGAGAAAAACAGGAAAATGGACTCTACACAATAAATATAGAAACAGAAAATCCCGAAATTGAAGAATCTCACCTAACAGCTACCCAAAATGAAGAAATGCTAAAATGGCACAGAAAAATGGGTCACATAAGTTTTTCAAGCTTAAAACAATTAAAATCTATGGTTAATGGAATAAACATAGTAAAAATAAGTCAAGATGAAATTTGTGAAACATACATTAAAGCTAAACAGGTAAGAAAGCCATTCAATTCCATTAGAACAAAATCAAAAAGGCCTTTAGAAATAATCCATACAGATGTATGTGGACCTTTAGATCCCACTACTCATGACAACAAAAACTATTATCTAACATTTCTTGATGACTACACACATTTTTGTCATGTGTATTTATTACAAAATAAATATGAAGTAAAAGGATATCTAAAAGAATTTATTACAGAAGCAGAAAACCAAATGAATCTAAAAGTTTCAAAAATAAGATGTGACAATGGCGGAGAATATGTAAATGAAGATATATAATCCTGGTGCAAAGCTAAAGGAATCATTATGGATCTCACCATACTTCACTCACCTCAGCTAAACGGCAAAGCCGAAAGATTAAATAGAACCCTGATGGAGAAAACTAGAGCTCTTTTGATTGATTCTGGTGTAGAAAAATACATGTGGGGAGAGGCTGTAAGGGTTTCAGCCTATTTGCTGAACCGAAGCCCTACTCAAGAATTAGAGAAAACCCCTGCAGAACTTTGGTTCAACAAAAGACCAAATTTGTCAAACTTACAACTTTTTGGTTGTGAAGCTTATGTCAAAACCCTAAAACACGTAAAGAAATTGGAAGACATAAGTAAAAAAATACCTTTATAGGTTATGCACCAAATGGTTATCGCCTTTGGGATGAACAAAGCAAACAAATCTTTACAGCTAGAGATGTAATTTTTTTAGATAAAGGATGTAAAAATAAAGAAGAAAAATACCTATTGTCGAACCAGAAGAAGAATCTGAAGATCAACTAGAATTAAATGAAGAACCAAGTCTACCAGAAGTCTCTGAAGACAAAGAAGATATCCCTACAAAACCAAGTACTTCAAAATATAATCTTAGACCAAGAAGTAGTTTACAAACACTATCAAGATATGAAGACTTCTATTTAGAACGGGACGGAACAACAGAATCAGCTCTTCTAACTTACTCGGAAGCTATATCTGGTCCAAATCAAGAAAAATGGAAAAAGGCAATAAAAGAAGAAAAAGAGTCTTTTGTCAAAAATGAAGTTTGGGAAATAGTAAAAGAAAATGAAGCGTCAAACAAGAAGATTCTGACCTCTAATTGGCTCTTTAAAGTGAAAGAAGATGGTCGCTACAAAGCAAGACTAGTTGTAAGAGGCTTTGAACAAGAAGCAGGCATTGATTATGATGAGACATTCAGTCCAGTTATAAGCACTGTCTCTTTAAGGATATACTTTGCTCTAATGGCTAAGAGAAGGTTTGTTTTTAAAACATTTGACATAAAAACAGCTTTTCTATATGGGTTTTTGGATGAAGAAATATACGTTCAATTGCCAGAAGGTTATAAAGGGAACATATGCAGGTTAAGAAAGGCATTGTATGGTTTAAAGCAAGCCCCATTAAAATGGAATGAAAGATTAAAAACCTTTCTCAAATCCCAAGATTTCATACAACTAAAATCAGAGCCATGTCTTTTTAAAACCAACAAAGGAAATATGTACCTTGCAATATATGTAGATGATGGTATCTTAATGGGAGATAATGAAGAAGAATTAAATAATATTTTAGAAAAACTATGCCAAGAGTTTGAAGTTAAAATAAACAATGATCCAAGAACTTTTTTGGGAATAAATTTGTGTTTTGAGGAAAAAAATAAAATTTTACTTTCACAAGAAAATTATGCAAAATCAGTTCTTGAAAGATATAATATGCAAAACTCAAAACCAGTACCCACTCCCATTACAGATGTAGCAAAAGAAGTAGACAAAAACTTAGAAATATCAAATGATAACAAATTTCCCTACAGACAAGCAATTGGAATCCTTTTATATTTGACAAACAAAACTAGACCAGACATGACCTTTGCCACAAATTTTGAAAGCAGGTCAATGCATGATCCTACAACTCAAGATATTATAAACATCAAAAGAACCCTAAGATATTTAAATCACACCACCAATTTAGGCATATCATATGATGGAGAGATGCCATTTGAATTAAATGTGTATTGTGATTCTGACTTTGCTGGAGATATTAAAACTAGAAAAAGTACCACAGGATATGTAGTTTACTTATGTGAAGGTCCTATAAGTTGGTGCTCCAGAAAGCAACCTGTAATTGCCCTTTCCAGCACTGAAGCAGAGTTCATTGCTGCAGCAGATGCATGCAAAGAAGTGTCATACATAAGATCCCTATTAGAAGAATTAATTCCAGATAATTTTGATATAAATATCTATGTTGATAACCAAAGCACTATAAAAATTATAAAATCAGGCCAATTCACCACTAAAACTAAACATATTGATGTCAAATATCATTTTGTGAAAGATCAAGCTCAAAGATTTAACCTGATATATTGTCCAACAGAACACCAAATTGCAGACATACTAACAAAACCTCTAGCCAGACCAAAGTTTGACAAATTCAAATCCCTTCTTATGACAACCATTTAAAACATAAGTCAAGTGAAGAAACTGTTGAATGTGATAAGATCACTGATTTAAGAGGGAATGTTGGAAAAAAAGAAGAATAGTAAATCAATGATCTTGAAATACTTTTAGACTGACAACACTGTAATATAAAAACTAGAACAAAGGAGTGTTGGTTTTGTTTACAAAATTAGTAATTGTAATGTAAATTGTTAAATGTTCTTTTCTATCTCTCTTTGAAAATAATAAATTTAAAATACTTTCATAAAAGGTAAAATCACCTAATTCTTTAAAACCACTTCAGCTGTAAGTAAACTTGTTATTTGTAGTTTCATTGTCTGAACCATAAAAGATTCCCAACATACTCTTCATAATTCATCCTTTCATACCTCATCCAAAAAGGATAGAAATAGTCGATATTTCACCTTGAAATAAAATTTTGATTTTTCGTTAAAAAGAAACTCATGCGGTGTAACTTCAAGTGTCGTTTTTAAAATAATAAATACTTTGCTGCAATATATAAAGATGTTCTTCTGCCCGATCTGTTTTCTTCTTTAATAGAGAATAAGAATATTAGGGTTGTCTTAGGTTCTTACAGTACTTATCACATTTACGCTTGTAGGAAACTGATGGTTCATCAGTGGTGAATCTTCAGGTTGTTTGACACCAGTTCAAACTACCAGACCACCCTAGCATTCTGTTAGATTAAACTGGTAACCGCTAGGAGATTTCATCAATCCTTCCTGTAATTCTTCCATTGCAATAACGACATTTGTTTTTGTTATTAATTGAGAAAAGAAGTGGAGCTAACAGTTTAAATTATCATTAAAAACTATATATATAATGTTGAATATATGAATTCAATTTTAGACTTTAATATTTTATAAAATATTATTTAATAATTATTTCTTTTAAATGTTTTAAAAATATATATATATATATTGTCACATTGCTGTAAAATAATTAAGAATGTAAATAACTCTCAGGTATAAGTTGTATCTTTTGTTTTGTTCCTTTAATTTTTAATAAACTATTTGCATTTAACTAAAATCGTATGTTTTGAAATAAAATTAAACCTAAAACCATTCTAACATATAAATGCTTGTTCGGCGATACAACTACTAAAATTCGAACGATATTTGGCCATTTTAAAATAATTGCTCTGCTTCCTTAAAAAATGAAGTATTTTTTTATAATTCAACATTTTTAAGATTAAAACTATTATACTTTAAAGTTTCAGACATAATTTTTCTGAATATTTTAAAATATCATACATAGATGTATATTTAATTTATATATTACAAATTTAAATTAATAAATACAAATATGTAATTTTATATAAGGCAATAGCGCGTCAAATACAAATATTAATATATATAGTCACGACCGTCTTTCCACCGTCAATCAATTCCTCAATTCCTCATGTCACGGATGCGCGCGCATCATCATTAGTAAAATATAAAAAGCCAACAATGAAGAATGAATGTAAGATAAAAAGCCAACAATGAAGAGTAAATATGATATAAAAAGCCAACAATGAAGAATGAATGTAAGATAAAAAGCCAACAATAAAGAGTAAATGTAATATAAAAAGCCAACAATGAAGAATAAATGTAAGATAAAAAGCCAACAATGAAGAGTAAATATAATATAAAAAGCCAACAATGAAGAATAAATGTAAGATAAAAAGCCAACAATGAAGAGTAATTAAAATATAAAAAAAACAACAATAAAGAATGAATGTAAGATAAAAAGCCAACAATGAAGAGTAAATCTACTTATATATTTGCCTTATTCTGTCTGTTTGTCTGAAGCTCACGGATAGAATGCGCGCTCATTGGCTGCAAGGGAACACGTGTCCTCCCTGCCCCCTCTAGACAACCCTGTTATTCAAAAACCATACATCCAATCGCCATGAAATTCTGGGATATTATTAGGTATATCCCCGGAAAGGTTTTCGAAAAATAATTTATTGAATATCTTGAATATCCTTTGAGTTATTTGCAGAATTGTAGATATAACTCGCAAGCAGCGACGCCAGACGGTGATAGGCTTAAGCTTGCTGCTCCACCCCTGTTGACCTTGGGTCGTCGTGTGAGTCACAGCATGATGCAACAAAAAACACTCTCTCTGGGGATTGCGGCGTCAACAACCTGTAAGTTTGTGCCTCTCTCATAAACCTGTCTATACAGACCACCCTGTCTATAGCGACCACTCTAGACAACCCTGTTATCAGCTGTGTGATACATCCACCTGTCTATACAGACCACCCTGTTAATAGCGCCAACCCAAGTCAACGTTTTTAGAATATATTCGCACTCGGGTAAACCCCGGGCGTTGCCCGGGCCATTCGTCTAGTATGATATAAAAAGCCAACAATGAAGAATGAATGTAAGATAAAAAGCCAACAATGAAGAGTAAATGTAATATAAAAAGCCAACAATGAAGAGTAAATGTAATATAAAAAGCCAACAATGAAGAATAAATGTAAGATAAAAAGCCAACAATGAAGAGTAAATATAATATAAAAAGCCAACAATGAAGAGTGAATGTAAGATAAAAGCCAACAATGAAGAGTAAATGTAATATAAAAAGCCAACAATGAAGAATGAATGTAAGATAAAAAGCCAACAATGAAGAGTGAATGTAATATAAAAAGCCAACAATGATTAATGAATGTAAGATATAAAGCCAACAATGAAGAGTGAATGTAAGATAAAAGCCAACAATGAAGAGTAAATGTAATATAAAAAGCCAACAATGAAGAATGAATGTAAGATAAAAAGCCAACAATGAAGAGTGAATGTAATATAAAAAGCCAACAATGAAGAATGAATGTAAGATAAAAAGCCAACAATGAAGAGTAAATATAATATAAAAAGCCAACAATGAAGAGTGAATGTAAGATAAAAAGCCAACAATGAAGAGTAAATGTAATATAAAAAGCCAACAGAGTGAATGTAAGATAAAAAGCCAACAATGAAGAGTAAATATAATATAAAAAGCCAACAATGAAGAGTAAATGTCTATATATATAAAAATGAATGTTTGTCTGTTTGTATGTTTGTTTGTATGTCCGGTATACAAATTCGCAGTAGTTCACTAATTCAAACCAAAATTTCCATACATAGGTAAAAAATACGGGGAAGACGATAGGCTATTTAAAAATATATATGAATCAATTATTAAAACTATATATTTTTAGTCAGAAAATGATGATGACGATATTGCTGTATCATGTTTGATTATCAGATACAAAATTATATCGGGAAAAATTCCAAAAAGCAGAGACCACGGGTGAAACCAGTTCATTATTTTGTACGCAGGAACAAAATTCTAAAAGAAAAACATTCATTCGAGCAGAAAACAAAAGCCAGATCATCTTTCTATAAAAATATCGCTTCTCAGACACAAAGTTTGCAGCGGGACGTTTCACAAGTGTGACATCCACGGCGCCAATTTATAATTGTAACGAATAGTATTTGAATAAAAACATTTAATCGGGTAAAACCCGGGCGTTGCCCGGGTCATTCGTCATTAATATATAGTCACGACCGTCTTTCCTCAATTCCTCATCGCTGTCACGGATGCGCGCGCATCATCATTATGATCATTATCTTCTATAGAAGCTTCTATCTTTATAATTATGTATATTTACAAAAAGTCAATTCGCTCGCGCCTCTAGCGGTGAAAATGAGGGGTAATACCAGCTGACCTAATGTACATGTAAAGTTTGGAGCGGGACGTTTCACAAGAGTGACATCCACGGCTCCAATTTATAATTGTAACAAATAGTATTTGAATAAAAACATTCAATCGGGTAAAACACGGGCGTTGCCCGGGTCATTCGTCTAGTATATATATAAAAATCAATGTTTGTATGTTTGTTTGTTTGTATGTTTGTTTGCTTGTATGTCCGGTATACAAATTCGCAGTAGTTCACTAATTCAAACCAAAATTTCCATACATAGGTAAAAAAAATACGGGGAAGACGATAGGCTATTTTAAAAAATATATAAATCAATTATTAAAACTATATATTCCAATTATTCTACTTAGCTCACGAACAGCGCCCTCTATCAAAGATTAGATTGAATTATGCTGATGCAAACAAATAGATAATGCTAATAACAAACAATTATAAAAAAATCTTATCTAAATATATATCACTCGGGTAGATATGCACACGGGTCAATCCCGGGGCGAAGCCCGGGTCACCCGTCTAGTATGATATATAAACTATTAATCTCTCTTTTATTTTAAATTTAAAAAAATAGTAGAGAGAGAGAGAGAAGCTCATTTTATATAGAAAAGAATAATTGTGCTAAATAGTTAATTTTATTATATTTCCTTTGTTAAATTTTAAATATTGTTGCACCATCCTGGGGCTTCGTGTCAATATTCGATAGTTCCATATCAATATTTTATAAGTCAGACCAGAACATAGAGTAATCATAAAACAAAGTTATTTTAACACAAGGAAAGTATTTACATTTATTTTCTATCTTAAACTGAGAGATATCTAAACAAAATATTTACAAATAAAATGCTGACGTCACGTGACTGATGATGATAAACTAACCAGGTCACCACAGATTTATTCTTTGACTATATCTACAAAATAGGCGCTTTAAAATATTATTTTCAAAAATCATTCATTTTGGTTAGCAGCCCCGTAAAATAAAGATATTTTCTCTCTTAAAATATTATTTAAAATTAAATTTTAAAAATATTTGAAAATATAATATCAAAGCGTTATATAAATATGAATAAAATTTAATGTAATTTTTAAATAACATTTTTAGAAATACCTAAAAAAATAAAATATATATTTTATTTATTTTCAAACGAATAAGTAATAAATGTTATCCTATTAGAAACATAAAATCCTAAAGACGAACTAACTGCCCCTTTTATCCAGATACTAATTGGTGTTTAAGCCTGTTAGCACATCCTCTTCTGTACAAAATAATTAATTTTATTAATTAACTCTGAGGCGTAATGAACTTAATTTCGTGGATGGATTGAATTTTAATGGTGCTGTGAAATATCGTCTTTTTCGTAAGAAATTAATTTCAACCTGTGTGACCAAACTTTAATTAGGATTCCGCTCTCTCTATGAAAATGCAATTAATTATAAAACTTTAACTCGAAAATTCTATCAAATATTTATTTAATTTTAAACATATTCTATATTTTACTGACTAATTCATCATAATGCCGGATGATAGGTACTAATTGCAATATGTTGAAGATATTAATCTGCGATTTTAAATGTTTCTTTTTACCAGTACTTTTGTTTTGTTTTTGCTTTTTCCTAAAATGTTTTCTTCTTCATTATTATTTGTTCTATATGCAAAGCTTTGTTTTTGAGACTTGAATAAACAAATTCAAGTTCATTATATTTTTGTGTGCTTTTAAAGTTAAAACACAACACAATATAATTAATATAGAAAAAGGCATCTCCTGATCGTGCAAGATTAATTTATTCACCTGATCCCAGTACCAGTTCACTTTTGTACTAATTTTTCACATAATTAATATAGGTTTTTCACTAATAAGATAACATTTAAAATCTAAATGACAACATTTTTCATTATACCATCAATATTCTACACTTCATTGGCAACTTATCATTTTAATAACAACCTTTTACACTTCAATAACATTTTCCTTTTTCATTGCTATTTACTATTTTGTTCGAATTTTAAAACAATTTTTATATATACACTCGCCGGTCGTTTTTTTTTTTTGTTTGTTTTTGTTTTTATAAGGAGACGAGGCAATTTTGTTTATACTTGGTTATCTCGTGTGTCTTCAATAAAGGTCACTTGTATTATATATCTTTCTGAGTTATTGTCTGATTTACCTGCTAAAAGGTACAACCTCTTTAAGTTTTTACATGAGTGTAGGTTTTTCAAGTTTAAGAAAGTTTTTATCATTTTTTAATAACCTTTAATATATTAATAAAATTTCATTTTAAGCGCTTTTTTCGATTTTATTTCAAACTTTAAGAGTAATATGATTTTTTTCATTAATTTTTAATTGAAGCACGTTTATTATAAATGAAATTAGTTTTCTTTAGCACTCTCTGTTTTTCTATTCATAATGAAATTGTGAAAAACTTTTAAAATTACAAAATATTTTCTCACAATGAGTTTCTTTTGATTTTAAATTGCTAGCTTTCAAGTGATAATCGCGCTTCAACGGGCTTAATAAATATCTGTTTTTGTTAAGGTAATTTATAATTTTAGAGCGCACATTTTTTATTTCAATAAGCACATTTTTTATTTTGATAAGGACATTTTTGTGCATATATATGCATTAATGGTTTTGCACTCTCAAGCAGGGACAGCCACGGATGACAAAATACAAGATCATGGAAGACCCACTTCCGAAAACAGAAGAGCATATGATCCAAGGGAGGACGTTGCCAAGAAAGGTGAAGAATCATCTACTTCTCCTAGTGTGCGAACCCGCAGTGGTAGAACAGTGAGAAAACCTTTGCGTTATAGAGACTAGGAGTATGTAAATACATTTTTTTTATTTAAAAAATATTTTTTAAATAAAAAAGACATATATTGGATCAAAATATCATTTATTTTACCAATATTTCAGTTGGCTGAACGCCATTACATTTTAGAGTTAATAGTGAATATTTCACGATTTAAAAACAAAATTTTGATGTTTGACAACGGCAGGTCAAAGTTTAATATCTCAACGCTTAAATTATTGAAAACTACATTTAATGTAAAATAACAACCTTTTATATATACTCTAAAAATGAAACTATGACATTGAATAAATATATTTGGAATTTTAAAAGTTATATTTTCGATTTAAATTGAAATTTTATTATTAATACCTTTATAATAAATAACCTTTATATTTATTTTATCCAATAAAACAATTTAAGCTTAACACTTTGTTACGATATTATTAAGTTTTAATCAGTTGTGATAAATGTGAAATAGTAAATATAGCAAAATTAGATTTTAAAAAAGTGGTGTTAAAATGCGAAAATTAATAAATTCGAAAGAAAATCGAAAGGATGGGGGAGGGGGGTTATTTAACTAAAATTGTTGGTATATAATTACTAAATGTTATTTTTAAATGCTAAAATATTGGTATTTACATAAAATGTAGTTTAAAAACATTTATACACTTTGTGTGTATATAATGCTGTTAAAGAATTGTTAAAATATCAAATAAAACCGAAAAATTAATTAAAATTAAAATGTTGCTCTTCAAGTGTGAAAAGTTGTCAATAAAGTGTTGAAATTTTTATTAAAGTGGGAAAGGTTGTCTTAAAAGTGTAAAACATATATTGAATATATCGCTATTAATTAATTTTAATGATATATTTTCTCTTTATCTATAGTGAATATTTTAAATGTTTTATAGGAATATAAAATAGAGCATTTTTATGTCAATTTTATGTCAAATTTATTACAGTTCAATATACACTCGTATTAAGATGAATTAAACATTAACTATATTATTTTTGGACGCCCTGTATTCTTAGATGGCAGTAGTGTATTGGAAAGTTCAGTTGCCAAAATTACCTTTGTGGTCATTTTACTGCGTACCTCTTTTTATTTTCTCTCTGTTTATATTCTTTCTCTCAAATACATTGTCCCTAAAGTACTTTTCATTGATTCCTCACAATCATAGTTTTAAATCACTTGGTTAGCATAAAAAATAACAAAAAAAGAGATACATATTGGGGGAAAATGGAAAATACCTTCAACATAAACCGATCCCCAAGACTTTTACCATTATGACAAAGAAAAACAAAGGATTCTATGAAAGTATGAAAGTACCTGCACATCTGAAATATAAATAACTATCCTCATATAGATTGTTTTATTGTGAATACCAAGATTTAGTAGGAGAGAGGTTGCTCTTGTTAAACGCGCGATACAAAATAAAGTCAAATTTGACCATGAACTCTTGTGATTTAGTCTGCTTATAACAGGCTTATGAGGGCTTACAGCTTTAAACTCATATTTACATATGACTCCTTTAGTGTTAATCTAAACAATAAAATAAACAATTCCACAATAACAATAATTAGGTTGATTCTTAAAGATTCTTCAACTTTTTTACTTCCACAATAAACCGTAAGATATCCAAGTACAGAGACATCGGGCTAAAGAATGTAAACTTTGCAAGTGTGTAAATACATTTATGATTTTTTTCAATTAAAAAGACATATATTGGATCAAAATATCATTTATTTTACCAATATTTCAGTTGGCTGAATGCCAACCTTTATCAAGGTATTAAAACATATTAATTTTGTCAACAACAAACTCAGCGCTACATAATTTATGAATTTGATGAACCCTTGTAAATAAACTTTGATTTCAAATATGGTAATCTGAGGATTACTCTCTGTGGACTGCAAATAAAGTTATATTTTACCTATAATTAACAAACTGTTGAATATTATATTGTTACAAAGTATTTATTGTTTTTTATTAATAGATTATTAATTTTGTGATGTTTATATATTTTATTACTCTGTAAAAACTTCCCTCATTGCTTCTCTTGTATCTTATAAATGTTGTTTTTGTGCTTGCATTAAATAAATTGCCGTGTCATCCTGAAGTTTGTCTTTCCTAATTTTCTACGTTACAATTGTTGGGATATTACAGAGTAACAATGGTTATAGGTGAGACTAAGTTTGAAAAGGAACTTGTATGTATATAATGTTTTATTGTTTTTGTTGTTTTCATGTAAGATTTGTTTTAGTCTAATATCTATTAATAATCAATAATATGTAAAGTTAAATTGGTTACGGATTCGTCCTTCTTACTTATTTTAATGACATAACAACAATAGCATTCAAATATTAATTTTTATTCATTGACTATAATAATCTGTGGTTTTAGGCATATATTTAAGCTAATATAGATTTCTGAGAGGTGTAAGGTAATTTATATAAATAATTATTTTTAAAGAGATAAGTAATTTTCTTCAGAATTACTATAACTTGAATATATTTAGAAAGTTAATGTTTATTCAAATTCTTTAATTTGTACCTTCAATAAAGGTGATCTTTATTTTAAAAGAGAGTAATATAATTACGATCTACCTAACACAAAACATCTAAAATAACTCGAGAGAGATTTCATCAAACGGTTTCCTCAAATTTGACTAGCACACACTTGTCGACAATCTTTATAAAGACATATTTGTCGACATTAAAGACGTCATGTCGTGAGGTAATTGGTGACAGTAGGGGGCAAATTGCTGCTGTGACAGAAGAATGGCCTGGACTAAACGACGACTTGTTGGGTTTCATTTTGGGGGGATTCCAGTCGTTTGACTCGTTAGTGACATCTTTTTGTCATCCGTTTCCTTCCTCAATACATTCAGGTGCTATCTCCCTTTCTTAACTTCCCCTCCTCATTTTTTATGTAAGTGCTTTGAGGGGTTGTTTGATTTGAAAACATTTACCGTTTAGAATATTTGGGCTAATACCAGTAATCGTTTTTTTAATGGCCAATTAAAATGCTTCCGCGAGCATGATGAAATCTTTGTCGTAACATAATAATTGGCCAATAGGACAATATTTGTCATTTATTAATATTTGTACTGAAAATGTTAAGTCTGTTGTCTATATACCTATGTATTATGACGTTAAAAAGTTTCTTGGAAGGGCGTCTAAGAAATCATTTCGTCAAAACTTATCCTTTTTAAGTTTTCTCTTTGACTTGAGAGTTATAAATGATCCAACATGTGAATGCTGTCTAGATGTTGAAACACCAGAGTGTTGGCTTGCCTTCTAACTAACCAAATTGCACTTGCTTACTTTGACATAATGCCAAATCATCTTTCTGTATATACTCAATCTTATGAAAATTTTGGCAAGTTTAGAGCAATTTGTACACAGATTTATAAATCACTACTAATTCATCGTGTAAATAATTAAAAAAATATATGTAAATAATTCTAATATAGCACTATAGTCTGATAGACTTCGTGCTTCTGTAATAATAAAATAAAAATTTCGTCAAACTTATTATTAGTGATTTATTACCTGTTTTTAGATAATTTAATTTTATAATTAACAATTTTCTCTCCGTTGACAAGAAATTAAGAAGAATCTAGTTTCAGAGAGTTATTGAATTGTGTTATTCTGTTGTTCTGTACTAGAAATCTCAATTGTCTCCTATTTCTCCAAGTTGTCCTGAACACCAGGTTGGTTTCTAAGGATGACATAGCTCGAATTGAAGTCTTCTAACAATAGTTTATATTTATTCTTGGCTTTCTGAGATTATCTACTGTACATATTTCTGAGACTGATTCTCATTTCAATATTTTCTTCAAGAGGTAATTTATTGTCAAATATATTATAGCGTAGATGTCAAGTCTTTGTATATCTGAAGGTATGAAAGTATGTATTGATGACGTCACCACGACCAGTCAACAATTATTAACAAACCAACCAAACTATCTACAGCTAGAGAATATCGAGCAAGAAAGCTAGGGAATTAAATGATGATTTTCAAATATAAAATAATAAATCTGTTTCAAATATTTTCATTGAATAATTAAATTAAATAATAAATTATTTCTTCGCCACAATATTAAATGTAGAGATAGTAACTAAAAGCAGAATGATATTGAACACAAGGCTCGCATATGTATATATAAGGTTTAAGAATAATAACACACACAATAATACATATGAGAGAGAAATAACGTTCAAATAATAAATATATGATTAAATTGATAAATATCAACAAATAAAGAACAAAAGAATCAGCACCTGTATTAAATTATACCCAATAAAGTATTATTTTGTCTTTGAATTAATCTCTTTCTTTCGATTCTATAAAAATTATTCTCTCAAAGTGGCCTGTACTTATTGTCCAATTTGTGGCTGTATTGGTATAATATTAGAAATCGAAAAATATTGACCCAATAACCGTTCAATTTAGAACAAATATAAGCAAGAGCAGCACCAAAAAATGTTCCTAAAATCAAGAAAATAGATTTTAACTTATAAAAGGATTATAAGAAAAAAAATAGAGGTTTTTAACATAATATCGTTTTATATATCCTTATTTTAAGAGTGCACCTATATCTTTTTGGATCTTTGCAATAATCTTCCATTAGCGACAAATCAGTGAAGATCTAATAAAAGAAAAGAGCGTAAATTTTGGGTCGGGAGTCCAATTATGACTTCATTAATTGCTTTCAACTGATTAAGTTCCTGAATCGATTGTGAGCGGATTAGAACCCCTGCATCTTGACATATTGCTTCCTTCACTGGTAGCGGAGAATTTCTGGTGGTTGAAGTCACTGGAAATACAGTAGAACCTCCCTTTAGCGGACACTTCTCTACAAAGGACAGTTTTCATTTGCAAAATTACCATTTTTACTATTTAGCAACTCTCCGGTAAGAGGACATCTCTCCCTAAAGGATACTTTGGTTCTGCAATTAGGTGTTGTCCTTTACAGGGAGGTTCTACTGTAGTAAATTGAAAGTCTGCATGTACCATCTAAGATCAGAAGGTTGACAAAAATGGAGTTCATATTTCTTGGTCCTAAGTATTTTAAAACATTTCCACCTCCTTCAATGCCTTCCTCTACTGAGGGTGGGCCTCACGGTCTCTCCATATCTCCCTCCTTCAGTGCCTTCCTCTACTGAGTGTGCGCTACATGGTCTCTCCATATCTCCCTCCTTCAGTGCCTTCCTCTACTGAGTGTGCGCTACATGGTCTCTCCATATCTCCCTCCTTCAGTGCCTTCCTCTACTGAGTGTGCGCTACATGGTCTCTCCATATCTCCCTCCTTCAGTGCCTTCCTCTACTGAGTGTGCGCTACATGGTCTCTCCATATCTCCCTCCTTCAATGCCTTCCTCTACTGAGGGTGGGCCACATGGTCTCTCCATATCTCCCTCCTTCAGTGCCTTCCTCTACTGAGTGTGCGCTACATGGTCTCTCCATATCTCCCTCCTTCAATGCCTTCCTCTACTGAGTGTGCGCTACATGGTCTCTCCATATCTTCCTCCTTCAGTGCCTTCCTCTACTGAGTGTGCGCTACATGGTCTCTCCATATCTCCCTCCTTCAATTCCTTCCTCTACTGAGGGTGGGCCTCATGGTGTCTCCATATCTTCCTCCTTCAATGCCTTCCTCTACTGAGTGTGCGCTACATGGTCTCTCCATATCTCCCTCCTTCAATGCCTTCCTCTACTGAGTGTGCGCTACATGGTCTCTCCATATCTCCCTCCTTCAGTGCCTTCCTCTACTGAGTGTGCGCTACATGGTCTCTCCATATCTCCCTCCTTCAGTACCTTCCTCTACTGAGTGTGCGCTACATGGTCTCTCCATATCTCCCTCCTTCAATGCCTTCCTCTACTGAGTGTGCGCTACATGGTCTCTCCATATCTTCCTCCTTCAATTCCTTCCTCTACTGAGTGTGCGCTACATGGTCTCTCCATATCTTCCTCCTTCAATGCCTTCCTCTACTGAGTGTGCGCTACATGGTCTCTCCATATCTCCCTCCTTCAATGCCTTCCTCTACTGAGTGTGCGCTACATGGTCTCTCCATATCTCCCTCCTTCAGTGCCTTCCTCTACTGAGTGTGCGCTACATGGTCTCTCCATATCTCCCTCCTTCAGTGCCTTCCTCTACTGAGTGTGCGCTACATGGTCTCTCCATATCTTCCTCCTTCAGTGTCTTCCTCTACTGAGGGTGGGCCACATGGTCTCTCCATATCTCCCTCCTTCAGTACCTTCCTCTACTGAGTGTGCGCTACATGGTCTCTCCATATCTCCCTCCTTCAATGCCTTCCTCTACTGAGTGTGCGCTACATGGTCTCTCCATATCTTCCTCCTTCAGTGTCTTCCTCTACTGAGGGTGGGCCACATGGTCTCTCCATATCTCCCTCCTTCAGTGCCTTCCTCTACTGAGTGTGCGCTACATGGTCTCTCCATATCTCCCTCCTTCAATGCCTTCCTCTACTGAGTGTGCGCTACATGGTCTCTCCATATCTCCCTCCTTCAATGCCTTCCTCTACTGAGTGTGCGCTACATGGTCTCTCCATATCTCCCTCCTTCAGTGTCTTCCTCTACTGAGTGTGCGCTACATGGTCTCTCCATATCTTCCTCCTTCAGTGTCTTCCTCTACTGAGGGTGGGCCACATGGTCTCTCCATATCTCCCTCCTTCAGTGCCTTCCTCTACTGAGTGTGCGCTACATGGTCTCTCCATATCTCCCTCCTTCAATGCCTTCCTCTACTGAGTGTGCGCTACATGGTCTCTCCATATCTCCCTCCTTCAATGCCTTCCTCTACTGAGTGTGCGCTACATGGTCTCTCCATATCTCCCTCCTTCAGTGTCTTCCTCTACTGAGTGTGCGCTACATGGTCTCTCCATATCTTCCTCCTTCAGTGTCTTCCTCTACTGAGGGTGGGCCACATGGTCTCTCCATATCTCCCTCCTTCAGTACCTTCCTCTATTGAGGGTGGACCACATGGTCTCTCCATATCTCCCTCCTTCAGTACCTTCCTCTAATGAGGGTGGGCCACATGGTCTCTCCATATCTCCCTCCATCAGTACTTTCTTCTACTGAGGGTGGGCCACATGGTCTCTCCATATCTCCTTCCTTCAATGCCTTCCTCTACTGAGGGTGGGCCACATGGTCTCTCCATATCTCCCTCCTTCAATGCCTTCCTCTACTGAGGGTGGCCACACGGTCTCTCCATATCTCCTACCTTCAGTACTTCCTCTACTGAGGGTGGGCCACATGGTCTCTCCATATCTCCCTCCTTCAATGCCTTCCTCTACTGAGGGTGGGCCACATGGTCTCTCCATATCTCCTACCTTCAGTACTTCCTCTACCGAGGGTGGGCCACATGGTCTCTCCATATCTCCTACCTTCAGTACTTCCTCTACTGAGGGTGGGCCACATGGTCTCTCCATATCTTCCTCCTTCAGTGTCTTCCTCTACTGAGGGTGGGCCACATGGTCTCTCCATATCTCCCTCCTTCAGTACCTTCCTCTAATGAGGGTGGGCCACATGGTCTCTCCATATCTCCCTCCATCAGTACTTTCTTCTACTGAGGGTGGGCCACATGGTCTCTCCATATCTCCTTCCTTCAATGCCTTCCTCTACTGAGGGTGGGCCACATGGTCTCTCCATATCTCCCTCCTTCAATGCCTTCCTCTACTGAGGGTGGCCACACGGTCTCTCCATATCTCCTACCTTCAGTACTTCCTCTACTGAGGGTGGGCCACATGGTCTCTCCATATCTCCCTCCTTCAGTACCTTCCTCTATTGAGGGTGGACCACATGGTCTCTCCATATCTCCCTCCATCAGTACTTTCCTCTACTGAGGGTGGGCCACATGGTCTCTTCATATCTCCCTCCTTCAGTACCTTCCTCTAATGAGGGTGGGCCACATGGGCTCTCCATATCTCCCTCCATCAGTACTTTCTTCTACTGAGGGTGGGCCACATGGTCTCTCCATATCTCCTTCCTTCAATGCCTTCCTCTACTGAGGGTGGGCCACATGGTCTCTCCATATCTCCCTCCTTCAATGCCTTCCTCTACTGAGGGTGGGCCACATGGTCTCTCCATATCTCCTACCTTCAGTACTTCCTCTACTGAGGGTGGGCCACATGGTCTCTCCATACTTTCCGTTCCTCCGCCATCCTCTTCATTTCCTCGTAGGTGTGTCGTCCAGTGCATTGTCTTAGATCGTCTGTGTGTCCCTGTCCTATCATTCCCCTTTAGCTACTTCGAATCTAAACATTGGGGTCATTAGTCCACTTTTTGTTTTGCTTCCTCTTTTTTTACTTCCTCTTACTTTGTCCTGGGCTTTAGTAAGCACATTAAAATAATAAATCCAAGTTTCATCACCTGTTATAATGCCATTGACATAACGAGATGATCCATTATCACACTTTTTTAGCAACTCTCGGCAACATAAAACAAGTCAAGTCATCTGCTCATCAGTTGAGGATCGGAGAACCCATAGGGAATAAACTTTACTCACTTTTAGATGGTCATGCAGAATGGAATGACTTTCTGGTGCAGGAATGTCTGAACTCTCCTCTATCTGGTGATAAGTTATAAATCGATCAACCTCCAATAATTTCTTGACAGCCGCGATGTTTTCCTCTTTAACTGACGAAACATAACGTCCTGACCTTGGTCGTCACTTATTCCATATTTTCCTCGCTGAAACTCACCATACCACCCGAATATGGTAGTACGATGTGGACAATCATTTCCCAGTACAGGAGTCATTTCTTGATAGCATTCTTCAATGCCCAAACCGCGTTGAAATATATATCGCAAAATGGCTCTGTATTCAGTTTTGCGCTAGGTAGACATTCTTTATATTTTATCACTCCACAGTTCAAAGAATACTAACATCTAGCAGATGAAATTTTGACAACAGTTCAAATATAAACAGGGCTAAACAAGTTCGACTCATGTCCACGTGGGCGCACTGACAAAAGTTATTATTTACGGGTTAACACACAAAGTTGCAAATTACTAGGGCCTAGAGTAATAGTAAAATCGTACACTCAAGAGTACAACACAAAAAAAAGAGAGAAAGAAAGGTAAATAATAACTCACAATTTGTTAAATAAATTAAAATACAAAAACAGCACTTATCTTTATTGTAGCGTTGGTAGGGATCGGACCGGGGTCACACAGGTATGCGAGAAGATCACCAGACACGGATATAGCACGCAGAGAACACTTTAAACGTCTCCACATAATAATCCACCACACTCCCCAATCGCAATACCATAGCCCCCTTTTATATACAGACATGGCCACATTCGTCCAATGAGAAAGCGGGAGAGATTGGTTCACTATCAAACGAAAACAAAATCCTTCCCACTAAAACCTGAGATAAGATTTTTTAAAATGCAAATATTTGTCAATATAATTTGACAGCACGGGTTGGAGCGTATTGCTAAACTTTCCCCTAGTGCCCTTTGTATATATATTGTTAAAAGAAAGATAGTTAAAACTGATATTTTATAAAAGGAAAATGATAAAACGTAACATCTCTCATTAACAAATGAAAATTTGCAAAGAGAAACACAGACATGTTCCAATGACGTGGTGGATACATCAGGAATATTGGAGTCCCGTATAAGAAGGTTGCAGCCACATCAGACAAGAAGGTTTGTCCACCTCCCGCCGCTAATGGAGGAAGAATGCTGCCTCAGAAAAAAGCCCCTCGTCCTTTCATCCACCCCTCGTGTCAGACGATCCCGTCCTTTCACCTCCGGGTCTCGAATTAAGGGTCTAGGATGGCCCACTCTCCTGATAAGGACTCTTTCTTGGAACTTCTTTGTTGAGGTGTCTGGAATTTGGACTTTGGTGACGTAATTCTCCCTCGACTGCCACTTCGTTCCCCCAAACATTTTCAGGTAGTAAGTACGATTTTGTAAGGATTTTAAATTACCTGCTATATATTACCCGTTATATAGATTCAAGGTGTTGGTTAACAAAGTTTCGATCAATTATTAACAAAAAATTATCAATACAGAGTTGATTTAAAAGAGCTTTTCTCTCTGTGTTGAATTTTCAAAAATAATTTTATTAGATACTACTCATAAAGAGCAATCTAGCTTGTTATTTAAGATTAATAACATTTACAGGTTCTTCACATTTACAGTCTATTTACATATTTACAAAGCCTTGTGGTACGCGACATTTTATATTTTAGATGGTCTTTCTTCTAAAATTGGCTGTTTTCCTCATTTATTTTGTTCTGGCAATAGGTTCATTTTTCTTTTTTTTTCTTTTGTCTTCATTTTTTTATTAGCAAATAGATCAGTTGCCTTTGTTTGAGGTTCGATTTCTTTGTTTCTTCTTTGTAGTTGCTTCTTTGAAGGTTGTATTTTCGAGATTTTTCTGAATTTTCGCCGAGAAGTTTGTACATTATTCTATGCGAATTGACACAAGGTTTTAGAAAAGAACAGAACTGTTGCTAGATATATCTACATCCGTCATCTCCTGATTTCCCTCTCTAGTAAGGGGTCGGCAACCTTTTGAGTCAGAAAAGTTAAAAATTACAATTTACGAAATTTCAAAGTTTTTTAAAGAGCCACTACATTTTTTCTTGCTAACAATAAATGTACACGCAGTTTTACATCCAAAGAGCCACATGTAGCTCGCAAGCCGCAGGTTACCAACTCCTGGTCTAGACCATGTCAAGTCAGTAAGTCACGGTGACAATAGTAGACCAACACTACACTGACCGTTCAGAAGAAGCATCAACCTATATAGGGGAATGGGGATAATGAGTTAAAGTAGTTCAAAGGTACTAAAAATGAGGAAAGAAATTTAAGTAAGATCATTAAAGGAAAAGAAAAAACTCATGATAGAGAAAAGATTTTGCTTGAATGAGTAGATACAATGTATACTTGTAAAACGACATTTGAAAATTATCCCGCATGTGTTTCTTTTAAACGAAAAATCCTAATTTATTTTTAAGAAGAAATAACGAATATTTCTAAAAATTTTGATTTTTCGCTTAAAAGAAACACATGTGGGATAATTTTCAAATGTCGTTTTACAATCATAAGCAGCATTATATTGTATTATAAATTTCAATGTATACTTATAAGATGAGGACAAAAGGAATTTCTTGGTAATATGTAAATAAACATTGCAAGAATCTCCTTAATGTAACCAATCAAAATAAACTTATCCTTCTATATGGTCCAAGTATTTATAAGGATTAGTTGCACAATCAGGTAATACATTTTATCGTAAAGATAGAGGCTGCCTGGCCGGCATTCATATTTCTATGTAAAATAGACACTTCGGCCAGTTAGAGTTTTTTTATTTTTCTCAACGACAAAAATATTTTGTCTTCGTCAGGAGAAGTAAATAAAAATAAAGCATTTGGCTTTGACGAGTTTAATATTTGTTTTTGACTCGTGCTTTAAATGTTGTACTAAATTCGAAAAATCACGTAAGAATGCCCTTGTAACCTTAGAACAATTTTTAACGCCTTGCCAAATGCTTTATTTTTATTTACTTCTCCAGACGAAGACAAAAGATTTTTGTCGAAACGTTGAGAAAAATAAAAAACTCTAACTGGCCGAAGTGCCTATTTTACATAGAAATAGTAATACATTTTGTTATCAAAAGTAATTTTATTTATAAAAGTCTATGAGCGATATACACTAGTGTCCAAAAAATAAGAAACTTAACCAATATTGAAATTTCTCAAAAGCTAATTTATTAACAAATATGAAATTTAGTATTCAAATAGTTTAAACTATGGAGAATTTGACTAGCTATATGAAAATAAAAACATATTTTTGAAATTATGAAATATGCCAATTATTACCAACATACCCAAAGCTAAGGTTCCAGATCTTAAAGAAATAAAATATCAATAGGGAGTATGATCACCTCTAACAGCTATCAAGGTCTCACAGCGAGCCCTCATACTGTTTACCAGGCTTTGGAGGAGGTCCAGGGGTAGTAAACCCCACTCCTCCAATAGAGCAGTTCTTAGCTCAACGAGGGTTCTGAGAGAGGGGTGACGAGCTCCAATACGCCTCCCTAGAGCATCCCACACATGCTCTATTGGATTCAGGTCCAGAAATCTGGCTGGCCAATCCATCCTTCGAATATTCTCACTCTGGAGCATTATCGTCCATAAAAATTAAATTGTGACCAATTTGATCTCTATAAGGTCTTAGATAGGGCTCAAGGATCTCGTCCCTGTACCTTTGGGCAGTTAAAGTGCCCCCAGAAAAAAATGTGGAGGGGTGTGCGTCTGCTAGAACTGATGCCAGCCCAGACTAAGAGACTGACCCCTCTAAAACTGTCTATTTCCCATATGTTACTGGGATGATAGCGGGTTCCAGGCTCCCTCCAGATGAAAACTCGTCGAAATCTGTGTTTAAACTAAATCTTGACTCGTCACTGAAGAGAACATTGGCCCACTGATCATGAGTCCAGGCGTGATGTTCCAAGCACCAATTCAAGCGGGCTCTCCTGTGAGCAGAGGTTAAAGGGATACAGACCATTGGTCGTCTTGCATAAAGAGCACCTTCGTGAAGCCTTCGGTAAACAGTTTGTCTTGAAATTCTCGTTCCAGTAGCACTTGAGAGTTCATTAGAGAGTTGAATAGCTGTCATCTCCCTATGGCGCTTGGCAGTTACGACCAGATAACGGTCTTCAGAGGTAGCTGTTTTTCTTTTACTACCAGAACCTTCTTTTCTTTTGATGGTTCCTGTCTCAATGAACTGTTTCCATATTTTGCTGACCACAGATTTATTCACATTTATCCATTTTGCTACTTCAACTTGTGATTGCCCTGCCTCCATTCTCCCAACAGCTCTCCATTTTAAATCATCTGCTAAAATTTTTCGTAAACTCATAATTAACTAAGGATTAAATAAAATTATAATTGGACAATTCTTAGATGGGGTAAACGACACGCCAAATAGTACACTTATAAAGACAAGCAAAAATTTGCATATTTTCAATTTTACCGAATCGAATGGTTGCGATAAATAAATTATACGACTTGAAATACCTAATTAAATTACTTTTTAGCTTTTAGCGTTGTATATTTTAAAACATATCATTAAAAAACAAAAGTTTCTTATTTTTTGGACACCAGTGTATATATGCTGGAAGATATGATGTGAAGCTATGTTAGGAAGTAGTGTGAAATCTGGAGTCCATCAAAGATAAAAAAATAAAGAAGGAGAAAGAGAATAAGATAAAATAAGACTTATCTCCTTACGCCACCCATCATCTTGGCATTTGATCACCGATCGAATTTGGCGGATTAAAAAAAGCAACGCAGACGATGCCATCCACCTGGTACAGACTGGTACAGAAATAGCAGACGTGGCGCACTGCCACCCCATCTCCTGCGTTCAGTAAACTTCTCATTAGTAGAATTCGATAGATATGTCTGGCTTCTAGAGTCTTCCAAATTTCTCTCTGTACCTTATATATATTTAATACTGCTAAAAGGTTGAATTTTTTGAAATTTTTCATACAACCTATTTCTATATAAAATCCTGAGTCCAGTAATACAGTTAAACCTGTCTATAGCGCCCCCCTCTTGGGACTCACCAAAATAGACTGCTATGGAGACGGGGTGCTATAGACAGGTCACTTTTAATGTAAATCGCATCGTACTACGTACTTAAAATCGGGCGCTATAGAGAGGGAGGCGCTATAGACTAGGGGTGTTAAAGACAGGTTTAAATGTATTTTCATTAGTATAATCCAATAGATATGTCTGGCTTCTAGAGTGTTCCAAATTTCTGTGCCTTATATATTTAATACTGTTAAAAAAGGTGGATTATTTTGTAAAACGACATTTGAAAATTATTCCGCATGTGTTTCTTTTAAACGAAAAATCAAAATTTATTTTCAAGGAGAAATAACGATTATTTCCAACCTTAGGGATGAGGTATGAAAGGATGAATTGTGAAGAGTAATGATAAACGGAAAAATAAAAGTGTCCAGGGATGGGAATCAAGCCCACAGTGTCGCTTACCGGGCAGATGCCATGTCCACTAGGCTACCCTGGACATATTTTTCCGTTCGTTAATATTATATGAGGTAATTTATAATACAATATAATGCGGCTTATGATTGTAAAACGACATTTGAAAATTATGTGGTGGATTTTTATTTAATATACAACCTATATTGATATACATAAGATCCTGCGTCCAGCAATCTTTTCATTCGTAGAATCCAATAGATTTCCTGGCTTCTAGAGTTCCAAATTTCTCTCTTATATATATTTAATATTGCTTATATATACCTTATATATATTTAATATTGCTAAAGGGTGGAATTTTACATTTTCTATACAATCTATATCGGTATAAGATTCACCAGATTCAAGACAAACCTCCATTTAAGACCGAGACTCAAACACAACTCTGAGAGAAATAAGCACTGATCAGATATAAATCTATCGTATTTTAGAACCAATAAGATTTAAGACAAATGTTTAAAAGTTTTCAATTCCATTTTACTATTATTTTCAAAACACAGCCATATCAACCAATGGTTTATTTAACTCCCGATGTTTCAATGACTCGCTGTCATTCTGACATTGTCCCCCAGTGACAGTAAGTTACTGAAATATCGGTAGTTGAAACATTGGTTGATGTGGCTGTGTTTTTTCTCTATCTACTTCCAACCAACAAATGATATTTGTAATTATTTTAAACTGATTTTATTTAAGACCACGTTGCTTGCTTTAAAACAGCGTATCTATTTGTATCCAATCAATATAAATATATGAATATTAATATTATAATATAATAATAAATATATGGGTCACCACACATGTCCCCAACTGGCAGGTGTCTATTGAGAGCCGGCTAGAAAATGCCACCTGATATGACAAACAAACACTGAGATAAAGCCCAAATAAGAACGGGAATTGCTGATAGTGATATTAAATATGATACTAAATCGAGAATCGACTATGATATTCCCTAATTAAGGTTGTTGTCGTGTCCAATGAAGAGCCTCAGATGTCTCCATGCATCTCTATCACAGCAGCCGCAATGTCCACTATCTTGGGTGCGTAAAGTTGCTGTTCTGGGTCCATGTCAATTTTATGTTGTTGTTGTTGTTGTCGTGTCCAATGAAGAGCCTCAGATGTCCCCATACATCTCTATCACAGCAGTCGCAATGTCCACTATCTTGGGTGTGTGAAGTTGCTGTTCTGGGTCCATGTCAATTTTATGTTGTTGTCGTGTCCAATGAAGAACCTCAGATGTCCCCATACATCTCTATCACAGCAGTCACAATGTCCACTATGCTCTTCATTGGAAAATAGGTGCCGTTGCCACGTTAGTCACCTTACACCAGAATTTGGTCAAATATTCCAAGGGTCCAAGGGGACTGGTGTGGTCGGACTCCCCAAATTAAGGTATGAAGTTATTTTGTTGGATGGCGGTGATCATAAATCCATGATGGAAATTCAAGCAGAAAACATTTTAAAATATCTCTATTTTAAAGACTAAGAGAAAAGCATCTCTCTCTTGATCGTGAAACTTGCGCCATCTTTCGGAATAAATATAAACTAATCGTTAAAAAAATTAACAATTCGAGGTATACTTTCTCTGATCAAAAAGTTTCGACACTTTGCTCATAAAATCCTGAAAACTCAATATATTTTCTCCCTGTTCGTGGCAAACGCAAGCGTCGCCCTTGGCTTGGAGACCTGCCAATTTTCAAAAATCACGCGCCACAACAGCGCGAGCAGCAGCTGTTCGAAGTGAAGCCATTTTGCGCGTGCTTCGATTTCGTTAGTCACCGAAATGGAGGATCAACGAATTTGCATCAAGTTCTGGGTGAAAAACGGATTCAAGGGTGCCGAAATTTTTTGGATGTTGCAAACAGCCTACGGGAATGCCGTCATGAGCTAAAGACGAGTTTTCGAGTGGTACAAGCGCTTCAAGGAGGGTCGGGAAGAGACCGCCGACAACGAGCGTTCCGGGAGACCGTCCACATCAACCACGCCTGAAAAAGTGGACAAGGTGTTGGAACTGGTGCGTGAAGGCCGCGGAATAACTGTCAGGGAGGTCGCCGAATAAGCAGGGATATCATTCGGGTCGACTCAATCAATAATGAAGGACACTTTGAGAGTGAGAAGACTCAACGCCGTTCTCGTTCCCAAAGATTTGACTTTTGATCAAAAGAACGCCCGGAAAGAAACGGCCAGTCTCAATCTCGAAGGGACAACCGACGACCCCGAATTGCTGAAGAGGGTCATTACTGGAGACGAAACATGGATTTACGGCTCTGATTCGGAAACTACCCAACAGGCATCGGAGTGGCGCTTCAAAAATGAGCCGAGACCAAAGAAAGCGAGGAAGGCTCACAGCAAAGTCAAGGTCATGTTAACGGTGTTCTTCGACTACCAGGGCATCGTTCATCATGAACTTCAACAACAAGGCTCTACAATAACTGCTGACTCCTACCTGGGAGTTTTGAGGCGATTGAAGGAAGCGATTAGGCAGAAACGGCCGGAGCTGTGGAGGAGCAAGTCGTGGATCCTCCACCACGATAACGCGCCGGCTCACACAGCCCTCAAAATCTCGAAGTTCCTGCAGGACCACTCACCCTCTGTGTTCCCCCAACCCCCCTACAGTCCCGATTTGGCCCCGTGAGACTTCTTCCTTTTTGTAAAGCTCAAAAAAAAAAAGTTAAAGGGTCGGAAATTTCAGAGCATAGAAGAGATAAAAGTGGAATCGAAGAAGGCCATGAAGGCAATCCCGAAAACAGACTACCAGAGGTGTTTTGCCGACTGGAAAAAAAGGTGGCTGAAGTGCATCGTGGCCAACGGGGTCTACTTTGAAGGGGACAATTTGAATTTGGTAGAATAATAAAGTTTTTTTTTTACTTATGAGCAAAGTGTCGAAACCTTTTGATCAGATTAGTATATATCCCCTACTTGATTATATGTCTGTTTTTCTTGTTCGTTGACAGACCTAATCGACGGGTGCTCTATGGTTTCGAGCAATGGCCTTCATAAATTCTAAGTGGCTTCCACATCATAAGATCCAATATGATAGTATAGTAGAGTCTCCCATGGGAGACCATAGACTAAAAACATGGCTAAATTCGATCTCTCCTGGAGGTAGTCTCTTATCAAAGATTATCGTGTAAGGCTAGGTCATGAGAAGTAAGCCTCTCAATCCTAGCGTAATTTCTGATGATAAAATGACCACCGAGTAAGCCATGTCTATGCGATCTCTCTCTCTGTCTACCATCTACAAGTACCATCTTGGTCTTGAGGTGGGTAACACCAGCCATCACCTCGACCTGCCCACTCTGTGAACTCTCGCAGTCCATCGGTGGCGGAGTCTTTCCCGCGGTGGGCACCACCAATGACAACATTGCATATATTTTATATATATGTATTTGAAAAAGTAAAAATTAAAACAGGTAAATAGTTTCTTTTTATTTATATTGCAAGCTTTCGAGCAATTATACTGCTCTTCAACGGGCGGATATTCTTTGTACAAACTCTAAATAGAATATATACACTGTAAAATTGAAAACTTTTTGTTATTAGCATGTGCTCTCGCGGGCGTGCATCAGACTGTTTCCAGCTAAAGTGATAGATATTATACTGGGATTAAATATTTACATTCTAATAATTATTAATATTCAGATTATTTGTCAAGGATATTGTTATATTGGGTTGGGAGGTCGATTTTTCTATTAATACTATTTATTTTTGATGATACCAGTGCTTCTAGAAATAATCGTTGTTGCTTTCTTTCTATGTCTTGATAATGGGCTATTACTTGTTTGAGATTAAATGTGTGTCCAGTGGTGCTGGTGTGTTGATATATTAAGGATCTATTGTCTTTGTATCTTATGTTTCTTTCGTGTTCTTTTAGTCTGGTCTCTATTGTCCTACTGGTTTCTCCTATATATGTGGCATTACATTGGTTACATTTGACAGAGTATATTGCATTAGATTTAGATAGGGGATTGGATCTAATATTTTTGGTAATTGGGTTTTTCAGCAAAGAGCCGAGATTGGCATGGGTGCTAAAATAAGTGGATATACCATATTTATTTAACTTATGAGCTATTGTAGTATTGACTTTAGAATAATTCCAGCAAATTAGAGGTTCCCCCATGGGTAGTCCCTTATCCACGGTAGTAGCAGAATTAGTCATGTCCCGTCTTGACCGCTGGATTAATTTACAACATGCGTCAGACTTAATATTTTGGAGGAGGTACATTGACGATATATTTTGCATTTGCTCGAAGGATAAAGTTAAAAACATTCTCGACACACTCAATAGTTACACCCCTGAAATCTCTTTTACCTTAGAAAGTGAAAACAATAATGTCTTACCCTTCCTAGATATTCTAATCATCAGAACACCAACCAAGTCCATACCACAGTTTTTTACAAAAAGCACATGAACCCGTCCTATACCCACTATACCTCATTTTGCCCCATTAGCCATAAAATCACTGTAGTAAAAACTCTCACCAAACGTATTTTCACCCATTGCTCACTACCATGTTTTAAGACGATAGAACAGACCAACATCACCAACCATTTAACAGCGTTAGGTTACCCGATTTCATTCATCCATAGACATTCCTTCAATCCAAACTTCTCCCGCCAACCCAAAACATACCGAACACATTGTACCATTCCTTATTCTAAAGTCAATACTACAATAGCTCATAAGTTAAATAAATATGGTATATCCACTTATTTTAGCACCCATGCCAATCTCGGCTCTTTGCTGAAAAACCCAATTACCAAAAATATTAGTTCCAATCCCCTATCTAAATCTAATGCAATATACTCTGTCAAATGTAACCAATGTAATGCCACATATGTAGGAGAAACTAGTAGGACAATAGAGACCAGACTAAAAGAACACGAAAGAAACATAAGATACAAAGACAATAGATCCTTAATATATCAACACACCAGCACCACTGGACACACATTTAATCTCAAACAAGTAATAGCCCATTATCAAGACATAGAAAGAAAGCAACAACGATTATTTCTAGAAGCACTGGTATCATCAAAAATAAATAGTATTAATAGAAAAATCGACCTCCCAACCCAATATAACAATATCCTTGACAAATAATCTGAATATTAATAATTATTAGAATGTAAATATTTAATCCCAGTATAATATCTATCACTTTAGCTGGAAACAGTCTGATGCACGCCCGCGAGAGCACATGCTAATAACAAAAAGTTTTCAATTTTACAGTGTATATATTCTATTTAGAGTTTGTACAAAGAATATCCGCCCGTTGAAGAGCAGTATAATTGCTCGAAAGCTTGCAATATAAATAAAAAGAAACTATTTACCTGTTTTAATTTTTACTTTTTCAAATAATTCTGGGTAACTATTGCTCACATATATATGTATATTTATCAATTATTTTTATCTATTTATTCCTATATTTATAATTATATAATCTTATTTATTCACATTTATATTTTATCTGTATTTAACCTTATATAATCTTATATGGACATTGTAATAAATCAGTTTCAATCTCAATTTCTCTCTCTCTCTCATGGGAAGCTTCTGTATATGAAATTCTGTATTTCTGCCTACAGATGGTATTTTATCTAGTGATGTATCTTTTAAATCTTTCTCAAAATACGTCTATATAACAATGAGTGAGAAATTTTGAAAGATTTTTAATTAATAGAAAGATTTTTTAAAATAAATCAATAATGATTCCAGGGTTAAGTTTCTTTGTATAATCTTTTATTTTCTCAAACTTTCGGACTTTTCTCAGCCCTTTAACAGGAGTAATAATATAATAAGTCTCTGAAAGATTGAGAAAATAAAAAGTTACACAAAGAAAACTTAGAGTCCTGGCGAAGCATTATTATTATTTATTTTATTTTTTTTTGCAATTATAGATAAGGAGGAAGAAAAATATTTTTATTTTAATAGATTTAAAAATATTAGGTTTTGGATTATAATTACAAATCGAAAACACAGTAAAATAAAATATAAATTTTAAAAATGATAAATACTTTAAATGTTCTTCTAAAAAAAAAAATGCGCTGATATTGAGCTCAACAGAATACAAATTTTAACCTATTTCTTTTCAAAGTTTTAGAAAATCAAATCAAAATGGCTTCCAACTTTTACAGCACCAGACCTATAGCTGTGAACGTACATTCCAATCTTGTGAGGGGGGGGGGTGAATAAAAGGCAAGGGCTGCCATTAGAAATTAAAGGCCGCTCAGAGGTCCTAATTTGCATACATATTATGCTTCCCCATAATTTCTATGCATAAGCGGAAATGAGGTATTCATCCCCAAAGTTTGGCAGAAGAACAAATGCCTTTATTAGACTAATAAAATGGCGGTGGCTATTTTCCATTATCTTGAAAGGGCACGTATAGGATCGTTTGGTCGCTTTTTTATTTTATTTTACCGCCATTTTAGGCCTAGCTTCTCTCAGCATCTGCTTTTATTACCGTGAAAGACTGCTTTCTTCTTTCAATCTTTCGCCGTATAATATATTCTCAATATATATATGTTATATAAAGGTATTATTTAAAATGTTATATTAAAATATTATTTTATTTAAAAATATATTTCATAGATACAAATACTGCTAAATCGACCGCCAGAGGTCATGCTTCCCCTATAAAAACTCGTTGTTGTTCTTCCCCGTTGGCCTGGCTCAAAACTTTTGTACATTATGTAAATAAGCTTTTCATTTTTTTATTCTTACGCCTTAAGTCAGGCAGTACTTTTATCAAATTGTTTTTTCATATATTCCTTTAGTGCAATTAAAGCTCTTTTTAATAACTAATTTTATTATAATCTCTTCCACGACTGCATACCAAAATCAAGCAAATGATCAATAATTCCTCTGCAAGTTATTAATCTCAAAACAGCAGAAAATCTCTTTTGATTAAATATATATAATAACGAATAGATTCAAAAAGAATAAGTTTCTTTATTTGAAAAATCAATTCGAGCTTTCGGGTGCAAGCTGCCCTTCTACAGGAATAATGGAATCCTTTTTACCATTATTCCTGTAGAAGGGCAGCTTGCGCCCGAAAGCTCGAATTGATTTTTCAAATAAAGAAACTTATCCTTTTTGAATCTATTTGTTATTATAATTATTGAAAGGATTATTCGTCTTAAATCAAAAATTTAATATATATATATATATATATATATATATAGTGTAGAAACTATATAACAAAATTATAACAGTGATTCTAATTTTAAAACTTAAGGAGCAAACTGATAATAATGATAACTTATATCAGTTAGATTTGATTAGATTAGCAAGCTAAATCTAAATTAATTATAATAATAAATAGTTATTTAATTTTATAGTCCAGTTTTGTATTAAGATTATCTTCACTATTATGATCATTTAAATTCAAATTATAAAATTTGTAAAATGTTATTAATTTGTAGATAGATTGTAGATATTTATTATTATATATATATATATATATATATATATATATATATATATATATGTTATATTGAAATATTTTATTTAAAATTATAATGTCATAGATATAAATACTCTGTTTAAATCGACCGCCAGAGGTCATGCTTCCCATATAAAATCTAATTGTTGTTCTTCCCCGCTGGTCGGCTCAAACATGTTTGTAATTATGTAACTATTCTTTTGTTTTTCATCTTTTTTATTCTTACGCCTTAAGCCAGGCAGTACCTTTCTCAAATTATGTTTTTATATATCTCATAAGCTCAATTAAAGCAATTTTTAATCTATACAATTTTTATTATTTTACTTTCAAGAAGATTTTTGCCACGACTGCACCACCATTACAATAATCCTCAACATGATCCAAAATATCAAGCAGAAACTCACTCAACTTTTTTTATATAAATATAATATATATATATATATATTTTTTAAATAGAGTAATCCAAAAATAAATCTTTAAATAAAAAGGCATATACATGATATTTTGAACCAGGTAAAATAAATGATATTTTGATCCAATATATGCCTTTTAATTTAAATATATATATATTTAGAAAATAGAGAGAGCAATCCATAAATAGATCTCTAATTAAAAAGGCATATATTGGATTGAAAAATTATTTATTTATTAATACTTCAGTTGGCTAAACGCCAACCTTTTTCAAGGTATAACGACATATAAACGCTAAATTTTACTTTATTTCAACACACAAAACGATATATCCCGGCTAGGTATAATTGCGCCGATTTAAATTTTTAAACAGAAACAGTTATAAGCATATTATTTAAAAAAAAAAAGGGAAACAGTAAAATATATTAGGAACCTGATCCTTCCAGGTTAGAAAGATAATCATAAATATATTTACAAAAATAGTTAAAGCTGTGACAATTCTCTCTGCTATTTACAAATTGATATAGATCTACAACATTATTTACTGTCTGTTGTCTAGCGCTGAAGAAGAGTGGGCATTCCAACAGTAGCTAAATCAGATTTAATAGTTTATTAATACTTAATCTATTTAACGTTAAACTTTGTAATTTTGTATATTTTTGTCTCTCTCTATATATTTTGATTAATTATTTAAAAAATCTCATATTATAATATGAAATAGAAATAAAAATGTCCATTCAAAAATATATTTTGGGTGTTAAAAATAAATAAAATATCTTGAATATAACTTATTGGTATAGTCTTCAAAATGATTTTGTTAATATTTTTTGTTGCTATTAAAATTTAAAAATACCTATATTTTCTATGTACATTAAACTTTATATTATTTATAAAAGTATATATATAGGTGGAAATTTTACCGAGAAAATATTGATCTCGATAGATTTAAATCTGGATATTAATCAAACAAAGGCCACAGGTTTCTGAAATTGGGTTTATTTTATATACAATAAATTTATTTCAAGAAACCTGTGTGGCCTTTGTTTAATGAATATATTGATAGTAATAAAGGTCGCCTTGACAAAATTTACTATTAAGGGTTATCATACAAAAATGGAATATACTAGGGCCTAAAGTAAATGTAACTTAATGCACAGCGTACACTCAAGAATACAACACCGACAACAAGAAGGAAGTAAATAAAACTCACGATTGTTAAAATAAAAACAAAACAGTACTTATCTTTATTGTAGCGTTGGTAGGGATCGGACTCGGGTCACACCGGGATGCGAAGAGATCCCCAGACACGGAAAAATCATATAGAAAACACTTTAAGCGTCTCCACACCAATTCTCCACGCTCCGGCCCCCCCTTCGCATTCCCTTAGTCCTCTCTTATATACAGACATGGCCACATTCGTCCAATGAGAAGGCGTGAGAGATTGGTTCACTAATAAACGAAGACAACATTCTTCCCGCTAAAAACTGATCAGAAAAAAATTGAAAATGTTTGTCAATATAATTTGACAGCCTCTCAGCCTGTCAAAATTGACCTTAAAACTAGGGGCCATCTATTGATTGTCTGCGCAAACTTGCGGACTCGAATAGCTGACAAAGCCACAACACCAGGTATGGTAAGCTGAGAAGCATTCACCTGGAGACTATGTTTTCGAGCTAATGGCCTCGTCAGTCCGGAGCGAGCTTTGATATTGTCGCAAAGTATTTATTTTAACAGAGTACAGTAGAACTCCTCAAATTCGGAAAGCTTGGGGCGCAAGGTATTCCGAATTTGAGGATTTTCCGAATTTGAGAGAGTTAGATTTGTGAATATTTATGTGGCATAAATAGGCATTTAGATGACTGAGACAAAGATTTTGAAGCATATGAACAATTTTAGGTTGAATATTATATGTACATTACATAATTTTAATTACGATTTTTAATCAAATGTTCCTTGACTTTTATGAGTTTTGAGCATGAAACCGATGAAAAATAGTAAAATATTTTATTATGTATGTAATGCAATTGATGGCCAAGTAAGTTATGGCTTGGCAAAGAAGTTGCTGATTGTTGTCTGTTTCTTTGGCTTGTTTAACAAAGCTTCTTCTTCTCTCATAAGCATAGTTCGAAGACGATTGATGGTGTTGTAGCTTGCAAGCATTTCTGGTTCAGTGCGCTTTTCCAAATATTTTAATGCAACATCCTAACTTTTCAACGCTTCGCATCTGGGAACATCCGGCTCCAAACTGTCTTCAGAAGTTGAGGAACTATCATCAGAACTGCTGATTTCCATTTTTTCACTCAAAACAGCTTCAACTATATCATCATTGCTAAGAACATTGTGACCTGGATCATCAAGGTCTATATCGATCCATTCATTAATGCTTTCTTGATTTACTTCAATTCTAGCTCTTTGAAATAATTGCTCCAGCCGTCTAATTTCTTGTTCATCTTCATCAGATTCATCCTCGAATAATTGTAATGCATCACCTGCTGTTTCCAAATCTGAATTATTTTTGTGTTCAAGCAAAATCTTCCATCCATTTCTTATTGTAGAAGATTTTAATTCATCCCAAGAATTTCCAAAATTGAATATCGCTTTCTTGATGTCGTACTTTTTTAAATTAGAAAAAGTTTGTTCACCCACAGAGTTATTTGGCTGATCTGCATCACTTGAAAATACTAAACAACTTTCTAACTGTCTTCGCTTATACAACCTTTTAAAGGCAACAATAACTCCCTGGTCCATAGGCTGCAATACAGATGTTGTATTAGGTGGTAAAAACTTGCATTTAATGTTGCCGTCATTACTGATCAGCTCTGTTGGATGAGCAGGAGAATTGTTAACTAGTAGTAACGCTTTTACTTGATCTGGAGCAACTCTTAACTTATTTTCTTGAAAATTGCGAACTTCGTTTAAGAACCGTTTAAAAAACCATTCACTAAAAATGCTTTGATTAAACCAAGCCTTGTGTGAAGAATAGTAATGGACAGGCAATCGATCAATGATGTTTTTGATTGCTCTTGGACGTTTTGATTTTCCAACAACAGCCAAAACATTTTTATGTGAAGCGTCTGCATTTGCACAAAGTAAAACAGAGAGTCGATCTTTGGATTGCTTATGACCACTAGCGCTGTTTGCATTTTTGACTTGAGAATTATCGGGTAATGACTTCCAGTAAACTCCTGTTTAGTCAGCATTATAAATTTGGAACTGTTCATACTTTTCGTCAGTCATTAGTTTGTGAAAATCATCTTTAAAGCGATTAGCTGCATCTTCGTCAGCACTCAATGCTTCCCCGACAACTTTTTTATTTTTCAAATTATGTTTGGCTCTGTATCGTGACAACCATCCACCACTAGCTTTAAAAGTGGGATTATTCAATTTTGATGCAAAATGACTGGCAGCTGTTTGGAGTTCAATACCACGAATAGGAACCCCTGATAATCTCTGACTTTCGTACCAGATGTTAACTGCTTTATCAACATTTTCGTATAACGGATTTTTTACTTGAGAAAACTTTTTGACATCTTTTTCGGTAGAATCAACAAACTTTGTAAGTTTAAGCTCAGACTTTTTTATATCATAAACAGTTGTCTTAGAAATTTTATACTTTTGCATTATCGTTGTATAGCTTAATCCTTTTTTAATGTCACTAAGAACATCTAACTTTTCACCAAGCTTAAGAATTCGGTACTTGCCTCGTTTTTGCCGCTCCTCTTTGGATGCCATTTTGTTGAAGAACAAACTTGTAAATTCAAAAAATTGAGAGTTGAATAAAAGAATTTGAAACTTACAATGTCTGAAAATGTTTGATAATTTGAACTTTAGGTGAATCAACTTTGCAATAAAAAATGCGTGAATGGCTTATGACGTAATAATGCTGCCTTCTTATTGGACAATATCCTAAACTAAGCACAAAGGTCAAATGAAACTGTTGATTTATTTAAGCTTTTAAAAAAGGGGATAAACCCCTAATTAGCGATTATAAATAATTGGTAAAAGTAAATTAATTAAACACTTAAATTAAAAATAAATTACTAATAAAAATTAAATTAAATTAAATAAAAGCAAAGCAAAAGTAAAAGTAAATAAAATAAAATAAAATAAAATAATGTTGAAATATCAACAAAATAAAAGCAAGTTAAAATTGATTTTTTTGTATGTAAAAAAAACATTACAATACTTTCCGAATTTGGGAGTTTCCGAATTTCCGAATTTGAGGAGTTCTACTGTATAATTTTTTATGTTCATATTTTGTTACTCTGTAAAACTTCCCCTTTGCTTAACTTTTTTATCATTCTTAGTTTGTTCTTGCCTTAAATAAACTGCTGTGCCATCCCGAAGTTTGTCTTTCCTAATTTTCCACATGTTGGGAACATGAACTGCACACTTGGCTTGGGCTTATCTAAACTTATGGAGGATTTGGGCTCCTGACAGAATCGAGACGTCCCTTCGGAGAAGGCCTATCTGGTGTAGATATTTCTCCTTTATCTTACACTCTGTAAACTCTCTTTTTGCTGTTGACTAGATGTCAATGAACCTTTTTTGATTTTCATTGTCTAATTTTCCAGGTGGCAATATGAGATTCACCAGGGGAAAGTCACTCAATGTTAGAATGCCATGCTTAGCAACAGATTGTATGTGTTCCTTACCGATCCAGTGTATTCATTTTGGCCATCTTTTAACACAGCGACTGTGGCGTAGCAATATATTCCTTTTTTAAAATTATTTTTTATTATTATTATTTTTTATATAAATCTATACCAAATAGGCAATATTTCTATTTGTAACGTTTCCTATTCTGAAATAAGGGATAGTTACAATACTTTATGTTTTAATATTTATAATTTAATTACAACAAGGTTAATCCTAATATATACACAATAGCTTATGTAAAATTAGAGAAAGAAGGAAAGTACAGTACTACCTAACTATGAAGAAAAATCAAAGAATAATTAAATAGTTTACATAAATAAATAAATACAAAGCATGTTACAGCATGAAATAAACATTAAAAACTGCGACAAAGCTTTACATCAAAATTAATATCAGCGTATCAAATTCTTCAAATATAATTTCACATTGAATAAAAAAAAGATAAATTATTTACATATATACTAATTTAATTAAAAAGGCATATATTGGATCAAAAACTTTAAAATGCTATAACACCTTGATAAAGGTTGGCGTTCAGCCAACTGAAATATTGGAAAAATAAATGATTTTTTTATCCAATATATGCCTTTTTAATTAAAGATTTATTTATGGATTGCTCTATTTCAAAACGATATATACTAATTGTAAAAGATAATTAAAATATTCAGATACTTTTAAATGATTTTTTTAAAATTCTAACTTAATGTGTCATGAAATTGCTTTCATTTAAAAAGTAATATCTGTTTAAATTTAGCTAATATTGGTTAAAGTTGTGATCTTTTTGAAATTTCTAATATATTTATGAATTCAGAAAAGATGCATATATTGGATTTATAAGTACCTTTATTCTTCCAATATTTCGAGGGGCCTCTCTTTATCGAGAATGTGTTTTTCGCTAAAACATATGAGCACGTATACACCACTCTCAAAGAGCGAGTTGCGCCTCGAAATATTAAAACAATAAAAATACTTATAAGTCCAATATATGCATATTTTCTTAATATAATGATAATTATGGATTGCTTAATCTTCAAAATATTTATTAATGTAAAAGTTTTATAGCTCTTAAAGAAATTTAAAAAATGTTTTAATAGATTTTACTATTATAATAAAAATGCATCTATATAAAATAAAAGTTTAATACATAATTTTATTTAAAGAATAGTAATGTATCGTTTTAAGGCCAATATTTGCCATATCTTTGTATATATGATTTTCTTTCTCAGATTAAAGAGTGGATTTATCATCATCACATATTCATTGCGCTTGTAAATAGAAAACAAAAAAAAAAAAAGAAGTTCCGTAGTGTTACGAGGTTTTTCGCTAAATGAAACATGCATTAAACAAATAGTGGATCGTCTTCGTTTTATCTGCACTGAAATTTAAAAGATTTTTTTTTTCAAAAATCAGTAAGATTGTCGCGGAGATTTACCCCGAGAAGTCTGTACCACTGAGAAACTTGGCTTGAAATGCTACAAGAAGCTGAACACTCCAGAAATAACTTAGACGTTGAGTTTTAAACGATTTGCAAAAAGGTATATTTATTCTATCAGCAAGTGGCGTGTTTCCTCAAGTCACGATCTCTTCTACCGGCACAGAGAGGCAGCATCCCTATTATAAACGCAGAAAAAAAGATAAAAATGCAAAGTATCTATTTACATAAAAGAAAAAGAAAAGCAAAGTATCTATTTACATAAAGGAGAACTATTTCTAACAAAGACTAAACAGACTAAACTGAACCGACTTTGAAAACTTTCTTATGAAGAAAGAAATTTCTTTGAAGTCATCTCATAAAAGTTTACAATTCGGGGCTCAAAAATCATCCATTCTGGTTAGCAGCCCCGTAAATAAAGATATTTCCTCCTCCTGAGGTAGTTGGCGACATCTGTGCATTCAAGAACGAAGTATTGATCGAATGAAGAAATAATAACAATTGAATGTTTGGACTTCTACCCTACATAAGTGATGTGTGCGGCCGAAGAGCAGCAAGCCGTTTACATGAAATGACGTGAGAGGGCGCGGCGCAATTAGCATTCGTTACCCTTTCAACCCGGTTTACGGAATCAATTGTTGGAAGAATGGGGCTGGTGGTGGGGGTGAGTCATGGTACACACGCTCTCTTCGGCGGCCTGACGTTGCTTCACCTTCTCCAAGCCTTTGTCTCTTCGACTTTACGTTGCTTCACCTTCTCCAAGTCTTTCTCTTAGACCTTACGTTGCTTCACCTTCTCCAAGTCTTTCTCTTAGACCTTACGTTGCTTCACCTTCTCCAAGTCTTTGTCTCTTCAACCTTACGTTGCTTCACCTTCTCCAAGTCTTTGTCTCTTCGACTTTATGTTGCTTCAAACCTTGTATCTTCGAACTTACGTTGCTTCACCTTTTCCAAACCTTTGTTTCTTCAACCTTATGTTGCTTCACCTTCTCCAAGCCTTTGTCTCTTAGACTATACGTCACTTCACCATCTCCAAGTCTTTTTCTTAGACCTTACAATGCTTCACCATCTCCAAGCCTTTGTCTCTTCAACCTTACGTTGCTTGACTTTCGACTTTACGTTGCTCACTTTCTCCAAGCCTTTGTCTATATGACCTTACGTCGCTTCACCTTCTCCAAGTCTTTGTCTCTTTGAACTTACTTTGCTTAACCTTCTCCAAGTCTTTTGTCTCTTCGACTTTACGTCGCTTCGCCTTCTCCAAGCCTTTGTCTCTTCGACTTTACGTCGCTTCACCTTCTCCAAGCCTTTGTCTCTTCGACCTGACGTTGCTTCATCTTCTCCTTTCCTTTTTCTATTTGAGGATACCTCGTTCCTTCCAGCCTTTGTCTTTTTGGGCTTACCTCGCGGCTTCTGGACTTTGTATCTATGACGTTATCTCCTTTCTTCTGGACTTTGTCTCTTTGAAATTACCTCGATTTTTCCTTTAATGTTCTTAGTCTATTCGGTATAATCTAGATTCGTCTGTTTTTTTTTTTTCTAATCATTGAATATTTGGAATCTTATTTTAAACTTTTGTTTTACCGATTTTACCTCAATTTTATCAGTGAAATAGTGTTTTCTGATATGAGGATAATCTTCCACGATGAGTAGATGAACCTGAGTTTGAAGCGGTTAACAGGGGTTTGGAGAAAATGGTTGGATAGCACACACAACACAAGAATGCCGATCAATATGGGCTCAAATATACCTTCAGGGCAAATAAACAACACATACGGCATATAGATTCTGCGCCTACTTTGCTTGAAAAGGTGTATCAAAGGTATGTAAGGTGTATAAACGAACCGATACATTTTCCACAATGACAATTATCCAGCTCACCGTTCGAAGGTCTACGCCGATTATTTGGCACGTAGTGGGCTGAAATTGTTGGAGCATCCTCCCTACAGTCCAGACCTTGCACCTTGCGACTTTGCCCTCTTCCCTCACGTGAAGAACAGACTAAAAGGTAAACGCTTTTTCTGCGATGAAGACCTTTTGAGGACATGAAATGGCGACAGCTCCCTGAAGAAACTTGGAAGAGTTGGTTTGATGACTGGTTTCGAGGGATGGAGAAGTGTATTGATTGTGGTGGGAAATATTTTGAAAGATTGTAAATAATAAAGTCATATTGCAAAACTTTCCTAGTGCCCTATGTATATCGTGAATTTCGAAAGAGTTGAGTAGAAAAAAACAGAGAAAACGTCTCTTATATTATCTTATATAGGAGAAGTATTGGGTTATCGGTAAAGAGCCATTGTTCTTCCTCTTCTGAAGTAAGCTGCACAAATATTGAACAAACCAATAGTATTTATTCAATAAAGGAGAACCTTCTAATAATTATATAAGAATTTCGGTTATAACGAAAATTAAATTTAAAACATTTATCCTTTCAGGTCAATTTAAGACTTGGCTTCATGTCAGAAATGACCATGATATTTTGAAATTGAATTTTGATCTACCGAAAAGTAAATATTTATTAAATATTCTGAGAAATATTTCCCCATATATATATAACTTTTATCTTGAAGAAATTCGTCTGATTCACATCAAAGGGATAATATCAAATAAATATGTTAAAATTTCTACCAAACAAATTCCAAATAATATAAAATTTTCGAAATGCGCAGGATCATTTCAAGCTTGTGTCAATTATTTTCTATTATTCATAACGCTCCAGAAAAAGTACAGAGTTTTGAAAAGTAAATTGTATTTGAAAATTCTAAACTATTTTAGACACGTAAGATTCTTTTTGAAATTAAACAATTTCTACTGCCTTACTGTAATGGAAAAAATAATTGCGCGCTAGTGCATCATAATATAAATTGTATTTAACAATACTTTTTTATAAATTTACAAACTTCTTGATACCTGGATTGTGAAGATTTTAAGAATTGAAAGCCATTTGTTTTTATATATTTAAAAAAGACAGAGATAATTTCAACTTTGAAAACCTCGAAAAGATAGAGATAGGCAAAAAACGTAAAACCTAATGCTCAGTAATTTTGAAATAAGATATGTGTGTGTGATTTTATAAATTCAAAAATGTAATTTTTAAAGCTTAAAAAAATCTTGTTTTTTTTTTTCTAAAATTTGACTTCAATTTTAAATCCTTATATACGTATATCTACTTTCTTTGGTATTAAATCAATTTATACATTTGTGTGTGTGCGTGAAAAAAATGTATAAAATTTCTTTTTTTTTCGATTTTTTTTGTATTAATAAAAGTATTTGAATAATAATGTGAGAGATTGGATTTCATTTTTATCTATTTATTTTGTTGAGGATATAAAAAAGTAAAGAGAGACAAAAGAAAAATTTTAAGTTTTTAATTAAATATAATTATAAAATGATGACAGGGTGAGCAAGAAAATAATGGACAGAAGTTGGTTCAATGGGGTTGTTAGGGAATTTTTTGGACCAAAAGAAAGTTGGTCAAGAAATAAGCAAACGACGATTATCAACTCCCTCCCCGCCAAGGCAACACCAGCCAATAGACGACGTTCAAGATAAAAGAAGGCGGGAAGAAACCAAGATGGGGTGTAACTCCTTTCTAATGGAGTGCTCGCACTTGTCGTAGAAAATTTATCTGAATCTTTCGATGATAAATTAACCTCTGTGAATTTTTTTTATTTAGCTTTTGATTCCTTTTTATCTATCTCTCTCTCAATTAAAAAAAAAAACTTGTCACTTTCTTTAAAATTTATTTAATTTTTTTCATTAAGCGTTTTAATAATATCCAAATTTAGAATTAGTTTAAAAATTAATTTTAAAAATAAGAATATATATCCAATTTATATAGGTTGATAGAATTTTTATTTAAATCAAATTTAAAGGAGGTCAAATTTTTTAGCAATCAAATATGTATTTTTATAAATATCATTTAAGTAAATATAATAAGAGAGGTACAAATAAGTATAAAGTAATAAAGTGTAAAGTAATAAAGTACAAATAAGTAAATATAATAAGGTAAAAATAATAAGGTACTCTATGAGAGAAATTGTACCTACCTTATGAACATTAAATATCTATTTTTATTTAATCATTCTTATCTAATTTTAATATAAGCGTGTCTCAGAGGTCAGTGCGGAGTAAAATACAGAATAATGGAATATTTTTTTATTATTAGGCACATTGTAGCCAGCGCGTGCATCTATATTAGAAGAGAATTGTAACATATATATGACATCCTTATTTGATAAAGGTTCTCTATTGATATTTGGTGGCATACACACCGGCTTATATATGTATATATATATTATATAATCTAAAAACTCAAATATTTCTATATTTTAAAATATATATATATTATTTTTATTCATTGATATTTCTAATTTTTGGTTATCATCGTTTTTAGAATCACTTTCAGTTTTGTTGTAAATATGCGTAGTTAACATATCTATCTTTTTGAATCACTAATATAGGATTTACTTTTTAAATTCTATATATTGTGAAGATAACTAATGTGTAATATTTCTTCAAGTGTTGACTTTGCTTAGTATTATTAATGAAACTGATTCCAATAATTATATTAATTAAACATTATATTTATTGATTTACAAGAGAGAGATATAATATAAAAGGGAAACTTATATTGAAACAAAGGAACTTTTTTCTTGTTTTTTAGCGCCTATTTACCTGTGAGCTTACTCACACTCTGTGGTAACAAATAATTAAAATATGTACAACACACGCTCCCCTGTTTGTTAGCCCTAATCAGCAAGTCCAAGGCTATCTGCACATTTCTGTAGTTTGTCCTTAGGTAGACTCTTCGTTAATATATCCGCCTCCATGTCTTCACTTTTGGTGTATGCCAGCTTGATTCCTTTTTGAATTTCCTCTTTCACAAAATAATACTTTCGGTTTATGTGCTTTGTTCGTGAAGTAATTTTGTCAGATTGTATCCAGTTTATTGCAGCCTGGCTGTCACTTTTCAAGGTAATTGGGAAAGTTAAATTTTCACAAAGTTCTTCTAGTAATCCCTTTAACCATAATACTTCTGAAATGCCTTCACACATTGAAATAAGTTCTGCTTCACATGTAGACAAGGCTACTAAATTTTGCTTTTTACTTCTCCAGTTTATTAAGTGGTCGCCAAGTTTGACTGTATAGCCTGAATAGGATTTTGCGTCTTGGGTTGTGCACCAGCTCGCATCAGTACTTATTGTGATATTGTTGTCTTTTGACTTATATACCAACATTTTATTTCTTGTTCCCTTCAGATATCTATAAATCCTTTTAACTCCAGTTAAGTGTATTTCTCTTGGATCATTACTATACTGTGATAAATTGCTGACGTTGAAGGATATGTCCGGTCGAGTACCCGTAGAAAGGTACATTAGTGATCCAATCATTTCCTGGTATACAGTTTTATCTACTGGCTTAGAGTCCAAATATTCATCCACATTTTGATTTTGATCTCCAGGTGTCTGCACACTGTTGCATTCTTCCAGTCCAAATCTGTGAAGAATCGTATCAATATAATGAGTCTGAGATAGATAAAATCCATCTTCTGCCCTTTTTATTTCAATTCCAATTTCCTTACTAGTTCCAGCAATGATGAGATCATCTACATATAGACCCAGTATTGCATACTCTTCTCCTCTCTGGAGTTTATAGACACATGGATCACATTTGGTTCTTATCATTCCCAACTGGTATAAAATTTCATTGATCTTTTTGTTCCAACATTTTCCTGATTGTGGTAGACCATACAGGCTTTTTTTCCAATTTACACACTTTGTTTTCTTCTCCTTTTTGTATAAAACCATCTGGTTGTCTCATGTATACTGTCTCTTTTAACTCACCATAGAGATAAGCTGTCTTCACATCATAAGTATTTATGATTAAATTCTGTTGTGTTGCAAGAGCTACTATTGTTCGCGAGCTTTCCTTTTTGGGTACAGGTGAAAAAGATTCCTTATAGTCCACACCATATCTCTGATTGCATCCAACAGCAACCAGTCTGGCCTTTCTTTTATATATGCCGTCACTTGGTGTTTTCTTCGTACTGTAGACCCATTTACTATTGATTACTTTCATCCCATTTACCCTTGGTACTAGTGTCCATACTTTATGTTTCTCTATCTCACTGAGCTCTTCTTCCATTGCTTTGTGCCATTCATTTCTTTCTCCACTATCCATTGCTTCTTTAAAGTTCTCCGGAATATAATGATCAATTTCCATAATTAAGTTTGCATCATTCCTATCCTTTATTCTTTGTGAGCGTCGAACTCCTTTTTCAATCAATTTCCTTTCTTGTTCTTCAAGTCTTGCTTTGTGCCGTTCTTCTAAGATGCTCTTTGTTTCTCCTTTCTTTCTTCCTCCTTTTGCGCATCTTTCCTCTATTGGTTCAGTTTGTGTTGAGTCATTTTCAGTGTCACCACCTGGGTTTACTGAAGTATCCTCCTGAGACTTCATTTCACTCTCTGCGACAGGATTGTCTTCTTTCAAGATAAGAAAGTATTCAACTATTTCTTCACAATTTCCTTTATAGGTCAAATTATCACAATTAGTATCTTCCTGAATATAATTTGCATAATCAATTCCTCTCTTATCTATATCTATATATATATAAAAATGAATGTATGTCTGTTTGTCCTTTATGCCTGACCAAACCACTCATTGGATCGCCATGAAACTTTGGGAAGTTATTTAGTATAGTACTGGGAAGGTTTCTAGCAAATAAAATTTTTGAAATAACTTTTCGCCTAGATATAATCAAGATAAATATTCCTATTTATCTGTTATAATTCAACAATCTGCTCTAAATATTATCATGATGATACGATGATTTTGTAATGTAGAAAATTAGGAAAGACAAAATTCAGGATGACACGGCAATTTATTTGAGACAAGAATAATGATACAATTCAAAGGCAAGGTACTATTCCTTTAACTTCCAATTACGGAGGGAACCAATTAATAATGATTTTATTCAACTTATCGAGTATTTTTCAAGGGACCGGGAAAAAATGTTCACTTTATCGAGAGATTCGTTAGACAAACCTTTACTCGGGTAAAATCCGGGCGAAGCCGGGAATATCCATTTCGTAGCTACACCGTCTCTCCAAGAGGCAGTCTCTTATTAAAGGTCTATTAGAGATTCTTTAATAGCAATTAGAATCTTCAATGAGAGACCACCAACAGGAGAAACAAGTTGATTCATGTTTTTAGGTGGTCTTTCTTAAGAGACTCTATTTACATATTTAAAATATGAAAAAATTAAAATATTTTAAAATTAAAATATTTTAAAATCAACATTTTCTTACTGTTACGTTTAATTACTGTTAATATCTATATATATAAAAATGTATGTCTGTTTGTTTGTCCTTTATGCCTGACCAAACCACTCATTGGATCGCCATGAAACTTTGGGGAGTTATTTAGTATAGTACTGGGAAGGTTTCTAGCAAATAAAATTTTTGAAATAACTTTTCGCCTAGAAATAATCAAGATAATTATTCTAATTTATCTGTTATAATTCAACAATCTGCTCTAAATATTATCATGATGATACGATGATTTTGTAATGTAGAAAATTAGGAAAGACAAAATTCAGGATGACACGGCAATTTATTTGAGACAAGAATAATGATACAATTCAAAGGCAAGATACTATTCCTTTAACTTCCAATTACCGAGGGAACCAATTAATATTGATTTTATTCTACTTATCGAGTATTTTTTCAAGGGACCGGGAAAAAATGTTCACTTTATCGAGAGATTCGTTAAACAAACCTTTACTCGGGTAAAACCCGGGCGAAGCCGGGTACATCCATACAAGAATAATGATACAATTCCAAGGCAAGATACTATTCCTTTAACTTCCAATTACCGAGGGAACCAATTAATATTGATTTTATTCAACTTATCGAGTATTTTTCAAGGGACCGGGAAAAAATGTTCACTTTATCGAGATATTCGTTAAACAAACCTTTACTCGGGTAAAACCCGGGCGAAGCCGGGTACATCCATACAAGAATAATGATACAATTCCAAGGCAAGATACTATTCCTTTAACTTCCAATTACCGAGGGAACCAATTAATATTGATTTTATTCAACTTATCGAGTATTTTTCAAGGGACCGGGAAAGAAATGTTCACTTTATCGAGAGATTCGTTAGACAAACTTTTACTCGGGTAAAACCCGGGCGAAGCCGGGCGGGTCCGCTAGTCTTCACTAAATTTTACTGATCTGACTTCATGAATTCTCTCTTTGTCATTATATCATATATTCTGTAAGCTTTTCTTTTAATGGAATAACCAATAAATATTCCCTTTCTACCCTTTGGTGAAAACTTGTTTCTTCTTGGTTTGCTCTCAAGCCAATGTGTCAAACATCCAAATATTCGAATGTGTTTGACCGATGGTTTCCTGCCATTCCATCTCTGCATAGGTGTATGGTGCTTGATAGACCTGTGGGGTGTGCAATTCTTAATGTATGTAGCTGTAGCAATTGCCTCTGCTTAAAACTTCATGGGTAATTTTGAGTCAATTAGTAAGGTTCTCGCTGTATCTATAAGAGTCCTATTCACTCTCTCTGCGACTCCATTACTTTGTGGTGAGTATGTGGTGGTAAGTTGGTGATGGATCCCACTTCTCTAGAAAAGTCCTTCAAATCTAGAGTTACAAAATTCAGTTCCATTGTCCGTTCTTACATCTTTTATTCTAAGACTTAATTCGTTTTCAGCTCTTGCTTTAAATTCTTCAAATCTTTCAAAGGTCTCATCTTTTGATCTCAGGAAATATACAAAGATTCTTCTACTATAATCATCTACTATGACAAGGAAATACTTAGATCCTCCTAAAGATTGACATGGCATTGGTCCACATAAATCCATATGAATCAACTGCAGGGGCTTAACTGTATAATTTTCCGTAATATTATATGGCTTCTGCACCAGTTTTCCCATTATGCATGCTTCGCACTCTGGTAACCTTTCGAATTTTAGATCCAATCCTCTTACAATGTGTCCTTGAATCATTTTTTTCATGTATTCTTCATTTATATGGTTTAATCTCTTATGCCATAAACTTATATTGCTATTTTTATTTGATAAATGTGTATTTATAACCATGACATTTTCATTTTTTGATATTGGTACATTTCTTAGCTTTGTTTCCGTCATAAACATTCTATCTTTAATATATGCTTCAGCAACTAAATCATTCCCTTCATTATAAATTTTTGCTCCATCCTTATTGAAAATAACTGAATTTCCCTTGTTGACTAATTCGTATACTGACAAGAAATTATTCCTTAAACTTGGTACATGTAAGATATCTTTGATGTGAATATTTTCTTGGCCTTCACTTGTGCATGTAGTAAGTCTCATATCTCCTTTGGCTGTGGCTTGGGTAGTTTTGCCCTTCTCAGCTAGGTTGATTTGACTTTCATAATCTACCACATTTTCCATCAAAGTTGGGTTTGGGGTTAAATGTGCGGTGCAACCTGAATCTATACACCATATTTGTCTATCATTTCTCTCATCTGGTGAATCTTCAATCTTCATTAGCTAGATGTCCCTTTTTATTACAAACAAAACATCTTTTTGGCTGAAATTGTTGAACTTTTCTATCTTTAATTTTGTATGCTTGTTCATGCCCATTCTCAACCGATTGATTTAATCTCATATTTCTTCTTGACTCCTCTTCTCTTAGAGTTTGTTGAATCTCTTCAATTGTTGCCTCTCTCTTTGATCGTAAGACAATAGCAATATTTTCATACCTTGAATGTATGCCTCTGACAATATGAAATGAAAGTTCTCTTGAGGTAAATTGATGCCCTAATGATGAACTTCTAGCAGCAATATTTTTTGCCCTTGTTATATATTCATCTACAGTTTCATTATCTTTCATTCTAATGTTCTTTAATTCTAAGCCTATATCAATAATTTTATCTTCCAAATTGCCTGTGTATGTTTTTCTCGGTGAGTCCCATACTTTCTTAGTATTTGTTTCTCCTATGAACATTCCAGCTTGTTCATTTGTCAACGTAGTGATGATTATCCCAAAAGCTTCATCATTTTTATCACTCCAAATCTCCCAAGAACTTTTGTCTTCCATATCAGGTTCAGGATCGGAAATTACACATTTAAATAATTTTCTTCCTCTCAGAAATGCGCCGATTTTCAACGCCCATATTTGATAATTAGTTCCTGTTAATGGTTCAATTTTTGTTTGGGATAAAAATTTATATTCAGCCATTTTCGTCTTTTGAGCTAATATAAACAAACCAATATAATTTAAAAACAAATATATATTTTAAATTTATTTAAATATTGGGTAGCTTTTAAACATGCAATATATAGATATAATTTAACTTAATCTATATAAATACCTTTAATCTTCTTATAAGTGCTTCAGTTTACCGATCAGAATAAACTTTTTGCTTAATCTTCAGATTAAATATTTTCGTTTTTGAGCTTTATATCAAACTAGCGGATGTACCCGGCTTCGCCCGAGGTTTTACCCGAGTAAAGGTTTGTCTAACGAACATTTGTTAAAACAATTCTCTATAAACTTATAAAAAAAAAAAAAGATATATTTTGATAATTTGAAACTCGTAAATTTGAATCTCTCGATAAAGTGAACATTTTTTCCCGGTCCCTGTGTGCCGTGTCATCCTGAATTTTGTCTTTCCTAATTTTCTACATTACAAAATCATCATTTTATCTAGTGAACATTTTTTCCCGGTCCCTTGAAAAATACTCGATAAGTTGAATAAAATCAATATTAATTGGTTCCCTCGGTAATTGGAAGTTAAAGGAATAGTATCTTTGCCTTGGAATTGTATCATTATTCTTGTCTCAAATAAATTGCTGTGTCATCCTGAATTTTGTCTTTCCTAATTTTCTACATTACAAAATCATCGTTTTATCTAGTGAACATTTTTTCCCAGTCAAATATTTGCCGTGTCATCCTGAGATAATCTTACTTTTGATAAATAATATTTAAGATAACAAACTTAGTGATAAGAAAACTTGTTAACATCGTCACAATGGGGGCGCTGCTTGCGAGTTAAATCTACAAATCTGCAAATAACTCTAAGGATATTCAAGATATTCATTAATTATTTTCAAAAACCTTCCCGGTGATTTACCTAATAATATCCCAAAATTTCACGGCGATTGGATGTATGGTTTTTGAATCTATAGAGTACAGACAGACAGACAGACAGACATTCAATTTTATATATATAGATAACCACGCTCTGCTACCAATTGTTGACTTTGCTTAGTATTATTAATGAAACTCATTCCAATAATTATTAATTAAACATTATATTTATTGATTTACAAGAGAGAGATATAATATAAAAGGGAAACTTATATTGAAACAAAGGAACTTTTTCTTGTTTTTTTAGCGCTTATTTACCTGTGAGCTTACATACACTCTGTGGTAACAAATAATTAAAATATGTACAACATCAAGTAATTGAAAATAAAAGCTACTTGACGGTAAATAATTATTTTTTTTTATCACGACTGCATCTTCAAGCCTTTATCTTATCGATCCTTTGTCTTATCAACTCTTTATCTAACAACAAACAAATTATTCATAACATATATATTTTTAATTAAAGATTTATTTATGGATTGCTCTATTTTTAAAATCAATATGTATATATGGTTCAAAATTGAGCAATCCATTTTAAGAGCATATTTGCATATTTTGGATCAACATTATTTATTAAAACATATTTCTGATATCAAAATTCGAAACTATTATAGACACGTATGATTTTTTTTTTCTGTTATCGAATTTTGATTAGAGATGGCGCGCTGATGCATCATAATATATTTCTGATATATTTCGACGAGGGTGTTCGCCTATATTCTTCTAGGAATTCAAACTCCTTGTAAGCTTATTATACGCGTGATTATATATATTATGTATAAATATTCGAAACACACTATTATAGACGCGTATGATTCTTTTGAAAATTAAACAATTTCTACTGCCCTTACTGCAATGGAAAAATTAAAGGAAGGGCCTGGCTCATCAGTGGTGAACCCTCCCAGCGGTTTCACCAGTTTAATCTACCATACCTTTGTTATATTGCATTTTTGGAACTTCCTTTTATAGTGATACTGATGCTAGACTCTTGGAATGGGTATTTTAGATGAACTATGGGCATAAGCTTTGAGGACAGCAGAATTACATATAATTATAAATATAGAATTGTTCAATTTTCAAAAGAATCATACGCGTCTATAATAGTTTCGAATATTCATAACAGATGGCGCGCTATGCATCATAATATATTATTTATCATAGTCTTTATTCGAGGGCTTCTTTGCCATTTGAAGAAACTTAAAACGTTCTCTGCGTTAGCTTTGAACTACTGTTCTCTTCGCGTACTTGAGGATTTCAGTCCGTTCTTACCCCTCAGAAATATAAATATCGTGAACGTATTTACATCCCCCCTCTGTTTAGTCGGTACGCGTGTCGCTGTATTAGGCCCTGTATCCCCAGTCACCGTTCGGAGGAGATTAATAGAATCACCGAATGCCGTGGTCCATTTGGAAGAGGAAAGCGAAGACTAGAACGCGGCTGATTCCACACTCGCCTGTTCAGTGATTATCTAACCATGACGTATGCACGAAGGAACATGTGGCCATTGGACATGCGTTGGACCAGGAGGCTGTTGTTGGGTGCTGCGCTGCCTGGAGTATAGAAGCTCCATCTATTATTTCTTCCTGTGGTGAATCTGTATAAGACCGCTGGTCTTATTAAAGCTTTGTGTGTGTATATTAGACCCTGTATTACCCTGAAACAGTTGACTTCAGTCCCTTATAGTCGAAATCTTTTACTTTAAGATGATGTTTCATGGTGATGTCCTTCTTACCGAAGATGACACTATATAACGATGTAAGAAAACATTCACTATTAACTAAATATTGATGTTTGAAATTATGCAAATTATTTTTTAAAACATTAAATTAACACAAATTGCATCTCAAACTTCTAAATTTTACTTTTTTTTTTCTGGAATTTTGGCGACTCAATGATAAAATTATGAAGGGAATTATGCATTATCCTTATATACGTAAATAGTTTAATGTTTGTAGAACGACACGTTTGACAAGTTTTACCGCAAATGTTTCTTTTGAACGAAAAATGGTAATTTAAGGAGAAATATCGACTATTTCTATCCTTTTTGGATGAAGTATGAAAAGATGAATTGTAAAGAATAACGATGAACGGAAAAATAAAAGTGTCCAGGGATGGGAATCGAACCCACAGTGTTCCGCTTACCGGGCAGATGCCATGTCCACTAGGCTAGTTTGATATTCTTTTCTTTTCACCAAAACTACTCAATAATTTGTTACAAAATTTTAAATGTAGGTAGAGCGCTGAAGATTTGTCTTATTCATCTTTTAAATCTTTTAAAAAGGCTATGCAAATATAAACCCAATAACGAATATATTTGCATATTTTGAGGGAGTTGGAAGTGATGACAATGTTAATATATTAATGATTTTCTATCATTAGGAAAACAAGTTTCAATACCAACTTGTTAAATAGAGAGGATATTATTTTCTATAGAATATAATTAATTACGGTGAATAATATTATACAGGGTGAACCAGGTAAATTGGGACTAACTTTGACAGTCCATAAAACAAAAACTACTTGAGATTAAAAACTTGTTTTTTTTTTCATTACGTATCCATATTCATGTAAAATGCAACAGTACATGTGTGCGCAGTGTAGTGATGAAGAGTAACCGAGAATTTGAAAATCGAGCTGCCATCATCGTTGCTCTGCGCGCCGGAAGGAGCCCCAAAGAGATAGTGGATTTTCTTAAGTTGCCCAAAACCACTATTTATCGTGTCAAGAAGCAGTTTGATGAGGCCGACAGTAACAAAGAGGGGATAGCTACAAGGAAAAAGCACTCGCGTCGATCGGACAGGGTAAGAGGCGAAGAATTTGTCAAAAATGTCAAGGAGAAGATTGATGGAAACCCTGGGAAGAGCATGAGGGCCATAGCCAAGGAAATGGACGTTGGCTCTATGACAATTGTCAGAACTATCCATGAGGACCTTGGTCTCAAGTCGTATGCCCTTCGGAAAGGTCAGTTGCTGACTGAGAATATGAAGAATAACAGAAAAGGAAAGGCTGCTGCCCTCCTCAACAACCTGAAACACGACTCTTTTGGCATGCTAAGGTTCTTCTCTGACGAAAAGAACTTTGACGTGGACCAAAAGGTAAATCCCAGGAATGATCGCTGAATCTGTAAAAACCCCTCAGAGATACCTGTCGTGATGCACACGAAATTTCCTGCCTCCGTAATGGTCCTTGGCGTTATCAGCAGTGAAGGTGATGTCATGCCTCCCCATTTCTTTGAGAAGGGCCTTAGGATGAACGCTGACACCTACATCAATGTTCTGGAGACCGTTGTGAAGCCTTGGATGGACATGGTGGCCGCAGGAAGGAAGTATGTCTTCCAACAGGACTCAGCTCCAGCCCATAAGGCAAAAAAGACACAATCGTGGCTGACACTTAACGTCCCTAGTCACTGGGGTCCTGATATTTGGCCCCCTAATTCTCCAGATTGCAATCCCCTCGACTACTATGTATGGGGCGTTGTTGAGAGAGATGTCAACAAAGCTCCTCATACCACCATCCAGTCTGTCAAGAAAGCAGTTCACACGGTGATGACCCAAATGGACAAGGTCATCGTCGCCAAGGCCTGTGCTTCATTCCGCACTCGCCTCGAGACTGTTGTAGCTAATAATGGAAACTACATTGAATAAATAAAAACTATATCCTTTTATCTACTACTGTGTCAAATTTCATTCGGATATTTTAATTTTTACTTGCAAAAAATTTCAGTTAAAATACCATTGTTGAAATTCCTAATTTACCTGGTACACCCTGTATATACACAGTCTAGCCATAAATTCTATTACAAACAATTTTATAAATTAAATGATTAAGAACAAAATCTAATGGAATATAAATACATATTTTATTAGCCAATAAGACATAGATTTTAAATATACACAATCATTCAAAATGTTATTTTTGACACAGGATCTCAAACGTTCGGTACCACTGATCTATGGCGGCACGCACCTTTTATAAGGGTATTTCTTTCATTGCTCTCATCAATGCTGATTTCAATTGATCCAAATTGGGATATCTTTTATAGCACACTTCTCCTCTAAATATGCCCACAAACTGTAATCAAGGGGGTTTAAATCAAGGCTTTCAGAGGGCCATTCATTGGCCTTTATGAACTCCGGAACATTCGTCTCCAACCATTGTTGAGTTGACTTAACTCTGTGCGCAGGAGCGCTATATAAGTATATTAATATAACAGGAGGTTATATATTCCGAGATTTTGGCCTAAATCCAATTATATTCAGGATAACGCTGGGTACTGAATAGTTAAAAATAGAAACCAGGAAAATAGATAATAATTGAGAACGCTATAACTAAGTTGTACTGTTTTTGATAAAACAATCCCTCGAAATAATATTAAAATAAAAACATAAAGCCTCAAGGGAAAAGATTCTTTCAAAAATATTTTTTATTAAAAAATATCTCGAGCTTTCGGGAAAGTACGCCCTTCTACGGGATAAAAAATTTTACATGATTAATACGCCAAAAAATAAAATATGATTTAAAATTAAATAAAGGACTTTAAAAATCATTAACATTGTCATCATCAAATCCAACCCCAAAAATATGCAAATATATTCGTTATTGGGTTTATTTGCATAGCCTTTTGAAAAGACTTAAAAGATGAATGAAAAATCTTCAGCTCTCTAACTACATTTAATTTTAAATAATATTTTATTGGCGTATTAATCATGTAAAATATTTTTTCCCGTAGAAGGGCTTACTTGCCCGAAAGCTCGAGATATTTTTAATGAAAAATATTTAGAAAAGAAACTTTTCCCTGGAGGCTTTATGTTTTTATTTTAAGTTGTACTGTGTTAGAATTATTGTTAGACTTTTTTTCTAAAACAAATCTCAATTTGTAAAAATGTTTTTTTGCAAAAAAAAAAAAAAAAAATTCAAAACCTTCTAATTCTACTTTAAAAAAAAGGCCATTTATTATTATTGTTGTATGGATAATTAGTGAATTTCCTTTTAAATTGGATTTTGACCACTAATTAGTAAACTTTTTATAATTAACTATACGTATACTAATTATTTCAGATAATCCCGTTTAGTGGATTTTAATTATTACCTAATCGGACACATTCTCAGTCTCTCTAATTAGATACTTAACTATTAGAAAAACAATATTAGCTTTATTATGATACATTAGCACGCCATCTGTTATCAAAATTCGAAACTATTATAGACGCGTATGATTCTTTTTAAAAATTAAACAATTTCTACTGCCCTTACTGCAATGGAAATTTGATTAAGTCCAGAAAATTAATATTGTATTTTGAGTTTAATTTAAGGATTTTACCCAATGATGAATTTTCCATTTCAGTAAGGGTAGTATAAATTGTTTATTTTTAAAAAGAATCATGCGCGTCTATAATAGTTTCGAAGTTTGAAAATATTATCTTTAATTGGTTTTTGTTTGAGATTCAAGTTTTGTCTATACTGTCAAATTATATTGACAAATATTTGCACTTTTTTCTCAGTTTTCGTGGGAAGAATGTTGTTTTTGTTTGTTAGTGAACCAATCTCTCCCGCCTTCTCATTGGATGAATGTGGCCATGTTTGCATATAAAAGGGGGCTATGGTATTGCGAGAGGCAGGAATGTGGTGGATATTTGGTGTGGAGACGTTTAAAGTGTTCTCTGCGTGCTTTATCCGTGTCTGGTCATCTCCTCGCATACCTGTGTAACCCCGGTCCGATCCCTACCAACGCTACAATAAAGGATAAGTACTGTTTTGTATTTATATAGCAATTCGTTCGTTTTTTTCTCCTTTTTATTGTGGTTGTTGTACGCATTTTACGCTTTTCTGTGTATCAAGTTACATTTACTTTAGGCCCTAGTATATTCCATTTTTGTGTGTTAACCTGTAATAGTAACTTTTGTTAATACCTTTTGATGAATTTGGGGAATTATAGATTACATCTTAAATAGTCTAATATTAGGAAGAGATAGGAGATAAGAAAAAAGAAGAAGAGAGGAAGAGATAGGATGTTTCCTATTCCAGGCTTCAGATGGAACACAAAAATTTACAGTTTATCATGGCTATCAACGAATCAGGTCAAATATTCACAAGCTATATTATGGCAAATAAATAATTTATATTTTATTATTTAATTTAATTATTCAATGAAAATATTTGAAACAGATTTTTTTATTACTTAATATTTGTTGTTGCTGTTTTCGTGTCTAATGAAGAGCCTCAGATATCTCCATACATCTCTATCACAGCAGCAGCAATGTCCACTATCTTGGGTGTGTAAAGCTGCTGCTCCTTTATATTTGTAAATCATCATAAACGTTCCTTAGCTTGCTTGCTCGATATTCTCTAGCTGTAGATAGTTGTGTTAATAATTGTCGACTGGTCGTGGTGACGTCATCACTAAATACTTTCACATCTCCAGATATACAAAGACTTGATTTCTACGCTACAAAATACACTGATTTATTGACCCATGAAAATGTTGTCTACTTGCACTACCAGTTCTAGAGTTAACAACATAAATATTGAGTAAAATCAATCATTCCACCAGGAAAAAGTGTCTTTTCCCTGGAGGAATGATTGATTTTACTCAATATTTATGCAAGGGATTATTTTATCTCTATATATATAAAAGCGTCGGCTACATTTTGATTAGTATTTTTGGCTATTTCTTTTTTTCATTTGAAGAACTTTTTTTTTACGCGAAGTAAATACGAGGCGAAGTAACAACACGAGGCCAATTAAGCGACCAATGAGCGTTCTGCATTTCTTTTCAAGTTGCTTGCGTACTTTTTTTTAAATATCTTTTTATACGAGTGTCACTTTTTTTACAAAAGTATTGAGAGAGAAATTTATAGTACTACAGTACACACAATGCAATTTTAAAAAAAAACTTTACAAAATTAGAGTTACTGTATGTAACCAATGGCTTTCGTATTTTTAGTAATTTTTGTTCTGGCCTTTTTTTTTTTTTTATATAATCTAATATATAAAAGTCATTGTCGTCTGTTTCGCGATAAACTCAAAAACTACTGAACCAATTGATACCAAATTTTGCATGTCGCTTTTTATAAACATGAGGAAAATTTTCGGATGCATTTCGATTAGTATTTTCGACTATTTATTTTTTTCATGTGAAGATTTTTTTTTTTTTACGCGGAGGAAATACGAGGCGAAGTAACAACACCAGGCTAATTAAGAGACCAATGAGCGTTCTGCATTTTTTTTTTCAAGTTGCTTGCGTACTTTTTTGAAATATCTTTTTATACAAGTGTTACTTTTTTTCACTAAAGTATTGAGTATTGAGAGAGAAATTTATATTACTAAGTATACGGTAGGTGCACCTCATGCAATTAAAAAAAATAAACTTTACAAAATTAGCGTTACTGTATGTAAATTTTTGCTTTCGTATTTTTTATTAATTTTGTTTTGCCTTTTGTTTTTTTTATGCCTTTTAAAAAAATAGTTCAAAATGCAGTCGCAGTCATTAGCAAATACATATCGTTGCCTAATTTCCATGTGCTCTTTTATTTTTTACAGAAAAATATTTACATGCCAGTATTTTGGATTAATATTTTTATAAACCTATTTTTTCTTATTCTTACTGAGAAGATGGGCATCTCAGTCAAGATCCATCGCAGTCACTCATTCAACTCGGGCAATTTCAAGGGTTAATGCGCTGGGGCCGGTAACTCGGGGGTTGGGTGGAAAAGCTGCTATATATTTAAACTATATTGATTTTGAAACAACTAAATGGATTGCAAAAAAAATAATTAAATCAAATATCTAAACACAAATATAATACAATTTTTGCAATCACACACGCTTTTTTCCTGTGGTTTATGTGTTACTTCTGTATTGCTATTCTATGGCACTTCTACTATTTATTATTGATGTACTTTCATTATGAAGGAAATTGCACTCAAGGGATTTCTCGGGCGAAGCCGGGTCATTCGCCTAGTAGAACATAAATATCGTTTGAAAATGAGTTTAAAGATACCTAGAAGACAAACAACATGATTGTTATATCTTTCCATTAAGATTGTATATAGATATGATTAAGAAAAGAAAACATTAAAGCATGAAAGTTTATTTTATAGATAAAACAAACTTCTACTGTCCTTACTGCGATGAAAAATATCTTGAGAGGGCTTTTTATTTATTCAAATACAAACAAAATAAGTGAATGATATGAAGGTTTCTAATACATAGGTAGAGTGATCAAGTATCAAGTAAATACAAATTTATTAGAATAGAAAAATGTAAAGTTTGTAAATATTACCTTTAATTTTCAATCACCTATATAACGCAGTATTTGATCTATTACGTTTTCCTATTTTGAATAGGTATACTGTTAGATTGAATAAAAATTGATTTATAATAATTGAAATCAAATATCACGGAGTTATTTTTATTTTAAATATTTTAGAGGTTAAAAAATATTATTCTTTTGTTTTGTTTTTCTTATTATACATGAGAAGTTGTTGATGTATTATTATTAAATTTGTTTTATAAATTTCAATAAATTTGATATAGGAACTTAATGTATATAGAAAATAATTCTATCAAAAATAGGTGAGAATATATATGGTCAACAAAATGAAGTGAAAAAGCGTTATTTATTCTGTGATCAATTTGTGAAAAAAACTGGCAACACGGGAACTCTCAATTTACAAATGACGCGACGACGGTCACACCTCTTGCTGAAACACAAAGCGAGAGGGGATTTGATTATCCCCGGGGCTGTTCCAGGCCATTGCTCCGGTGCTGATTGGAGGGAACAACCCCCCTCCCCTTCATCTGGACTCTTGTTAGGCTTAGCACTAATGTCCTACTGATCTAGCGACTCCCACGTGGTCTGTCAACCTGCATCTGGTAGTTCTGATATCCATCAGTCTGATATACTCAGACCATCGTGGTCTGTAATTACATACAGTCTGTATCTGTCAACCCCAACATCCATCATTCTGATGTAGTGAGTCCATCGTGGTCTGTAATTACATACAGTCTGTATCTGTCAACCCCAACATCCATCATTCTGATGTAGTGAGTCCATCGTGTTCTGTAATTACATAGAGTCTGTATCTGTCAATCCCAACATCCTTCATTCTGATGTAGCGAGTCCATCGTGGTCTGTAATTACATACAGTCTGTATCTGTCAACCCCAACATCCATCATTCTGATGTAGTGAGTCCATCGTGGTCTGTAATTACATACAGTCTGTATCTGTCAATCCCAACATCCATCATTCTGATGTAGTGAGTCCATCGTGGTCTGTAATTACATAAAGTCTGTATCTGTCAATCCCAACATCCATCATTCTGATGTAGTGAGTCCATCGTGGTCTGTAATTACATACAGTCAGTATCTGTCAACCCCAACATCCATCATTCTGATGTAGTGAGTCTATCGTGGTCTGCAATTACATAAGTCTGTATCTGTCAATCCCAACATCCATTATTCTGAAGTAGTGAGTCTATCGTGGTCTGTAATTACATACAGTCTGTATCTGTCAACCCCAACATCCATCATTCTGATGTAGTGAGTCCATCGTGGTCTGTAATTTCATACAGTCTGTATCTGGCAATCCCAACATCCATCATTCTGGTGTAGTGAGTCCAACGTGGTCTGCAATTACATACAGTCTGTATCTGTCAATCCCAACATCCATCATTCTGATGTAGTGAGTCCATCGTGGTCTGTAATTACATACAGTCTGTATCTGTCAATCCCAGCATCCATCATTCTGATGTAGTGAGTCCATCGTGGTCTGTAATAAAATACAGCTTGTAGCTGTCAACCCCAACATCCATCATTCTGATGTAGTGAGTCCATCATAGCCTGTAATTACATACAGCCTGTATCTGTCAAACCCCAACATCCATCATTCTGGTGTAATGAGTCCCATCGTGGTCTGTAATTACATGCAGTCTGTATCTGTCAATCCCAACATCCATCGTTCTGATGTAGTGAGTCCATCATGGTCTGTAATTACATTCAGTCTGTATCTGTCAATCCAACATCCATCATTCTGATGTAGTGAGTCCATCATGGCCTGTAATTACATACAGCCTGTATCTGTCAAACCCAACATCCATCATTCTGGTGTAATGAGTCCATCGTGGTCTGTAATTACATGCAGTCTGTATCTGTCAATCCCAACATCCATCGTTCTGATGTAGTGAGTCCATCATGGTCTGTAATTACATTCAGTCTGTATCTGTCAATCCAACATCCATCATTCTGGTGTAATGAGTTCATCGTGGTCTGTAATTACATACAGCCTGTATCTGTCAAT
>CP092866.1:115675474-115706770 GCA_030710605.1 Cordylochernes scorpioides | reverse complement strand
TACCCGTTTCGTGATTTTTCAGGGTGCCTGAATGACCAGTTTTTTTTTTTTTGGTCGTTGAGGTACAGCTTGCACCACGCTGATGATGGCCAACAGCTCGAAACGCGTCTGTGGTTAGCTTTTCTTGATTAATCAAGAATGGGTATTTGGCCAACTCTGGAATAATTAAAAATCAATGAGAATAGTATATACAACATAATATAATGCGGCTTATGATTGTAAAACGACATTTGAAATACTATCCCGCATGTGTTTCTTTTAAACGAAAAATCAAAATTTATTTCAAGGAGAAATAACGACTATTTCTAACCTTTTGGATGAAGTATGAAAGGGTGAATTGTGAAGAGTAATGATGAACGGAAAAATAAAAGTGTCCAGGGATGGGAATAGTTAATATTTATTCCGATAGATAGCGCAAGCCATCAGCAACTTTCAGTTGTACGATAAGGAGTTGCCTTTTTCATAACATATGCAAATATAGATATTAATATTGCATAAACATTTTCAAAATGTAGTCTCAACGGTTAAATTACTATTGTTTTAATTAAGAGAGAAATAATGAAAAATAGACAAAAATCTATAGTGTGTGTGCGTCGAATACAAACGATAAATTATTTAAACCCCAAATACATATAATTATGTTTAGACCGCACATTCTGAATTTATGAGCAGACGAATAATTATTTTTCAATTGTGCCACAAAGTATTTAGCAGCCGATGATTTGAAGACTCCGCAGCTAATCCTTGTCTGTTCCCTTAATCCAATTTAGCAAACTCTAATTTAGCCCTTGCCAGGCCCCTAATGACTTAAGCCTACTGATTTGGTAGAGTGGCGCGAGTGACGGATTGGAACTGAGGGGGGAATTGATGCAACTTGGAAATACTTTTTAAATCACTTTTTTTGTCATTCTGTAGTTTTGGAACTTTTTTGCCAGCTCTCTTTGGTATTTTATTGGCTTTAAAATTTATGAAAAATTTTATATGCTGTTTTGATTTAATTCAGAACTAATTGTAGTGTGGTACTTATCTCCATGGTTAAACCAATTCCTCAAGTCCACTTCTCTCCAATTTTGCGATGGTAGTTATAGGCCTGGAAAATAGGTCCTCTATTGTCAGTTCTGAGCATAACAAGATATGCTCCGGAGAAGCTTCTGCACTATTGTATTTCAAGCAGTTATTGAAGGTTTTTTGTCTATTTTGAAATTTTAAGGTTTTTATATGGCCAATTTTTAGTCTTGCTAAAGCTGTTTGTTGATTTCTATTGAGTTTTTGATGTTTTTCTAATTGTTTCAATGGTTTGTACCAGTGATGATTTGGATAAGCTGTCAGTTTTGATTTATTTTCTTTTTTTATATGTATATATTTCTTCAAAGGTAATATTATTGCTATTTAAAATAAAAGGACTTAAAGCGCGAATGTTTCTTTTATACATAAAACGAACTTCTACTGTCCTTACTGCGATGAAAAAATATATTGGGAGGGCTTGGCTCATCAGTGGTGAACCCTCCCAGCGGTTTCGCCAATTTAATCCACCAGACCGCTTCTCGGAGCTCCAATACTGTATTGGATCATTCTGCTTTTATATGCTACACTGAAGGATGGAATCTTAGAAATGGTGTTCAAGCAAACTATGGACATAAGCTTATAGGACAGTAGAATTACATTCAAATATTTGCTTCGAGCAATGTTCTTCAGCAAACTATAAAGACAAGGCCAGTTAGGAATAAATTAACACAAAGCAATAACGCGCCATCTATATATATATAATTTTATATATATAGATGGCGCGCGTTATTGCTTTGTGTTAATTATTGTTATTGCTTGGTAAGTGACACGCTTTTTTTTCTAATTTGTCTGCCTTTTCATTAAGAGTTATGTCGACATGGGAAAGGATCCATTGAAAGTTTATTTTTGTTTAGAGTTTTGAGTTTTTTGTATATAAATTTTGTTGTTTCATTATTTATATTTTTTGGAGATGAGATATGTTGTATAGCACTTTTGCTGTATGAGAAGACCCAAATTTCATCATGATGTTTGTCTATGGTATAGAGTGCTTCTTTAATGGCAATTAGTTCTGTTTAAAGTTAAAATGATTGTATTAGCCCATTGTATATGTGACGGATAAATTTTAGAATATCTTTGCACCGTATACATGAATTATCACGAACATCCGTCTGTCACATATCTGAATTAAAATACCTAACTTGCTCGAGAGAGAGATAGATTGAGATTAAACTTCTTTATGACATCCCGTTCATATAAGGTTAAATACAAAATTGGATAAATAAGAATGAGATAAATATATGTAAATATATAAAATAAAGAAGGCCTATCCTGACCACGAGCACATGTGCTTTTTTGATGGCAGAGCGCCATCTAGTGAAGCAAAAATAAACTGAACGTTTATTTAACTTGCTCCGTGATATTTGGCCAACCCAATTTCTTGATAAATCAAGAAAAGCCATCCACGAACGCGTTTCATGCTGTTGGCGCTCGTCAGCGTGGAGTAGGCTGTACCACTGCGACCAAAAAGATTTTTGGTCTCAGAGGCTTCTTGAGAAACCAAGAAATGGGTATTTAAGGCCAAATTTGCGTATATACGCTTTTCTATTGTTTTTCATATGTAAATATATAAAATAATTAATAAATATATGTGATAATCTGTATATAGGATTATGTAACCCCACCACAATCTATGTATAATGTATCGTCTAAAGTTTAATAAAAGTTAGGCCTCGCGAGATGGGAAAGAAACAAAGTACAGGATTGCATCATCCTGGAAGTAAAGGCCACTGCCCTGGACTCATAAAACTTAAGTTTAAAGGCCTTCTTCTTCCTGGAGGATTGCAATCATGGCGACAATGGAGGTGCTGAGCCAATCACATTTAGGCATGACAAATTAATAGCGAATCACCAGAGAGCACGTGTAAAGATCTCAACCAATGAGATGTCGAGAGAGTCGATGACGATTATCTCGGACAAGAAACAGAAAGAAGGTAGGTGACCGTGCTACGAGCTAGGTGTGCTCAACATAGGCTCCAACCAAGGTAGTGTACGCTCCACCATGTGAAAGGCCAGCCACCTCCGCCAAACATTCTCTCCCAATCGCAGGTCCTATTCTACCCCATCCAGGTATGTTCGTTCTTCCCCTTTGGGACCCTAGATACCCGACCAAGACTGCGCCACCACAACCACCAATCCAACCAGCCATCCACACAATTCAACAGTGAGTCGACAGCATTCCCACAGTGAGTCGACTCCAAATTCGACATTGAGTCGACAGGATTCGACAGTGAGTCGACAACATTCCCACAGTGAGTCGGCACCAAATTCGACATATACGTATATATAAAATATATACAATGTCAACATTGTTGGCGCCCACCGCGGGAAAGACTCCGCCACCGATGGACCGCCAGAGTTCTTTACTACAGAGTGGGCAGGTCGAGGTGTTGGCTGGCGTTACCCACCTCAAGACCAAGATGGTACTTGTAGATGGTAGCCTTCGCCACACTTGTTAGTTGCAGTGCCTAAGAATGGAGTCTGACGCCGAACAGCTAGGCCTGCAGATCCAGGGCACTTAGCAGGAGGCGAACACCTCCCGGAGCAGGGGTCGCACGGCTCGGCAACTCCAATATCTGTGAGCCAGCGACCCGTCGTTGGACACACAGGTGGCACGCCTCGAGGCAGGATGGTCAGGATGGGGTAGGACGTGGAGAGCCAGCGTTAGGGTGATGTCTGCGTCGTGCCCCGAGAAGCAGTTGCGACGCAGGTCGGCCCAGGGGATGGAGCGAGGGACATCCACGGTGGGGCTCCACCGCGCAGTCAGCTTGGCAACAGGATGCTCCTGCAGCCTTGCCGAGTCCAGTGCCGCAGCCGTGCCGATCCCCGCAGGACGATGGTTTCGCCTCGTTTTCCATATAATAGCTGGAGCTGGCGTTTTCCTGTCAAAAGGCCCCCAGGTGCTGCGCGTCCAGGCGCGCGGTCCGCGTTGAGCGCGTTAGGGCATGGGCGCCATCGGAGAAGTCACTGACAGTCGCCTGTAGCAAGAGCTCGGGAGCCGGTAGATCTGGCGGCCGCAGGAACCTGTTGTCGCCTCGAAAATTCAGAGGCCTCAGGCAGGCTGGTCGCAGAACCCTGTGGTCAAGCTCAAGGACGCTGGCCGCGGCCCTCCAGAAGCTCAGCAGTATCCTCCTAGGCGAGAGCCAGACGTCAGGAGCCGGCGGTGTCAGCCACGCCCGGCTGAGGACCTGCCAAGAGTAGCCGTTGGCGGCGCCGCGGAGTGAGGCCTGGATCCCCCCTTCAGGCATGCGAGCCGAAGCCTGCCCGCGATGTGCAGCAGGCCGAAGTCATCCTCAAAGACTGGACGAGCCAGGATGCGCCCGGGGAGCCACGAGACTCGGCTCGTACTCTACACGAAGCGCGCGAGCAGCCGGCTGATGGTTTCAGGTGGAAGGTAGCCGTGGAGGTGGTGCAGAATGGATCCCAGGACCAGGATGTTGGCCGCGCGGGCACGACCAACCAGCGACAGGCCGCGGGTGAAGGGTAACCACATCGCGATGGCTCGCTCCAGCAGCCCCATATGGTGTGAGGCCTGGGAGGCGACGGTGTTCCGGGCAAAGATTGTGCAGCCCATGACAGTAAGTGACTCGGACGTCCAGGAAATTCCCAGAGGACAATCCGTCCAGGGCTTCCAGGAACCGCACCAGAGCCCGCAGCTCTTGCTGAAGTTGACAGCCACCCCGGAGGCCATGCAGAAAATTTCGAAAAGCAGGGGCAAGAGCTAAAACTGATCCTCCTTCCTGATGAAGAGTACGATGTCATCCACATAGGCGATACGATACCGCGGCCCAATATCCTCTCGAGGCGGCGTAGTAGAGGCCCAAATCCAATGCTGAAGAGGGCGGCGCAGAGACGGCAGCCCTGCCTCACACCGTTGAGAAGCGGAAAGGCCCTGGTGTAGACATCTCTGACCCGGATAGAGGCATCTGCTTCTACGTAGAGGGCAGCAATCCACCCTAGGAAGGTAGATGGCAAGCCCAACTTCTCCAGCAGGGCGAACAGGTAGCTCCTGCTCAGGGTTTCGAACGCCGACTTCAGGTCCAGAAAGATGACAGCCAGCGGGGTGCAGTCGGTAGACTGTTTGGCTGGAATGCCTGTAGACCCTGACCATCGTGCACTTTCGGCAGCAAGATCATCTTGCTGCCACTTGAAGATTGAGAGAAGGCCCCGCGGAGTCGAGAAGCCTCGAAGACTTGCCAAAGAACTTTGGCGAAGAAATATTCAAAGGCTTTGACAAACTCTCAGGGTAATCCGTCCCATCCCGAGGCACGGCCGTATGGCAGGCGATGGATGGTTGCCGCTATCTGGTCGCGAGAGATGTCAGCGAGAAAGAGCTGATCCCACTCGTCGAATTCCAGGGAAGTCACTTCAGCTAGGAAGTCGGCAATCGCTTCTTCCGAGTTTGGAGCCTGAGCGAAGCGATTGCTTAAGCGTTCTCGAAGGAAACGCCTAAGCTGGTCCCCGGAGATGGCGTTGTCGTCGTCATCGGTGAAGGTGGAGAGAGAGCGACGTCTGGCTAGGAGGCAATGCCCGAGGTCCGACAAGGAAGGATAGCCGGAGCGGGAAGTGTGGTCCTCCAGGCTCCGCCTAAGGAAGTGGCTTGCTCTCTCGATATATCCACCGCCGGACTCGACGACGGCAGGTGAGAGTGATCTTATCCCCGCAACCAGATCTGGCTTAATCCTGGTCCATTGTTCCCATAACATCGGAGGTGAAAGATTTGCCAGGTCTTCCAACATTTCATCGATGAACATTTCCATTCGATCGAAGAACAGTCTGACCGTAGCAGCTTGCCGATGCAGGGAAGTCTTGTAGGAGCTGGGTCTCCTACTTGGATCAGGACGGCACGGTGGTACAAGTAGGCATAGTCGATAGTTTGGTATTGGGTGACGCGGTCGCAGAAGCCTGATGGAGGTAGGATTCTGTCGAGACGACGCGCATCGACCCGGCTTCCAATAGTGGCAACCCTGGTGTGCTCCAGTGCAGCATCGAAGAAGGTGGCGACGTCGACGAGGTCGGCTTGGCCCAGGAGATCCGCGAAGGCCTCTGCTGAACCGCATGCAACCAACTCTTCGGAGATGTTAAGGTCACCGACGATCCACGCACCTTCTTCACGAGCCGAAGCTGCGATGATCTGGAGCTGGCGGCACCGCTCTTCAGGAGCATGAGAGATTTGGGCGTTGACGCACGTCATGGAGACTTCTCGGGCGGCGAAGCCGATGACAGCAATCTTGCCAGTCCATAGGATCATAGATCAACATCCCCAGGCGCGAAGACGCAGGTGAGGCCTAATCCCACTGTGATCGTTGCGTGTGTAACAACGGCGCTGTAGCCATGGCAGAGATCTCCTGCGTCGTCCAGGAATATGACGTTCGTCTCCTTCAGGAAGCAGATGTCAATCTCATGCTCCTTGAGAAAACAGTAGAGCTGGATTCTCCGGCGAATAGCGGCAATGTCGCGAGTGTTCAGGGTTGCGACTCGGAAGTTCATTTGAGCTGCCGAGCAGAGTTCCTGGCGTGAGAGAGCTTCTTGTACAGGGTACTGCTCGTTTCCCCTATGAAGGCCATTAACTCACTGGCCAGGTTGGCAATGGCCTTTCTCTGTTCGTGCTTGATTGGGCGAGAAGCCTGTCCATCTTCCCATTGTGCGTGAAGGCCTGGAGGATATTTTCTCACTCCAGACCCTGCTTTTAGACACGATCTATGACTGCATATATCCTTTCATTCTTCAGGAGAACGTCCATCTGAATTCCAGCCATAGTGTGCCATTCTTGGGGAGATTCAGGCACTTGATTTTCGCCCTGATTTTCGGATGGAAAAGGAATCAGAACGAGAGCCTCTTCTGCTCTCACGGTGTCGCTGGGAGGAGGATCTGCGACGACAGTAGCAGCCGGTTGAGGTGCTGCAACAGGAGAGACGTTCGAAGTGGAGGACGGCTTGGTCCAGGCGCGTGCGTTGTGCGTGGAGCAGGACTATCTATAGGGAGCACAAGCGTGTCCTCTTGAAAACTAGTCTTGCGAGGGCAGTTTGCACGTTTGTGTCCCTGCATATAGCACAAGGAAAACTTGATACCGTAGGTCACGTAGACATGCGTGACCACTCCCTTGGACTTGACATCCAGCCGGGAAGGAATCTGAGAGAGCTTTACTCCGTCTCGCAGAGTAATAAAAGCTTCTCGACGAGCATCAGCCCAGCAGGGTCTTCAAACTGCATCATATTCTGGAGGATGGACGTGAACTGTCCGTATGCCGCAGCGGAGCGACGGGGTCGGCTTCTACACGAATAACAGCACATTGCCGAGCACTATTCGCCCGGCTCTTTTCCTCAGAGGGAAGGCCCGCAGAGTAGCGTCTTCGATGACGAGACCCTCCTCGATCAGCTTGTCGGCCAGCTACATGCTGGAGTGGCTGATCAGGATGTGCCCCTCCATTTTCGTCAGCTAGTAGACCGAGCCCTTGCCCAGCTTCGCCGAAAGGGCCAGAAAGTACTTGGCCTGGCTGAAGTCTGGGCAGAATTAAAGATAAACACATTGCTCTACCTTCTCCACCGCCGACCTGGCTCTGAACGTCGCCTGCTTTTGCCGGGTCGTCGTACATTCCTGTACCTTGGACCTGGGCGCTGGGCGTTGGGTGAGGGTTGCCCCTTCGCGGCCGCTGCCTGGGCGCAGCCTCTCTTGGCTTTCCGGCCTGCCGTCTCGGAGTCCACCGGCCTCTTCTTCCTGGGCTCCACTTTGGTGAAGCAGTCGTTTTCCTTCTCCATAGGGAGTTAATCTTTCCGATCGACGAGATCGGCCCATCTAGTCGATGGCTTGCCTATGCCAGGCTGTTGTTGGGTGGTCCCCTTTAGCGACAGAGGGGTGCTGATGGTATCAGCAGTTGCGGAAAGCAATTGGCTATCAGCCAATGTCATTGGGTTTTCGAGGAGAGAGAGAGATTGAAATTGAAACCACTTTTATTATATCTTTCATATAATATTATATAAGGTTAAATACAATAAATAAATATATATAGAGAAAGCGCATTTGAATATTTGTTAAAATAAAATATATTTTCAAATACAGGGTGATCCAAAAGTCCCGCACTATTTAAAAAATTAATAACTCTGCGAAAATTTGCGCTAGAGCAATGCGGTAAACACCATTGTGTTCAGGATGCAATGGGATTTTTTTATGGCAAATAATGAAAAATTCGAAATTGATTTTAGTTACAATTTTATTCGTCAGATGGCGCACTACCAGAATCAGAGATTCAGCGGCCAAATTGTTTGATAAATTGAAAAATATAACTGATCGACACGTATTTTTCCTTTTTGAATACCAGGAAAGAACCCTAATAATATCAAATAACAAATTAATAAAACACCACTTCGCCAAAAGTATGAAGAATTGGTTAACAATTTTTAAATACAATCAGAGATATGTAAAATAGGTAAATGCAAATTAAACATGTAGCAAAAAAAAAAATTGCTATTTTAGATACGGTTTGTGTTTCCGAAGATAATAAATTTCTAATATTTTAAAATCAACTCTCTCTCATACTGTACCCAATTTTTAAAAAATGTGTCCCTTCAAATAAAAATATTTTTTAAATCGACCTTTTGCGTTGAAAAACGTGGTAGTAAAATCATTTTCTATTATTTTTTTGCACAAAATTTCAAAAGTTATTGGTGTACAGAAAATATTTCTTATGCTATTTCTTCTAATGAGCGAAAAGCGAAAAACTAAACATAAGGGGAAAAATTGTGTGTACCAGTGTTATTCGAGAAGTTATAACACTCTGGTTTGCACGACATAATATGTGAGCAAATGACAAACAAAATATTACTGTTCACCAAAAATAAAAAGAGTCAAGATGTGAGGACAGCATTTATTATCCCCATAATCGAACACAAAGACCTGCAAAATATTGGTAGATAATACACTGCGTGACATTGAAAATGGAACACCAAGAAATAGTGGCCAGAAAATTATGCAAATTTCAGGGTAGACGCGACTAACCGAGTTATGCAAATGATGTAAAATGCGCAGCTCTCGTGCGCACATGGAGTAAGATATAAGGGAAGGAACTTGCAGAAAGGACAGTATTCGTGTCGTTATTTCTTCAAGGAAAATCATTGTAGAAATTTTTTTCTTGTGTCAAAAGACACGTGTAATAACAGAGAATGCCAGGTCATCGTAAACGGAGGCAGTTCAAGCAGACAGACGCTTTTACGAGGGGCATGGTGATCGGACTGAAAAGGGCAGGTTAGTCCATACGTCAAATCGCAGCTGATACACACCTTGGTACGTCCACGGTGCACCGACTGTGGAGAAGATGGTTGGAACAAGGAAATGTGGCAATTTATTGGAATGTCGGTGCAACCAGAGTGACGTCAGCACGTGTGGATCGGCGTATCCTTCGACAAGCAGTGGCGGCCCCACAAGCCACTTGTACCGCCATCCTGCAACATGTGCAGGACACCCTAGATCATTCCATCTCGACCAGAACCATTTCCCGTCGATTGGTTGCTAATGGCTTGCACTCATGCCGTCGGCTAAGAAGACTGCCATTGACCCCACCGAATAGGCGCCAACGTTTGGAATGGTGCCGGGCTAGATCGACGTGGATGACGGAATGGCACAGGGTCGTGTTCTCAGATGAGTCGCGTTTCTGCTTGTCCAGTGATAGTCGCCGTGTACGCGTGTGGCGTCGACGTGGAGAAAGGTCCAATCCGGCAGCAATTGTGGAACGCCCCACCGTGCGACAACGTGGAATCATGGTTTGGGGCGCAATCGCGTATGATTCCAGGTCACCTTTACTTCGTATTCAGGGCACTATGACGGCCCAACGATACGTTGATGATGTGCTGCGACCGGTGACACTCCCCTACCTTCAGGGGGTACCCAATGCCCTTTATCAGCAGGATAACGCCCGACCGCACACTGCTCGCATTAGCCAACAAGCTCTGCAAGATGTACAGATGCTTCCCTGGCCACCGTACTCTCCTGATCTCTCACCAATCGAGCACGTCTGGGACATCATTGGACGCCGTTTGCATGCCTTGCCACAGCCGCGTTCAGAAGACGAACTGTGGCAAATGGTTGAGAGGAAATGGAGAGCCATCCCTCAGGACGCCATCCGTACTCTGATTGACTCTCTACCTAGACGTGTTGCTGCGTGCATCGCCGTCCGCGGTGGTCCTACTTTCTACTAAGCCGACGCCGTTCTCGCTCTGTATTATGACTATCATTTTGAAATAAAGATCACTTATTTTTCGTCCCTGTCTCTCTCTGTCTGCCGAGTTTCATCACATTCTGGCCACTATTTCTTGGTGTTCCATTTTCAATGTCACGCAGTGTATAATACTTGGCAGCTTATATAACACATGAGGTAGCTGCCTTCTCTCTTGTATTAGGTCACAATCCTTGCTCAATGTGGCACCCTTCATTCTCAATCACCGCCTGCAGACGATAAATGACAGAATGGACAGCATTAAATAACATATCTGTTGAAATTGATAAAACGTGCCATCAGATAGAAGCCTTCAACATGGCCAATGTAGTAGGCCAGCATCGATAAACACACGATTTAATGTACCCCCATAAACAAAAATCGCAAGGCGACAAGTCTGGTGATCTTGGAGGCAATTGGCGTATAAAGTGGCGACTTATCACACGATTTTCACCGAACGTACCCTTCAGCAATTGTTTGGCACCTCGGGAGATATGAGCAGGTCCTCCAACTTTCATGAATGTTATTTCGCTTAGTGCTTTTTCCCTGCAATATGGGAATACCCTTTTCTCTCAAAGGTTGAACATAAAGTTCACCAGTTACAGAAACGGTTTTAAAAGTTCTTCCATTGATTTTTCAAAGAAAAATGGCCCAATAATAAAAGAAGAAGTGAACCCACACAAAACTGTAACTCTAGGCTGATGAAGTGGCATTTCTGTAAAAATCCTAGGGTTTTCTGTTGCCCAAAATCGACTGTTTTGAATGTTAAATTCTCCGTTTAGAGAAAAGTGAGCATCATCTGTCCACAGAACATTCGACAGCCAGTTTTCATCAATATCAATTTTCCGGAAAACCCATGCAGGGAATTCTTGACGCATCTCAAAATCGCCCACTTTCAGCTCGTGAAATCTTTGAATTTTGTATGGGTACAACACAATAGAGACATTAAGTGAAGCCTCTTCGGATGTCACAATCATACTCGGCGATTTTAACGCCAAAAGTTCAACTTGGGGATCATCTGTCCAGGATAACAAAGGTCACCGACCTCGACCTTACACCATTAAATAAGGGAGAGAACACCTATCTATCCAAGTCCACAGGCACAGAATCCGCGAAAGACATCTCAGCGATAAATTTCAACATCGCACCCACAACACAATGGAAAATCCTGAGAGGTGCAATCAGTGACCACAGACCAATTTTAACAACCCTAAACTTCAAAATTGAGAATGTCCAACAGAATAAAAGAACATGGAACTTTAGAAAAGCCGACTTGAAAAAAATTCACAGAAAAGCTTGAAGAACTGTGCAACGAAAAATTGAATTACAGAACGCTTGGCAAAAACTTGGAAAACTTCTCTTCGAATATATCAAAAGCTGCAAAAGCATCGATACCTAGAAGGAGACGTTAGACCTGTGGATACCTTACTGGAAGGACCACAACATCGAGGCAATGATTGCAGAGAGAGACAATATCAATGAACTTCTTTAAAAATTAAAACAGAAGAAAAGAGAAAGTAACACATTGAAATTGATCACAAAATAGAACAAGAAATTTGGATATACAAACAAAAGAAAAATGGCAGAATTCTGCGAAAAAAATGGATCCAAGAAAGGACAGCCAACACTGGAATATGATTAGAGTGTTAGAAAACAATCAAAACCAACACCAATCCTCCAATACTCTAACCGATATGAATAGAACAGCGAGAACGAGAACAAACAGATGGCTACCATAATTGCTGAATATCTTTCAAGCAATTCCATACTTAAATATACGAATGAAGACAAGGACTCTAAAAATAATATAAACCAGTTAGTTAAACAAGCAAGAAACTTCCTTCAACAAGATATTTTCTCGATTTATGTTTATTAGCAAATTTTTCTAGGTGGAATTGGTTTTATGTGAATTTTTTTCTTCTATGCCTGCAATAAATAGGGTGAAGAGATTTGGGCTAAGGACTGATCCTTGTGGTAATCCTTGATACAATTTGAAGGTTTTAGATAGAGTGCCATTATATTTGACCCTGATGTATCTATTTTTAAGGGAATCATTTATCCAAGTGATAGCTTTTCCGTCAATTTTGAAATGTTTGTATAATTTTGTAATTAACTTGTTTTTCCATACCTTATCAAAAGCTTGTGTAAGGTCTAAAAAAGCAGCTATTGTGTGGTTAGTTGGTTTTCTGTTTTGTGCATCTTCTACCTTTTGTGTGAAAAATAAGAGTTGGTCTATTGTCCCATGTCCTTTCCTAAATCCATATTGTTCTTCTGGTAAGAGATTTCTTGTGTCGGGGTGGTAGGTGAGTCGTCTGAGTATGATTTTTTCCATTAATTTTCAGCAAATACTTGTGAGGGAGATAGGTCGGTAGTTTTTTGGGTCATCAGCAGATTTGTCAAGTTTTTAAATGGGAATTATTGTTGCAGTTTTCCAGTCTTGATACAATTTTCCAGTTTTCCAGGAGTTATTGAAAATATTAAGAAGTCTTTCTTTGCCAATTTTTCCAAAGTTTGATATCATTCGGCCATGGATCCATCTGGCCCAGGAGTCTTGTTTAGGTCAGTGTTTTCTAATGCATAAGCTAGCTCTTTCATATTGATTTTTTTCATGGAAAATATTATGAGTGCTGGTGACATTTTTAGTCATGAATAATCCTTCGGGCCTTTGTTTCAACCTTGATTTTACTACTTATTTGATATGAATTACCTAAAGGTTTGGCATCAATTTTGTCATTAGTTGCTGGTGTACCATCTGTATTCTTAATCATATTAGTTTTTTCGGTTTGTGACTGGGATCTGTCGATTTGTTTTGCCAAATTCCAAAGTTTTGTATTTGGGTTTTTTGGGTTCAGGTTTTCACAAGTTTGTTTCCATTTTTCCCTTTTCACATTTGCGTATAATCTTTTTATTTTTGCATTCACAAAATTCAGTTCAGTTCTACAATTTGTTTGGTTTTGGGTGCTCTTTTTGTAGTTCATTTCTTTTAGTTATAAGTGTTTGAATATTTTTGCCTGGTGTGTATAATTTGGAATCCATTTCTTAATATTACCTCTTGGTATTGAAACTGTGGCTGCTTTAATAATGGTGTTTTCGAAAGATATCCAATTAGCCTTTTTGAAGTTCCAGAAATTTTCTTAATTGAGCTGGTTTTGGTCTTGGTGCTAATTTCTATCAAATTAGGCAAATGATCACTTCCAATACTTTTTAATATTTGCTATTTGCATTTGTGGAAAATGTCAGGATAGTAAAAACTTATATCAAGGGCTTGTGCAGTATTATAGCTGTAGGAATGATGGGTAGGATTCCCATCATTTAAGCACATGATGGCATTGTCGTCAAATATGTTTGAAAGTATTTTGCCTCTTGGGTTTGGCATGGAACATCCCCATAGTTGATGTTTGGCATTAAAGTCACCTACAATAAGAGTTGTCTGTAAGAAATTGAGCCATTGTTCCATCGTCAATAAGTTTATTGTTTGGAGGGTGATACATATTGTATATGTTGATGGCTTTGTTTTGATTGAGGTAGTCTTTGATATCTTGGGCTTCGAGGTCTAATGTGTTTGAAATATTAACGGCTATGTCCTCATAGTACAATTTCTTGATTAAAAATGCTAGGCCACCCCCTTTAACAGCATATACAGATAGATCTTCAGACCTTACCCTGAGTTATGGAGGGGCCGGAATTAACATAATACTGCAAGATGGAACGCACATCAAAATCAAAGAAGGAGCAGGACAGATTTCGACAAATTTCACTTGTGAACTGACAGCTATCTGGAAAGCCCTTGATGTATGCCTAACCAACCATCCCTGCATCAAGCAGAAGGAAATTTAATATACAGCGACTCCATATCCGCTCAAGAAGCAATTCAGAAGGGCAATACTAAAATCACACAGAAAATACACTCGTTACTTACCCAACTGGAACCATTGGAGAATAACTGCATTCTACAATGGATCCCTGCCCATGCTGGGATCGGGGGTAATGAAATGGCATTTGAATTGGCAAAGGAAGCCAGAAAGTTGAGCCAAAGGAAAGAACAAATGTCATCATTTGACGCTGATTCTTTGTCAAAATACAAGATAATTAAACAATAAATAAGAAAAGATCAAAATGCGATATAAACTCTGAGAGAAAAATGACAAAAACTATAACAAGACTTAGAACAAAACACTATAAAGGAATGACAATACATCAAGATGGCACAATAACCTATAGGGCATGCAACAATTGTCCTGGTGTGGAACTTACACCTACCCACATATTCTCATAGCCAGCAATGGCCGCAGCCTTGCAGAAATTTGACATAGACCTAGAGCAGTAGCTTTACACACCCAAGATAGTGGACATTGCTGCTGCTGTGATGGAGATGCATGGATACATCTGAGGCTCTTTATTGGACACGACAACAACAACGGCATTCCAGAGTAAAATAAATTAACAGAGATAGATACTGTTCGGTACACTTTTAGCTTGGTACACTATGATGTAGGTTCGTTTGGATTAAAATGGTCTCAAGCAAAAGGTGATCAACTTTGTATTGGGGTGGTTCGTTTGATATTGAAAAAATGATTCAATTATTCATCCGTGGTATTTTAATTTATTAAGGATAAATATAGATATTAATATAATGTTACAAATTAAATATTTAGTAAAAAGGAAGTTGAAAAATGTTTGATTCAAACGGATGGATGGGAAAAGACGTCAGCCCGTGATGGCCGTCAGTATTCGAACGTCTCTCGCCACAATGTTCGGTACACTTTTAGCTTGGTACACTATGATGTAGGTTCGTTTGGATTAAAATGGTCTCAAGCAAAAGTTGATCACCTTTGCTTGAGACCATTTTAATCGAAACGAACCTACATCATAGTGTACCAATCAAAAGTGTACCGAACAGATACATATTTTTTAAATGAATTAAAATAAATATAATCGATACTAAGAGAGAGTTGAATTAAAAATATTAGAAATTTAATATCTTCGGAAACACAAACCGTATCTAAAATATCATTTTTTTTTTGCTACATGTTTTAATTTGCATTTACCTATTTTACATATATCTGATTGTATTTAAAAATTGTTAACCAATTCTTCATACTTTTGGCGAAGTGGTGTTTTATTGATTTGTTATTTGATGTTATTAGTGTTCTTTCCTGGTATTCAAAAAGGAAAAATACGTGTCGATCAGTTATATTTTTCAATTTATCAAACAATTTGGCCGCTGAATCTCTGATTCTGGTAGTGCGCCATCTGGGGAATAAAATTGTAACTAAAATCAATTTCGAATTTTTCATTATTTGCCATAAAAAATCCCATTGTATCCTGAACACAATGGTGTTTACCGCATTGCTCTAGCGCAAATATTCGCGGAGTTATTAATTTTTAAAATAGTGCGGGACTTTTGGATCACCCTGTAGTTAACGGTTAGTAAGGTATTTTTTCTGATAGATAGCAATGTTCCGTCAGTTACATTTAGTTGCACAATCAGGACGTTTCGTTGATTTAACACCTCCCCTTTTCTCTTCTTTAAATTCATTTTAAAACCCGGACATCTCTGTAAGAACCAGGAGCATGACAGTTCCTAAAAGATGGGCAAAGTCGCCAAGTGATACGAAGAATGCCAAGGTAAATCAGCACAGAAACCTAATGTTAGAATTAAAATATAAAATACTATTTCCCGAATGAAAATCTTGCCTGTCATGTCCTGCAACCTTTATTCGCGAAAATGGCAAATGGCAAATCAATAAGTTGTGTACAGAAAATGAAAACATTAAGACACCTTGTCCTTATTGTTTGCGGAAGCGCATTGCTCGATGCAAATATTATATATAATTCTACTGTCCTAAAAGCTTATGTCCATAGTTTTCTTAAATACCATTTCTGAGATTCAACCCTTCAGTGTAGCATATATAAGCAGAATGATCCAATATAGTAATAGAGCTCTAATGAAGTGGTCTGGTAGATTACATTGGCGAAAGGTTGGAGGGTTCACCACTGATGAACCAAGCCTTCCTAATATTTTTTCATCGCAGTAAGAACAGTAGAAGTTTGATTTATGTGAAAAATAAACATTCGTGCTTAAATGGTTTCATTCCTTAAATTTAAAATATGTGAAATAATATTTGACATCACACTCACACAAATTAAAAATTAAATTTAAAACAATAGTTGGCAGACTTTCCATCGACCTGACCAATCGAACGCTTGCTCGGCGGTACAACTACTACAATAGGAAGGATACAGAGAAGATTAGCATGGCCCCTGCTCAAGGATGACACGCAAAAGCGTGAAGCGTTCCAAGAATTCTTCTGTTTGTTGTTGTTCAATACTTCTTGATGGTGGTTATTTATCACGTGATATCATGTTGAAATAAGATAACGCTAATATACACACTTTTTCCTTCTCAATATTTGAAAGTTGTTTCTAGTAAATTCCAATCCGTAGATCATGAATATAACCTTCCTTTTTCAAAATTAGCTTAATTTTTTGAAAAATATTTGAAAAGATTTAATTTTATAAAGAAGCTGATGTCATCGTTGTCATCACAATATTTTGAAGATATTGACTTTGTAAGCTTAAAATTTAATCATCATTTAGAGAGATGAAATGCATACCATTTATTTTATATCAATAAAATGTTTAACAATACATTTATTTTCATAAATATTTTTAAATATATAAATAATGCCGCGTATTTTATATAGTAATAAGTTTAATGTCATAACTTTTCCTCCAATAGATGAATATTATGGGTAAAAGGCATTATATCCATAACTTGAGAAAATGAGCTAATCGAAAAAATATATATATTGATACCACGTTAATAAGAATGAGGTTATCAAAATGAATATGAGCGGTATGGGAATTGTTGTTTGAAAGAACTTCTCTTGTGTGAGAGACGGGGACCATTGTGTCGTCTAATTAAGCCCCCATTAGGGACGACAGGTAGGTAGGTAGGTAGGGGATATGCAAATCTATCTGTGGAAGGAATTCGAGCGGCCGGGCGGTCTGCAGGAGCAATTAAAGGCCAGAGCAGGTAACCCTATCGGAGCATGCGCGCAGCCATTCTCTAATGAGGCCCAATAGAGTTAATGAGGTAAAGGGAGATTTTGAAGTTCCGGCGGCCATTAAGACTTTGTTAGACGGCCGATCCTGTTTCATCGAGCCATAATTAGGGAATGTATCGAGGGCCGTTTTGTTCCTGGCTGGTTGGGACTTCTTTATTGTGGTGGGGGCTTTGTTTGTATCGGTGGTTGGTGGCCATTTTAGGGTGACTTGTTACCTCTTCTATGTACTCTACTTCCTGTACGTGGTGCTATACCATATATATATGTGGTACAATACCTTCTATATGTGGTACTATACTTCCTGTACGTGGTGCTATACCATATATATGTGGTACAATACCTTCTATATGTGGTACTATACTTCCTGTACGTGGTGCTATACCATATATATATGTGGTACAATACCTTCTATATGTGGTACTATACTTCCTGTACGTGGTGCTATACCATATATATATGTGGTACAATACCTTCTATATGTGGTACTATACTTCCCGTACGTGGTGCTATACCATATATATATGTGGTACAATACCTTCTATATGTGGTACTATACTTCCTGTACGTGGTGCTATACCATATATATATGTGGTACAATACCTTCTATATGTGGTACTATACTTCCTGTACGTGGTGCTATACCATATATATATGTGGTACAATACCTTCTATATGTGGTACTATACTTCCTGTACGTGGTGCTATACCATATATATATGTGGTACAATACCTTCTATATGTGGTACTATACTTCCTGTACGTGGTGCTATACCATATATATGTGGTACAATACCTTCTATATGTGGTACTATACTTCCTGTACGTGGTGCTATACCATATATATATGTGGTACAATACCTTCTATATGTGGTACTATACTTCCTGTACGTGGTGCTATACCATATATATATGTGGTACAATACCTTCTATATGTGGTACTATACTTCCTGTACGTGGTGCTATACCATATATATGTGGTACAATACCTTCTATATGTGGTACTATACTTCCTGTACGTGGTGCTATACCATATATATATGTGGCACAATACCTTCTATATGTGGTACTATACTTCCTGTACGTGGTGCTATACCATATATATATGTGGTACAATACCTTCTACACGTGGTACAATACCTTCTCTATAAGTGGTACCATAGTTTCTGTACGCGGTACTATACCTTATATATGTAGTACTATACTTCTCTCTCTCTCTCTCTCATGCACGTGGTACAATACCTTCTATATGTGGTTCCATACTTTCTTACAGTGGTACAGTACCTTCTATAGGTGGTACTTTATTTTTCGTTCCTGCTGCAACAACTTTTATAAGTGCTATCGTGGTACAATGCCTTCTGTATGTGGTCCATATTTTCTGCACGTGGTACAATACCTTCTATATATGTGTTATCATACTTCTTGTACATGTTTCTATTCCCTCTATAAGTGATACCATAGTTCCTATGCGTGGTACTATACTTCCTGCACATGGTAAAATACCTTCTATATATCTTGAATATAGAGGTTGCCTGGCCGGCATTCATATTTATTTAAAAAATAGACACTTAGGCCAGTTAAAGTTCATATTTCTCTGAAGAGAAAATAAAAATTCAACTGGGCGAAGTGTCTATTTTTTAAAAAGAAATATCTTCTATATATGGTACAATACTTGTTCGTGTGTTTTTCTCTATAAGTGGTACCATAGTTTCTGTATGTGGTACAATACCTTCTATGTTTTGAGGAAACCTGACTCTGTGGCTCCTCTCACCAGTCTCCGCTCTTCTGCTTCACGGAGCACCTTCGGGCATTCCACGATGAAGTGCCATAGCGTCCGCCATCGACTCTCCACTTATGCAACTTTCCTCACTCTTAATCCTGAACCTAACAAAACTCAGCGGGAAGGGGCCATATCCCGAGATAATGTGGTTTAGTTTTCTATACAGAATTTTTTCGTTCCTACTGGGAACCTTTATCCATTTAAAGGCTTTTACCGACCAGTATCTGCTTATGTCCATCTCACCGACCAGAGCCTGTTCACACACTCCCTAATGCGACTGTACATCTCTTTTCTACCCATAGGCGTCTTGACCATCATTCCAGACCAGCAGCCCTCCTTGGCAGCTTGTCCGCCAGCTCATTACCCTCTATTAGAGAGTGTCTCCTGACACAGTAAAGCAAGGAAGGGTCTGTCTATTCCCTTCAGCAGCTCCACTATTGCATGCGCTATCTGGCCTTTCTTCAAGCTAATGGAGATTAGCGCAGACATGCAGTCGGAGTAGAGTGCCTCGGGGGCTATACCATCTTTAATGCACGGAGATAAGAGCCTCTCTAATCGCGACCAGTTCTGCTAAATAGACAAGTTTGCCATCCCTCAGTCTTCTCTTTCTTCACTACGCTTCCATTTTCAAAGATGGCGAATACTGCTCCTGTCCTTTCCTCATATTTGCTACCGTCAGTAAATACCTCTATCCCTCTCCCATAGGGATTGTCCACGTTCCATATCCATGTGGGCGCCCAAGTGATATCCTTCCTAGGGTCCCTAACCCGAGATCGCCATGGTCGATGCCGAGCTCGTTCGGCCCCCTATTTACTCAGACGTTTCCCTCAACCTCTCTTTCTCTAGCCTTAGAGAGACAAGAACCAGACCCGCGAGCACCAGTAGTGCCTCTGTGCTGGTGGTGCTGTAGCAGCCAGTTATCCTGACTGCCGCAGCCCTCTGGACCCTTCCAAGGCCGTTCCAACCTTCGCGATACTATTTCTCCTCCCCCAGGCCCTACCCCCAGGTATGAGAATTGGCTCTACGCAAGTAAGGTAGAGACCCCTAAAGGTCTCCCCTTCCTTGCCACCCCTCCTCAGTGCGAGACGATTCAGCCTGGACAATGCGAGCTTCCCTCTTTTACCAATCTCTTTAGCGTAGTCAACCCAGCTTAGCTTGTCGCTTATCACGATCCCCAAAATCCTCATCTTCTTAACCACTTCAATTATTTTGCCTTCTATTCTCAGCGCAGGGTTATGCTCAGGCTACGCCTTTTGACCGCGTATCTCGGGACTTAAAGCTCAGTGCTCTCGTCTTTGTAAAATTGTACGAAAGCTCGTTCCTTTGTGCCCAATCCTTCATTCTTCCCAAAACCCTTGCTCGCTAGATCGATCCTAGGTCTTTTTTCTCGATCTTACCCTGGCGACCATGTAGGTAACATCCGCGTAGACCACCAGCTCGGCTCCTGTGGGCAGTCTCAAGTATAATATAGTGTTGAGCACGACATTCCACAAGATAGGGCCACAGTAGGAAACTTATGGACAGCCCTTAGTGGCGATCCTATTTATCTCCTCCCACCCCATCTTAACCACCAGCCTCCTGCTCCTCAGGAAATCTCTGACCATCTCAACAGGTTGTAGGGGCAACACATACCTTACAGAACCTCGATAATAAGGTTTCAATTTAGGTTATCAAAGGCTTCTTTGATATCCAAGGGACACCACTACAACCCACTCTCCCATTCTCGTACAGAAGGAAGGCGGAGAAGATCCACTAGCTCACCAGCTGGTGATCATCTCTAAAGAAGAATCCACACCCGCCTACAACACTTATGGCGTTAGGTGTGGTAGATGTCGCGCCGTCAGAGACATCGGCGAGCCACCTGCCTCTTGAATCCCATGGGAGCCGTCCTGCCCATCTTCAGGACTACAAGAGTTGACCGCTAACAACGCCTCCACCCTCCTAGGTTTTTTTTATAGCATCAGATGCGGAAATACCGGGTATTTGTCTGAGATAATATTGAGGGAAATCAAGAAAGATAGGTCATTTTACTCTATTAACGACCTTCTGGAAACTTCTGACATCTTTAAGCCTCGTTCTTACACGTTGTTGGACTTCTATATCTCACTCTCTGCTAATTAACTCAACTCTTTTTCTATTACGCAGTTTTAGCTATTATCTCTGTTAAATATAATAAATAATAATTGATACACAATATAATTACTCTGTAGAAATATGATGCACATATAATCAATGGAATTAAATATTATTCAAAATAATTTAAACCAATGTTACACTTTAATTGAAAGAATAAACGAATAAATCATGATGCAGCACTTCCCCCCTCAAGAGGTTGTTACGTCCTCGTGCATGTGTGACCTCATCAATTCTTTTATAACAAAGTTTGAGTCAGAATATAGTTATCTTTTGGTTCTATTAAGTAATTGACGTTAGACATCTTTAATATTATATATATGGGTCTAAATATTTTCTCTAGTTTTTCTCCTTTTCCTGTTTTCTTAATTGGTGTCCAAACTGCTACTAATTGTCCTGGTTCTAAGTTTCTTTCTATGTGTTTCTTGTCATAGTTCTTTTTCATTCTTTTTTGAGTCTTCTCTGTATTGTGAACGACTACTTTTCTCGCCTTCTTATTTTGTCTAAGTAATTATTATGTACTCATTATAATCACTCATGCTGGGGTCCACTAAGATATTCCCATCGTCCAAGAGGGACATCGCTTCCCTACCAAACAACAAGAAAAATGGAGAGTATCCTTGGTTTCTTATATCTCAGTATTGTACGCATGAGGGAGAATAATAAAAAGAAGCACTTCATCCCAATTCTCTCTCCATGTTCCGATTCAAGAGGGAGATCCTGCTCCTACAAGACTTTCCTGCATCGGCAAGCTGCTACGGCCAGACCTGTTCGTCGATCGAATGGAAATATCCATAGATGATATGTTAGAAGGCCTGGCAAATCCCCCCCCCCCCCACATTTTATGGGAACAATGGACCAGGATCAAGGCAGATCTGGTCGCGGAGATTATATCACTCGCGCCTGCCGTCGCCAAGTCCGGCCGTGGATATGCCGGGAGAGCAAGCCACTTCCTAAGGCAGAGCTTGGAGGACGATACTGCCCGCTCCGACTATCCTTCCTTGTCGGACCTCGAACGTTCCTCCCGAGCCAGACGTCGCTCTCCCTCCACCTTCACCGATGACGACGGCAACGCCATCTCCGGGGGGCCAGCTTAGGCGTTTCGCTCAAGCTCCAAGCTCGGAAGAAGCCATCGCCGACTTCCTAGCTGAAGTGACTCCCCTAGAGTTCGACGATTGGGACCAGCTCTTTCTCGCCGACATTTCCCGCGACCATATGACGGCAATTACCCACCGCCTGCCATACGGCTGTGCCTCGGGATGGGACGGTTTACCCTGCGAGTTTGTCAAAACCTTTGAATATTTCTTCACTGAAGTTCTTTGGCAAGTCTCCGAGGCTTCTCGACTCCTAGGGGCCTTGCCTCCATCCTCAAGGCGCAGCAAAGTCATCCTGCTGCCGAAATCACACGGTGGTCCGGGTCTGCAGGCTTTCTGATAATCAGCCTACCAACAACCCACTACTGGGCCCTCAGCGGCGTGCTCATGGCCCGTCTGCGTCGTTTTCTGCTAGACCTGGTGCTCCAATGTCAGACCTACGCCGTTCCAGGACGGCCATCCTCCTGGAACATTGCGCTAATATCCAACGAGGTCGCCGGGGCAGCCAAACATGACACGCCGCTGTTTTTCATATTTTTGGACCTGAAGTCGGCTTTCAACAGCTTGAGCAGGGGTACCTGTTCGTCCTATTTGAGAAGATAGTCTTACCATCTGCCCTCCTCGGGTGGATTGCTATCTTCTGCAGACGCCTCAATCCGGGTCGGAGATGTCTACACCAAGGCCTTCCCCTTTCTCAGCGGTGTGAGGCAGGGCTGCCGTCTCAGCGCCGCCCTCTTCAGTATCGGAGTTGGACCTCTGCTACGCCGCCTCGAGAGTATCTTGGGCTGCGGCAACGTGGTCGCCTAGGCGGATGACATCGTACTCTTTATCAATGACGACGCTCAGTTTGAGCTCGTGCCCCTGATCTTCGAAGAGTTCCACATGGTGGGCTGGGGTGGCTGTCAACTTCGACAAGAGCTGCGGACTCTGGTGCGGTTTCTGGAAGCACCGGACGGATTATCCTGTGGGAATCTGCTGTACATCTGAGTCGCTGACCATCTTGGGCTGCACAATCTTTGCCCGGAACACCTTCGCTTTCCAGGCCTCCCACTTTATGGGGCTGCTGGAGCGAGCCATCGCGAGGTGTTCGCTCTTTACCCGCGGCCTGTCGCTGGTGGGTCGTGCCCGCACGGCCAACATCCTGGTCCTGGGTTCAATCCTGCGCCACCTCCACGGCTACCTTCCACCTGAAACCACCATCGACTGGCTGCAGGCGCGCTTTGTGTTGGACATGAGCCGAGTTTCGTGGCACCCCGGGGGCATCCTGGCTCACTCAGTCTCGAGGGTGACATCGGCCTGCTGGCTCCCGAGCGCAGGCTACAGGCGACTGTCAGTGACTTCTCCGATGGCGCCCCTGCCCTAGCACGCTCAACGCCAGTCGCGATCCTGGACGCGCAGCACCTGTGGGCCTTCTGCCAGCGTCTCCTGCAGGAAAACGCCAACTCCAGCTATTATGTGGAGCACGAGGCGGAGACCATCGTCCTGCGGGGATCGGCGACCCCCCATTATCCACCTCACTAGCCAGAGGGCGCGCCGGGCACTGGATTCGGCATGGCTGCAGGAGCATTCTGTTGCCGAGATAGCTGCCCGGTGGACTCCCATCGTGGATGGTCCCTGCTCCATCCCCTGGGCAGACCTGCATCGTAACTATTTTCGGAACAAGACGCAGATGTCGCCCTACGACTGGCTCTCCACGCCTCTCCCCATCCTGACCTCCTGCCTCGAGGCGTGCCAACTGTGCCGCCTGTGGATCCAGCGACGGCTCGCTGACCCACAGATATTAGAGTTGCCGAGCCGTGTGACCCCTGCTCCAGGAGGTGTTCACTTTCTGTGACTTGCCCCTTGGATCTGCAGGCCTAGCTGTTCGGCGTCGGACTCCATCCCGAGGCAGTGAAACTGACCAGCGTGGCGAAGGCTACCATCTACAAGTACCATCTTGGTGTTGAGGTGGTTAACACCAGCCATCACATCGACCTGCCCACTCTGTGGGAGAGAACTCTCGCAGTCCATCGGTGGCGGAGTCTTTCCTGCGGTGGGCGCTACCAATGAAGACTTTGTATATATTTTATATATGCATATTTATTATTATTTTTTTATTTATTCCTTTATATATATTATTTTGTCTTATTCATCTATTATTTAATAATTATATATTATATATAAATGAGAAATAGCAACAATTAGATGAAGAAATGCGTATCTTTAATTTATATTTGACCTTTATTCGGAGAATTTACGTTTGACTCAGGGCTTTTCTTTTAGTTTTGGATTCGATTAGAAGCTTCGGAAGCCTTTAAAGAGCTCACTATTGGTAATAACAATAATATTGTTGAAGAATAATGCTGATGGTACAGAAATAGCAGCAACCGTGTTAGTGTGGTCTCTTGGTTCTCTCCAAATCGTTGGCAATCCGAACTTGAGGCTTCTTCTTTTACCATTCTGTCAACTGACGTAAATATTCAATACAAGTTTTACAAACATATTGTGGAGCTCTCGTTTTATCTTAGTCTCCTAGTTTAACTCCATAGGAAGCGAGGTAGGTCTTTATTATTAAGTCAGAAATAGATTTTCGGAAATCTTGCATTGTGTACTCGCCACATATGTAACAAAACATATTGGGATGATTGACGTTCTGCTAGTAGACTCCAGATTTATTGTAGACAAGGGAGTAATAAAACTTACAGTTGAGGTAAGCAACGACTATTAAAAATATATGATGATAAAATCACAGAAATATATATAATCTGTGTTAGAGATACAAAACCTCTAAAACAAGAGCTGAGAGAAAGAAAATGTTTACAGATTTGGAATCAACACACCGACAAACTCTAGAACATCTGTTTCTTTGTTGGCAACAGACAAAAAGGGTTTTCCTGGCCATTGTAATTAGCATTTCTCATGGAATATTTTAACGTTTCCCCTTGTCCCCATATTTCCACTACGGCAATGTGAAAATACTTGAGAGAATTTCTAGCCAATCAGTAGGATGTGAGAGGGTTTACTACTGATGAGCCAAGCCCTTCCTTTATTTTCCTCATTGCAGAAGGAGTAGCCGTAAATTGAAATATTCATTTATAAGAAAATTTCCATCATTTCCTTCCTTTTTCCACACACACGCATCTAGGACTATATCTCTCAGGTTGGTTAGCCGAGTTAAATCATCTTCCTTACCATCATATACGGTGGTGTTCTAAAACAATGGTTGCTGTTGTTGTTAGTCCTCCCAAGTACATATGGCCATGATAATCATTGTAGGAAGGAGTTTGTGGCATATTTTGCTGTAAGTACATGTCTACTTAGAAATAATTTCGTTCTTAAAAGCTGCCAGACCTGTTTGAAGTCGGTGGACGAGTGGGTAAAACCCTCGATTCCCGACAGCCATGAACCGGGATTGAATCCCCGTATTGTACACTTTTTTCTGTGAAGAACCTGTTGATATTTTTCATTGTAAATAACATAGCTCTTTTTGAGCGGTACCTAATATAGTTATTTTGGAACAGCTCTGTTTGATTACTTGCACTCATTGATAGGGTTAGACTTACTCAAGTCAAGGGCCGTAAAAGCTCTTTTTTTCTTAAACAAAAAATGTTAAATACTGGTCCTGGTTCTCTATAAAGTTATACAGACAGTCCTTGATTACCTCTAATAGAAAATAATTCTGAAGTATTCTGTATAAAGGGCTCTGAATCTATTTAATATATTTCAAGAACACAAAACAATTAGAGGTAGGTTTTCCTATTGAGATCATTTTTAGAAATGATTCAAAATATGATAACACAATTAGTCTTGGACAGGGTTCGGCAACCTTTTGAGTTAGAAGAGTAAAAAAATACAATTTACAAAATTTCAAATTTTTTAAAGAGTCACAATTTTTTTTTATTGCCAACAATAAATAGTACTCACAAAAATAAAGTTTTTATTTATGCGAATACTACACGCAGCTTCACATCCAAAGAACCGCATATGGCTATCAAGCCGCAGGTTGCTGACACCTTTTCTAGGAAAATACTGTTGATTACTGAGAGCATTTTAAAATTAAATGCCCTTTGTTAGAATTAGATTTGTTCAATGTGTCATAGAAATTGATAGTTAAAACATTTTGAAGACAACTCCTGTTGATCAACTCTTTAAGATAGAACTTCTGAAGGAATTGTTCTATTAGGCCTTATACTTTTTAATAAAAAAAGTCAAAAGGCATCTCCTTATCGGGCAATTGAAAGTTTCTGATGGCTTGCTCAATCTATCGGAATAAATCCGAAATATCAACTATTCGTTGATTTTTAATTATTCCAGAATTGGCCAAATACCCATTCTTGTTTAATCAAGTAAAGCTAACCATGTACACGTTTCTGGCTGTTGGCCCTCGTCAGCGGGGTGCAAGTTGTACCTAAAAATTAACGAATAGTTGATATGTATTCCGATAGATGGCGCAAGCCATCAGTAACTTTCAGTTGCACGATAAGGAGAAGCCTTTTTCTTAATTTATAAACCTTATCCCAGTACAATTTCACATTTGTACTATTTTTTTCACATTACTAATAATAATACTAATACACAAATAAAAAAAAGGGCAAATTTTTTTTTAAATGATAGGAAAGGTAAATTCTCATCACATCTATTTTTTTAGATAGTTAAGTACAAATTATCGTAATAAATATCGAGGAAAAATATTTTTTATTCCCGTCCCGTATCCCCCTTTTTTCTTGATTAATCGAAAAAAGCCAAGCTGTACGTGCTCCAAAGTGCTCAGAAAGTTGTCTAAATAAATCAATGGTTAGGTATTCTAGGTTAAATCGGCTTAAGTGTATTCAAATATCTGGAAAAAAAGAAAGAAAACATATACAAGAATAAGGCGGTAGAATTTAATAAATTTTAAAAAGGTTTTTGGGCCAAAATTGTTAATCAGAGAGTTTGGCAGCACATTCTATTTTATCCATTTGTTTTCAATTTGCATAAATTAATTTGAATTTATGTCTTTGTTCACTTTTTTACATAGATGTCATCTCACTTTTTCGCTCTAAATACTATTTTTATTTATTTCAATTTAAAGCGTTATGTCCCCCTAGCGACACTTACGCTGTCATACATGTATGCCTTTACATTTGTCTATACCTATTTACAATAATTTTAGGCCGTGAATAGAATAGACATATGATATTAACAAGGAGAAAGATAGAAAAAAACGAGAACAAAGAACTGTGTACAAAAGAAAAAAATGTCTGATAATATATACAATCAACATATAAATATCATCTTCATAATCCTATTAGTTAATCTTTTCCTCGACTTGTCCAATGGACGGGTGTTATCTGAAACCTTTATTGCCTGCTGTCTCCATGTTTCCTCGCAGTACCCCAGAACGTAATCCCAACACTGGTGGAGATGCTGACCAACAAGAATGAAATTACGCTGAGAAGAAGCAGACGTCTACAAGAAAAACCTCCAATGAGCCATAGAAGCATAGGGCGCCTCTCCCGTCAAAATAAACGTCAAAATCTGACGCCATCTATTGACCGTCGCTGCAAACTAGCGGCCTCAGGCCGGTAACAAAGACACAACACCAACTTTAGCAAACTGAGAAACGTCCACCTAGAGACCATGGTTTCGGGCTAATGGCCCTTATCAGCCTAGGGCGGACATTATTCCATGATATCCACAAGGGATCTAATGGAATCTTCACAATCTACCAAAGAGATGTTTTGCTGGCAAGGTGGCTGGGCCAAATCTATGGCTAGAATATTCATTGAAAATAAATAAATATAGAAATAAAAATAGAAAATCAATAGATGGCGTCAGGTTTTGACGTTTATTTTGACGGGAGAGGCGCTCTATGCTTCTATGGATCAATTTCCTCCCGGCAAATTTTCCTTCTATAACCTCCAATGAGATCCTTCAGTTACAGCACAGTCACATCCTTCAATTACAGCACAGAAGTAAAAAAAGGGGAAAAATCAATATTTAGTTTATATTTAGTCATTGGCATTAAATGGTCTGAGCTATCGATTTATTAAACTAATTAAGAACTATTATACCCAAATGACGGCAACAGTCAGATGGCGGGGTTCCTTCACAGAGGCTATCAAAATACAAGCGGGAGTATTGCAGGGGGAGCCGCTGTTACCTTATTTATTCATTCTCTTCCTAAACGATCTGGTACCCCTGTTCGATGAATCAGAATTGCCAGGCATAAATCTTGAGAATGATGGAACTATACACCTTTTACTGTATGCAGACGACATAGTGATCCTAGGAGAATCGAAAATAAACTTGCAACTGAAGATTAACTTACTTAAAAAGTACTTAGAAGAGAACTGCCTAACGTTAAACCAAAATAAATCTAAAATAATGGTGTTTAGAAACGGTGGAAGGACAGCTCGTTCCGAGTCCATCACACTCAGTAGAGGAAGGCATTGAAGGAGGAAGTATTCCGAGACCATCACACTCAGTAGAGGAAGGCATTGAAGGAGGAAGTATGGAGAGACCATCACACTCAGTAGAGGAAGGCATTGAAGGAGGAAGTATGGATAGACCATCACACTCAGTAGAGGAAGGCATTGAAGGCGGAAGTATGGAGAGACCATCACACTCAGTAGAGGAAGGCATTGAAGGAGGAAGTATGGAGAGACCATCACACTCAGTAGAGGAAGGCATTGAAGGAGGAAGTATGGAGAGACCATCACACTCAGTAGAGGAAGGCATTGAAGGAGGGAGATATGGAGAGACCATCACACTCAGTAGAGGAAGGCATTGAAGGAGGAAGTATGGAGAGACCATCACACTCAGTAGAGGAAAGCATTGAAGGAGGGAGATATGGAGAGACCATCACACTCAGTAGAGGAAGGCATTGAAGGAGGGAGATATGGAGAGACCATCACACTCAGTAGAGAAAGGCATTGAAGGAGGGAGATATGGAGAGACCATCACACTCAGTAGAGGAAGGCATTGAAGGAGGGAGATATGGAGAGACCATGTGGCCCACCCTCAGTAGAGGAAGGTATTTAAAGAGGGAGATATAGAGAGACCATGTGGCCCACCCTCAGTTGAGGAAGACATTGAAGGAAGAAAGGAAGATGAGTAAATAGATGTAAATATATAAAATAATGAAAAATAAAATAATAAAAAAAGGTCAGATGTTTGTTATTAAAATCAAAAAAAGGCATATTCTGACCACGTTCACATGAACTTTTAAATGACAGAGCGCCATCTAGTGGAACAGATCTGTTCGACCAGATGGCATAGTTCTGTCATTTAAAAGTCCACGTGAGCGAGGTCAGGATATGCCTTTTTTTGATATAAATAGATGTAAATATATAAAATAATTGATAAAGAGAGAAAGAGAGAGATCTTTGTATATGGACTTTTAATTTTTATAACTTCAATGGATAGCAGTTAACTCCCCCCTAAACGATAATACTAAAGAAATAAGATAGTTCAGTTAGCGTGTACAAGCTTGTATATAAACTGTCTTTCTTTGTTAGGCTACGGATGGATCTCGGGCGCCATCTGGCCAAAAGCAGCAACGTCGACAGAAAATGTCCAAGGTCACATGAGGGGCTTTATATTCCGATGGAGTCGCTTAAATCGTCCTTTTAATTTTTCTTGTCGATCTCCTCGCATCTCTCTCGTGGACTCCGCTTTCATCAACTCACGAATAAGATTGAAGTATTTATTTGGTATAATATTTAATCGTGTGTTAATTCTGTTGAAATTGACAATACTAAAACTATGCAGATTGACATCTCTGCCTATATAGCGCGGCCTTGTTTATTTGTTAGTTGGCTAGCGGTTAAGTGAATTGGGCAGGCCGGCGTGAGCTGCTGATGTAAATATAATTTGATCTCTTGTCCTTCTTTTATAGTTTTATACCTTTAGGTAATAAAGGTTCTTTCTCTTCCTCTACGAATCCATGATCCATAGATTATTCTCGACAAATTCTTCGACATTATCATCAAACATGTTCCGAACATGAACTCCCTAAATGGCAGGGATCTGTCTAGATTCAAGGCGGCTTTAAGCTCCTGATCCGGATGTGCCCTCGGAGAGGGCTACGTCGATTGTATATATCTCTCTTCATTCCTACCATTATTATTACCTTATAACTCCCTTTGAGTGTAAACATTGGCGAGATGTCAATAAAGTTGTTTAATTGTCAAAAAATCCATAAATTTTCCCCAACACAAATTCACTTTTTGTTATGTCGTGTAATCCTATTTTTCCTCTCTATTTTGAAATGCTGTTGTGTTGCTCTATCCTTTTGGTCAAGCCACCTGACCTGTGATGGATGACCTGACCTACCAACACCTAGATAGTCTGAGATTGACCCATACACCTCTTCCCTATGGTTTATCATATGTTTATAATTCCTCTTATTTTTTATCATCCACATAACTTTCAAAACAACCCTGTAAGGGCTCCTAATCTAGGGATACAGGATGAGCAGCGTTTGTACTCCATGTTAGGAGCGGCTGCACATGGCATCTGTTCCTCATGTCAGAGGCGGCCATTTATTTTAGAGCTAAGTTGGCCTGCCACAGAGTAGTGCTCCCAGTCTTAATGACAAAGGCAGATGCATTATACTTCACCCAATCATGATGGTTGTCAACAGACACCATCAAGGGTTACAACTTGATACCCTAATGATTGAGTGGAGATAAGAAAGAAGAAGAAGACCACAGGAGGGCAAGAATTCCCCGATCCATGTGCCGAGTGGATTTGTGCATTTTACGGGTTGCTTGCTCCCCTGAGACACGTCTTCCCCTGTCTGGCTGAAAATTCCTCATCTAATTCCCAAATTGGAAGTTTGGTACATTGTTTTTTTGATAAATTAAATCTTTAGCTCTTTTTTCCCCCCTTGTGAAGGTATGTCGCAGTAAAAAGTTCATAAAAGTGGTATGCAGGAGGTGGAATTATAATAAAATAATGCTTTGGGGAGGGAGTTAGTTTTTTTTTTTT
>CP092866.1:115402072-115675374 GCA_030710605.1 Cordylochernes scorpioides | reverse complement strand
TTATTTTGTTCTGGCAATAGGTTCATTTTTCTTTTTTTTTTTCATTTGTCTTCATTTTTTTATTAGCTAATAGACCCTTGCCTCATTTTGAGGTTCCATTTCTTTGTTTCCTTCTTTGTAGTTGCTTCTTTGAAGGTTGTATTATAGATCTTTTACTGATTTTAATAGAGAAGGTTCCATACTGTTTCTCCTCTTGTCCCAAAATAACTTTATTAGGTACCGCTCAAAAAAAACCTAGCTTATGTTATTTACAATGAGAAATATGAGAAGCTTTTTTCCCTTTTGAAAAGTGTCCAATGTGGGATTCGATCCCGGTTCACGGTTGTCGGGATTCGAGGGTTTTAACCACTGGTCTACCGCCTCTTAAGGTTCTATATTATTCCAAAATCCCTTTATTAGGTACCCCTCAAAGAGAACAACCTAGTTTATGATATTTGCACGTTATGTGGCACTGGGTTTGTTGTTGACACACTTTAAAATGTTATAACACCTTGATAAAGGTTGGCGTTCAGCCAACTGAAATATTGGTAGAATAAATGATATTTTGATCCAATAGATACCTTTTTAATTAATGAATAATATGTGAAGGTTATTCACATATTAAACAAAATGTTAACGTGGGATTCAATTCCGGTTCATGACTGTCGGGAATCGAGGGTGTTACCCACTCGTCCACCGCAAGGTTCTATAGTATTCTATGCGAGTTTATACAAGTTTTAAGAGAAGAACAGAAACTGCGCTAGATATATCTACATCCGTCGTCTCCTGATATCTCCCTCTAGACCATGTCAAGTCAGTAAATCACGGTGGGGCAATAGTAGACCAACACTACACTGACCGTTCAGTAGAAGCATCAGCCTATATAGGGAGTGGGGGGTGATGAGTTAAAGTAGTTCAAAGGTACTAAAAATGAGGAAAGAAATTTAAGTAAGATCATTAAATGGAAAGAAAAAACTCATGATTGAGAAAAGATTTTGCTAGAATGAGTAGATACAATGTATACTTGTAAAACGACATTTGAAAATTATCTCGCATGTGTTTCTTTTAAACGAAAAATCGTAATTTATTTTTAAGAAGAAATAACGATTATTTCTAAAAATTTCGATTTTTCGCTTAAAAGAAACACATGCGGGATCATTTTCAAATGTTGTTTTACAATCATAAGTCGCATTATATTGTATTATAAATTACAATGTATACTTGTAAGATGAGGACAAAAGGAATTTCTTGCTAATATGTAAATAAACATTGCAAGAATCGTTAATGTAACCAATCAAAATAAACTTATCCTTCTATATGGTCCAAGTATTTATAAGGATTAGTTGCACAATCAGGTAATACATTTTATCTGAAGGCTGGCTGGCCGGCATTCATAGTTCTATGAAAAATAGACATTTCGGCCAGTTAGAGGTTTTTATTTTTTCAACAGTTCGACAAAAATCTTTTGTCTTCGTCAGGAGAAGTAAATAAAAATAAAGCATTTGGCTTTGAATATTTGAATATATGACTTTTAATAATTGTTTTTGACTCGTGCTTTAGATGTTGTACTAAATTCGAAAAATCATGTGAGAACGCCCTTGCAACCTTGGAACAATTTTAACGCCTTGCCAAATGCTTTATTTTTATTTACTTCTCCTGACGAAGACAAAAGATTTTTGTCGAAACGTTGAGAAAAATAAAAAACTATAACTGGCTGAAGTGTCTATTTTACATAGAAATAGTAATACATTTTGTTATCAAAAGTAATTTTATTTATAAAAGTCTGTGAGCGATATATATGCTGGAAGATATGATGTGAAGCTATGTCAGGAAGTAGTGTAAAATCTGAAGTCCATCAAAGATAAAAAACAAAGAAGAAGAAGAAAGAGAATAAGATAAAATAAGACTTATCTCCTTACGCCACCCATCATCTTGGCATTTGATCACAGATCGAATTTGGCGGATTAAAAAAAGCAACGCAGACGATGCCATCCACCTGGTACAGACTGGTACAGAAATAGCAGACGTGGCGCTCTGCCACCCCCATCTCCTGCGTTCAGTAAACTTCTCATTAGTAGATTCGATATATATGTCTGGCTTTTAGAGTCTTCCAAATCTCTGTACCTTATATTATATTTAATATTGCTAAAAGGTAGAATTTTTTAAAATTTTGTATACAACCTATATCGATAAAAGATCCTGCATCCAGTAATACAGTTAAACCTGTCTATAGCGCCCCCTCTTGGGATTCACCAAAATAGGATGCTATAGAGAGGGGCTGCTATAGACAGGTCACTTTTAATGTAAATCGCATCGTACTACGTATTTAAAATCAGGCGCTATAGAGAGGGAGGCGCTATTTAGAGGGGGCGCTATAGACAGGTTTAACTGTATTTTCATTAGTATAATTCAATAGATTTGTCTGGCTTTTAGAGTGTTCCACATTTCCTTCTCTGTACCTTATATATATTTAATACTGATAAAAGGTGGAATTTTTGTAAAACGACATTTGAAAATTATCCCGCATGTGATTCTTTTAAACGAAAAATCAAAATTTATTTTTAAGTAGAAATAACGATTATTTCCAACCTTAGGGATGAAGTATGAAGGGATGAATTGTGAAGAGTAATGATGAACGGAAAAATAAAGTGTCCAGGGATGGGAATCAAACCCACAGTGTCGCTTACCGGGCAGATGCCATGTCCACTAGGCTACCCTGGACATATTTTTCCGTTCGTAAATATTATATGAGGTAATTTATAATACAATATAACGCGGCTTATGATTGTAAAACGACATTTGAAAATTATGTGATGGATTTTTTTAATTTCACATACAACCTATATAGATTTAAGATCCTGCGTCCATTAATCTTTTCATTAGTAGAATCCGATAGATGTTCCTGACTTCTAGAGTAATCCAAATTTCTCTGTACCTTATATATATTCAATACTGCTAAAAGGTGGATTTTAATATTTCATATACAATCTATATATTGATATAAGACACCGGATATAAGACAAACCACCATTTAAGACCGAGTCTATAACACAACTCTGAAATAAGCACTGATCATATATAAAATCTATTGTATTTAAGAACCAATAAGATTAAAAACAAATTTTAAAACGTTTTCAATTCCATTTTACTATTATTTTCAAAACACAGCCATATCAACTAATGGTTTATTTAACACCCGAAGTTTCAATGACTCGCATGGCCCCTGCGCAAGGATAACACGCAAAATCGTGAAGCGTTCAGTGACTCGCATGGCCCCTGCGCAAGGATAACACGCAAAATCGTGAAGCGTTCAGTGACATGCTGTTACTCTGACATTGTCCCCCAGTGACAGCGTGTCTTTCAAACATCGGGAGTTGAAACATTGGTTGATGTATTTTTCTGAATCTACTTCCAGCCAACTAACGATCATTGGAATTATTTTTAAACTTATTTAAGACCACGTTGCTTGTCTTAAAACAGCGTATCTAAAGGTAATAAGACCAAATCCAAATAAATAAATAGTGTGTGACGTTTAGGTAACAGCGTTGTTACCATCTTCAGACGTCACACACTATTTATTTATTTGGATTTGGTCTTATTACCTTGTTTTATCATCTATAATTCAAATTGTGCCTTATCAGCGTATCTATTTGTATCCAAAATGAATATAAATATATTCATATCAAAATATAATAAATATATGTGTCACCACCCATGTCCCCACCTGACAAGTGTCAATTGAGAGTCGGCTAGAAAATGTCACCTGATATCACAAACAAACACCGATATGAATCTAAATAAGACCGGGAATTGCTGATAGTGATATTAAATATGGTGCTAAATCGAGAATCGACTATGATATTCCCAAATTAAGGTTGTTGTTGTCATGTCCAATGAAGAGCCTTAGATGTCCCCATACATCTCTATCACAGCAGTCGCAATGTCCTCTATCTTGGGTGTGTAAAGCTGCTGTTCTGGGTCCATGTCAATATTCTGTTGTTGTTGTTGTTGTCGTGTCTAATGAAGAGCCTCAGATCTCCCCATACATCTCTATCACAGCAGTCACAATGTCCACTATCTTGGGTGTGTAAAGTTGCTGTTCTGGGTCCATGTCAAATTTATGTTGTTGTTGTTGTCGTGTCCAATGAAGAGACTCAGAGTCTCCATGCATCTCTATCACAGCAGCAGCAATGTACACTATCTTGGGTGTGTAAAACTGCTGTTCTGGGTCCATGTCAAATTTATGTTGTTGTTGTTGTCGTGTCCAATGAAGAGACTCAGAGTCTCCATGCATCTCTATCACAGCAGCAGCAATGTACACTATCTTGGGTGTGTAAAACTGCTGTTCTGGGTCCATGTCAAATTTATGTTGTTGTTGTTGTCGTGTCCAATGAAGAGACTCAGAGTCTCCATGCATCTCTATCACAGCAGCAGCAATGTACACTATCTTGGGTGTGTAAAACTGCTGTTCTGGGTCCATGTCAAATTTATGTTGTTGTTGTTGTTGTGTCCAATGAAGAACCTCAGATGTCCCCATACATCTCTATCACAGCAGCAGCAATGTACACTATCTTGGGTGTGTAAAACTGCTGTTCTGGGTCCATGTCAAATTTATGTTGTTGTTGTTGTTATGTCCAATGAAGAACCTCAGATGTCCCCATACATCTCTATCACAGCAGCAGCAATGTACACTATCTTGGGTGTGTAAAACTGCTGTTCTGGGTCCATGTCAAATTTATGTTGTTGTTGTTGTTGTGTCCAATCAAGAACCTCAGATGTCCCCATACATCTTTATCACAGCAGTAGCAATGTCCACTATCTTGGGTGTGTAAAACTGCTGTTCTGGGTCCATGTCAAATTTATGTTGTTGTTGTTGTTGTGTCCAATGAAGAACCTCAGATGTCCCCATACATCTCTATCACAGCAGCAGCAATGTCCACTATCTTGGGTGTGTAAAACTGCTGTTCTGGGTCCATGTCAAATTTATGTTGTTGTTGTTGTTGTGTCCAATGAAGAACCTCAGATGTCCCCATACATCTCTATCACAGCAGCAGCAATGTACACTATCTTGGGTGTGTAAAACTGCTGTTCTGGGTCCATGTCAAATTTATGTTGTTGTTGTTGTTGTTGTGTCCAATGAAGAACCTCAGATGTCCCCATACATCTCTATCACAGCAGCAGCAATGTCCACTATCTTGGGTGTGTAAAACTGCTGTTCTGGGTCCATGTCAAATTTATGTTGTTGTTGTTGTTGTGTCCAATGAAGAGCCTCAGATGTCCCCATACATCTCTATCACAGCAGCAGCAATGTACACTATCTTGGGTGTGTAAAACTGCTGTTCTGGGTCCATGTCAAATTTATGTTGTTGTTGTTGTTGTGTCCAATGAAGAGCCTCAGATGTCCCCATACATCTCTATCACAGCAGCAGCAATGTACACTATCTTGGGTGTGTAAAACTGCTGTTCTGGGTCCATGTCAAATTTATGTTGTTGTTGTTGTTGTGTCCAATGAAGAGCCTCAGATGTCCCCATACATCTCTATCACAGCAGCAGCAATGTACACTATCTTGGGTGTGTAAAACTGCTGTTCTGGGTCCATGTCAAATTTATGTTGTTGTTGTTGTTGTGTCCAATGAAGAGCCTCAGATGTCCCCATACATCTCTATCACAGCAGCAGCAATGTACACTATCTTGGGTGTGTAAAACTGCTGTTCTGGGTCCATGTCAAATTTATGTTGTTGTTGTTGTTGTGTCCAATGAAGAACCTCAGATGTCCCCATACATCTCTATCACAGCAGCAGCAATGTCCACTATCTTGGGTGTGTAAAACTGCTGTTCTGGGTCCATGTCAAATTTATGTTGTTGTTGTTGTTGTGTCCAATGAAGAGCCTCAGATGTCCCCATACATCTCTATCAGAGCAGCAGCAATGTACACTATCTTGGGTGTGTAAAACTGCTGTTCTGGGTCCATGTCAAATTTATGTTGTTGTTGTTGTTGTGTCCAATGAAGAACCTCAGATGTCCCCATACATCTCTATCACAGCAGCAGCAATGTACACTATTTTGGGTGTGTAAAACTGCTGTTCTGGGTCCATGTCAAATTTATGTTGTTGTTGTTGTTGTGTCCAATGAAGAGCCTCAGATGTCCCCATACATCTCTATCACAGCAGCAGCAATGTACACTATCTTGGGTGTGTAAAACTGCTGTTCTGGGTCCATGTCAAATTTATGTTGTTGTTGTTGTTGTGTCCAATGAAGAGCCTCAGATGTCCCCATACATCTCTTTCACAGCAGTCGCAATGTCCACTATCTTGGGTGTGTAGTTGCTGTTCTGGGTCCATGTCAAATTTATGTTGTTGTTGTTGTTGTCGTGTCCAATGTAGAGCCTCAGATGTCCCCATACATCTCTATCACAGCAGCAGCAATGTACACTATCTTGGGTGTGTAAAACTGCTGTTCTGGGTCCATGTCAAATTTATGTTGTTGTTGTTTTCGTGTCCAATGAAGAACCTCAGATGTCCCCATACATCTCTATCACAGCAGCAGCAATGTACACTATCTTGGGTGTGTAAAACTGCTGTTCTGGGTCCATGTCAAATTTATGTTGTTGTTGTTGTCGTGTCCAATGTAGAGCCTCAGATGTCCCCATACATCTCTATCACAGCAGCAGCAATGTACACTATCTTGGGTGTGTAAAACTGCTGTTCTGGGTCCATGTCAAATTTATGTTGTTGTTGTTGTCGTGTCCAATGAAGAGCCTCAGATGTCCCCATACATCTTTGTCACAGCAGCAGCAATGTACACTATGCTCTTCATTGGAAAATGGATGCCATTGCCACGTTAGTCACCTTGGACCAGAATTTGGTCAAATATTCCAAGGGTCCAGGCAGAACTGGTGTGGTCGGACTTCTCCCTAAATTAAGGTATGAAGTTGTTTTGTTGGATGGCGGTGATCATGAATCCATGGTGTACATTTAAGTAGAAAACATTTTAAAATATCTCTATTTTAAAGATTAAGAGAAAAGCATCTCTCTCCTGATCGTGCAACTGCTTTTTCTTATCCCCTTGTGTAAAGATTACACGAATTCCATAAGTCAATCTCATAGAATGGGGTGTATGGGTGCAGCTTTCGTTGATCATGGCACCATGAATCAGGCACACTTTGGTGAAAGTCTGACTTTGCCTGTAGTTTGAGGTCGTTCCTAACATGGAAGCAGACGCCTTGCTGCCGACTCTAACATGAGTACAGAGGCAGCTCTTCCGTATCCCTGGAGAGGTCCATCAACCAGGTCAGTTTTGTGAACTCAGGATTTTTAAAGAGTTATTTCTCCCCTTTCTAACAATACTGCTGTTGGTCCACGACTGCTTAATTGTCAGAGTTATATTTCTTGTTTCGCAGCTGGCCTTCATATCTGAAGGTTGTTCCCCTATCCGCCACCTGGGGACGCGCCCTGTCAGCTCTGCCGATGGCTTGGGCCATCTGTCGGAATAAATATAAACTAATCGTTAAAAAAATAACAAATCGAGGTAAATCTATTCTATACTTGATTATATGTCTGTTTCTTTTGTTCGTTGACAGACCTAATTGACGGGTGCTCTATGGTTTCGAACAATGACCTTCATTAATTCTAAGTGGCTTCCACATCATAAGATCCAATATGATAGTATAGTAGAGTCTCCCATGGGAGACCATAGACTAAAAACATGGCTAGACTCGGTCAATCCTGGAGGTAGTCTTTTATCAAAGATTGTGGTGTCAGGCTAAGCCATGAGAAGTAAGTCTTGTAACCCTATCAGAGTTTCTGATGAGAAATGATCACAGAGTAAGCCATCTATGTGGTCTCTCTCTCTCTCTCTGGCTACCATCTACAAGTACCATCTTGGTCTTGAGGTGGGTAACACCAGCCATTACATCGACCTGCCCACTCTGTGGGAAAGAACTCTCGCAGTCCATCGGTGGCGGAGTCTTTCCCGCGGTGGGCACCACCAATGACGACATTGCTTATATTTTATATATATGTATATTTATCAATTATTTTTATCTATTTATTCCTATATTTGTCATTATATAATCGTATTTATTCATATTTACATTTTATCTGTATTTAACCTTATAAGAAGAAAATAGAGGTTACCCGGGCTCCCTGGAGCATAAATCGCCATCTACCCGGATTAACCTTATATAATCTTATATGGACATTGTAATAAATCAGTTTCAATCTCAATCTCTCTCTCTCCTGGGAAACTTCTGTATATGTGAAATTCTGTATTTCTGCCTACAGATGGTATTTTATCTAGTATCTTTTAAATCTTTCTCAAAATACGTCTATATGACAATGAGTGAGAAAATTTAAAATATTTTTAATAGAAAGATTTTTAAAATAAATCAATAATGCATCCAGGGTTAAGTATCTTTGTATAATCTTTTATTTTCTCAAACTTTCGGACTTTTCTCAGCCCTTTAACAGGAGTAATAAGTCTCCGAAAGATTTAAAAATAAAAGTTACCCAAAGAAACTTAGTCCTGGCGAAGCATTATTATTATTATTATTATATATTTTTGCAATTATAGATAAGGAGGAAGAAAAATATTTTTATTTTAATAGATTTTAAAATATTAGGTTTTGGACTATAATTACAAATTGAAAACACAGTAAAATAAAATATAAATTTTAAAAAATGATAAATACTTTAAATGTTTTTCTAAAAAAAATGCGCTGATATTGAGCTCAACAGAATACAAATTTTAACCTATTACTTTTCAAAGTTTTAGAAAATCAAATCAAAATGGCTTCCAACTTTTACAGCACCAGACCTATAGCTGTGAACGTACATTCCAATCTTGTGAGGGGGGGGGGGGGGGTGGTGAATAAAAGGCAAGGGCTGCCATTAGAAATTAAAGGCCGTTCAGAGGTCCTAATTTGCATACATATTATGCTTCCCCATAATTTCTATGCATAAGCGGAAATGAGGTATTCATCCCCAAAGTTTGGCAGAAGAACAAATGCCTTTATTAGACTGATAAAATGGCGGTGGCTATTTTCCATTATCTTGAAAGGGCACGTATAGGATCGTTTGGTCGCTTTTTTATTTTATTTTGCCGCCATTTTAGGCCTAGCTTCTCTCAGCATCTGCTTTTATTACCGTGAAAGACTGCTTTCTTCTTTCAATCTTTCGCCCCCCACATAATATATTCAATACATATATTATATATATATTGTTTTTTTTTTTAAATATAGCATTCCATAAATACATCTTTAAATAAAAAGGCATATGTTGGGAATCTCTTATGGTTCAGATAATGAAACAACAAATAACAAGTTTACTTACAGCTGAAGTGGTTTTAAAGAATTAGGCAATTTTACCTTTTAAGAAAGTATTTTTAATTTATTATTTTCAAAGAGAGAGAGAGAGAAAAAAGAACATTTAACAATTTACATTACAATTACTAATTTTGTAAACAAAACCAACACTCCTTTGTTCTCGTTTTTTTTTTATATATTACAGTGTTGTCAGTCTAAAAGTATTTCAAGATCATTGATTTACTATTCTTCTTTTTTTCCAACAGCATATACATGATATTTTGATCCAATATATGCCTTTTAATTTATATATATATATATTTAGAAAATAGAGAGAGCAATCCATGAATAGATCTCTAATTAAAAAGGCATTTATTGGATTGAAAAATTATTTATTTATTAATACTTCAGTTGGCTAAACGCCAACTGATAAATGCTAAATCAGATCTAATATTTTATTAATACTTAATCTATTTAACGTTAAACTTTGTAATTTTGTATATTTTTGTCTCTCTCTATATATATTTTGATTAATTATTTTTTTTAAATCTCATATTATAATATGAAATTGAAAGATGTGACTAATTGAAAAAATATATATTTTGGGTGTTAAAAAAAATAAATAAATAAAAATTCTCGAGTGTAACTTATTAGTATATTCTCCAAAAGAATTTTGTAAATTTTTTTTTGTTGCTATTAAAATTTTAAAATACATATATTTTCTAGGAAAATTTAACTTTATATTATTTATAAAAGTATATATGGAAGCAATGGTCGCCTCTCCCGTCAAAATAAACGTCATAATCTGACGCCATCTATTGACCGTCGCCGCAACTAGCGGCATCGGGTCGGTGACAAAGCCACAACACCAACTTTGGCAAACTGAAAAGCGTCCACCTAGAGACCATGGTTTCTGGCTAATGGCCCTCGTCAGTCTATATATATGGGTGGAAATTTTACCGAGAAAATATTGATCCTAATAGATTTAAATCTGGATATTAATCAAACAAAGGCCATAGGCTTCTGGAGATGGGTTTATTTTATGTACAAGCAATTTATTTCAAGAAACCTGTGTGGCCTTTGTTTAATGAATATATTAATAATAAAGGTCGCCTTGACAAAAGTTACTTTTACAGGTTATCACACAAAAATGGAATATACTAGGGCCTAAAGTAAATGTAACTTAATACACAGAAAAACGTACACTCAAGAGTACAACACCAACAACAAGAAGGAAGTCAATAAAACTCACGATTGTTAAAATAAAAACAAAACAGTACTTATCTTTATTGTAGCGTTGGTAGGGATCGGACTCGGGTCACACCGGGATGCGAAGAGATCCCCAGATACGGAAAAATCACGTAAAAAAACACTTTAAGCGTCTCCACACCAATTCTCCTCGCTCCGGGCTCCCCTTCGCATTCCCTTAGTCCCCTCTTATATACAGACATGGCCACATTCGTCCAATGAGAAGGCGTGAGATTGGTTCACTGACAAACGAAGACAACATTCATCCCGCTAAAAACTGATCAGAAAAAAAATTGAAAATGTTTGTCAATATAATTTGACAGCCTCTCCTGTCAAAATTGACCTTAAAACTAGGGGCCATCTATTGACTGTCTGCCCAAACTTGAGGACTCGAGTAGCTAACAAAGCCACAACACCAGCTTTGGTAAACTGAGAAGCATTCACCTGGAGACTATGTTTTCGAGCAAATGGCTCTCGTCAGTCCAGAGCGAGCTTTAATATTGTCGCAAAGTATTTATTATTTTAACAGAGTATCATTTTTTTATGTTCATATTTTGTTACTCTGTAAAACTTCCCCTTTGCTTAACTTTTTTTTATATCATTCTTAGTTTGTTCTTGCCTTAAATAAACTGTTGTGCCATCACGAAGTTGTTCTTCCCTAATTTTCCACATGTTGGGAACATGAACTGCACACTTGGCTTGGGCTTGTCTAAACTTATGGAGGATTTGGGCTCCTGACAGAATCGAGACGTCCCTTCAGAGAAGGCCTATCTGGTGTAGATATTTCTCCTTTATCTTACACTCTGTAAGCTCTCTTTTTGCTGTTGACTAGATGTCAATGAACCTTTTTTTGATTTTCATTGTCTAATTTTCCACGTGGCAATATGAGATTCACCAGGGGAAAGTCACTCAATGTCAGAATGCCATGCTTAGCAACAGATTGTATGTGTTCCTTACCGATCCAGTGTGTTCATTTTGGCCATCTTTTAACACAGCGACTGTGGCATAGCAATATATTCCTTTTTTAAAATTATGTTTTATTATTTTTTTTTATATAAATCTATACCAAATAAGCAATATTTCTATTTGTAACGTTTCCTATTTTATAAATAAGGGATAGTCACAATACTTTGTGTACAATATTTAATTTAATTACAACAAGGTTAACTATAATCTATATAGATAATACCGTAACAGAGTTTTCCATTGTAAAGTCGTGAGCTATCTCCTCCGAAGATTCTGAACTACACATAACGATCTATATACCAAAATTTTCGTTATTTTTTTCTTCGTATGATAGGCCTGTTTTTATTTTCCTAATGTTAACAGTTATTTTTATTTTTTAATTTAATCTATTTTACAATCGTAGATTTTTTGCATTTATCATCATCAATTCTTTTGTTTACAATTGCGTACTTTTATAGAGAGAAATAAAGAAATACATAATTGATTAGATACAAAAGTGTGAACCAGAAAGTCGATTTTTAAAAATGTTATTATTTAATATAAACTTATTTTAATTTAATTTTGAAATGAAAAGGTAGTGTAAAAGTGTATATGAGGTTAGATTCAAATAGGTTAAATTATGTTAGTTTAATCGCTAAATAAGGTTAGTTTTAGATAAGTTGAATTAGGTTAGTTTCAGATAATTAAAAAAAATAATGTTCGTTTTTAGAAAAATAATTCGAAATAGTAAGTATATATATTAATATAAAAGATCGAAATGTAAAAAATCACTATGTCCAAAATCTTCGCTTTAACTCGTGTAAAACGGCTCGAAGGTACGGCGGTGTCAACGTTCAGCGCCGCCTACCAAAGTTAACCTTTTCTGGGAACTCACCAGGTTATATTATTTTTCGAATTGTAGATTGAATTATTACTTTTAATCTATCTTTTATAGTGTCTTCAATAGTGTGTGACGTTTCAGCAACAGCATCAGACAGAAGAATAAATGAACTAAAGAATAAAATCTCATTTTTTCTCTTGTCTGATGATGGTGGCATTTGAATTAGGTCTTATTTTTTTTTATTAATTTGTTATAGTTTTTCATTTGAATTTAGCTCCATTTTTGTGTCTTATTTCTTCTTTATATTAAAACTTAGAATTAAGCTTTGCTTTTTTATATACATGTTTATTACACATTTAGCAATACTTTTTCTTTATATTTGCTCTTATTTACTCATTTTTTTACTCTTTCACAATCAGATTTTGAAAATGGCTAAATGGCTTCACTTCTCCCTATTTGCTTTTGTAGCTTTTCTTATAAAAAAAATATTAGAACTTAGAATTAAGCTTTGCTTTTTTATATATAAATGTTTGTTACACATTTAGCAATATATATACCAAAATATTTTTTGAATACTTACCTCTTTTAGTGAATTTTTGTCAGGGGGGCTACAAAAGTGCCGTACTTATGCAGTATTTTGATGCTTTTCCTGTGAAAAGGATAATGAAATTTAAAATTAAGCTTTGCTTTTTTATATACATGTTATTTACACATTTAGCAATATATACACAGAAATATTTTTGGAATATTTAACTTTTTTGGTGAATTTTTGTCAGGGAAGATATGGACTGCCGTAATCATGCATTATGTTGATGTTCTTCTCATAAAAAAAATATTTGGGTTTGGAATTGGGCTTTGCTTTTTTGTATACATGTTTTTTACATATTTAGCAATTTACACACAGAAAAATTTTGGAATATTTAACTTTCTTGGTGAATTTTTGTCAGGGAAGCTATGGACTGCCGTAATCATGCGGCTGCAAAAGTGCCGTACTTATGCAGTATTTTGATGCTTTTCCTGTGGAAAGGATAATGAAATTTAAAATTAAGCTTTGCTTTTTTATATACATGTTATTTACACATTTAGCAATATATACACAGAAATATTTTTGGAATATTTAACTTTTTTGGTGAATTTTTGTCAGGGAAGCTATGGACTGCCGTAATCATGCATTATGTTGATGTTCTTCTCATAAAAAAAATATTTGGGTTTGGAATTGGGCTTTGCTTTTTTTTATACATGTTTTTTACATATTTAGCAATTTACACACAGAAAAATTTTGGAATATTTAACTTTCTTGGTGAATTTTTGTCAGGGAAGCTATGGACTGCCGTAATCATGCGGCTGCAAAAGTGCCGTACTTATGCAGTATTTTGATGCTTTTCCTGTGGAAAGGATAATGAAATTTAAAATTAAGCTTTGCTTTTTTATATACATGTTATTTACACATTTAGCAATATATACACAGAAATATTTTTTGAATATTTAACTTTTTTGGTGAATTTTTGTCAGGGAAGCTATGGACTGCCGTAATCATGCATTATGTTGATGTTCTTCTCATAAAAAAAATATTTGGGTTTGGAATTGGGCTTTGCTTTTTTGTATACATGTTTTTTACATATTTAGCAATTTACACACAGAAAAATTTTGGAATATTTAACTTTCTTGGTGAATTTTTGTCAGGGAAGCTATGGACTGCCGTAATCATGCGGCTGCAAAAGTGCCGTACTTATGCAGTATTTTGATGCTTTTCCTGTGGAAAGGATAATGAAATTTAAAATTAAGCTTTGCTTTTTTATATACATGTTATTTACACATTTAGCAATATATACACAGAAATATTTTTGGAATATTTAACTTTTTTGGTGAATTTTTGTCAGGGAAGCTATGAACTGCCGTAATCATGCATTATGTTGATGTTCTTCTCATAAAAAAAATATTTGGGTTTGGAATTGGGCTTTGCTTTTTTGTATACATGTTTTTTACATATTTAGCAATTTACACACAGAAAAGTTTTGGAATATTTAACTTTCTTGGTGAATTTTTGTCAGGGAAGCTATGGACTGCCGTAATCATGCAATATGTTGATGTTCTTCTCATAAAAAAAAATATTTGGGTTTAGAATTGGGCTTTGCTTTTTTATATACATACTAACAACAGAACTACACTACTTTAAGGACATGAGAGCACATGCACTGTATCACCATACGTGTACCATTTTCAAAGACCCTGCTTAGGATTAAAACTTCTCAGACAATAACAATAGTACCAACCTAGAGGTTAACTGGTGTGGATGCATTCCTCTGGGAGTGAGACTATTGAGAAATTCAGTAGGGAGTTATTTTGCTTCTCCGCATTCTAACACTCCAACTGTTAACACTGTGGAAACACTGACTCATGTTTGGTAAGCAATTTCAGGGAAGAAACTATAGACATTGGATTAAATAAATTATTAATTAAATTGCATTAAATAAAAATTATTAGATTTAAATAAATATTATTAGAGTGAAAAAAAAAGACAGAAATTAACAAATTAGAAAATAAAATTTCGAAAAATGCAACTATATTGCAGATAAGATAAGAGGACCTTATTAAAAAATACATAAACAAACTGTAATTCGACACTCGATAATTCGACACTTTCGATAATTCGACCATTTTAAAAATCAAATTTACAAGGTTGATTGTTGTTTAAATACAACTTTGCTTTTGCATGCATAAACACAGGCTCTTGTAGCAAGAACCCAAATATTATTTATAGTCATAGCAAAGCCAACTAAGTGAAAACTGATGCCTCTTCAGAATGAATGGAAGACTGAAATCTGAAGGAGCAGAAGATATGGGTCATTTATACTTTCACCAATGCCTTTAGGATCTTTGCGATGGAACGCGTATGGTGTTTCAGCGCATGTGCTCTCATGTCCTTGAAGCACATATACTGACAGTGCCCAAAGTTGAACACACTGTATAGTTTCTGAAATATCTTTGGCCCCTTCGGATACCAACCTTCGCTTTATTCTAGAGAGGCGTTAGTTTTCATGTCATATTTGTAATATAGTTTTGTTGTTTGCAATTTTCTTTTTTTTTTCCTTTCAAATATGTATCCACTCTGAAATATAGTTTGTAAATTTTTATTCCAATTTATTTTCTTATATATATATGTATTTTTTTTTTCATTTCCAAAATATTTATTTATACTTTCACCAATGCCTTTAGGATCTTTGCGATGGCACACGTATGGTGTTTCAGCGCATGTGCTCTCATGTCCTTGAAGCACATATACTGACAGTGCCCAAAGTTGAACACACTGTATAGTGTCTGAAATATCTTTGGCCCCTTCGGATACCAACCTTCGCTTCATTCTAGAGAGGCGTTAGTTTTCACTAAGGTTGGCTTTTGCTATGACTATAAATAAGGCTCAAGGCCAAACCTTGGCTACAAGAGCCTGTGTTTACGCACGGACAACTTTATATGTGGCTTTTTCAAGTGTGCGAACATTGGATAGCATACATGTAAAGATGACCCATATCTTCTGCTCCTTCAGATTTCAGTCTTCCATTCATTCTGAAGAGGCATCAGTTTTCACTAAAGTTGGCTTTTGCTATGACTATAAATAATATTTGGGTTCTTGCTACAAGAGCCTGTGTTTATGCATGCAAAATCAAAGTTGTATTTAAACAACAATCAACCTTGTAAATTTGATTTTTAAAATGGTCGAATTATCGAAAGTGTCGAATTATCGAAAGTGTCGAATTATCGATAGTGTCGAATTACAGTTTGTTTATTTATTTTTTAATAAGGTCCTCTTATCTTATCTGCAATATAGTTGTATTTTTCGAAATTTTATTTTCTAATTTGTTAATTTTTTCTTTTTTTTTCACTCTAATAATATTTATTTAAATCTAATAATTTTTATTTAATGCAATTTGATTAATAATTTATTTAATCCAATGTCTATAGTTTCTTCCCTGAAATTGCTTACCAAACATGAGTCAGTGTTTCCACAGTGTTAACAGTTGGAGTGTTAGAATGCGGAGAAGCAAAATAACTCCCTACTGAATTTCTCAATAGTCTTACTCCGAGAGGAATGCATCCACACCAGTTAACCTCTAGGTTGGTACTATTGTTATGCTTCTGAGAAGTTTTAATCCTAAGCAGGGTCTTTGAAAATGGTACACGTATGGTGATACAGTGCATGTGCTCTCATGTCCTTAAAGAAGTGTAGTTCTGTTGTTTGCAATTTCATTTTCGGATTTGTTAAAATTTTTCTTCTATAGTTTCTCACCTGCGGGTCCTTCGGGTAAACCCGGGGCGTTGCCCGGGTCACTCGGCTAGTATATAAACAATAGCTTATGTAATATTAGAGAGAGAAAGAAAGTACAGTACTACCTAACTATGAAGAAACATCAAATAATATTTAAATATTTTACATAAATAAATAAATACAAAGCATGTTACAATATTAAATAAACATTAAAAACTTCGAATTGCCTTTCGAAATATTAAAACAATAAATATACTTTTAGGTCAAATACACCCATACCTCGCTTTGCGTCGGGGTTACGTTCCAAAAAAACACGACGCAAATTGAAACGACGCAAAGTGAAAATAAAATTTTGATGGCATGGCGCAATCAAAAACAAAGGTGTTACCATATTTTAGGGGAAAAAAATCAAAAAAATATTAAAGACTCGAATCCAAAACAACGGAACTTCGAAAATCTAACGACGCACAGTGAAAATCAGCAAAAATTAAGCAGCGAAGCAACTTCGAAAAAAACGCAAAGCGAGGTATTGGTTTATATGAATATTTTCTGAATATAATTTTAATTATGGATTGCTCAATCTTCAAAATATTTATGAATGTTAAAGTTTTCTAGCTCTTTTAAAACAATTAAAAAAAAATGTTTTTATAGATTTTACTATTATAATGAAATAAAAATGCATCCATATAAAAATAAAAGTTAAATACATTATTTCATTTTATTTAAAGAGTAGTAATGTCTCGCATTAAGGCCAATATTTACCATATCTTTTTGTATATAGATTTTCTTTCTCAGATTAAACAGTGTATTTATCATCATCACATATTCATTGCGTTTGTAAATAGAAAAAAAAAAAGAAGTTCCGTAGTGTTCCGAGGTTTTTCGCTAAATGAAGCATGCATTAAACAAATAGTGGATCGTCTTATCTGCCCAGAAATTTAAAATAATTTTTTTCAAAAACCAGTAAGATATATATACCCCGAGATGTCTGTACCACTGAGAAACTTGGCTTGAAATGCTACAAGAAGCTGAAGACTCCATAAAATAAACTTAGACGTTAAGTTTTAAACGATTTGCAAAAAGGTATGTTTATTCTATCAGCAAGTGGCGTGTTTCCTCAAGTCACGAGCTCTTCTACCGGCACATCCCCTTTTATAAACGCAGAAAAAAGAAAAAGAAAAGCCAAGTATCTATTTACATAAAGGAGAAATATTTCTAACAAAGATTAAACAGACTAAACTGAACAGACTTTGAAAACTTTCTTATGAAGAAAGAAATTTCTTTGACGACATCTCATAAAAGTTAAAAATTCGGGGCTCAAAAATCATCCATTCTGGTTAGCAGCCCCGTAACTAAAGATATTTCCTCCTCCTGAGGTAGTTGGCGACATCTGTGCATTCAAGAACGAAGTATTGATCGAATGAAGAAATAAAAACAAAGTTTTTCTCGTAGTTTATTGTCGCATTGAATGTCTTGACTTCGACCCTACATAAGTGATGTGTGCGGCCAAAGAGCAGCAAGCCGTTTACATGAAATGACGTGAGAGGGCGCGGCGCAATTAGCATTCGTTACCCTTTCAACCCGGTTTACGGAATCAATTGTTGGAAGAATGGGGCTGGTGGTGGGGGTGAGTCATGGTACACACGCTCTCTTCGGCGGCCTGACGTTGCTTCACCTTATCCTGGCCTTTGTCTCTTCGACTTTACGTCGCTTCACCTTCTCCAAGTCTTTCTCTTAGACCTTACGTTGCTTCACCTTCTCCAAGTATTTGTCTCTTCGACCTTATGTTGCTTCACCTTTTCCAAGCCTTTGTTTCTTCGACCTTACGTTGCTTCACCTTCTCCAAGCCTTTGTCTCTTAGACTATACGTCACTTCACCATCTCCAAGTCTTTCTCTTAGACCTTACAATGCTTCACCATCTCCAAGTCTTTGTCTCTTCGACCTTACGTTGATTCACCTTCTCCAAGCCTTTGTCTCTTCAACCTTACGTTGCTTGACTTTCGATTTTACGTTGCTCACTTTCTCCAAGCCTTTGTCTATATGACCTTACGTCGCTTCACCTTCTCCAAGTCTTTGTCTCTTCGAACTTACTTTGCTTCACCTTCTCCAAGTCCTTTGTTTCTTCGAATTTACGTTGCTTCATCTTCTCCTTCCCTTTTTCTATTTGAGAATACCTCTTTCCTTCCAGCCTTTGTCTTTTTGGGCTTACCTTGCTGTTTCTGGACTTTGTATCTATGACGTTATCTACCTTCTTCTGGACTTTGTCTCTTTGAAATCACCTCGATTTTTCCTTTAATGTTCTTAGTCAATACGGTATAATCCAGATTATTCTGTTGTTTTTTTTCTAATCATTGAATATTTGAAATCTTCTAAACCTTTGTTTTTCCGATTTATCCTCAATTTTATCAGTAAAATACTGTTTTCTGATAAGAGGCATATCTTCCACGCTGAGTAGATGAACCTGAGTTTGAAGCGGTTAACAGGGGTTTGGAGAAAATGGTTGGATAGCACACACAACACAAGAATGCCGATCAATATGGGCTCAAATATACCTTCAGGGCAAATAAACAACACATACGGCATATAGATTCTGCGCCTACTTTGCTTGAAAAGGTGTATCAAAGGTATGTAAGGTGTATAACGAACCGATACATTTTCCACAATGACAATGCTCCAGCTCACCGTTCGAAGGTCTACGCCGATTATTTGGCACGTAGTGGACTGATATTGTTGGAGCATCCTCCCTACAGTCCAGACCTTGCACCTTGCGACTTTGCCCTCTTCCCTCACGTGAAGAACAGACTAAAAGGTAAACCCTTTTTCTGCGATGAAGACCTTTTGAGGACATGAAATGGCGACAGCTCCCTGAAGAAACTTTACCCCGAGACGTCCTTATAATTCAAACTTTGTGCCTAAACCAAACCTCCAGAGAAACACCTACAATAAAAGTCAAGAAGTGAGCAAAAATAGGACGGAAGATGGAAGACCAATCTGCTTCAAGTGCAACAAGCCAGGGCACGTGGCCCGTTATTGTAGGGTCAAGTTTATAAGAATCCTAGAAGAGGATCCAACAGCTACCCAAGAGAAGATCGAAGAGAAATGCCAAATGAATGAAATATCAGATAAATCAGGACCTCGGCTTTATGCTGATGTATGTCATAGCACACAGACAAATATTCCTACCCGGAATAGATATTCCGTGTTGGAAGATTTAAACTAAGCGTCGCGCCTGAATATGTCAATCAAAGCAAGTCGACCATAAATGGAATCAAAAAGTTGGACCCTAAATACAAATTAAAAATTCATGTGGACAAGATAGGAACTTTTGAAGCTTTGGTTGATACAGGCGCTGACCTCTCAGTGGTCGACCTCAGAACGGCCCTCGATACAGGCCATGGTATAAGTAAACTCGCAAAAACTTGTGCAGGACCCGATGGGAAAAAATTAGACATAGTAGGAAGTATATTGTTAAATATAAAAATTGATGACAAAGCATTATCGCACAAATTTGTGATTTTGAAAACGCATTTACGGACATTAATTTTTGGAAGAGATTTCCTTAAGAAAATGAACGCGAAAATAGATTGCAAAAAAGAAATAATAAAATACGATCTGACGAGTAATCATGACATAAGCAAGTATGAACTGAAAAAAATAAAAAGCGTTGAAGATACTGTTATACCTGAACTGTCTATTAGATTAATTAAGGCCTCATTAGAAGCAGAGGATGGCGAATATGTCATCGAAGAGAACAACAGAATGATTCAAACAAATGGCCTTCGATTGGCAAGAAGTTTGCTAACTGTCACGGATAGGAAAACTCATATCTGGATAACGAACCCTTATCCTCGACCTTTAAAAATCATGAAAGACCAAACATTGGCTCATGGAAGCCTTCCTGCAGAGGTAAAGTTCATAGAGAAGTTAGAGCAAATTAATAATGACGAAATCCAATTTCAGATAAACAAAAATCTATCACCTAAAAAACAAGAGGATTCTGGAGGCTACTTAAAGAAGACTTATCTCGTTATTCCCTTTTATAAAGTTGTAGGATGGTTGAAACACGCTCTGGTAAGATGCAAGACCCAGCACAGGAGAGAATCAAGGCTGAAGAGTCTGCCAAGCCGCAACTTGGTGCAACAACTTGGTGTATATCGTGAATTTCGAAAGAGTTGAGTAGAAAACATAGAGAAAATGTTTCTTATATTATCTATTATAGGAGAAGTATTGGGTTATATATCGGGAAAGGTCTGCGGGTTTTTTTTTTCAATGACAGATTAAATACAGCATTCTGATAACGGTAGAAAACTTTAATGAACAATAAATGAGCCATTGTTCTGTCAAATTATATTGACAAATATTTGCAATCTTATCATATCTCAGGTTTTAGTGGAAATAATTTTGTTGTTTATTTGTTGAGTGAACTGATCTCCCACGCCTTCTCATCGGACGAATGTGGCCATGTTTGTACATAAAAGAGGGTTGAAACGGAATGCGAGGAGTCGTGGAGTGGTGTTCGAGTAGACGCTTATAGCGTTCTCTGTGTGTTTGTCTGGTGATCTCCTCGCATACCTGTGAAACCCCGGTCCGCTCCTTATCAACGCTGCAAATAAAAGATAAGTACTGTTTTTATTTTATTTAACAAATCGTGTTTTTTTATTTTTTTATTTTACCCCCTTTTTGTTGGTAGTGTTGTACTCTTGAGTGTTCCTTTTTATGTGTTTAAGTTACTCTTACTGTAGGCCCTAGTATATTGTATCTTGTATTAACCCGTACAAAGTAAACTTTGTCAGTTCTTCCTCTTCTGAAGTAAGCTGCACAAATATTGAACAAACCAATAGTATTTCTTCAATAAAGGAGAACCTTCTAATAATTATATAGGAATTTCGGTTAAAACAAGAAATGAATTTAAAACATTTATCCTTTCAAGTCAATTTAAGACTTGGCTTCATGTCAGAAATGACCATGATATTTTGAAATTGAATTTTGATCTACCGAAGAGTAAGTGTTTCCCCCATATAACTTTTATCTTAAAGAAATTCGTCTGATTCACATCAAAGGGATAATATATTAAATAAATCTGTTAGAATTTCTACCAAACAAATTCCAAATAATATAAAATGTTTGAAAAGCACGGGATCATTTCCAGCTCATGTCAATTTTTTTTCTATAATTCATAACGCTCCAGAAAAAGTACAGAGTTTTAAAAAGTAAATTGTATTTGAAAATTCGAAACTATTTTAGACGCGTAAGATTCTTTTTGAAATTAAACAATTTCTACTGCCCTTACTGTAATGGAAAAATTAATGGCGCGCTAGTGTATCATAATATAAATTGCATTTAACAATACTTTTTCATAAATTTACAAACTCCTTGATACCCATATTTTGAAGCTTTTAAGAATTGAAAGCCATTTATTTTTGTATATTTAAAAGACAGAGATAATTTCAACTGTATTGAAAAACTAGAAAAGAGAGAGATAGGCAAAAAAAAAAAAAAACATAAAACCTAATGCTCAGTAATTTTGAAATAAGATGTGTGTGTGATTTTATAAATTCTAAAATGTCATTTTCGAAGCTTAAAGGAGATTATTTATTTCTAAAATTTCATTTCAATTTTGAATCCCTATATATCTATTTTCTTTGGTTTTAAATCAATTTATACATTTGTGTGTGTGCGTGAAAAAAAAAAGTATAAAATTTCATTTTTTTTTTCGATTTTTTTTTGTATTTACTAAAAGTATTTGAATAATAATGTGAGAGATAGGATTTCATTTTTATCTATTTATTTTGTTGAGGATATAAAATGGTGAAGAGAAACAAAAGAAATTTTTAAAAGTTTTAATTAAATATAATTATAAAACGGTGAGACACGGTGAGCAAGAAAATAATGGGCAGAAGTTGGTTCAATGGGATTATTAGGGAATTTTTTGGACCAAAAGAAAGTTGGTCAAGAAATAGCCAAACGACGATTATCAACTCCCTCCCCGCCAAGGCAACACCAGCCAATAGACGACGTTCAAGATAAAAGAAGGCGGGAAGAAACCAAGATGGGGTGTAACTCCTTTCTAATGGAGTGCTCGCACTTGTCGTAGAAAATTTATCTGAATCTTTATATGATAAATTAACCTCTGTGATTTTTTTTTTAAATTTAACTTTTGATTCCTTTTTTTTTATCTCTCTCTCTCTCTCAATTAAAAAAAAGAACATGTCATTTTCTTTAAAATTTATATATTTAATTATTTTTCATTAAGCACTTTGATAATATTCAAATTTAAAATTATTTTTAAATTGAATTTTGAAAATAAGAATATATATCCAATTTATATAGGTTGATTTTTTATTTAAATCAAATTTATAAGAGAACAATTTTTTTAGCAAATATATGTATTTTTATAAATATAATTTAATGTAAATATAAGGTACTCTATGAGAGAGAAAGTATACCTACCTTATGAAGATTAAATATATATTTTTATTCAAGGACTTCCACCTAATTTTAATATACAGCGTGCCTCAGAGGTCAGTACGGAATAAAATACAGAATAATGGAATGTTTTTTTTTATTATAAGCTAGCGCTTGCATCTATATTAGGAGAGAATTGTAACAAAGAGTTTCTTTTACAGGTTATCACACAAAAATCAATAAACTAGGGCCTACAGTAAGAGTAACTTAAACACAGAAAAACGTACACTCAAGAGTACAACACCAACAACAAAAAGGGGGTAAATAAAAAAAAACACGATTTGTTAAATAAAATAAAAACAGTACTTATCTTTTATTTGCAGCGTTGATAAGGAACGGACCGAGGTTTCACAGGTATGCGAGGAGATCACCAGACAAGCACACAGAGAACGCTATAAGCGTCACCACTCGAACACCACTCCAAGACTCCTCGCATTCCGTTTCAACCCTCTTTTATATACAAACATGGCCACATTCGTCCAATGACGTGGGAGATCAGCTCACTTAACAAATAAACAACATTCTTCCCGCATAACTGAGAAGATTAAAACTGCCTATGTTTGACAAATAATTTGACAATATATATGACGTCCTTATTTAATAAATGTTCTCTATTGATTTTTTGGTGGCATACCGGCTTATATATGTATACGAGTATATATATATATATTTTTTGTTTTGAAAATAGAGCAATCCATACTTAATTCATTAGATAATAAAAGGCATATTGGATTTAATAAAATATTTATTTTGCCAATATTTCGGCTGGCTGAACGCAAACCTTTATCGAGGCATTACATTTTTGTATACATGTATACAAAAATGTAATGCCTCGATAAAGGTTGGCGTTCAGCCAGCCGAAATATTGGCAAAATAAATATTTTATTAAATCCAATATATGCCTTTATTATCTAATATATATTTTTAATTAAAGATCTATTTATGGATTGCTCTATTTTAAAAATCAATATGTATATATGGTTCAAAATTGAGCAATCTATTTTAAGAGCATATTTGCATATTTTGGATCAACATTATTTATTAAAACATATTTCTGATATCAAAATTCGAATCTAATATAGACGCGTATAATTCTTTTTTTTTTCTGTTATGAATTTTGATAACAGATTGCGCGCTGATGCATCATATTTCGACGAGGGTGTTCGCCTATATTCTTCTAGGAATTCAAACTCCTTGTAAGCTTATTATCCGCATGATTATATATTAGAAAACTATTTTAGAGGCGTAATATTCTTTTTAAAATAAAACAATTTCTGCTGTCCTTACTGCGATGGAAAAATTAAAGGGAGTCCATCGCAGTAAGGACAGCAGAAATTGTTTTATTTTAAAAAGAATATTACGCCTCTAAAATAGTTTTCTAATTTGATAACAGATGGCGCTCTAGTACATAGTAACATGATTATATATATTATGTATCATAGTCTTTATTCGAGGGCTTCTTTGCCATTTGAAAAGACTTAAAGCATTATCTGCGTTAGTTTTGAACTACTGCTTTCTTCGCGTACTTGTGGATTTCAGTCAGCTCCTACCACTCAAAAATATAAATTCTAGTTTTGATATAGTATATCGTGAACGTATTTACATCCCCCCTCTGTTTAGTCGGTACGCGTGTCGCTGTATTAGGCCCTGTATCCGGAGTCACCGTTCGGAGGAGATTAATTGAATCACCGAATGCCGTGTTCCATTTGGAAGAGGAAAGCGAAGACTAGAACGCGGCTGATTCCACACTATCCTGTTCAGTGATTCGCTAACCTTGACGTATGCACAAATGAACGTGTGGCCACGGGACATGCGTCGGACCAGGAGGCTGTTGTTGGGTGCTGCGCTACCTGGAGTATAGGAGCTCCATCTATTATTTCTTCCTGTGGTGAATCTGTATAAGACCGCAGGTCTTATTAAAGCTTTGTGTGTGTGTGTATTAGGCCCTGTATTACCCTGAAACAGTTGACTTCAGTCCCTTATAGTCGAAATCTTTTACTTTAAGATGATGTTTCATGGAGATGTCCTTCTTACCGAAAATGACACTATATGGCGATGTAAGAAAACATTCATTATGGAAGATATATTGATGTTTGAAATTATACAAATTATTTTTAAAAATTGACACATATCACATCAAACTTCTAAATTTTGCTTTTTTTTTTCTGGAATTTTGGCGACTCCTGATAATATTATGAAGGGAATTATAAATTAGTATCCTTATATATGTAAATAGTTTGATGTTTGTAGAACGACACGTTTGACAAGTTTTACCGCAAATGTTTCTTTTGAACGAAAAATCGTAATTTTAAGGAGAAATAACGACTATTTCTATCCTTAGGGATGAAGTATGAAAGGATGAATTGTGAAGAGTAATGATGAACGGAAAAATAAAAGTCTCCAGTGATGGGAATCGAACCCACAGTGTTCCGCTTACCGGGCAGATGCCATGTCCACTAGGCTAGTTTGATGTTTGAATTTTTTTTCTCGTCACCAAAACTAATCAATAAATTGTTATAAAATTTCAAATGTAGGTAGAGAGCTGAAAATTTGTCTCATTCATCCTTTAAGTCTTTTCAAAAGGCTATGCAAATAAACCCAATAACGAAAATATATGCATATTTTTGGGGTTGGGAGTGATGACAATGTTAATGATTTTCTATCATTAGTAAGACAAGTTTTAATACCAACTTGTTAAATAGGATATTATCTATATTAATAAAATGAAAATTTCATAACTGGACATCACTAAAAACTTTCGTTACAATGCATCAATTTCAACCAAATTTTCAACATTTATGTAAAACGAGATGGAGCAGGTTTTGCTTAACATCAAAATATATTTCCTAACATTAACATGCGTAACTTCGCTGTTATCGATTAAATACAAAAAAAATCAACAGAGTTAATTTTATTTATATATAAATACAAAATTAAATTTCAACAGAGTTAATTTTTTTACATACTAGCTAATAATCTCAATCTAAAAAATATTCAAAACAAGCAATTTTAAGATAACACCATATGTAAAACAGTCGGCCAAGAAAACAACAACGATATTACATCTTTCTCACATATTCACACACAATCTTGATTAATAATTAAAACTAATCTTTAACATTGTTTATTATACTTCAACTTTTATTTCTACATTTGTTTTTAAATACCCAATTGTTTTATCATGTTTCTAATTTCGCCTAACAAATATACAAATTTATAGTGACCAACATATGTAAATTTTATCTTTGTTTTTATTTAACTTGATATCGTAAACATAACATCCATTGTAAGCATTTTTCTGTTCACCTTCCGTGGTTTCTCTTTTCTCTGATAGTTTTTAGGTGTAGTATATTTTCTTATTACTAGACTACAAACATTCCCTCGAGAAAAACCTGGGCGAAGCCGGGTACATCCGCTAGTTTTCTATAAAATATAATTAATTACAACGAATAATAATATATACTAGACGAATGGCCCTGGCAACGCCCGGGTTTTACCCGAGTGCGTATATATTTTAAAAATGTTTTAATTAAAATACTATTCGTTACAATTATAAATTGGCGCCGTGGATGTCTCTCTTGTGAAACGTCCCGCCCCAAACTGTGTGTGTCTTGAAAATATAAAAATAAAAATGTGAACGGAAAAATATATCCAGGGTAGCCTAGTGGTCATGGCATCTGCCCGGTAAGCGGAAGGTCGTGGTTTCGATTCCCATCCCTTGACACTTTTTTTTTATTTTATCCATTCTGACCAAAATCTATCCGTGAACTTCACACAGTGAACTTCACACAGACAGAAGCATTAGATAATGATAATGATCATAATGATGATGCGCGCGCATCCGTGACAGCGATGAGGAATTGATTGAGGAAAGACGGTCGTGACTATATATGTTGATAATAATAATAATGTTATAATTATTATTATTATTATCATTAGATAATGATAATGATCATAATGATGATGCGCGCGCATCCGTGACATGAGGAATTGAGGAATTGTTGAGGAAAGACGGTCGTGACTATATATGTTGATATATATACACAGTCTAGCCATAAATTCTGTTACAAACAATTTTATAAATTAAATGGTTAAGAACAAAAACTAATGGAATATAAATACATATTTTATTAGCCAATAGAACATAGATTTTAAATATATACAATCATTCAAAATGTCCTCCCTTATTTTTGCCACAGGATCTCAAACGTTCGGCCACTGATTTATGGCGGCACGCACCTTTTCTAACGGTATTTCTTTCATTGCTCTCACAAATGCTGATTTCAATTGATCCAAATTATGATATATTTTAGAGCACACCTTCTCCTCTAAATATGCCCACAAACAGTATTCAAAAGGGTTTAAATCAGAGCTTCCAGAGGGCCATTCATTGACCTTTATGAACTCCGGAACATTCGTCTCCAACCATTGTTGAGTTGACTTAGCTTTGTGAGCAGGAGCTATATGAGTATATTAATATAACAGGAGGTTATATATTCTGAGATTTTGGCCTAAATCCCATTATATTCAGGATAACACAGTGTACTGAATAGTTAAAAATAGAAACCAGGAAAATAGAAAATAATTGAGAACGCTATAACTAAGCTGTACTGTGTTAGAATTATCGTTAGACTTTTTTTCTCCAACAAATCTCAATTTGTGAAAATGTTTTTTTTTTTTTGCGAAAAAAAAAGTTCAAAACCTTCTAATTCTATTTTTAAAAAGGCCATTTATTATTATTATTGTATGGATAATTAGGGAATTTCCTGTTAAATTGGATTTTGACCACTAATTAGTAAACTTTTTATAATTAACTATACGTATACTAATTATTTCAGATAATCCCGTTTAGTGGATTTTAATTATTACCTAATCAGACACATTCTCAGTCTCTCTAATTAGATACTTAACTATTAGAAAAACAATATTAGCTTTATTATGATGCATTAGCGCGCCATCTGTTATCAAAATTCGAAACTACACTTATAGGAAACAAGTTTTATTATAAAATACTAGCGGATGTACCCCGCTTCGCCCGGGTTTTACCCGAGTAAAGATTTGTTTAACGAACATTTGTTAAAACAATTCTCTATAAACTTATAAAAAAATAATAGATTTATTTTGATAATTTGAAACTCGTAAATTTGAATATCTCGATAAAGTGAACATTTTTTCCCGGTCCCTTGAAAAATACTCGATAAGTTGAATAAAATCAATATTAATTGGTTCCCTCGGTAATTGGAAGTTAAAGGAATAGTATCTTTGCCTTGGAATTGTATCATTATTCTTGTCTCAAATAAATTGCCGTGTCATCCTGAATTTAATCTTTCCTGATTTTCTACATTACGAAATCATCATTTTATCTATTCTCCCAATATATATGTTGTAGATAAATGAAAAACTAACTTTGACTTGTGCGCAATTAATAGGTAGAAAATCTTACTTTTGATAAATAATCTTTAAGATAATAAACTTAGTGATAATAAAACTTATAGATAAAAAACTTGTTATCATCGTCGCAATGGGGGCGCTGCTTTCGAGTTAAATCTACAAATCTGCAAATAACTCTAAGGATATTCAAGATATTCAAGAAATTATTTTTCAAAAACCTTCCCGGGGATATACCTAATAATATACCAAAATTTCACGGCGATTGGATGAATGGTTTTTGAATCTATAGAGTACAGACAGACATTCAATTTTATATATATATAGATTAAAAATTAACACCATATTTGAAATTTTTTAATTGTTCTATTTGAAAGCCTTTTTTTTTTATTTACAGAACGGCACCTGATTTTCCACGATAGCAGACACTTTCTGATCGTGGTCATACTCAAAAGATCCCATTCTTCCTTTACCACTTTCCAGAGACCTTCAATTGTCCTAGGGAGTCTCTTTCCAAGTGCTCTTTTAAGGCATCTAAAAATGCAAAAAATCCATCGGGGTTAAATCAGGAGATTTTACAGGGGCTCTGTTCTTTGGAATAGTGTTGATTCCTGTTCTTTGCCTTAGATCTTCCAAATAAGCTTGGGTTGAAGATGAGGTATGACTTGTGGTGTTATCATGGTGAAACCAGACTTTGTTGCTCTGTTTTCCATAGATAGAGGGAATATCATTTAAAAATATAGGTTCTAAAATGTTGTTTTGATAGTACTCCGAGTTTATTTTGGCACATCTTTCAACTTTTCTTATTTTTAATTTTCCTTCATATGATATACCGCATGCCACCATAAATCCTTTGGGGTAACTTTCGGCACATTCCTTCAACCAAATTGGCCTAGATTTTTCCACCCTTTTTTATAGTATATAGCTCTTTTTCTGTCGCAATCGGTTAAATATACCCATGCTTCGTCATATGTAACAATAAATTTCCATCTATCAGCAGCCAAGAAATTTTCATAAAAATATCTGCTGATAGTGTGTCGCTGACGAATATGGCTCTGAAACAATTTGTGAACTGCATGATTTTTTGTAGCTTTTAGGCCTAAATCTTTATTTATTATTTTATTTATTGTTGACACTGATGTTCCTATTAATTTGGCTATATCTCTTTGTGGCATAGGATTTTCTTTTGTAATATATTTTTTCACTTTTTTGAAAGTTGCAGGAGTTCTCACAGATATAGGGTGATAATCTTTTGTCCATTTCTCCGTAGGTGCTTTGAAAAAAAAACTTGATATTTTTGTCGTGAATAATATTATAAATTTATTTTTTAGAAATGTTGATATCATCTTGTTTGCATATTTTAATTATGTCCAAATAGGTAAGATTACCTCTGGAAAGTCCTAAAGGAAGAATGGGATCTTTTGAGTATGACCATGATCAGAAAGTGTCTGCTATCGTGGAAAATCAGGTGCCGTTCTGTAAATAAACAAAAAGGCTTTCAAATAGAATATTTGAAAAATTTCAAATATGGTGTTAATTTTTTATATTTTATAATAAAACTTGTTTCCTATAAGTGTGAACACCCTCTGTATAATAGACTCGTATGATTCTTTTTTAAAATAAACAATTTTTACTGCACTTATTGCAATTGAAATTTGATTAAGTTTGAGAAAATTAATATTGTATTTTGGGTTCAAATTCAAGGTTTTCACCCAATGATGAATTTTCGATTGCAGAAAGGGTAGTAGGAATTGTTTATTTTTAAAAATAATCATACGCGTCTATAATAGTTTCGAATATTGATAATATTAGCTTTAATTGGTTTTTGTTTGAGATTCAAGTTTTGTCTATACTGTCAAATTATATTGACAAATATTTGCACACTTTTATCTTATCTCAGTTTTCGTGGGAAGAATGTTGTTTTTGTTTGTAAATGAACCAATCTCTCCCGCCTTCTCATTGGACGAATGTGGCCATGTCTGTATATATATGAGAGGGGGCTATGGTATTGCGAGAGGCAGGAGTGTGGTGGATTATTGTGTGGAGACGCTTAAAGTGTTCTCTGCGTGTTTTATCCGTGTCTGGTGATCTCCTCACATACCTGTGTGACCCCGGTCCGATCCCTACCAACGCTACAATAAAGGATAAGTACTGTTCTGTTTTTATATATCAATTGTTGCTGCTGTACGCATTGTACGCTTTTCTGTGTATCAAGTTACATTTACTTCAGGCCCTAGTATATTCCATTTTTGTGTGCTAACCCTGTAATAGTAACTTTTGTCAATACCTTTTGATAAAATTGGAATTATAGATTACATCTTGAGTAGTCAAATATTGGGAAGAGATGGAAGATAAGAGAGAGGAAGAGATAGGATGTGTCTTGTTCCAGGCTTCATAAGAAACACAAAAATTTACAGTTTATCATGACTATCAATGTATCAGGTCAAAGATTCACAAGCTATATTGTGGAGAATAAATAATTTAATTTAATTATTCAATGAAAATATTTTAAACAGATTTATTATTACTTTATATTTGTTGTTGCTGTTTTCGTGTCCAATGAAGAGTCTCAGATGTCTCCATACATTTCTATCACAGCAGTAGCAATATCCACTATCTTAGCTGTGTAAAGGTGCTGCTCCTTTATATTTGTAAATCGTTATAAACGTTCCTTAGCATGCTTGCTCGATATTCTCTAGCTGTAAATAGTTTGGTTGATAATTGTCGACTAGTCGCACTGACGTCATCAATAAATACTCTCATATTTCAGATAAACAAAGACTTGATTTCTACGCTACAATGATTTATTGACCCATGAAAATGTTGTCTACTTGCACTTCCAGTTCTAGAGTTAACAACATAAATATCGTTTGAAAATGAGTTTAAAGAAACCTAAAAGACAAACAACATGATTGTTATGTCTTTCCATTAAGATTGTGTATAGATATGATTAAGAAAATGAAACATTAAAGCATGAAAGTTTATTTTATACATAAAAAAACTTCAACTGTCCTTACTGCGATGAAATAATATTTTGAGAGGGCTTTTTATTTATTATGAATCATGAAAATTTCTCTTATAGAATTGTAAATAGTTATAAAACGAAGAGAAAAAATTTTCCCCATTAAAATGCATGGGCTACAAGCTTTCGGGCTTCACGCCCTTCAACGGGTGCTTTTTATTTATTCAAATACAAAAAAAATAAATGAATGACATAAATGTTTCAAATACATAGGCAGAGTGATCAAGTATCTAGTAAATACAAATTTATTAGAAAAGAAAATTTAAAGTTTGTAAATATTTTCTTTTATTGAATCACCTATGTCACGCAGTATTTGATCTATTACGTTTTTCTATTTTAAAGATGTTTATTGTTAGAGTGAATAAAAAGTGCTTTATAATATTCTAAATCAAATATCAGGGAGTTATTTTTATTTTGAATATTTTAGAGGTTAAAAAATATTATTCTTTTGTTTTGTTTTTCATATTATACATGAGAAGTTGTTGATGTATTATTATTAAATTTGTTTTATAAATTTCAATAAATTTGATATAGGAACTTAATGTATATAGAAAATAATTCTATCAAAAGTAGATGAGAATATATATGGTCAACAAAATGAAGTGAAAAAGCGTTATTTATTCTGTGATCAATTTGTGAAAAAACTGGCAACACGGGAACTCTCAATTTACAAATGACGCGACGACGGTCACACCTCTTGCTGAAACACAAAGCGGGAGGGGATTTGATTATCCCCGGGGCTGTTCCGGGCCATTGCTCCGGTGCTGATTGGAGGGAACAACCCCCCTCCCCTTCATCTGGACTCTTGTTAGGCTTAGCACTAATGTCCTACTGATCTAGAGACTCCCACGTGGTCTGTCAATCTGCATCTGGTAGTTCTGATATCCATCAGTCTGATATACTCAGTCCATCGTGGTCTGTAATTACATACAGTCTGTATCTGTCAATCCCAACATCCATCATTCTGATGTAGTGAGTCCATCGTGGTCTGTAATTACATACAGTCTGTATCTGTCAATCCCAACATCCATCATTCTGGTGTAGTGAGTCCATCGTGGTCTGTAATTACATACAGTCTGTATCTGTCAATCCCAACATCCATCATTCTGGTGTAGTGAGTCCATCGTGGTCTGTAATTACATACAGTCTGTATCTGTCAATCCCTACATCCATCATTCTGATGTAGTGAGTCCATCGTGGTCTGTAATTACATACAGTCTGTATCCGTCAATCCCAACATCCATCATTCTGATGTAGTGGTCTTTAATTACATGGAGTCGGTATCTGTCAATCCCTACATCCATCATTCTGATGTAGCGAGTCCATCGTGGTCTGTAATTACATGGAGTCTGTATCTGTCAATCCCTACATCCATCATTCTGGTGTAGTGAGTCCATCGTGGTCTGTAATTACATACAGTCTGTATCTGTCAATCCCAACATCCATCATTCTGGTGTAGTGAGTCCATCGTGGTCTGTAATTACATACAGTCTGTATCTGTCAATCCCAACATCCATCATTCTGATGTAGTGGTCTGTAATTACATGGAGTCTGTATCTATCAATTCCTACATCCATCATTCTGATGTAGTGAGTCCATCGTGGTCTGTAATTACATACAGTCTGTATCTGTCAATCCCAACATCCATCATTCTGATGTAGTGAGTCCATCGTGGTCTGTAATTACATGGAGTCTGTATCTGTCAATCCCAAAATCCATCATTCTGGTGTAGTCAGTCCATCGTGGTCTGTAATTACATACAGTCTGTATCTGTCAATCCCAATATCCATCATTCTGGTGTAGTGAGTCCATCGTGGTCTGTAGTTACATACAGTCTGTATCTGTCAATCCCAACATCCATCATTCTGATGTAGTAAGTCCATCGTGGTCTGTAATTACATACAGTCTGTATCTGTCAATCCCAACATCCATTATTCTGATGGAATGAGTCCATCGTGGTCTGTAATTACTTACAGTCTGTATATGTCAATCCCTACATCCATCATTCTGATGTAGTGAGTCCATCGTGGTCTGTAATTACATACAGTCTGTATCTGTCGATCCCAACATCCATCATTCTGATGTAGTGGTCTGTAATTACATGGAGTCGGTATCTGTCAATCCCTACATCCATCATTCTGATATACTCAGTCCATCGTGGTCTGTAATTACATGGAGTCTGTATCTGTCAATCCCTACATCCATCATTCTGATATACTCAGTCCATCGTGGTCTGTAATTACATACAGTCTGTATCTGTCAATCCCAACATCCATCATTCTGGTGTAGTGAGTCCATCGTGGTCTGTAATTACATACAGTCTGTATCTGTCAATCCCAACATCCATCATTCTGATGTAGTGGTCTGTAATTACATGGAGTCTGTATCTGTCAATTCCTACATCCATCATTCTGATGTAGTGAGTCCATCGTGGTCTGTAATTACATACAGTCTGTATCTGTCAATCCCAACATCCATCATTCTGATGTAGTGAGTCCATCGTGGTCTGTAATTACATACAGTCTGTATCTCTCAATTCCAACATCCATCATTCTGATATAGTGAGTCCATCGTGGTCTGTAATTACATACAGTCTATATCTGTCAATCCCTACATCCATCATTCTGATATAGTGAGTCCATCGTGGTCTGTAATTACATACAGTCTATATCTGTCAATCCCTACATCCATCATTCTGATATAGTGAGTCCATCGTGGTCAGTAATTACATACAGTCTATATCTGTCAATCCCTACATCCATCATTCTGATGTAGTGAGTCCATCGTGGTCTGTAATTACATGGAGTCTGTATCTGTCAATCCCAACATCCATCATTCTGATGTAGTGAGTCCATCGTGGTCTGTAATTACATGGAGTCTGTATCTGTCAATCACTACATCCATCATTCTGATGCAGTGAGTCCATCGTGGTCTGTAATTACATACAGTCTGTATCTGTCAATCCCTACAACCATCATTCTGGTGTAGTGAGTCCATCGTGGTCTGTAATTACATACAGTCTGTATCTGTCAATCCCAACATCCATCATTCTGATGAAGTGAGTCCATCGTGGTCTGTAATTACATACAGTCTGTATCTGTCAATCCCTACATCCATCATTCTGGTGTAGTGAGTCCATCGTGGTCTGTAATTACATACAGTCTGTATCTGTCAATCCCTACATCCATCATTCTGGTGTAGTGACTCCATCGTGGTCTGTAATTACATACAGTCTGTATCTGTCAACCCCAACATCCATCATTCTGATGTAGTGAGTCCATCGTGGTCTGTAATTACATACAGTCTATGTCTGTCAATCCCTACATCCATCATTCTGATGTAGTGAGTCCATCGTGGTCTGTAATTTCATGGAGTCTTTATCTGTCGATCCCTACATCCATCATTCTGATGTAGTGAGTCCATCGTGGTCTGTAATTACATAGAGTCTGTATCTGTCAATCCCAACATCCATCATTCTTATGTAGTGAGTCCATCGTGGTCTGTAATTACATACAGTCTTTATCTGTCAATCCCAACATCCATTAGTCTGATATACTCAGTCCATCGTGGTCTGTAATTACATACAGTCTGTATCTGTCAATCCCAACATCCATCATTCTGATGTAGTGAGTCCATCGTGGTCTGTAATTACATACAGTCTGTATCTCTCAATTCCAACATCCATCATTCTGATATAGTGAGTCCATCGTGGTCTGTAATTACATACAGTCTATATCTGTCAATCCCTACATCCATCATTCTGATATAGTGAGTCCATCGTGGTCTGTAATTACATACAGTCTATATCTGTCAATCCCTACATCCATCATTCTGATATAGTGAGTCCATCGTGGTCAGTAATTACATACAGTCTATATCTGTCAATCCCTACATCCATCATTCTGATGTAGTGAGTCCATCGTGGTCTGTAATTACATGGAGTCTGTATCTGTCAATCCCAACATCCATCATTCTGATGTAGTGAGTCCATCGTGGTCTGTAATTACATGGAGTCTGTATCTGTCAATCACTACATCCATCATTCTGATGCAGTGAGTCCATCGTGGTCTGTAATTACATACAGTCTGTATCTGTCAATCCCTACAACCATCATTCTGGTGTAGTGAGTCCATCGTGGTCTGTAATTACATACAGTCTGTATCTGTCAATCCCAACATCCATCATTCTGATGAAGTGAGTCCATCGTGGTCTGTAATTACATACAGTCTGTATCTGTCAATCCCTACATCCATCATTCTGGTGTAGTGAGTCCATCGTGGTCTGTAATTACATACAGTCTGTATCTGTCAATCCCTACATCCATCATTCTGGTGTAGTGACTCCATCGTGGTCTGTAATTACATACAGTCTGTATCTGTCAACCCCAACATCCATCATTCTGATGTAGTGAGTCCATCGTGGTCTGTAATTACATACAGTCTATGTCTGTCAATCCCTACATCCTTCATTCTGATGTAGTGAGTCCATCGTGGTCTGTAATTTCATGGAGTCTTTATCTGTCGATCCCTACATCCATCATTCTGATGTAGTGAGTCCATCGTGGTCTGTAATTACATAGAGTCTGTATCTGTCAATCCCAACATCCATCATTCTTATGTAGTGAGTCCATCGTGGTCTGTAATTACATACAGTCTTTATCTGTCAATCCCAACATCCATTAGTCTGATATACTCAGTCCATCGTGGTCTGTAATTACATACAGTCTGTATCTGTCAATCCCAACATCCATCATTCTGATATAGTGAGTCCATCGTGGTCTGTAATTACATACAGTCTATATCTGTCAATCCCTACATCCATCATTCTGATGTAGTGAGTCCATCGTGGTCTGTAATTACATAGAGTCTGTATCTGTCAATCCCTACATCCATCATTCTGATGTAGTGTGTCCATCGTGGTCTGTAATTACATGGAGTCTGTATCTGTCAATCCCAACATCCATCATTCTGATGCAGTGAGTCCATCGTGGTCTGTAATTACATGGAGTCAGTATCTGTCAATCCCTGCATCCATCATATCGATGTAGTGAGTCCATCGTGGTCTGTAATTACATGGAGTCTGTTTCTGTCAATCACTACAATCATCATTCTGATGTAGTGAGTCCATCGTGGTCTGTAATTACATACAGTCTGTATCTGTCAATCCCTACATCCATCATTCTGGTGTAGTGAGTCCGTCGTGGTCTGTAATTACATGGAATCTGTATCTGTCAATTCCTACATCCATCATTCTGATGTAGTGAGTCCATCGTGGTCTGTAATTTCATGGAGTCTTTATCTGTCAATCCCTACATCCATCATTCTGATGTAGTGAGTCAATCGTGGTCTGTAATTACATGGAGTCTGTATCTGTCAATCCCAACATCCATCATTCTGATGTAGTGAGTCCATCGTGGTCTGTAATTTCATGGAGTCTTTATCTGTCAATCCCTACATCCATCATTCTGATGTAGTGAGTCCATCGTGGTCTGTAATTACATGGAGTCTGTATCTGTCAATCCCTACATCCATCATTCTGATGTAGTGAGTCCATCGTGGTCTGTAATTACATGGAGTCTGTATCTGTCAATCCCTACATCCATCATTCTGGTGTAGTGAGTCCATCGTGGTCTGTAATTACATACAGTCTGTATCTGTCAATCCCAACATCCTTCATTCTGGTGTGGTGAGTCCATCGTGGTCTGTAATTACATACAGTCTGTATCTGTCAATCCCTACATCCATCATTCTGGTGTAGTGAGTCCGTCGTGGTCTGTAATTACATGGAATCTGTATCTGTCAATTCCTACATCCATCATTCTGATGTAGTGAGTCCATCGTGGTCTGTAATTTCATGGAGTCTTTATCTGTCAATCCCTACATCCATCATTCTGATGTAGTGAGTCAATCGTGGTCTGTAATTACATGGAGTCTGTATCTGTCAATCCCAACATCCATCATTCTGATGTAGTGAGTCCATCGTGGTCTGTAATTTCATGGAGTCTTTATCTGTCAATCCCTACATCCATCATTCTGATGTAGTGAGTCCATCGTGGTCTGTAATTACATGGAGTCTGTATCTGTCAATCCCTACATCCATCATTCTGATGTAGTGAGTCCATCGTGGTCTGTAATTACATGGAGTCTGTATCTGTCAATCCCTACATCCATCATTCTGGTGTAGTGAGTCCATCGTGGTCTGTAATTACATACAGTCTGTATCTGTCAATCCCAACATCCTTCATTCTGGTGTGGTGAGTCCATCGTGGTCTGTAATTACATACAGTCTGTATCTGTCAATCCCAACATCCATCATTCTGATGTAGTGAGTCCATCGTGGTCTGTAATTACATGGAGTCTGTATCTGTCAATCCCTACAATCATCATTCTGATGTAGTGAGTCCATCGTGGTTGTAATTACATACAGTCTGTATCTGTCAATCCCTACATCCATCATTCTGGTGTAGTGAGTCCATCGTGGTCTGTAATTACATACAGTCTGTATCTGTCAACCCCAACATCCATCATTCTGGTGTAGTGAGTCCATCGTGGTCTGTAATTACATACAGTCTGTATCTGTCAATCCCAACATCCATCATTCTGGTGTAGTGAGTCCATCGTGGTCTGTAATTACATACAGTCTGTATCTGTCAACCCCAACATCCATCATTCTGGTGTAGTGAGTCCATCGTGGTCTGTAATTACAAACAGTCTGTATCTGTCAATCCCAACATCCATCATTCTGGTGTAGTGAGTCCATCGTGGTCTGTAATTACATACAGTCTGTATCTGTCAATCCCAACATCCATCATTCTGATGTAGTGAGTCCATCGTGGTCTGTATTTACATGGAGTCTGTATCTGTCAATCCCTACATCCATCATTCTGATGTAGTGAGTCCATCGTAGCCTGTAATTACATACAGTCTGTATCTGTCAATCCCAACTTCCATCATTCTGATGTAATGAGTCCATCGTGGTCTGTAATTACATACAGTCTGTATCTGTCAACCTCAACATCCATCATTCTTATGTAGTGGTTTGTAATTGTATTAAGTCATCATTTGTCAATCCCAACAACCTTTATTCCAATTTAACGAGGGTATCAATTCAGGGAAGCCTTTAAAGTGAATTCATGACTGTATAAAGATTCTGCTAAAACAGCAAGCCTGTTTTTGATAAGTAGACCCAAAGGTAGTTTTTTTTTTTAATTATAAAAATGACTATTTTTTCGCATTACCTTTTAAAGTTTGATAAAACTCAACGTGCTGTTGTGTCTTTTTCTTATTTTACTATCTCTTCATTTCTTTTTTGCCTATGTTCAGCTCATATGACGCGTAACTGCCGAGGCTTCAGCGTGAACTTGTTTCAGTCCTAAATTGTTCAAAAAATATATTTCAAATCATTTTTTTAAAGCCTTATAATATAATCCTAATCAACTTTCCCTTCAAATTTCTTCACTACTCCTTTGCCATTTTTCTTTCATATATACTTATATTGTGCACAGTATATGCAAAATTAGATATATAACACTACTTTAGAATTATTGTTGGGTAATATTTTGCTAACTTATACTTTGATCTAAAACTTTATATAATCAGTATAAAATATAAAACAAAATGATTTAAAAGCGCGAATGTTTCTTTAATACATAAAACGAACTTCTACTGTCCTTACTGCGATGAAAAATATATTGGGAGGGTTTGGCTCATCAGTGGTGAACCCTCCCAGCGGTTTCGCCAATTTAATCCACCAGACCGCTTCTCATCGCAGTAAGGACAGTAGAATTCGTTTTATGTATTAAAGAAACATTCGCGCTTTCAAATCATTTTGTTTTATATGTATAGATGGCGCGTTATTGCTTTGTGTTAATTTATTCCTAACTGGCCTTGTCTTTATAGTTTGCTGAAGAGCATTGCTCGAAGCAAATATTTTAATGTAATTCTACTGTCCTATAAGCTTATGTCCATAGTTTACTTGAAAACCATTTCTAAGATTCCATCCTTCAGTGTAGCATATAAAAGCAGAATGATCCAATACAGTATTAGAGCTCTGAGAAGCGGTCTGGTGGATTAAATTGGCGAAACCGCTGGGAGGGTTCACCACTGATGAGCCAAGCCCTCCCAATATATTTTTTCATCGCAGTAAGGACAGTAGAAGTTCGTTTTATGTATTAAAGAAACATTCGCGCTTTTAAATCATTTTGTTTTATATGTATAGATGGCGCGTTATTGCTTTGTGTTAGTATAAAATATATTAATTAATATATATGCATATAATAATGCAGAGATAGAGATGGAAATATGTAAATATATTGGTAGAAGATTAGTTTTGGAATCATATATAGAAGATGCCAAGAATTTAAAATAACAATTGGAAATCTTGATATGAAAAATAGAACTTTCAATATTCAAGTGGACGTCAAAAAATCTTCACTTACTATCAGGATTCTTGCATAATTGCAATCCTGGTTTTGAAAAAGTAGGCCTTATGGTGTATAAGTAACGAATTCTGTCTCCTTGATAATTAAAAACCAATTTGATATTATTAAAAGCAAATTGGTGACTACCCTAGGAACATTGAGCCTTACAACTCCTTCTACTCTCAAATTTCTAGATAAGAAAGACGATGATACAGGAAATTTAAAACATACCTGCAATATCTTGACTATATAAACTCCATTTATTGAGAAGCGCTTCTCTACACCAAAATATAATAAGCCAGGAAAGTTATGTACAGGAGATATGACTTAGCTATATAAACTATGTGAATAATACATTATATTCTATATATTAATTAATTAGACATAAATTAATTACATAGAATCGATATGAATATATTACAATACCGTTTTCACATATACGTAATAAGCTCTCAGAATTTTCGTCTATATAACTTTGTCTTCTTCAAACAGAACCTCCAGTATAGGAATCTGTTGCGGCCTTTGTAAAGCGTGTTTGGAGTCGCAGAATGATCTTGTCCTCAAAGTTTCACAAAATGCCTATTATCATGAAAATATAGATGTGTATGTAGATGTGTATAGATTGCTGACAGTGTTGGAGGGAAAGCTCCAGGGGAAAGAGATCGAGGGAAAGGAGACAACAGGGATATACAGATGATCTAAAACAATGGACTGGACGACACACCTACGAGGAGATGAAGAGGATGGCGGAGGAAGTATGGAGATACCATGTGGTCTATCTTTAGTAGAGGAAGGCATTGAAGAAGGAAGGAAATATAGATGTCAGGCGTTAGTGAAGATGTCAAGACTCCAATTGAATATTGAAAGTTCTATTTTTCCTATCAAGTTTTTCAATTGGTATTTTAAATTCTTGGCATATTTTGCATATGATATCAATACTAATCTTATGCCATTTTATTTTCATATTCCCTTCTCTATATCTGCATTATTATGCATATATATTAATAAATATATTTTATAATGATTAAAGAAAGTTTAAGGTTAAAGTGTAAGTATAGCAAAATATATTACCAAACAATAATTTTGAAGTAGTGTTATATATATAATTTTGCATATTCTAAATATATGAAAGAAAAATGATATAAGAGGTAAAGAAAGTTAAAGGGAGGGTAGATAAGTATTATATAATAAGGTTTCAGAAAAGTTTTTATATATTTTTAACAACATAGGGCTATAACAAGTTCACGCTGAAGCCTCGGCAGTTATGAGTCATTTAAGCGGAACATAAAGAAAAAAAGGAAGAATTGAAGATAGAAAGATAAGAAAAAGAATAAAAGACAGAACCATATAGTAACATTTTATCAACTAGTAAAAGGTAAGTATAAATAATATTTAATTTTACGGTTTTGAACTAGAGGAAAAACTATATTATATAATGGTTCAACCGGGATGGAGAGAGATTGGTGGCAGAGGCCGGGTCTTGTCAAAAATAAGCCTGGCGATAGTTTCGACCCTGCTATTTTACCACCATATCAATCTCTACAACCTTGGATTAGACCATTTGAAATATTAAAAAAAAGAGAAAGGAAATAAATTTGTGTGAAAGGTATTCAGGATTTATTGTGGGTATGCGTGTGCGTTTGTGTATATGTGTGTGCCTTTGTCTGTATTTGTGTGTGTATGTGTTTGCTTGCGTTTATGTTTGTGATTTTGATTATACTCATATCATACCCATGGCATAACGAAATAAGCGCATTGGTAAAATCTTATCAAATATATTGATTTTAATTATAACCCTGTCTTCTCCCTATATTGACTTTTGTTGATAGTAATTTGAATCACTCACTACATATATGTTATGAATATTTTGTGTTGTTGTTAGATTAGGCTTGATAAGACAAAGGATCGATAAGATAAAGGGTTGAGGTGCAGTCGTGATAAAAAAAGATAAATATTTACCGTCAAGTAGCTTTTATTTTCAATTACTTGAGGAAAGATTACACATTTGTTAGTTTTCACATTATATAGAATTTATAATTTAATCCTATATTAGTGATTTAAAAGGATTGATTGGTTAACTACGCATATTTACAACAAAATTATACAACGAAACTAAACAACTAAACTAAAAGTCTTTCTAAAAACGATGATAACAAAAATAAAATTATCAATGAATAAAATAAAATATATATTTTTAAAATATAGAAATATTTAGAGTTTTTAGATTATATAATATTTTTAGATTATATAATATTTCCCCCCTGTGAAAAGATTCTAAAAAAAAATAAAATTTTAAAATAAAATTGGTAATTAAAAATAATTAATTAAACGAAATCAATAAATCTTTAGAAATAATTAAAAATGAAACAATAAAAATCAATACGCACATTTTTTCATAATAAACAAAAGAAAGTTTGTTTACAAATAATTTATACAATTATGAAATTATAATAAAAGTTTATATAAGAAGTATTAATGGTCAAGTCAAATGAAATATGGATATGAAGCAAAAAAGGTATTTAAAATTGATTAAAAATGACATTATGCTAGTTACACTTCAAAATATCAAAAGCAGTAGAAAATGTTATTTTTACATGGTTGAATAATGAAACGCTAATAGATGTATGAAGTGACATTAAGTTATTTGTGAAGGCTTAAGAATTGGTGCTGAAATTTGTTCTTCATTGTCCATGTCCAAAATATGGCCTTCCTGTAAAAAACATGGTTTATCATCAATATCTATTAACTTTGTGTTAGAATTTTGGTTTACTATAAAGTCATTTTCTATGTTAGTGCTGTAGTGGATTAAAAAATCTGTTTCTGGATTAAATAATTTAAGCTTATTTGAGTGTATAATTTCTGTTTGTTTTCTTTGGGGTATATTAGGCTTATCTATTTCATATGTGACTGGAGAAAGTTGTTTTAAAATAGTAAATGGGCCTATATATCTTTGTGTTAATTTACCAGTGTTTGGATAAATAAAGGTTTTTACTAATACCTGATCTCCTTCTTTAAAAATGGGTTCTGGGTGTTTAATATCATAAAGTTGTTTGCTGTGTTCATGGGATTTTATGGTTCTTTCAATGGCTAATTTTCTTGCCTTTTCTATTGGTGTATGTGTTTCTGTGCAATGTTCTATATACTGTGGTTGTATTCCATAGTATAAGAATTTAGGTGTAAAGCCTGTTGTGGTATGTACTGTTTCATTATAACTTTCAGTAATTTTAGGAATATATTTTGTCCAAGGAATCTTTAAATTAGCATTATATTCACATCTTAACCTATTAATGATAGTGGAATTTAGTCTTTCTACTTTTGCATTTGTTTCTGGGTGATGGGAACTGGTGAGTAGATGCTTAACATTATTTCTATCTAAAAAGTGTTTAAATTTTCTGCTAAGAAAAGCTGCATTTCTGTCAGTTATTATTATTTCAGGTTTATTAATTTGGAATAAATTTCTCAAACAAGTTATATAAGAATCAGTTGATACAGATTTTGTTGGAAAAGCCCAAAGGAATCTACTATGGTGATCTACTATCATATGGATACTGTGTCTTGTTGTCCCATAATTATGTAACCCGCCCAATGTATCTAGAGAAAAAATGTGATTTGGGTGTGTAGCTATTGGCATCTGTTGTAGTGGTCCATAAACAATTCTGTTATCCCTAGACTTGTTAAACTGGCAAGTTTCACAATGTTTGGTGTAATTAGCAATATCCCTAGACATATGTGGCCAATAATAGTGTGGAGAAATTATTTTAGTCATTTGAGTTGTTCCAATATGTCCATGCTTTGTATGTACTTTGCTTAATAATTTGTGTCTTAGTGTTTGTGGTACATAAGCTCTTTTAAAACCCTTCTTGTTAATCATATAAAGGCCATTTTGAATTTTAATTTTAGCACTACTAATTTGTTCTGTGGATTGGTGTTCTTTTAACTCATTATATGTTAGGTAAAAATGAGACAGGTGCTCTTGAGAGCATGTCTGCTTCTATATTATTTAATCCTTTAATATGTTTTATGTCAAAGCTATATTGAGATAGGATTAAAGACCATCTAAATAATCTACCTTGTGGGTTTTTTACATTTTTGATCCATTTTAAAGGTAAGTGATCTGTGTGCAAAGTAAAATGTATGTTGTGTAGGTATGTGTGAAATCTTTGTACTGAATTAATGATAGCTAATGTTTCAATTTCTGAGGCAGTATAATTCTGTTCATATGGGTGAAGTTTTCTTGAAAAATAACCTATGGGGTGTAAAATGCCTTGTTCATCTGGTTGTTTAAGAACTCCTGCTACTCCTAGACTTGACGCGTCTGTGAATAAATGACATGGTTTTGATGGGTCATAAATATATAGTACAGGTTGTGATATGAGTGAATTTTTAAGTGTTTGGAAGGCTTGTTCATGTTTCCCACTCCATAGCCAAGGAGCATTTTTTAACAAAAGTTCATTCAAAGGTGCCCTAATTTGCGCATAATGGGGAATAAATTTATTATAAATATTTATGGTGCCTAAAAATCTCTGTAGGGTTTTAATATTATATGGTCTATTTAATTTTAAAATTGCTTCAATATTTGTGTTATTTGGTGTATATTTTCCTGAGTTAATAGTGTATCCTAAGAATTGTATTTCTTTTTGTAAAAATTTGCATTTATTGAGATTCAGCTTTATATCCTCTTGTTCGAATATACCTAATATGTCATCTAAATGTTTAATGTGTTCTTCATAAGTTTTAGAGTGTATAATAATATCATCAAAATAATTTAAGGCATAGTGTATGTTATGTTTAGTGAAAACTGACTTCATAATCCTTTCAAATTGTGAAGGTGCATTTTTTAGACCATATGGAAGTCTGTTCCATTCATAACATCCTAATTGTGTTACAAAGGAGGTTTTATATCTATCTTTTTCATCTATGGGTATATGCCAGTATGCATTTTTAACATCTAGAATAGTATATATTTTTGACTGTGATAACCTATCTATAATTTGTTCTATAAGTGGAATTGGTGTATGTTCTGGAACTGTTTTTTGATTAAGTTTCCTATAATCTATACAGAGTCTTGTGGGGTGATTTGGGGTATCAGATTTTTTATTCACTAATAATGCAGGAGAACTATAGGGGCTAGATGAGGGCCTAATAATATCATATTTTAATAATTCAGTTATTTGTTTTTGTATTTCAGCCTTATTGTAAAAAGATGTCCTATATGGCTTTTGTGCTATGGGAATATTATCTAAAAGAGATATGCAAATTGGGTTAGTCTTTATGTGTCCTATATCAAAATTGTGTTTAGAGAAAACATTCTTATATTTATGCAATATATCTGAAATTGTTTGATTAGAGAAGTTTGGATTAATATCTACTTTACTAAAGTCTAAATATGAATTATAATTTGTTATAGAGTCCGGTTGTCGCATACTGTGATATGAGTTATAATCAATAGTGGGATTTGAATTAGGATCTATAAGTTTAACATTTGTATTTGGTATATCAAAAGAATTGAAATTACACAACGGATTAATATTTAAAAGAGATGAATTTTTAACATAGTATGGGTCTGGAATACATAGGGTAGTGGCATATGACTTCTGATTATCAGTTTTTGGATTAAAAGAATACAAGAATTTATAATTTTGGAAAAGAAGGTTTTTTGAAAAATCTATTTGCAACTTAAATATATAAAATGTTGGTAAACCTAAAATAAGATATTCTATTGGACTATCACAAACAAACATTTCTTGATACTTTGTAATTTTACCTAAGCTAAGCCTAACCAATATTTTGTATAATGGGTAAGTAAATCCTTCTACCTGACCTATTCTTTCTTTTGGGGAATTATCTAAAATTTTATAATAAATATGGTTTAAATATTTTAAAGGGATAATAGATATGGATGATGCTGTGTCAAGTACACAGGGTAAGGATATTTGATTTATAAATACAGAAAATAATAATAATGTTCTACCTGGGTTGGTGCGCTTCGGATGATTATTGTTCTTAAGTGGGCAGTCTCTATGGAAATGGTACTGGTTGGGTAGCTGGTGAGATGCACATATCTTGCAGGGGTAGGGTGGTAAATTGATTGTTCTACTGGATGCTTCCTGGTGATGAGCTGTGGTTGATCTTGGAGATGACCTTGGAGGTGGCTGGGATTGTAGACTTGGAGGAGAGTTGGGGTTAAGCCTTGACCTTGCAGGGTAATATGATCTAGTTTGAAAATTCTGCCTATTATCATTACTTGTGGATGGTTGCTGATTATCTGAGTTATATTTACATTGTGGTTCCTCTTTTTCTTGATTGGTAGATAATTTTAATTGGGTTGTGATTTTATACCATTCTGAAGGTTCTTGTACTCTTGCAGCTATTAGATATTTTTTTAGGTGATCTGGCATTCCATCTGTAAGTGCTTCTAATAAAAGTGTTTTATCTAGGTTTAGTTTTTTGGCTAAAGCAGATTTTTCCTTAAAATATTGTTCAAGATCATTATTATTATTATATTTTAAATTTAGAAACCTACTGAATAAATTTGAATCTTTAATTGTGAAATATGATGTTAATTTTTGTTCAATTTCCCCCCAATTATCTATATCTTGTAACTCTTCTATATAATAATTGAAAGCTTCACCCTCGAGATAATTTGATATATTATTTTGTTTAAAATCTTCATCAAGATGCTTCTGTAAACATTTTTTGTTAAAGAATTTGAGCCAAGATATTATGTTTAAATTTTGACCATTAAATTTCGGTATTTCTATAGTATTTGGATATGGCGTCATGGCGTGTTCTACATTCCTTTGTTTGCGAGACATTTTGTAAAAATAGTTTTATGAAATTTGAATAATTAATAGAGCAATTAGGTTGAAAATTCAGGTAATCCTGTCGACTTATTGTTATGAATATTTTGTGTTGTTGTTAGATTAGGCTTGATAAGACAAAGGATCGATAAGATAAAGGGTTGAGGTGCAGTCGTGATAAAAAAAGATAAATATTTACCGTCAAGTAGCTTTTATTTTCAATTACTTGAGGAAAGATTACACATTTGTTAGTTTTCACATTATATAGAATTTATAATTTAATCCTATATTAGTGATTTAAAAGGATTGATTGGTTAACTACGCATATTTACAACAAAATTATACAACGAAACTAAACAACTAAACTAAAAGTCTTTCTAAAAACGATGATAACAAAAATAAAATTATCAATGAATAAAATAAAATATATATTTTTAAAATATAGAAATATTTAGAGTTTTTAGATTATATAATATTTTTAGATTATATAATATATATATATATATATGTTATATTAAAATATTATTTCATTTAAAATCGTCATGCTTCCTCTATAAAAACTCATTGTTGTTGTTTCCCGATGGCCGGCTCAAACCTTTTGTACCTTATGTAAATAGGTTTTCCAATTTTTTATTCTTACACCTTAAGTCAGGCATACCTTTCTCAATTATGTTTTCTATATCCCATAAGCTCAATTATAGTTATTTCTAATCTTCATTGTTTTTACTATTATAGTTTCAAGATTTTAACCACGACTGCATTACCATAGCATAATTCTCAAAATAATCAAAAATCAAGCAAAAAATATCATTTTTCAATATAATATATATATTTTTTAATTTTTACAGAATTACCAATCAACTTAAAGCCTTCCCTACGGGCTGAATGCTGATCTCGGGTAAGATTGGGGATGAAATATAAGTTGTTGACTTATAATTTATATTGATGCAACAGATCTGATGGGGAGCTCAATGTAAAACAACTGTGATGGCTAACAGAATTATAAATCAATTAATTATTATGATAGAATTAGGCATTTTTATTCAGAAAGATTGATTTTTCTATCGATTTTCTCCGATGTAATTAACTTGTGCTTCCCCCAAGCGGCACTTTAAGGAAATAAGAATTTAATATTTAGAAGCAAGAACTATTGGCGTGCGAATAATTAAATACGTGCTACATATTTTAGTAAAGTCCCTTATTGGTTTAGCTTTCATTTTATTCTCACAATTAGTCAGAAAATTATCGACTTATAATGAGTTTAAATACTAGAGGCTTTAGTTGAAAAAGTAAAATTCAGATATTTTATATAATTCTGTTATTCAAAAAATGCTCCAATGGCCCCCGATTCTTGCAAAAGTCAAATCCCACCAGCGAGTGCAAGTAACAAAACGAGGCGCTCTTACACACTTGTAAGGACAAAATTCTAACTGATTTTCAAATGTGTAGACATGTGGTGCACTTAGAGTAAAAACAGTCCCCAACTTCTAACCACCATTATCATCATGGCCTGTACTAGGAATAATATTTAAAAATTCTGTTATCCATAAACAAGCATTTTTAATGCCACGGAAGAAATGTCCAAAGAAAGAGTTCAACAGAATATCATTTTTTGCCCAGAGGACCAGGCTTTCAGAATATTTCGAAAAAGATTCAAATAAAGCCTCCGTGTTCCCCTACATCATCACTGGACGGTTGAATTCTCCGTATCTACTCGTACTTCAGAGCTAGGAATGGATAGCGTAGATGCTTCAATAACCGTTGGACAAGCAAGCATTTCCAAGCCTAAAAAGGGAGAAGTCCGACCATACTAGTCCCCCCTGGACCCTTGGAATATTTGACCAAATTCTGGTCCAAGGTGAATAACGTGGCAACGTCTCCCATTTTCCAATGAAGAGCAAAACATTGCAACTGCTGTGATAGAGATGCATGGAGACATTTGAAGATCTTCATTGGACACGACAACAACAACAAGCAAGCTTTGGATTGAACTCGCATTATTTTCTTCACATAGACTATGATAATCAATATAATAGATAGCAATTTTTCACCGTTTGTAAGTTCAGAAATTCCTATCTATACATGTATAAGCAATCTAATTTTGAAGTTTCCAAGACCATTTTTGAATTCTTTAAATCGCTGGTGTTATATGTTTGACCCTAGTTGCAGTGTTTTTTACATCGCCTACGTGGTAACGTTTCCGTCGATTCTTCAAGTAAAGTTTTGGTATAAATTCATAATATTTATTTAAACAAACAGAATTCAATCCATATTTACTCATATATATGGCGCTCGGCCATCAGAAAGGTTCAGTTGATTTTACTTTTTTGGATCAAGTGCTATTGAGGTAGAGAGACCGGCCAGGAATTGGACACTATTATAGAAGATCCACATTCTATCATAAAATCATACTTGTAAGATTGTTATATAAGTGATATAAAACAATGAAAACTCCTTTACAATACTTCAAGTTCAAGTTCAAAATCGCTTTATTAGGTACCGCTCAACAAGAGCAACCTAGTTTATGATAATTGATACAGTGAATAATATGTGAAGGTTATTCACATATTAAAACAAAATGTTAACGTGGGATTCAATCCTGGTTCATGACTGTCGGGAATCGAGGGTGTTACCCACTTGTCCACCGACTTTTATATATTTTTACAATACTTATTTTCAATTCGAGATGTGTTTCTTTTTTATATTCTACTTGACTGGTCTTCGAGCCAAGCTGCCCTTCAACAGTTATAACAACAGCCAAGTAGGATATAACAATGAAACAATTGAAACAAAGGATTGTATAAATATATTCTAATAATTTTGGATGCATTTATAAGGTTGGCCCAAAAGTACGCGTTTTTCTTATTAATTGACGAATAATATTATTACGGTGAATACATAATAATACACATAATATAATTACCTTATGAAAATTAGAAACTATTTTAGACGCGTAAGATTCTTTTTGAAAATAAACAATATCTACTGCCCTTACTGCAATGGAAAAATTAATGGAAGGACCTGGCTCATCAGTGGTGAACCCTCCCAGCGGTTTCGCCAGGCCCTCCCATTAATATTTTCATTGCAGTAAGGGCAGTAGAAATTGTCTAATTTCAAAAAGAATCTTACGTGTCTAAAATGGTTTCTAATTTTCATAACAAATGGCAGGCTAGTGCATCGTAATACAATTACTTTATACTTAATACAAAGACATTATACATAATGGCGAATAATATTGGTATTTCAATTTTTTGCAAGTGTATACGAACTTTTGGAACAACTATGTAATAGAGACCAAAGAGTGCCCTATTCACTTCAATACCTAAAGATGGTAAAAAACACAAGAATTGGAAGAAGCGAGATCATGGTGTTAACAGAAGTATACAACGGCTTGAAGGAAAATATAACAACCCGTTTTTTAATCAAAATATATAAAATAATTGTCAAATCGTTTTATTTATTATTTTATATAGATATTTTGTCTCCCCATCCCTTGTGAACTGGCGAATCCTGTATAGGGCGAGAGGCCCTAAATAAAGGCTTTGTTGTTGTTGTTGCTGATATAGATATTTTGTAATGTAGTTGTGATCCTAGAGGTGACATTAATAGATTACCAACAGTAGATACATCAAGTTGTATCATGCCAAGTTTTCCCACCGTTAGATGTCCCAGAATGTCACCTCCCGGCCTGTCACCATCTGACCAGAGTTGACATTCTGGGACATCTAACGGTGGGAAAACGTGGTATGATACAACCTGATGTATCAACTGTTGGTAATCTATTAATGTCTCCCCTAGGATCACAACTATACATTACAAAATATCTATCTAAAATAATAAATAAAACTATTTGACAACAGATGTGGTTGATATTCAAACTTGACATCTCCCAAGACATGTCTCTATAAGTATCAACATTGAACTGAGAGATTCTGTCTGAAGGAGGACAAGATGGAACCCTTCTTGAGAACAACTTTTTATATTTTATCCCCAAATTGTAAATAATCACATTTATCATTGTTTAATTTCTCATTAATTTTTGTAACAATACACTAAGAGTGTCAATAAAATATATTAAATTGTCAAAAAATTGTCAAACACAAAAATATTTATTTGACTTAAATATGGAACAAAATATCTGTTAGAATCTGTTAGAAAACTTATAGATGATATATTTCGAAAAATAACTATCTAGCAAAATTTATATCGATATAGAAAATTTCTATTTTAATTGAAAAATAAGAAATAAAAATATTTCATAGAAGTTAAATAGAAAGATTATTTATTATATATTCTTCTGCTTAAAAATAAAACATATACAAAATATGATTCACAGAAATCTTACATTGAGATAATTGGGATAAGAAAATAAACGATATTATAAATGAGTTGGATGAAAAACAACTTTTCGGTGTATTATAGGTATTGAAAATTTTCGTTGAATCAAGATATGCAAATCCATAATTTAGCAAACCTATATAGATTTATTTTGAAAATAGAGCAAATCATAAATAAATATTTAATTAAAAAGGCATATATTGGATCAAATAAATGATATTTTCATCCAATATATGCCTTTTTAATTAAGTATAGATTTATGCAACAATATTTTAACAAATTGTAAATCAAGATATACAAATCCATAATTTATCATCCTATATAGATTTACACAAAAATGTTTTTAACAAAATAAAATAACAATATGTTAGAAAGAAGATATATTTGAATCGCTACCACAATTTTCATATTGAAAAGAGGTATGTAAATATAGCGCCAGCCTCTCTATATATGTAATTTCATAAATGATCTTGCTAACTGATTAGCATGATAAATAAAACCCACAAATTTGACAAAACAAATAAAAAACTCAGAAATTTATTCTTGATTAGAATTTGAGTATTGTACGTTCTTTCAAAGTCTGTATACGCACGGAAGAGTATTTTAGGCAAACTATTGATACTTTTTTTACAATGCTAAAATCCTTTACAATGACATAACAGAATATTAAACTTTATATAAATATTTCTAAAGATGCTAATAAAGACTTTTAAAAGAAGTAAAGATTGTTTGAAAGGAATGGAGAGGAAACGATTGTAGAGCGGTTGGTATCAAAGTAGATTTGAAGCAGAAGAATGGTGGAGGGAAACAGACAAAGAAAGCTGTTTGTTTTGATCATAGCCAAAACTTTATTTAGCTTTAGCCTAAAAGTCAAAAGTGATAAATGAAATTGACAAAATAATGGTTGATGTGTTATACATACGCATGGCTCATAGTAATCTCTGTAAATATTCCTATTTTATTATATGTACCGTCGAACAAGTTAGCATGTATCATACTTGCTCAAAATTTATGATAATCATCTTTGTATGATTCCTATTTTATGTACCGCCGAACATGAGTGTGAAGATTATGTTTGCCACACTTGCTCAATGCTCGCTGTACTTTTTTCTTTATCATTCCTATTTTATTATTGGGGTACCGCCGATCAAAAGTGTACAAGATAGCGTGTGTCAAACTTGCTCAAAATTTATAATAATCGTCTCTGTATAATTCCTATTTTAGTGTATGTACCGCCCAACAAAAGTGTACAAGATAGCGTGCTTCATACTTGCTCAAGACTTATACTAATATCTCTGTATCGTTTTTATTTTAGCATATGTACTGCCGAACAAAAGCGTACAAGATAACATGTGTTAAATTTTCTCAAGGCTCATTCTAATCGTCTCTGTACATTTTTTTTTAGAATATGTACAGCCCAATAAAAACGTACAAGATAACGTGTGTCAAACTTGTTCAAGACTTATGCTAATAGTGTCTCTATCGTTATTAATTTAGCATATGCAGCGCTGAACAAAAGCGTACAAGATAACCTGTGTCAAACTTGCTCAAGATTCATTTTGGTCGTCTCTGTATATTTTTATTTTAGTGTATGTACCGCCGAACAAAAGCGTACAAGATAATCTGTGTCAAACTTGTTCAAGGATCATTCTAATCGTCTCTGTACATTTATTTTAGAATATGTACCGCCGGACAAAAACGTACAAGATAACGTGTGTCAAACTTGTTCAAGACTCATTCTGAGCCTCTCTGTACATTTTTATTTTAGTGTACTTACCGCCGAACAAAAGTGTACAAGATAACGTGTGTCAAACTTGTTCAAGATTCATTTTGGTCGTCTCTGTTTATTTTTATTTTAGTGTATGTACCGCCGAACAAAAGCGTACAAGATAACGTGTGTCAAACTTGTTCAAGACTTATTCTGAGCGTCTCTGTACATTTTTATTTTAGTGTATTTACCGCCAAACAGAAGTGTACAAGATAGCGTGCTTCATACTTGCTCAAGACTTATACTAATATCTCGGTATCGTTTTTATTTAAGCATATGTACTGCCGAACAAAAGTGTACAAGATAACCTATATCAAACTTGCTCAAGACTTATTCTGAGCGTCTCTGTACATTTTTATTTTAGTGTATGCACCGCCGAACAGAAGTGTACAAGATAGCTTGTGTCAAACTTGCTCAAGACTTATGCTAATATCTCTGTATCGTTTTCATTTTAGTGTATGCACCGCCGAACAGAAGTGTACAAGATAAACTGTGTCAAACTTGCTCAAAGTTTACGGTAATATTTTCTGCATCATTCCTATTTTATTACATGTAGCGCCGAACATAGGTGCACGAAAAAAAAAAAAACGTGTAGCATACTTCTCAAGGCGCATGCTAATATTGTCTGTATCGTTTTATTTTAGTGCATATACCCCTATCGTACAAGATAACGTGTGTCATACTTTCTAAAGGTTCACGATACGTTTACGATACACGTGAAAGTTTATGTACCATACTTGTTAAAGGTTCGCTGTACGTGTTCGATACAAGTGAAAGATTGTGTGCCGTGCTTTTCTCTGTATTGTTCCAATGCTCTATCAATTGTACCGCTAAACAAGTGTAGACGGTAGAGTAAAAAAAGAAGATATGATCAACTTACCTGAAGGTTCATTTCTTGATGCTGAGGGTTCAAAGATTGGGGCAGACATGAAAGAAGGTCCAAAGTACATCCTGTCAGCAAAACACTGAGGTGGATGGGAGCTGGGAGGGCTGGGATAGTGGTGTGCGGACACCAGGGCTGGAGGGGGTCTGTGTGGAGGAGGGGGGCTCTCAGGGGGCAGCCCCAGGAGTTCCTGGATGGCGAAAGGAGACCTCTGAGGGGGCCCTGCGTTCGGCCCGTGCTCCGCGCCGTGCAGCAGGTTCATGACAGAAACCATCACCGAACACTGACGGCCATTATCGACCTTCCAAACACCGACGCATGCGCCCGCTAACGCCCAATTGGCTAATTTGTCAAGCCAATCAAAGCATGCTCCTCCCCCTTGTAGGCGTGGTCTATTCAAGAACGCCTCCCCCCTGTCTTTGAGTACCAATTAAGGAAGAAACTAGCTCAGGCGGGTACAAAGGACTTCGCCGTTTGCGCCGCGTTGCCGAATTAAAGAATAAAAAAGATTTTTCTTCCTGCTTTCATAGAAGAAATCCTTACATGACGCGCGCGTGGCTTCATCATTAGGGTTGGCTTTACTTCGGATGCTTTTTTAGTAATTAACTATATCTAATTGCCAATATGGCCGCTCGACGTTGGGGAAAAAGATTTGATGGGTTCTATTGATTTGGATTCTCTTTGAGGAAATCTCTTAGATTGAAGAATGCGCTCGCTCTTATACTCTCGTTCTTTTACCTTGAAGTCTGTTTTAAAGGCAAATATATGTATTTGTTTTTTTTTATCTTTGATTTATTAATTTTCATTATTTATCTCTCTTTTATTTACGTTTCATTAATAATATACTTGTAAACGCCTTATTAAATACTGCTGTCTAAAGGTGGTGTTAATATATATATTTTTTAATTGGTCTTTAATAATGAAAATTATAAATGAGCAAAAATATATTTATAATTTTAAATGATCATATCTTTACTTCACTATTAATTCATATAGTAATAATAAAACATAGCTACATCATCATCCAATGATTTATTCATCTCTCGACGTTTCAGTGACTCCTGTCTCTCTCCTCAGGGGAATGATTATTCTGAATCCTAGTTCTTCTTTTGAGAATTGAATACATTTTTAGTTGGACGCGCTTCACGATTTTGCGTGTCATCCTTACGCATGGGGCCATGCTAATCGTCTCTGTATCCTTCCTATTGTAGTAGCTGTACCGCCGAACAAGTATCGCAGGAGCCATGCTAATCTTCTCTGTATCGTTCCTATTGTAGTAGTTGTACCACCGAACAAGTATCGCAGGAGCCATGCTAATCGTCTCTGTATCCTTCCTATTGTAGTAGCTGTACCGCCGAACAAGTATCGCAGGAGCCATGCTAATCTTCTCTGTATCGTTCCTATTGTAGTAGTTGTACCACCGAACAAGTATTGCAGGAGCCATGCTAATCGTCTCTGTATCCTTCCTATTGTAGTAGTTGTACCGCCGAACAAGTATCGCAGGAGCCATGCTAATCTTCTCTGTATCGTTCCTATTGTAGTAGTTGTACCACCGAACAAGTATCGCAGGAGCCATGCTAATCTTCTCTGTATCGTTCCTATTGTAGTAGTTGTACCGCCGAACAAGTATCGCAGGAGCCATGCTAATCGTCTCTGTATCCTTCCTATTGTAGTAGCTGTACCGCCGAACAAGTATCGCAGGAGCCATGCTAATCTTCACTGTATCGTTCCTATTGTAGTATATGTACCGCCGAACAAGTATCGCAGGAGCCATGCTAATCTTCTCTGTATCCTTCCTATTGTAGTAGTTGTACCACCGAACAAGTATCGCAGGAGCCATGCTAATCTTCTCTGTATCGTTCCTATTGTAGTAGTTGTACCGCCGAACAAGTATCGCAGGAGCCATGCTAATCTTCTCTGTATCCTTCCTATTGTAGTAGTTGTACCACCAAACAAGTATCGCAGGAGCCATGCTAATCTTCTCTGTATCGTTCCTATTGTAGTAGTTGTACCACCGAACAAGTATCGCAGGAGCCATGCTAATCTTCTCTGTATCGTTCCTATTGTAGTAGGTGTACCACCGAACAAGTATCACAGGAGCCATGCTAATCTTCTCTGTATCGTTCCTATTTCAGTATATGTACCACCGAACAAGTATCGCAGGAGCCATGTTAATCTTCTCTGTGTCGTTCCTATTGTAGTAGTTGTACCGCCGAACAAGTATCACAGGAGCCATGCTAATCTTCTCTGTATCGTTCCTATTTCAGTATATGTACCACCGAACAAGTATCGCAGGAGCCATGTTAATCTTCTCTGTATCCTTCCTATTGTAGTAGCTGTACCGCCGAACAAGTATCGCAGAAGCTATACTAATCTTCTCTGTATCGTTCCAATTTCAGCATATGTACCGCCGAACAAGTATCGCAGGAGCCATGCTAATCTTCTCTGTATCGTTCCTATTGTAGTATATGTACCGCCGAACAAGTATCACAGGAGCCATGCTAATCTTCTCTGTATCGTTCCTATTGTAGTAGTTGTACCGCCGAACAAGCGTGAACATATAAATTATTGGTTGATGTACTGTCAAATTATATTGACAAACATTTTCAGTTTTTTTCTGATCAGTTTTTAGCGGGAAGAATGTTGTCTTCGTTTGTTAGTCAACCAATCTATCACGCCTTCTCATTGGACGAATGTGTCCATGTCTGTATATAAGAGAGGACTAAGGGAATGCGAAGGGAGGCCCAGAGCGAGGACAATTGGTGTGGAGACGCTTAAAGTGTTTTTCTACGTGATTTTTCCGTGTCTGGGGATCTCTTCGCATCCAGGTGTGATCCGAGTCCGATCCCTACCAACGCTACAATACAAGATAAGTAATGTTTTGTTTTTATTTTACAAATCGTGAGTTTTATTTACTTCCTTCTTGTAGTTGGTGTTGTACTCTTGAGTGAAAGCCTTTCTGTGTATTTCGAGTAAGTTACATCTACTTTAGGCCATAATATTTTGCCTCTTGTGTGTTAACCTGTAAATGAAATATTTGTCAGTAGCTATATTTTTTTTCCAAACCAACTTCCAATCAACAAATTATCTTCAAAAATAATAAAACAGTAATCATGGTTGGTAGGTAGTAAAGATTACTTATAAAATTTTTATGGGCAAAAGTGATGGTCATTGTTGGTCTTTATTAAATGCATTATTTTCAAGGGCAGAATATTGGACTCTCTTCTGAACAAATGGTCACTAACCTGGAATGGTCGTTAAAGAGGCGATATACTGTTTTAAGAGATATTTTGTGATTTTATATTAATTTAACATGACACATACCGCCATCTATCTGTTAAAATATGAATTATCGCTAATATATCGCTAAAATCACCTATTTCATAAATCTATTTGTTGATAAATGTTCTTGAGCGTTGTGCTTCCATTGTTTTTATCTTGTGAAACATGCCCTTTTAATCTTAATATAATAATTAAAGCATTAATTATGAATGTTTTTCTTCAAATAAAATAGTTTTTTTTTAAATGTCCTTACAGAGCGATGAAATAATATATTGGGAGGGCTTGGCTCATCTGTGGTAAACCCTCGCAGAAGTTTCGCCAATTTAATCCACTAAACCGCTTTTAGAGTTCTAATAGCCCTCAACAAAAACAAGTTCTCTCAATATCTTCGCAATAATAACAGTATAAAGTTTTTCACACACATATACATATGAAAAACAATAGAAAAAATAATAAATAAAAGGGTCAGGTGTTGATATTAAAATATTAAAAATAATGAAAGCATATCCTGACCACGACGACATGTGCTTTTTAGATGGCAGAGCGCCATCTAGTGGAACAGAATTCAGTAAAACGTTGATTTAACCTGTTCCCTGATATTTAGCAAACCCATTTTCTTAATAAATCAAGAAAATCCAACCCCCACCCCCAAAGCATTATTTTATTATAATTTCACCTCCTGCATACTACTTTTATGAACTTTTTACTGCGACATACCTTCACAAGGGGGAAAAAAAAAAAGAGCTAAAGATTTATTTATCAAAAAAAAAAAAAATGTACCAAAATTCCAATTTGGGAATTAGATGAGGAAATTTCAGCCAGACAGGGGAAGACGTGTCTCAGGGGAGCAAGCAACCCGTAAGATGCACAAATCCACTCGGCACATGGATCGGGGAATTCTTGCAGCTCCTGTGGTCTTCTTCTTCTTTCTTAACTTCACTCAATCATATTAGGGTATCAAACTTCATCATGACTGGGGGAAGTAGAATGCGTCTGCCTTTGCAATTAATACTGGGAGCACTACTCAGTGGCAGGCCGACTTAGCTCCAAAAGAAATGGCCGCTTCTGACATGAGGAACAGACGACATGTGCAGCCGCTCCTAACATGGAGTACAGACACGGCTCATTCTGTATCCCTGGATTAGGAGCCCTTACAGGGTACTATCAGCCAGGCCAGCTGAGCCCAGGTTTTTTATCGAGCTTGTTACTGCTCCCCCTCCTCTTTTTTCCTCCGGGCTTGGGACCGACAAAGCCGGAGTTGCTCCTGTGGTGAAATCCGTGAGTGGTAAACTTTAGAAGACGATTTTTTTCGCACTCTTCCAAAAGGATAACACATCAGAGACTGACCTGTAGTAATATTTTTTTAAAAATTATTTAATGATGCTGCTTCTTCAGTCTTTTCAACAAGTTATATCAAAATATTCAGTGTGGCAACTGATACTATATTCATACGCTACTTTTTCATTAACTTTTTAAAATCACTTTAAAAAAATTAACAAAGTGTAATTTATACCTAACAATTTTGAAGTGATTTTTTGTACTTATTTTAAAAGAAGTTCATTTTTTCCATTTTAAAGAGAATTATTCAGAATTTAACATACCTATACAACTAATTATTGTTAAGTGATAAAAATGTTTTATTTTTGTGATTTTTTTTAACTGTGTTAACTAGGGTCCCGTGTCCATGCTCTTTTTGTTTCTTTTTAGATGTAAATAAATATTGTTTTAAAAGATAAATATATTATGTATATATATTTGTATTTGAATAAATATGTTTTTTTTTCTTTTCTACACTCTTTTAATCTTCCGGGAGAATTCTATATAAACTTTTTCATTTATCTCAAATGTGCACTTGGCAGTAGAAGGCCATGCAAATAAGTCACATGTCCTGCACATGCAGAAAACAGTTTGAATTGTCAAATTATATTGACAAACATTTGCACTTTTATCTTATCTCAGTTTTGAGTGGGAAGAATGTTGTTTTTGTTTGTTAGTGAACCAATCTCTTCCGCCTTCTCATTGGACGAATGTGGCCATGTCTGTATATAAAAGGGGGCTATGGTATTGCGAGAGCGGAGTGTGGTGGATTATTGTGTGGAGACGTTTAAAGTGTTCTCTGCGTGCTTTATCCGTGTCTAGTAATCTCCTCGTATACCTGTGTGACCCCGGTCCGATCCCTACCAACGCTACAATAAAGGATAAGTACTGTTTTGTCTTTATATAACAAATCGTGAGTTTTTATTTCTCTTTTATTGTTGTTGTTGTACTCTTGAGTGTACGCTTTTTTCTCTTGAGTGCAAATTACTATTACTTTCAGGCCCTAGTAAATTGCACATTGTGCGTTAACCCGTAAAAGCAAATTTTGTCAGTGGGAGATCAGTTCGCTAATCAAATACAAAACAATTTCCCCAGCTAACTCAAGGGCTCTAAATATGTAAGTTTGTAAAATAATATGGCCCTATCACGACACCATGTGTAAGTCCAGCGCTTTGATAAATGGAGTTAGTCTCATTTAATCGTTATTCAATATAAAATCGCTAAAATTGAATTAAACAAAAAAGGATGAAAATAATTAGCCACAAGTTTCTTCATTAAGACAGTAATTGACGAGTTTTTGAGTCTATAAAGCTCCCCCACGGGCGGCCTATACAGGGCATAATGTAGCGGCTTGAATGTTCAATTAATGACAACAAAGAAACATTCTACCACTTGATTTGGAATACATGAATTTTATTAAGATTTAGATACCAGTGATAGAGGGAGAGAGAGCAACTATGAAAAACTAACTAAACTGGAAATTTACATACATGTTAACTGCTTTAAATTTACATATTAAATATTTATATTGTGCAATTGAATTTAGAGATTTTTGGCTTAATTTACATATATAAAATTGAATTTAAGAAAATATTAACTATAGGATCCAACACAGGGACTGCGTCTAAGTTGAGTGTCTATAATAGCATAGTATTTATTTAATCTACACACCATAACAAATATACTACTCAATTTAGTCTAACTTCTTGCTTCCAGTCTTAATGACAAAGGCAGACTACTTCACCCAGTCATGATGGTTGTCAAACAGACACCATCAAGGGTCACAACTTTATGCCCTAATATGATTGAGTGGAGATAAGAAAGAAGAAGTCTAACTTCTCATGAACGATTATTTTGGCCAGCCGCAATTGTGGTGTGTTTTTATTTTTTATCTATTTATTAATCAACCAGGCGTGATATTGAAAATTTGCACCTATTACAGAGGAAACAAACAAATGGTGTTGGTAGGTGTATAATTCTTCTCAATGTATAATTTTCTTACAACATAAACCTTAGATTATTAAAACATTGGATCAGTAAACACGAGGGCAACCATTTCGTTCAATTAGATTACTTTATTTTTATATAACATTTTAGTAAACAAAAAAAGTGATGATGATAAATTCAATGAATATTTACACAATCATAGAAAAATTATATTAAACCTTTATATAAACATAAATATTCTAACTAAATTAAACATTCTCCCGCCACCAACTTATGGGGGACCATCAAAAAACATTATATAGGTAACAACATAATTTTACAATAGATCTTCTGTAAGTCACATTAGCAGTCTTGACTTCTACCACTCTAGCGTCATCTCCTGGAAACACCTTTGAAATTCTTCCAATCATCCATGCTAGTGGAGGTTGCTGTTCATTCTTTATCAACACCAGGGATCCTTCCTTAATGTTGGGTTGGGGCTTACACCATTTGGATCTTTGTTGAAGTTGTGACACATATTCTTGGGACCATCTTGTCCAAAAATGATTCATTGATTTTTGAATTAATTGCCATCTATTTGGCAAACTCATTGCTATGATGTCATGTTCATCGGGAAGCGCTGTTAAAGAACCACCTATTAAGAAGTGACCAGGAGTCAATGCCTGTAGATCTTCAGGGTCCTCAGAAAGAGGACAAAGAGGTCGCGAATTCAGGCAAGCTTCAATTTGTGCTAACAATGTTGTTAGTTCTTCAAAATTTAGCAAGGCACTGCCCATTATTCTTCTAAGATGATATTTCATGGACTTAACTCCTGCTTCCCAAAGTCCACCAAAATGTGGAGCAGATGGTGGAATAAATTTCCACTGAATTCCCTCTGAATTCGTAAGAACTTTACTGTCATTGTGACATAGTTTCCCAATAATCTTATGCGCACCAACAAAATTAGTGGCGTTGTCACTATGAATTGTTGCTGGTTTACCTCTTCGAGCAATGAACCTTCTTATTGTGGATATGAGAGCATCTGTGGTCAGACTACTGATTAATTCTAGATGAATGGCCCGAGTGCTGAAACATATGAACAAGGCAACGTAAGCATTCATGGTTGAAGTTGTACGTCCCATGTTCCGTTTAATCAGAAAAGGTCCTGCAAAATCTATTCCAGTTACCAAAAACGGCCTTGATCTGTTGATCCTTGCAAAAGGTAGATTTCCCATTAATTGAAAAGGAGCTTCTTTACGAAATCTAGCGCATTTCATGCATGTTCATACAATTTTCCGTACAACATTTCTTCCAGAAGGTATCCAGAATATATTTCTTATTGCTGCAAGCGTAGCTTGAGTTGATGAGTGAAGATTATGGACACGAACATTGTTTACAATAAGAGTGGTAAGATGATGTGATCTTGGAAGTAAAACTTGATTAATCCGATCACCATAAACATTTACATTTTTTAATCGTCCGCCAACTCTAATGATTCCCCTTGAATCCAAAAAGGGACATAGATTGTATATTCTACTCTTATTCGGGATTGGCTTGTTGCTTAACAGGCAATGCTTTTCTTTGGAAAATTCAATAGATTGAACACACTTAACAACTGTCAACAGGGCATCATTCAACTCTCTTAATGTTAAGGGCTCCCTGTTTCTCGAATGTGAAGGCATTCGACTGTTGTTGACAAATCTTAAGCACCAAGCTATGATACATTTCAGCTTGGTTTATGATGAGCAGTTTATCATAATGGATGTAATTTCACACTCAATTGTACCAAAATACGTCTTGATTTTTTATTCTTCTTTAAATTCTTCCTTGGAGCTATTAATGAATTTCTTAATTTCAAGGGCAGGTTCAATTAGCCATGGTGGCCCATTCCACCATAGTGGATGTTCTACTAAGTCGGATGGAAATATTCCACGTGATGCACAGTCTGCTGGATTCTGCCTTCCATCAATATGGCACCAAACCCCGGAGACAAGCCGGTGTATCTCAGCAACTCGATTTGCCACAAATGTCTTCCATCGGCACGGCTCGGAATTGATCCAGCATAAGGCTATAGTAGAATCAGACCATAAATAAATTTCATTGATGGTAAGAGGAAGGTTATCATATACAGTTTTCACTAATCTTGCCAAAAGTAGAGCAGAACATAATTCTAACTTTGGAAGTGAAACCACCTTCATAGGTGCGACTCTTGTTTTTGTCACTAAGAGAAATGTCTTAGCGCTTGTGTTTGAGAGGATCACCTTTAGATACAGAGATGCAGCATATGCCTTCTGTGATGCATCACAAAATCCATGAAATTCTACCTTCATAAAATTACCTGGTACCACGCATCTTGGGATCTGAATGTGCTCTAGCGGTGGAAGATCCTGGTTTATCAAAGTCAGCTTCCTTCTTAGTTCCTCTGGAATTGGGTAATCCCATTCCAAACCAGTCTTCCAAAGTTCTTGCAAAATCAGTTTAATAGTGGTCGTAAATGGTGAGATCCAACCCAGTGGATCAAATATTTTAGCAACCTGTGATAGTATTCCTCGTTTTGTCACAGAGTTCAGTGGCAGAGCTATTCCCTTAAATGTGAAACCATCAGTTCTTGATTGCCATTGAAGCCCGAAAACGTTGACAAATTCCTTGGATTCCTTAAACCCAATATTTGTGTTGGTGGATCTTAAATGATTTGGTAAAAGTGACAGAACATCAGGAACATTGGAGGTCCACTTACGAAGTTCGAAGCCTCCTGCACTTAGTAAACCATAGAGTTCTTGCACCAAATTCTTGCCTTCATCTACTGAAAAAGTTCCAGTTACTAGATCATCAACATAAAAATCTGTCAATGCTATTTTGCTAGCTTTTGGAAACTTACTCTGCTCATCCAAAGCCAACTGTTTGATGATACGAGTGGCCAAAAATGGTGCACAAATAGTCCCATAAGTGACAGTTTCTAGCCGATAGTCCTTTATTTGATCATGAGGATCATTCCGCCATACAATTCTTTGGAATTTCGAGTCTTCTTGTGATATTCTAATTTGCCTATACATCTTGGCGATATCAGCATTTATAGCAACAGGATGAATTCTGAATCTCAGAATGATGTGAAACAAATCCTGTTGAATTTTGGGCCCTGGAATTAAAGCATCATTCAAGGACAAACCTGAATCAGTCTTTGTTGATGCATCAAATACTACTCGCAATTTGGTGGTGCAACTTTTTTCCTTTATTACAGGATGATGAGGCAGATAGTACCTTCCCTTTATGATATCTTCCTTTGGTACTAAGCTCATATGTCCCAATTCAAGATATTCCTTAATGAAGCTTCTATATTGGTCATAAACTTCAGGTCGTGGAATCAAAGATCTTTCCAAAGAACAAAGTCTTTTGATTGCTTTGGATCTTGAATCTCCTAATTGGCAGTCATTCCGAAATGGCAGTTGTACAACATATCTGCCTGTGGAATCCCTTCCATGTGTTTCCACAAAATGGATTTCACTTTCATTTTCATCCTTAGATATAGAAGTTACATCAGGAATGGATTCCAATTTCCAAAAATTTTCGACTATATTTTGGGTTTCCAGGCATGCATGATGGGACTGAATGATATTCCTAATACTTCTATATATATATATATACTACCCTTAGATGTGAAATTATATTATAAATTTTACATATATACTATATTTATGCCGTTATATATTTATACTATATATAAATTTAAAAATTCACAATGGTCATGGTAAGTAACATTAAATATTTTTTAAAAGGCCTTAAAATATATCGCTATTCATTTATCCAAATTTCGAGCCACGTGTTAATTATCGAGCCTATAAACGTGTAATTTTTGTTAAAAGTAGTTTTTTCCTTAAAAATTATCAAACCAATTTCTATTTTTTTTTTCAATTAAAATTTACAGCAATTAGATTATAATAGTAAAATTTTGACTTCATTTTATAGCACGTGTTGGTGTTGAATCATGAAGAAAAGTCTTAACATCATATTTCGTTTTCTAAAATAACCAATGTTTTAAAAACAGGCGACATATAAATATTTAAGAAAAACAAATAAATGACAATTGTGAAATTTTAAAATAAATCAAACACATTACAAAATTGCCGACAAAAGTTCTATTTTAAAATTTTATTACAATAATCTATTTTTATTCTATTTTTAATCCTACTACCCTTAGAGGAAACTCTTCCAGAAAGGAGCCATCCTAATTTAGAAGAAGTAGCAGTTAGTTGTTCTTCATCGCCGATAACGGACTCGCCAGTGAACAGGGTCATAGCTAACTCAGCACCGATTAATATGTCGATGGGAGCAGAAATATTATAATCTGGATCAGCCAGAGGCATGGTTTTGAGATGCGCCAAGTTTGACTTTGGACATGTAAGAGTTGGCAAATTATTTGTCAACTTATCCAACACCAAGGCGTTCACCTTGAAAAGTTAATCGGATTTGAAATGTGGCGTAAATTCAAACTCCACAAGTCCATAAGAGTGACTCGCAAAATGTCCCGAAATTCCCGATATTTGCGAGTGTAAGGTAACATATTCAAGTCCAAGTCTTTTTCTACATTGTCCTGATATAAAGTTCGCCTGAGACCCTGAGTCTATCAAGGCTCTACATGTCTGAGGCACACCATTGTTATCCTTGATTTTAATCCTAGCGGTTGTAAGCATGACATTTGAAAAATATTTCTCATTACTTAAAAGACAAGTTGTATTTTTGATGTCTTTTCCACACTCAAATTTCCCTTCATCAACTTCTTGAACCTTGGTTTCTTGGTGAATCAAAGTGTGGTGTCTTTTCTTGCAAATTTGACAAATGTTTTTGCAATAACAATTCTTTGCTAATTGGTTTGGCTCTAAACATCTGAAACACAATTTAGCCGAACTAACAAAATTCACTCTCTCTGACTCAGGTAATTTAGAATATAAATTACAGCTTGAAAGAGCATGTGCACCTTCACATTTAAGACATTTTATCATATATGAATTATAAACATTCACCTTTTGTAATTCCTTTTTCATTGAATGTTTCTCCACATTTGAATCTTTATTTGGTAAATTCTGCAAGCTTTTTGCGTGAATTTCCAAAATTTCCATTAAATCCTTAATTGAAGGCACAACTCTTGGGTTGTTCTGCAATTCCTATTGTTTTCTTGTGGTTTTATCAAGCTTATCTTGTATGATCTTGATGAAAAATACCTCAGATAAACTATCGATTTGGTAACCCAATACCTTCACTGTTCTTATTATTTCGTTGCAGCCATCTAGAAGTTTAAACATTGAATTATGGTTGTCATCGGCTAATTTTTGTAATCTTAATGCATTATCTATTTGGGTGAAAATTAGATCCTTTGGGTTATCATATCTTGTTAATAAAGTTTGCCAAACCTCAACATAATTATCGGCCGTAATTGGAAATGCGTTGACCAGTCTTAGGGCTTCGCCTCTCAGTTGGCCTTTCAAATATTGTAACTTTTCAATGTCAGGTATTTGTGAGTTAGAACCAATTGCAGAAAAAAATAGATCTTTAAATGAAAGCCATGATTCTAATCTGCCATTGAATGTTGGCAACTCAAGTTTAGGCATTTTAACATGTAAATTAACTTCTTTTTTTTTTTCAGATGATTCTTGCCCATTATGCTTTAAATCTAATTCACACTTTAATCTTATACACTTATCTATACAAATTTCCACTTCGTCATTCAAATCATCATCCTCAAGTTGCTGCAAGAAAACATCCCTCATTTTCATCAAATCATTATTTGCATAATCTAGTTTGCATTTCGTTGCATTAATATTGTTGCACCAGGTTGCGGCTTGGCAGACTCTTCAGCCTTGATTCTCTCCTGTGCTGGGTCTTGCATCTTACCAGAGCGTGTTTCAACCATCCTACAAATTTATAAAAGGGAATAATGAGATAAGTCTACTTTTAGTGTGTAGCCTCCAGAATAATTTATTTCTTTTCTCACATCAAAGAGAGCAGTGAAGTCACACGTGTACCTAAATACAAATGATGATAATCTAAATAATCTGTTTTAAATAAATATATCATAGAATATTTAATATATAAAATAAATAAATATATAATTTAAATTTCAAATATATTAAAAATAATATAAGAAATACGCCATTACTCATGATGTAACACTTCCCCCTCTCCAGAGGTCGTCACGTCCTCGTGATTGACCTCATCAATTCTTTCAAAATAGGGTTTGATTCTTGAGACATGGACAATCAATGGGTCTTGGCCAGGATTATCTTTTGGTTCAATCAAGTAATTTACGTTGGACAGCTTCTTTAATATTCTATATGGGCCTAAATATTTTCTCAGTAGTTTCTCACACTTTCCTATTTTCCTAATTGGTGTCCAAACTGCTACTAATTCTCCTGGTTCGTAGCTTCTTTCCATGTGTTTCTTGTCATAGTTCTTTTTCATTCTTTCTTGAGTCTTTATTGTGTTGTTAATAACTAATTTTCTTGTTATGTTTATTTTGTCTAAGTGATGTTTTATGTATTCATCATAATCATCCTTGTAAATGTCCACCGAGATATTCCTGTCGTCCAAAAGAGACGTGGGTTCTCTTCCAAACATCAGGAAAAAGGGAGAATATCCTGTGGTTTCCTGAATTGTAGTATTGTAAGCGTGAGTGATGAATGGGAGTATTTCGTCCCAATTCTTCTGATCAGTGTTCACATACATACTGAGCATATTGATCAATGTTCTATTTAACCGCTCTGTCAATCCATTAGTCTGGGAATGATAGCTCGTTGTGAAGCAATGCTTAATATTGCACGTTTTCATCACCTCTTTCATTAAATTACTGGTAAATTGAGAGCCTCTGTCACTAATAAGATATTGTGGGGCTCCGTGCCGGAGAAAAATATCCTCTACTAGAAATTTAGAAACTTCTTTCACTGTTGCTTCCGAGACTGCTCTTGTTTCTGCATATCTAGTGTAGTAGTACGTTAGCACGATTATCCATTTTTTCCTGTTTTTCGTAGATGGCAGTGGACCAACAAAGTCAATTCCAATTCTTTCGAAAGGAAAGTTGGCTGGGGGGATGGGCTGTAGTAGTCCAGAAGGTAATTGGTTTGAGCCTTTCCTACTTTGGCAAAGGTGACACGTCTTAACGAATTCTGAGACATCCTTTAGCATGGATGGCCAAAAGTATTTACTCTTTATTCGGTACATGGTTCTGGCGACGCCCAGATGGCCATTCGACATATGATTGTGATATTCTTTCATAATTTCTCTCTTTTTCTTCTCTGGAACCACAAGCAACCACGCCCTGCCTTCAGGGCTCGGGTTTTTCTTAAAGAGGCATCCATCTTCTTCTTTAAAGTTTTACGCAATTGATCGCCTGCTTCCATTAAGGTTTTTCTTAACACTTTCGATAAATTTATCCTCTTCGTCTGTTATTTGATTTAAAAATAGCCTCTCAAAATCCTCATCCCAATCAGTTTCTGGTAAGGGTCCCCTAGATAAGCCATCGGCGTCCAGATGCTTCTTTCCTGATTTATGTATTATATCGAAGTCATATTCTTGAATTTTCAATGCCCATCTTGCCAATCGACCAGTTGGATCCTTCAAGTTTTTGAGCCAGCATAAGGCGTGATGGTCTGTTACTATTTTAAAGTGTCTTCCATAAAGGTAGGGTCGTAATTTTGACATTGACCAGACAACGGCCAGACATTCTTTTTCAGTGGTTGAATAATTTTGCTCCGCTTTACTTAGGGTACGACTCAAATATGATATCACCTTCTCTTCACCACCGATGTCTTGGACAAGAGTTGCACCTATGCCGATGTTGGACGCATCAGTATGAATATAAGTAGGCGCATTTGGATTGAAGTGCCCTAAGATTGGTGGACTTAATAGTGCTGTTTTTAGGGTTTGAAACGCTTCCTCTTGCCTTTCTGTCCAGGTAAATGATAAACTTTTTTTAATAAGGTTGGTCAAAGGGTCAGCAATTTTTGAGAAATCTATGATAAATTTTCTATAATATGAGCACATTCCCAAAAATGATTGTACTTCTTTGACCTTTGTGGGCCGAGGAAAATTTCTGATAGCTTTGATGTTATGTTCCGCGAGTTTTATACCATGTTTGCTCGTTATATAGCCGAGAATCTCCAATTCTTCAAAAACAAATCGGCATTTTTTGTCGTTTAATCTTAAATTAGATTCACGAAAACATCTAAAAACAGCTTCGAGTCTTTTGAGGTGCGTTGGAAAATCCGGGCTATATATGATAACATCATCCAGATAACACAAACAAATTTGCCATCTCAGATTTCCAAGCATATTCTCCATATTTCTCAAAGGTAGCAGGCGCGTTACAAAGTCCAAAAGGCATCACGTTGAATTCATATAATCCATGCGCTGTAGTGAAAGCTGTTTTCTCTTTATCTCTTTCTTCAACTTCAACTTGCCAATATCCAGATCTGAGGTCTATTGCTGAGAAGTATCTAGATCCTTGGAGAGTATCCATAACTTCGTCTATTCTAGGGATCGGATAGACATCTTTTACTGTCACATTATTCAGTTTTCTGTAGTCCACACAAAATCTGTATTTACCATCTCGCTTCTTGACCAATATCACTGGAAAAGACCAGGGACTAGAAGATGGCCTAATTATGCCTTCTGTAAGCATCTCGTCAATTTGCTCTTTTATAATATCTCGCTCTTTAACACTTACCCTGTAAGGCTTGTGTTTAATTGGCTTCGCGTCTTCTGTGTCTATCCGATGTTTTGCCAAATTGGTTCTCCCTAATCTCGACGAAAACAGATCTCCATACCTTTCTAAAACTTGTTTTAACTCCTTCTGTTCCTTTGGTGAAAGATTTTCGTTTATTTGGAATCTAGGTTCTTCGTTCTCTTCTACCTCTCTTTCTCGACTCACATTTATTTTCGCTGGACTACTTCCAAAAGCCAATGTTTGGTTTTTCATTATTTTTAACGGTCGAGGATACGGATTAGTTATCCAGATGTGTATTTCCCTATTTATAACATTGATCAAGCTTCTTGCTAGACGAAGTCCATTTGTTTGAAACATTTTGCTGCTCTCCTCGATAATATATTCCCCATCCTCTGTTTCTACCAATGCCTTGATCAGTTTAATGGTACATTCCAGTACAATGGAATCATTGGCACTCTTTATTTTCAACATTTCAAAATTGCTTTCGTCATGATTATTCGTAAAATCGTATTTTATAGTTTCTTGCTTACGATCTATTTTCGCGTTCATTTTCTTAAGGAAATCTCTTCCAAGAATTAATGTCCGTAAATGCGTTCTCAATATCACAAATTTGTGTGATAATGTTTCGTCATCAATTTTTATATTTAAAAATATACTTCCTACCATGTCTAATTTTTTTCCATCGGGTCCTGCACAAATTTTTGCGAGTTTATTTATACCATGGCCTGTGTTAAGAGCTGTACTAAGGTCGACCACTGAAAGATCGGCGCCTGTATCAATCAAAGCTTCGCAGATACCGATTCTATCCACGTTAATGTTCATTTTATATTTGGGGTCCAACTTTTTAATTCCATTTATGGTCGACTTGCTTTGATTGACGGACTCAGGCGCGATGCTTAGTTTAAATCTTCTAATGCGGCATATCTATTCCTTGTAGGGATACTCGAGTACGGGCTATTACTTACGTCAGCGTAGAGCAGAGGTCTCGACTTCTCAGTTCCATTATCCATTCGGATTTCTTCTTCGACCTTGTCTTGTGTAACTATGGGGTCCTCTTCCACAATTCTTACAAACCTGACTCTGCAATACCGCGCTACGTGTCCTGGCTTGTTACACTTGAAACATATTGGTCTCCCGTCTTCTGTCCTATTCCTATTTGAATTTGGATTCTTATTGTATGTTTTACTTGGGTAGACCGGTTTTGGCTCAGGATTGGGAGTGTAAGATCGTCTAGGGGCAGATACCTGGGGCAGAGGCTTGTTCTGGTAGTACCTCGGAGTGGGGGCCTGGGGCTTGGAGGTGTTCTGGTAGTACCTCGGAGCGGGGGCCTGGGGCTTGGAGGTGTTCTGATATGGTCTTCTGAACGACGTAGCATTCTTCCATTGCTCTTGATGATGGGGACGAGGAGAGCGTGGTCCATTATATAGAGTTTTTGATTTTTCTGCACGTTCTTGGTAATTCTCTTAGAATAAATCCAGCTTTTTACAAATTTCTAGAAGTTCATTGGTATTTTTAGGAGGGTTTAGGTGAAGGGCAAAAGAGTATTCTTTCTTTAAACCTCCAATAACCCAGTTTATTTTAGTCTCTTCTTCCATTTGGGGGTCGACCTTGTTGCACAGTACAAGGATATCCTCTGCGAACCTGATTGCAGGTTCATTCCACTGTTGCATCCTGTTTAGTCTCATCTTCATTTCTTCTTTGTTGGCGTCTGAGGAAAAATCCTCAATTAGGCGGCTCTTGAAATTTTCCCAGCTGGTGAAACTTATCTTGTGTAGGTCCAGCCAGGTTTTGGCGCTACCAATCATATTCATGGCAGCATAACGAGAGATAATGTAGTCTGCCCAATGGTACAGGAAGCCAATTTCTTCAAGAGATTCAATCCATGGGCGAGGGTCTTCCGTTCCATCATACTTGGGGATGTCGATGTTGGGATTCAGGACAACTGGGTCGGAACTAGCATCTCCACCAATTGTTCCCCAGGTTGCGGCTTGGCAGACTCTTCAGCCTTGAATCTCTCCTGTGCTGGGTCTTGCATCTTACCAGAGCGTGTTTCAACCATCCTACAAATTTATAAAAGGGAATAATGAGATAACTCTACTTTAGGTGTGTGTAGCCTCCAGAATAATTTATTTCTTTTCTCACATCAAAGAGAGCAATGAAGTCACACGTGTACCTAAATACAAATGATGATAATCTAAATATTCTGTTTTAAATAAATATCATAGAATATTTTATATAAAAATAAATAAATATATAATTTAAATTTCAAATATATTAAAAATAATATAAGAAATACGCCATTACTCATGATGTAACAATATCTACCATAGACACAATGGATTCGATATTTTCCTCTATGCCTTTTATAGTTTTTTTTTATCCTTTTTAATTTTTTAATTAACGTTTCTATATCCATAATTTCTATTAAATTTTCTTCCCAAATACTTTTAGTTGAAATATATGGTTACAAAATACTTATAAGTTGCCCTTTTTTTCGATCAATTTTAACTTGACTTTTACCTACGTTCAATCCGGCTCGAGGGACCAATGTATAATTCTTTTCAATGTATAATTTTCTTACAACATAAAACTTAGATTATTAAAACATTGGATCAGTAAACATGAGGGCAACCATTTCGTTCAATTACATTACTTTATTTTTTATATAACATTTTAGTAAACAAAAAAGTGATGATGATAAATTCAATGAATATTTACACAATCATAGAAAAATTATATTAAACCTTTATATAAACATAAATATTCTAACTAAATTAAACAGTAGGTGACATTAGAGATGCAAGGTCTCGCCAAGTTTGGTCGAAGAAAGGATAAGAATCGCTCTAAGTTTAGCTATCGTGGTTTAAACAAAAGGTTTTACTACGTTGTAAAATAGCTTAGAAGGTAAATACATACTATTCTCAAACCACACTGTATTGGAGAATGGGAAAAAAGAAGAAATTTCTAAAGGTTTTGTCGATCATTTACATATCAATATTGCCACGTGGAAAATTAGGGAAGACCAACTTCTGACTGACTTTCGATTCCGGGCTAATTGTCCAAAATAGGCATGGACTTCTAGCCCCCTCTTCATGGCTCTTCATGACTGCAGACGCGATGTCAGGTGGCAAGGGATCCTAGGATATGGCGGCAGGAGATGTCTCGCAGGGATGGTGGAAACGTTGGGCTAGCAGGGGAACAGCGCCAGGGAGCAGTGAGGCAGGAGTCTTGCATAGGCCAGGAATCCAGTAGAAGGTGGCAGGTGGAGTTGGAGGCAGAAGGTCCTTGAAGCCTAGAACTTGAGGGCCCTATACTTCAGGATGGGGCAGCTTGAGGCTCTCGCCTCGTGCTTGTCTGGGAGGCCCTTTGAGCAGCAGTTGGCACATTTGGAGGTGCGCTGGTCAGCAATGGATGGGCAGGCGCGGCCTTCATGGCCTTCTTCACCGCAGTGGAAGCACTTAGGAGCTCTGGTGCATTGGGCAGAGTTGTGGCCGAAGCCACAACGGCGGAAGCAGACGCGGGCGCGGATGGACTCCTCGAAGTTGAGGATCACTCCATCCACCACGATTCTTCCGCGGACGCCCAGGGCTCTAAAGGTCTTGATGTCCACCTCGATGAAGGCGGTGCAGGTCCCGTTTCTTGGTGCAGAACGGTGCGCCACGCGCACCACCTTTTCCCCAGGGAGTTTGCTGACAGCAGCGGTTTCCAGGAAGGTCTCCTCGATTGTGGAGTTGGATGTTTCCTCATCCACTCTGAAGAGGCAGATTCTTGGCAGGATCTCCTTCTGCTGGCGGAACTTCATTCCGTTCAGCTTGCTGGCCAGGGAGGTTGTCACCTCAGGGATGGTGTCGGGATTGCTGAAGTGGAGGACCAGCTTCCCCTTGGTGCGCAGGGAGGCCCAAACGCCTTGGGGTAGAGTGTGGGCAGCGCGGACAGCCTTATACATCTCCCTTGGGTCAGCCTGTGGGTCATCAGAGATGACCACTGTGTGGGCCACCGATTTTTCCCCATGGAGGACCATTTGGGCGGCCGCAGGCTTAGAGACGCGGGATGGCGCAGGTTTTGCAGGACCTTTCAGGTTAGTCCTCTTTGTGGGCGGGTTGGGAGCCTCAGGCTGCTTCTTTTTGGTTGGAGCAGGAGCAGGCAAGGTGGATGCAGGTGTCTTGGCAGAGAGAGCTGCAGGGGCAGGGGTGGCGGGCTTGACTGAGTCAGTCTGGCAGCAGGAGTCCTTGCAGGAAGGAGCTGGGCTGGTTTGGGTGCTGTGACAGGTAGTTGGGGGCTTGTTTTCCTCCGTGGAATCGTCCAGCTCCGCGAAGGCTTTGAGTGTGCCTGAAAGGCTCTCCACTTCAGTTCAGAAAACCCTGATTAGATCAGTCCTCCCCGCGATGAACTTGATCATGTCTTCGTGCAGGAACTTGAGGGCGGGATGGCCGAAGGCCTGCAGGACTTGGCAGTTGCGGGAGATGATCATTTCGTCCTCCTTATCCAGGGCGGCGATGTCCACGATGGGCTTCTGGGCATTCTTCTTCTTTTTCTTGGCAGCGTTCATGGCAGGAGCAGGAGAGCAAAGATGTGACCAGGTAGAGAGCTAGCTGGCAACTCAATAAGTTGACCATGGGGATGAGAAGGGAAGACCAACTTCGGGATGAAAGAGCAATTTATTTCAGGCAAGAACAAACAATCAGTGATAAACAAAAGATAAGCAAAAGAGGGTGAAGTGTACAGAGTAAAGCAAAATATAAACATAAAAAGAATACTCTGCTAATAAAATAATAAATACTTTGTTTCAATATTAAACGTTTATTAATTATAAGTTTGTCCCAAAAGTTCGTGTTTTTCTTTAAACGTTGTTTTTCTTATTACTTGGCGAATAATATTATTACGTTACGATGTACTAGAGCGCCATCTGTTATCAAATTATAAAACTATTTTAGAGGCGTAATATTCTTTTTAAAATAAAGCAATTTCTACTGTCCTTACTGCGATGGAAAAATTAAAGGGAGGGCCTGGCTCATCAGTGGTGAACCCTCCCAGCGGTTTCGCCAGTTTAATCTACCATACCGCTGTTATATTGCATTTTTGGAACTTCTTTTATAGGTGACTGTTGTAAGACTCTTGGAATGGGTATTTTAGAAGAACTATGGACATAAGCTTTTAGGACAGCAGAATTAAATATAATTATAAATATATAATATGCTTCGAGCAATCGCTCTTCCGCAAATATCAAATTGTGTCTTTTATTAGAACAATAATGTTACGATGTACTAGCGCCATCTGTTATCAAATTATAAAACTATTTTAGAGGCGTAATATTCTTTTTAAAATAAAGCAATTTCTACTGTCCTTACTGCGATGGAAAAATTAAAGGGAGGGCCTGGCTCATCAGTGGTGAACCCTCCCAGCGGTTTCGCCAGTTTAATCTACCATACCGCTGTTATATTGAATTTTTGGAACTTCTTTTATAGGTGACTGTTGTAAGACTCTTGGAATGGGTATTTTAGAAGAACTATGAAGAACTGATATTTTGTAAGAGACTGGACTGTATCATATATCCCGTTTAACTCCTACAGTCCAGTCTCTTACAAAATATCAGTTGTCAAAACCCTAACTAAGAGACTCCATACCCATTGTTCCCTTCGAGCTTTAAAAGAAAAAGAGAATATTTACAATAATTTACGAACATTTGGATACCCACCAGACTTTATAAGAAAACACACATTCATCCCGTTCAAAAAGGTTACCCTCACAGTCAATAGAACCAGGGGTTTTATAGATTTCTCCCCTACCAATCAGCGAATAGCCCATGATTTGAGGAAATATGGAATCCAGTTCACTTATCGTAGCACAAGCACAACAGGACATATACTGAGGAACCCCATTACCGAACCAGGAGTTAAACATGATGTTCAACATAAAAGCAACGCGAACTATTCGGTTGCCTGCAACGATTGTGAATCCGTTTATGTAGGAGAAACAGGCAGAAAAATCGAAAACCGAATCAAAGAACACAAATACAATATCAGCTCAAAAGACCCCAGATCCCTTCTGTACCAACACACGTTAAACACAGGACATAGTTTTGATCTGGATAACCCCATCTGCCATTACAACAACATCAGATACAAAGGGGAAAGATTGATTTTGGAATCCTTGGTTTCTGGTTGTAAAGACAGCATAAACAGAAGAATAGATGTCCCGGAACAGTTCCGCTGCCTTTTTTAAAAGAGTTTGAAGAACGAATTCTGCTATGTCCCCCCCTTCCCCACTTAGTTTTAAACTTAATTTAGTTTTAAAGAAAATTTTTGCATATCTGATTATTTTTCAATTCTCTAATTTACCTTTTAGCATATCTTTGAGCGAATATTTGTATTTATTTTTTCTATTACCTCTATATATTAATAAGAATTTGATTTCGTTTTGTAAGAACGCCCGTTGAAGAACTAATTGTTCGAAAGCTAGCGTCTGTTATTTGTAATAATAAAAGATACTGATTGCGAGAGGTTTTTTGTCTTTTGGATTTAATCAGATATCTATAAATATACTTATGCATATTTAACCTAAAAGACCTATCCTTTGATTTATTAAAACAACTTTCTGAGCACCTTGGTGCAGGTACAGCTTGAGTTTTCTTGATTAACCAAGAAAAATAAACTGGGAATAAACTGGAACAAAAAAATATGTTATTTTGATATTTATTACGATATGTGGTACTTAACCATCTGAAAATTTAGGTCTCATGTGTGATGAGGATTTACCTTTCACATCATTTTCAAAATATTTTCCCATTTTTCATTTTAACATTAAAAATTAGTGTGAAAAAAAGTACAAATGTAAAATTGTACTGGGATAAGGTTGATAAATTAAGAAAAAAGTCAAAAGGCATCTCCTTATCTTGCAACTGAAAGTTTCTGATGGCTTGCGCCATCTATCGGAATAAATATCAACTATTCGTTAATTTTTAGGTACAGTTTGCACCCCGCTGACGAGGGCCAACAGCCAGAAACGTGTACGTGGTTAGCTTTACTAGATTAAACAAGAATGGGTATTTGGCCATTCTGTAATAATTAAAAATCAACGAATAGTTGTTATTTCGGATTTATTCCGATAGATTGCGCAAGCCATCAGAAACTTTCAATTGCCCGATAAGGAGATGCCTTTTGACTTTTTTTATTAAAAAGTATAAGGCCTAATAGAACAATTCCTTCAGAAGTTCTATCTTAAAGAGTTGATCAACGGGAGTTGTCTTCAAAATGTTTTAACTATCAATTTCTATGACACATTGAACAAATCTAATTCTAACAAATGACATTTAATTTTTAAATACTCTCAGTAATCAACAGTATTTTCCTAGAACAGGGATCGGCAACCTGTGGCTTGTTAGCCACATGCGGCTCTTTGGATGTGAAGCTGCGTATAGTAGTCGTATAAATAAATACTTTAGTTATGCGAGTACTATTTATTGTTTCCAAGAAAAAATTTTGTGGCTCTTTAAAAACTTGAAATTTTGTATTTTGTATTTTTTTACTCTTCCGAATCAAAAGGTTGCCGACCCCAGTCCTAGACCAATTGTGTTATCATATTTTGGATCATTTTTCTTAAATGATCTCAATAGGAAAACCTAATTGTTTTGTGTTCTTGAAATAGATTAAATAGAATATAGATTTAAGAGACCCTTTATACGGAATACCTTAGAATTATTTCCTATTAGAGGTAATCAAAAACTGTTTGTATAACTTTATAGACAAGACAAATTAAACAATTTTATTGATTCTTACAATCAAATTTTACAAAGGAGAAAATATAAAAGAGTAAATGGGCATATAAAGTGTAGGGGTATATATATACAAATATCTTCAGCAAGGAGGGCTTCCCCACCTTGAGAGGGTCCTCCTCCAGACAAGGAGGGGGTCTTCTTGTACACTCCTCAGTTCCGCGCCGAGGAAGTGCCTATAGATGCGCGTCTTGGCAGACGCCAGGATGGCCAGGGCGTCATCGTCTAGGCCATGCCCGAAGACCCAGCCCTGCAAGTCAGGGGGCCGCCCGATGTATAACTTTATAGAGAACCAGGACCATTATTTAACATTTTTTTTGTTTAAGAAAAAAAGAGCTTATACGGCCCTTGACTTGGGTAAGTCTAACCCTATCAATGAGTGCAAGTAATCAAACAGGGCTGTTCCAAAATAACTATTAGGTACCGCTCATAAAGAGCTATGTTATTTACAATGAAAAATATCAACAGGTTCTTCACAGAAAAAAAGTGTACAATACGGGGATTCGATCCCAGTTCATGGCTGTCGGGAATCGAGGGTTTTACCCACTCGTCCACCGACTTCAAACAGGTCTGGCAGCTTTTAAGAACGAAATTATTTCTAAGTAGACATGTACTTACAGCAAAATATGCCACAAACTCCTTCCTACAATGATTATCATGGCCATATGTACTTGGGAGGACTAACAACAACAGCAACCATTGTTTTAGAACACCACCGTATATGATGGTGAGGAAGATGATTCAACTCGGCTAACCTACCTGAGAGATATAGTCCCAGATGTGTGTGTGTGGAAAAAGGAAGGAAATGATGGAAATTTTCTTATAAATGAATATCTCAATTTACTGCTACTCCTTCTGCAATGAGGAAAATAAAGGAAGGGCTTGGCTCATCAGTAGTGAACCCTCTCACATCCTACTGATTGGCTAGAAATTCTCTCAAGTATTTTCACATTGCCGTAGTGGAAATATAGGGACAAGGGGAAACGTTAAAATATTCCATGAGAAATGCTAATTACAATGGCCAGGAAACCCCTTTTTGTCTGTTGCCAACAAAGAAACAGATGTTCTAGAGTTTGTCGGTGTGTTGATTCCAAATCTGTAAACATTTTCTTTCTCTCAGCTCTTGTTTTAGAGGTTTTGTATCTCTAACACAGATTATATATATTTCTGTGATTTTATCATCATATATTTTTAATAGTCGTTGCTTACCTCAACTGTAAGTTTTATTACTCCCTTGTCTACAATAAATCTGGAGTCTACTAGCAGAACGTCAATCATCCCAATATGTTTTGTTACATATGTGGCGAGTACACAATGCAAGATTTCCGAAAATCTATTTCTGACTTAATAATAAAGACCTACCTCGCTTCCTATGGAGTTAAACTAGGAGACTAAGATAAAACGAGAGCTCCACAATATGTTTGTAAAACTTGTATTGAATATTTACGTCAGTTGACAGAATGGTTAAAGAAGAAGCCTCAAGTTCGGAATGATTTAAGGAGAACCAAGAGACCACACTAACACGGTTGCTGCTATTTCTGTACCATCAGCATTATTCTTCAACAATATTATTGTTATTACCAATAGTGAGCTCTTTAAAGGCTTCCGAAGCTTCTAATCGAATCCAAAACTAAAAGAAAAGCCCTAAGTCAAACGTAAATTCTCCGAATAAAGGTCAAATATAAATTAAAGATACGCATTTCTTCATCTAATATTGTTGCTATTTCTCATTTATATATAATGTATAATTATTAAATAATAGATGAATAAGACAAAATAATATACATAAAGGAATAAATAAAAAAATAAAAAATATGCATATATAAAATATATACAAAGTCTTCATTGGTAGCGCCCACTGCGGAAAAGACTCCGCCACCGATGGACTGCGAGAGTTCTCTCCCACAGAGTGGGCAGGTCGATGTGATGGCTGGTGTTAATCACCTCAACACCAAGATGGTACTTGTAGATGGTAGCCTTCGCCACGCTGGTCAGTTTCACTGCCTCGGGATGGAGTCCGACGCCGAACAGCCAGGCCTGCAGATCCAAGGGGCAAGTCACAGAAAGTGAACACCTCCTGGAGCAGGGGTCGCACGGCTCGGCAACTCTAATATCTGTGGGTCAGCGAGCCGTCGCTGGATCCACAGGCGGCACAGTTGGCACGTCTCGAGGCAGGAGGTCAGGATGGGGAGAGGCGTGGAGAGCCAGTCGTAGGGCGACATCTGCGTCTTGTTCCGAAAATAGTTACGATGCAGGTCTGCCCAGGGGATGGAGCAGGGCACATCCACGATGGGAGTCCACCGGGCAGCTATCTCGGCACAGAATGCTCCTGCAGCCATGCCGAATCCAGTGCCCGGCGCGCCCTCTGGCTAGTGAGGTGGATAATGGGGGGTCGCCGATCGCCGCAGGACGATGGTCTCCGCCTCGTGCTCCACATAATAGCTGGAGTTGGCGTTTTCCTGCAGGAGACGCTGGCAGAAGGCCCACAGGTGCTGCGCGTCCAGGATTGCGACTGGCGTTGAGCGTGCTAGGGCAGGGGCGCCATCGGAGAAGTCACTGACAGTCGCCTGTAGCCTGCGCTCGGGAGCCAGCAGGCCGATGTCACCCTCGAGACTGAGTGAGCCAGGATGCCCCCGGGGTGCCACGAAACTCGGCTCATGCCCAACACGAAGCGCGCCTGCAGCCAGTCGATGGTGGTTTCAGGTGGAAGGTAGCCGTGGAGGTGGTGCAGGATTGAACCCAGGACCAGGATGTTGGCCGTGCGGGCACGACCCACCAGCGACAGGCCGCGGGTAAAGAGCGAACACCTCGCGATGGCTCGCTCCAGCAGCCCCATAAAGTGGGAAGCCTGGAAAGCGACGGTGTTCCGGGAAAAGATTGTGCAGCCCAAGATGGTCAGCGACTCGGACGTACAGCAGATTCCCAGAGGATAATCCGTCCGGTGCTTCCAGAAACCGCACCAGAGCCCGCAGTTCTTGTCGAAGTTGACAGTCACCCCAGCCCACCATGTGGAACTCTTCGAAGATCAGGGACACGAGCTCAAACTGAGCGTCGTCATTGATAAAGAGTACGATGTCATCCGCATAAGCGACCACGTTGCCGCAGCCCAAGATACTCTCGAGGCGGCGTAGCAGAGGTCCAACTCCGATACTGAAGAGGGCGACGCTGAGACGGCAGCCCTGCCTCACACCGTTGAGAAAGGGGAAGGCCTTGGTGTAGACATCTCCGACCCGGATGGAGGCGTCTGCAGAAGATAGCAATCCACCCGAGGAGGGCAGATGGTAAGACTATCTTCTCAAATAGGACGAACAGGTACCCCTGCTCAAGCTGTTGAAAGCCGACTTCGGGTCCAAAAATATGAAAAACAGCGGCGTGTCATGTTTGGCTGCCCCGGCGACCTCGTTGGATATTAGCGCAATGTTCCAGGAGGATGACCGTCCTGGAACGGCGTAGGTCTGACATTGGAGCACCAGGTCTAGCAGAAAACGACGCAGACGGGCCATGAGCACGCCGCTGAGGGCCCAGTAGTGGGTTGTTGGTAGGCTGATTACCAGAAAGCCTGTAGACCCGGACCACCGTGTGATTTCGGCAGCAGGATGACCTTGCTGCGCCTTGAGGATGGAGGCAAGGCCCCTAGGAGTCGAGAAGCCTCGAAGACTTGCCAAAGAACTTAGGTGAAGAAATATTCAAAGACTTTGACAAACTCGCAGGGTAACCGTCCCATCCCGAGGCACAGCCGTATGGCAGGCGGTGGGTAATTGCCGTCATATGGTCGCGGGAAATGTCGGCGAGAAAGAGCTGGTCCCAATCGTCGAACTCTAGGGGAGTCACTTCAGCTAGGAAGTCGGCGATGGCTTCTTCCGAGCTTGGAGCTTGAGCGAAACGCCTAAGCTGGCCCCCGGAAATGGCGTTGCCGTCGTCATCGGTGAAGGTGGAGGGAGAGCGACGTCTGGCTCGGTGGGAACGTTCGAGGTCCAACAAGGAAGGATAGTCGGAGCGGGCAGTATCGTCCTCCAAGCTCTGCCTTAGGAAGTGGCTTGCTCTCTCGGCATATCCACGGCCGGACTTGGCGACGGCAGGCGCGAGTGATATAATCTCCGCGACCAGATCTGCCTTGATCCTGGTCCATTGTTCCCATAAAATGTGGGGGGGGGGGGGATTTGCCAGGCCTTCTAACATATCATCGATGGATATTTCCATTCGATCGACGAACAGGTCTGGCCGTAGCAGCTTGCCGATGCAGGAAAGTCTTGTAAGAACAGGATCTCCCTCTTGAATCGGAACATGGAGAGAGAATTGGGATGAAGTGCTTCTTTTTATTATTCTCTCTCATGCGTACAATACTGAGATATAAGAAGCCAAGGATACTCTCCATTTTTCTTGTTGTTTGGTAGGGAAGCGATGTCCCTCTTGGACGATGGGAATATCTTAGTGGACCCCAGCATAAGTGATTATAATGAGTACATAATAATTAATTAGACAAAATAAGAAGGCGAGAAAAGTAGTCGTTCACAACACAGAGAAGACTAAAAAAATAATGAAAAAGAACTATGACAAGAAACACATAGAAAGAAACTTAGAACCAGGACAATTAGTAGCAGTTTGGACACCAATTAAGAAAACAGGAAAAGGAGAAAAACTAGAGAAAATATTTAGACCCATATATATAATATTAAAGATGTCTAACGTCAATTACTTAATAGAACCAAAAGATAACTATATTCTGACTCAAACTTTGTTATAAAAGAATTGATGAGGTCACACATGCACGAGGACGTAACAACCTCTTGAGGGGGGAAGTGCTGCATCATGATTTATTCGTTTATTCTTTCAATTAAAGTGTAACATTGGTTTAAATTATTTTGAATAATATTTAATTCCATTGATTATATGTGCATCATATTTCTACAGAGTAATTATATTGTGTATCAATTATTATTTATTATATTTAACAGAGATAATAACAAAAACTGCGTAATAGAAGAAGAGTTGAGTTAATTAGCAGAGAGTGAGATATAGAAGTCCAACAACGTGTAAGAACGAGGCTTAAAGATGTCAGAAGTTTCCAGAAGGTCGTTAATAGAGTAAAATGACCTATCTTTCTTGATTTCCCTCAATATTATCTCAGACAAATACCCGGTATTTCCGCATCTGATGCTATAAAAAAAACCTAGGAGGGTGGAGGCGTTGTTAGCGGTCAACTCTTGTAGTCCTGAAGATGGGCAGAACGACTCCCATGGGATTCAAGAGCCAGGTGGCTAGCCGATGTTCCTGACGGTGACATTTACTAAACCTAACGCCATAAGTAATGTAGGCGGGTGTGGATTCTTCTTTGGAGATGATCACCAGCTGGTGAGCTGGTGGATCTTCTCCGCTTTCCTTATGTACGAGAATGGGAGAGTGTGTTGTAGTGGTGTCCTTGGATATCAAAGAAGCCTTTGATAACCTAAATTGAAACGTTATTATCGAGGTTCTGGAATCTATGTGCTGCCCCTACAACCTGTTGAGATTGGTCAGAGACTTCTTGAGGAACAGGAGACTGGTGGTCAAGATGGGGTTAGAGGAGATAAATAAAATCACCACTAAGGGCTGTCCACACGGTTCCTACTCGTACACATTTACTTGGATAACTATGGTAATTCTAGAGGTAATACATGCACGGTTCCTACTGTGGCCCTATCTTGTGGAATGTCGTTCTCAACACTATATTCTACTTGAGACTGTCCACAGAAGCCGAGCTGATAACCTACGCGGACGTTACCTACATGGTCGTCAGAGACAGATCAAGGAGAAAGATCTGGGATCAGGCGAACGAGTATTTGGAAAGAATGAAGGATTGGGTACAAAGGCACAAGCTTTCGTCCAATGTTAGAAAGACGAGAGCATTGAACTTTAAGTCCCGAGATACGCGGTCAAGGAGAAAAGGCGTAGCCTGGGAGCATAACCAGGCGCTGGGAATAGGAGGCGAAAGAATTGAAGTGGTTAAGAAGTTGGGAATTTTGGGGATCGTGGTGAACGACAAGCTAAAATGGATTGACCACGCTAAAGAGATTGGTGAAAGAGGGAAGCTCGCATTGTCCAGGCTGAATCGCCTCGCATTGAAGAGGGGTGGCAAGGAAGGGAAGACCTTTAGGGGTCTCTACCTTACTTGCGTAGAGCCAATTCTCATACCTGGGAGTAGGGCCTGGGGGAGGAGAAATAGTATCGCGAAGGTTGCAACGGCCTTGGAAGGGTCCAGAGGGCTGCGGCAGTCAGGATAACTGGCTGCTACAGCACCACCGGCACGGAGGCACTACTGGTGCTCGCGGGTCTGGTTCTTGTCTCTCTAAGGCTAGAGAAAGAGAGGTTGAGTGAAATGTCTGAGTAAATAGGGGGCCGAACGAGCTCGGCATCGACCACGGCGATCTCGGGTTAGGGACCCTAGGAAGGATATCACTTGGGCGCCCACATGGATATGGAACGTGGACAATCCCTATGGGAGAGGGATAGAGGTATTTACTGACGGTAGCAAATATGAGGAGAGGACAGGAGCAGTATTCGCCATCTTTAAAAATGGAAGCGTAGTGAAGAAGGAGAAGTTAAGGTTGAGAAATGGCGAACTTGTCTATTCAACAGAACTGGCCGCGATTAGAGAGGCTCTTATCTCTGTGCATTAAAGATGGTCTAGTCCCTGAGGCACTCTACTCCGACTGCATGACTGCGCTAGTCTCCGTTAGTTTGAAGAAAGGCCAGATAGCGCATGCAATAGTGGAGCTGCTGAAGGGAATAGACAGACCCCTCCTTGCTTTACTGGGTCAGGAGACACTCTCTAATAGAGGGTAATGAGCTGGCGGACAAGCTAGCCAAGGAGGGCTGCTGGTCTGGAATGATGGTCAAGACACCTATGGGTAGAAAAGAGGTGTACAGGCGCATTAGGGAGTATGTGAACAGGCTCTGGTTGGTGAGATGGACATAAGCAGAGACTGGTCGGTAAAGGCCTTTAAATGGATAAAGGTTCCCAGTAGGAACGAGAAAATTCTGGATGGCAAACTAAACCATATTATAATAACGATTAGATTCGATAAGGATAAGTTTCTTTATTTGTAAAATCAATTCGAGCTTTCGGGCGCAAGCTGCCCTTCTACATGATTAAAGGATACAATTTCAAATAAACATGTATGTACAAATATATATATTTTCTTTAAATGATATCTTGCTTTGGTCTTGTATAGCGTGAGTGGATCACATGCCCGCGTGATTTAGTTTAAATCAAAGAAAAGCCTTGATAAAGAGAGGCGTGTTGCCCCTAGAAATACTGGCCGATTAATAAACTTATATCCAATATATGCCCCATATTTATCTATACATATATATATATGCTAATATTTGCATATCTAGAATTATTTATGAAGTTTTTAATATTATAATTTAAGAAAATTATTGCTATGTAAATTAGTCAATTGGTTGATATTATTAAATGCTAAATTGTTAAGTGGTGTAAGGAAGATAAAACGGATAATTCTATTTTAGTTTTTGGACCAGCCTATCATATGTCTCTGGGATATCTATGTGTCTATTTATACTATTATATTTTGATGAAATCAGTGCTTCCAGTATTAATCTTTTGTATTTACTATTTATGTTTGTGTAATGAATATTAGGCTTTGCTAGGTTGAAATCGTGATTTGTGTTTCTGATATGTTGTACTATTAGAGATTTGGGGTCTTTGTTTTTAATATTTCTTCTATGTTCGTCTATTCTGTCTTTTATATGTCTGCCTGTTTCACCTACATATACATTATTACATTAGTTGCATGGTATGGAATATACGGCTTTGCTATTGTATAGTTTTGTTATAGGAATACTGTTTCTGGTAATGGGGTTTCTTATTATGGTTGCTATACTTGGGTTGCTTTCATAATATGTTCTTATACCGTGTTTGCTTAAAATTCTGGCTATATGGGTGCTACTGTGGGAATAGGGAATTATACATATTGATTTATAAACATGATTATTTCTTATAAGAGAGGGATTATGGAAATGTCTTAATATAAAGTTTTTCGGATAACCACTAGAAGTGAGTTTATTGATCAAAAATTGGGTTTCTGTATCTTTTGAGAGTTGGGTGGAACAATGTGTATATATTCTTTTGGAGAGGGTTTTTACAGTGTTGATCTTGTGACTGAGGGGGCAATAAGAGGAAAAGTGTACATAATCTGGAGTGGAGTTTGGCTTGTGGTATATTTCTGTTGTGTATTGGTTTTGTGTTTTTAGTATAAGTACATCTAGAAATGGTAAGGTCTTATTGTTTTCTGTTTCTATGGTGAAATCAATATCATTATGTATGGACTTTAGTTGGGTAAGAATATATACACATTGTTCCACCCAACTCTCAAAAGATACAGAAACCCAATTTTTGATCAATAAACTCACTTCTAGTGGTTATCCGAAAAAACTTTATATTAAGACATTTCCATAATCCCTCTCTTATAAGAAATAATCATGTTTATAAATCAATATGTATAATTCCCTATTCCCACAGTAGCACCCATATAGCCAGAATTTTAAGCAAACACGGTATAAGAACATATTATGAAAGCAACCCGAGTATAGCAACCATAATAAGAAACCCCATTACCAGAAACAGTATTCCTATAACAAAACTATACAATAGCAAAGCCGTATATTCCATACCATGCAACCAATGTAATAATGTATATGTAGGTGAAACAGGCAGACATATAAAAGACAGAATAGACGAACATAGAAGAAATATTAAAAACAAAGACCCCAAATCTCTAATAGTACAACATATCAGAAACACAAATCACGATTTCAACCTAGCAAACCCTAATATTCATTACACAAACATAAATAGTAAATACAAAAGATTAATACTGGAAGCACTGATTTCATCAAAATATAATAGTATAAATAGACACATAGATATCCCAGAGACATATGATAGACTGGTCCAAAAACTAAAATAGAATTATCCGTTTTATCTTCATCACACCACTTAACAATTTAGCATCTATATAGATAATACCGTAACAGAGTTTTCCATTGTAAAGTCCTGAGCTATCTCCTCCGAAGATTCTGAACTACACATAACAATCTATATACCAAAATTTTCGTTATTTTTTTCTTCGTATGATAGGCCTGTTTTTATTTTCCTAATGTTAACAGTTATTTTTATTTTTTAATTTAATCTATTTTACAATCGTAGATTTTTTGCATTTATCATCATCAATTCATTTGTTTTGAAATGCGTAAAAATGTGTTTTGAAATAATATATATTTCTGATTCATTTGATTATGTAAGTACTTTGTTATAGTTTTTCATTTAAATATATAAATTTTTCGAATTGTAGATTGAATTATTACTTTTATTCTATAATAATTATCTTTTATAAGTGTTTGTTATAGTTTTTCATTTGAATTTAGCACAATTTTTGTATCTGGTTATCTTTTTTGGCATCTTTTCATCTCTCTTTGGCATCTTTTTTTTTCTCATTAATAAGACCTAATCCAAATAATTTAATAGTGTGTGACGTTTCAGCAACAGCATCAGACAGAAGAATAAATGAACTAAAGAATAAAATCTCATTTTTTCTTTTGTCTGATGATGGTGGCATTTGGATTAGGTCTTATTTTTTTTTATTAATTTGTTATAGTTTTTCATTTGAATTTAGCTCCATTTTTGTGTCTTATTTCTTCTTTATATTAAAACTTAGAATTAAGCTTTGCTTTTTTATATACATGTTTATTACACATTTAGCAATACTTTTTCTTTATATTTGCTCTTATTTACTCATTTTTTTACTCTTTCACAATCAGATTTTGAAAATGGCTAAATGGCTTCACTTCTCCCTATTTGCTTTTGTAGCTTTTCTTATAAAAAAAATATTAGAACTTAGAATTAAGCTTTGCTTTTTTATATACAAGTTTGTTACACATTTAGCAATATATATACCAAAATATTTTTTTGAATACTTACCTCTTTTAGTGAATTTTTGTCAGGGGGGCTGCAAAAGTGCCGTACTTATGCAGTATTTTGATGCTTTTCCTGTGAAAAGGATAATGAAATTTAAAATTAAGCTTTGCTTTTTTATATACATGTTATTTACACATTTAGCAATATATACACAGAAATATTTTTGGAATATTTAACTTTTTTGGTGAATTTTTGTCAGGGAAGCTATGGACTGCCGTAATCATGCATTATGTTGATGTTCTTCTCATAAAAAAAATATTTGGGTTTGGAATTGGGCTTTGCTTTTTTGTATACATGTTTTTCACATATTTAGCAATTTACACACAGAAAAATTTTGGAATATTTAACTTTCTTGGTGAATTTTTGTCAGGGAAGCTATGGACTGCCGTAATCATGCGGCTGCAAAAGTGCCGTACTTATGCAGTATTTTGATGCTTTTCCTGTAAAAAGGATAATGAAATTTAAAATTAAGCTTTGCTTTTTTATATACATGTTATTTACACATTTAGCAATATATACACAGAAATATTTTTGGAATATTTAACTTTTTTGGTGAATTTTTGTCAGGGAAGCTATGGACTGCCGTAATCATGCATTATGTTGATGTTCTTCTCATAAAAAAAATATTTGGGTTTGGAATTGGGCTTTGCTTTTTTGTATACATGTTTTTTCACATATTTAGCAATTTACACACAGAAAAATTTTGGAATATTTAACTTTCTTGGTGAATTTTTGTCAGGGAAGCTATGGACTGCCGTAATCATGCGGCTGCAAAAGTGCCGTACTTATGCAGTATTTTGATGCTTTTCCTGTAAAAAGGATAATGAAATTTAAAATTAAGCTTTGCTTTTTTATATACATGTTATTTACACATTTAGCAATATATACACAGAAATATTTTTTGAATATTTAACTTTTTTGGTGAATTTTTGTCAGGGAAGCTATGGACTGCCGTAATCATGCATTATGTTGATGTTCTTCTCATAAAAAAAATATTTGGGTTTGGAATTGGGCTTTGCTTTTTTGTATACATGTTTTTTACATATTTAGCAATTTACACACAGAAAAATTTTGGAATATTTTACTTTCTTGGTGAATTTTTGTCAGGGAAGCTATGGACTGCCGTAATCATGCAATATGTTGATGTTCTTCTCATAAAAAAAATATTTGGGTTTAGAATTGGGCTTTGCTTTATTATATACATACTAGCCGAGTGACCCGGGCAACGCCCCGGGTTTACCCGAAGGACCCGCAGGTGAGAAACTATAGAAGAAAAATTTTAACAAATCAGAAAATGAAATTGCAAACAACAGAACTACACTACTTTAAGGACATGAGAGCACATGCACTGTATCACCATACGTGTACCATTTTCAAAGACCCTGCTTAGGATTAAAACTTCTCAGAAGCATAACAATAGTACCAACCTAGAGGTTAACTGGTGTGGATGCATTCCTCTGGGAGTGAGACTATTGAGAAATTCAGTAGGGAGTTATTTTGCTTCTCCGCATTCTAACACTCCAACTGTTAACACTGTGGAAACACTGACTCATGTTTGGTAAGCAATTTCAGGGAAGAAACTATAGACATTGGATTAAATAAATTATTAATTAAACTAGCCGAGTGACCCGGGCAACGCCCCGGGTTTACCCGAAGGACCCGCAGGTGAGAAACTATAGAAGAAAAATTTTAACAAATCAGAAAATGAAATTGCAAACAACAGAACTACACTTCTTTAAGGACATGAGAGCACATGCACTGTATCACCATACGTGTACCATTTTCAAAGACCCTGCTTAGGATTAAAACTTCTCAGAAGCATAACAATAGTACCAACCTAGAGGTTAACTGGTGTGGATGCATTCCTCTGGGAGTAAGACTATTGAGAAATTCAGTAGGGAGTTATTTTGCTTCTCCGCATTCTAACACTCCAACTGTTAACACTGTGGAAACACTGACTCATGTTTGGTAAGCAATTTCAGTGAAGAAACTATAGACATTGGATTAAATAAATTATTAATTAAATTGCATTAAATAAAAATTATTAGATTTAAATAAATATTATTAGAGTGAAAAAAAAAAGAAAAAATTAACAAATTAGAAAATAAAATTTCGAAAAATACAACTATATTGCAGATAAGATAAGAGGACCTTATTAAAAAATAAATAAACAAACTGTAATTCGACACTATCGATAATTCGACACTTTCGATAATTCGACACTTTCGATAATTCGACCATTTTAAAAATCAAATTTACAAGGTTGATTGTTGTTTAAATACAACTTTGATTTTGCATGCATAAACACAGGCTCTTGTAGCAACAACCCAAATATTATTTATAGTCATAGCAAAAGCCAACTTTAGTGAAAACTGATGCCTCTTCAGAATGAATGGAAGACTGAAATCTGAAGGAGCAGAAGATATGGGTCATCTTTACATGTATGCTATCCAATGTTCGCACACTTGAAAAAGCCACATATAAAGTTGTCCGTGCGTAAACACAGGCTCTTGTAGCCAAGGTTTGGCCTTGAGCCTTATTTATAGTCATAGCAAAAGCCAACCTTAGTGAAAACTAACGCCTCTCTAGAATGAAGCGAAGGTTGGTATCCGAAGGGGCCAAAGATATTTCAGACACTATACAGTGTGTTCAACTTTGGGCACTGTCAGTATATGTGCTTCAAGGACATGAGAGCACATGCGCTGAAACACCATACGTGTTCCATCGCAAAGATCCTAAAGGCATTGGTGAAAGTATAAATAAATATTTTGGAAATGAAAAAAAAAAACATATATATATAAGAAAATAAATTGGAATAAAAATTTACAAACTATATTTCAGAGTGGATACATATTTGAAAGGAAAAAAAAAAAAGAAAATTGCAAACAACAAAACTATATTACAAATATGACATGAAAACTAACGCCTCTCTAGAATGAAGCGAAGGTTGGTATCCGAAGGGGCCAAAGATATTTCAGACACTATACAGTGTGTTCAACTTTGGGCACTGTCAGTATATGTGCTTCAAGGACATGAGAGCACATGCGCTGAAACACCATACGCGTTCCATCGCAAAGATCCTAAAGGCATTGGTGAAAGTATAAATGACCCATATCTTCTGCTCCTTCAGATTTCAGTCTTCCATTCATTCTGAAGAGGCATCAGTTTTCACTAAAGTTGGCTTTTGCTATGACTATAAATAATATTTGGGTTCTTGCTACAAGAGCCTGTGTTTATGCATGCAAAAGCAAAGTTGTATTTAAACAACAATCAACCTTGTAAATTTGATTTTTAAAATGGTCGAATTATCGAAAGTGTCGAATTATCGAAAGTGTCGAATTATCGAGTGTCGAATTACAGTTTGTTTATGTATTTTTTAATAAGATCCTCTTATCTTATCTGCAATATAGTTGTATTTTTCGAAATTTTATTTTCTAATTTGTTAATTTCTTTCTTTTTTTTTCACTCTAATAATATTTATTTAAATCTAATAATTTTTATTTAATGCAATTTAATTAATAATTTATTTAATCCAATGTCTATAGTTTCTTCCCTGAAATTGCTTACCAAACATGAGTCAGTGTTTCCACAGTGTTAACAGTTGGAGTGTTAGAATGCGGAGAAGCAAAATAACTCCCTACTGAATTTCTCAATAGTCTCACTCCCAGAGGAATGCATCCACACCAGTTAACCTCTAGGTTGGTACTATTGTTATGCTTCTGAGAAGTTTTAATCCTAAGCAGGGTCTTTGAAAATGGTACACGTATGGTGATACAGTGCATGTGCTCTCATGTCCTTAAAGTAGTGTAGTTCTGTTGTTTGCAATTTCATTTTCTGATTTGTTAAAATTTTTCTTCTATAGTTTCTCACCTGCGGGTCCTTCGGGTAAACCCGGGGCGTTGCCCGGGTCACTCGGCTAGTTTAATAATATCAACCAATTGACTAATTTACATAGCAATAATTTTCTTAAATTATAATATAAAAAACTTCATAAATAATCCTAGATATGCAAATATTAGCTTATATATTGTCGCGTGTTGACCCTACCGGTTCTTTGCGACGATTCGCTTCTTCCCTTCGTGGTTCACCTACTTAGGCTCCCGTTGCTCTTCCCTGCGGCTTTTCCCCGCAGGCCACCCAAAGACGTCCTGAGCTCCACCTCTCCAGTGGAAACTCCCTTCTTCTGGCAGTATCTCTCGGCCTTACCACTGGTGGGGGGACACGAGAGACTTACCAGAAGAGTAGTAGCAGCAGCAGTAGACTGGCGATGAAGGCAGTGGCAGAGCAACGACAGGAGGCAGCACGCAGACTTGAAGCACTTCCTTTATTGTCATCTATTACTAAACATTACATCTAAATAAAATAACAGACAATGTGTATTTACATTATCTTACATCATGGGGCCAACACAAAAACGTATTTACAGCCAACCTCCCCAGGAAACGGGACCACAGCAGTCGGCGACTCCCACATCAGCCAGCAAGGGAATCCGGCGAAAGCGCCATCTATTGGCGGAGATTGCAACCGTTTAGAGGCCTTACGCGTAACAATATATATATGTATAGATAAATATGGGGCATATATTGGATATAAGTTTATTAATCGGCCAGTATTTCTAGGGGCAACACGCCTCTCTTTATCAAGGCTTTTCTTTGATTTAAACTAAATCACGCGGGCATGTGATCCACTCACGCTATACAAGACCAAAGCAAGATATCATTTAAAGAAAATATATATATTTGTACATACATGTTTATTTGAAATTGTATCCTTTAATCCTGTAGAAGGGCAGCTTGCGCCCGAAAGCTCGAATTGATTTTACAAATAAAGAAACTTATCCTTATCGAATCTAATCGTTATTATAATATATTGAAAGGATTATACGTCTTAAACCATATTATACAAAGCAATAACGCGCCATCTATACATATAAAATAAATGAATTTAAAGCGCGATTGTTTCTTTTATACATAATACGAACTTCTACTGTCCTTACTGTGATGAAAAAATATATTGGGAGGGCTTGGCTCATCAGCCAATTGACATGCCTAACTGGCCTTGTCTTTATAGTTTGCTGAAGAGCATTGCTCGATGCAAACATTTGAATATAATGCTACTGTCCTATAAGCTTATGTCCATAGTTTACTTGAAAACCATTTCTAGGATTCCATCCTTCAGTGTAGCATATAAAAGCAGAATGATCCAATACAGTATTAGAGCTCTGAGAAGCGGTCTGGTGGATTAAATTGGCGAAACCGCTGGGAGGGTTCACCACTGATGAGCCAAGCCCTCCCAATATATTTTTTCATCGCAGTAAGGACAGTAGAAGTTCGTGTTATGTATAAAAGAAACAATCGCGCTTTAAATCCATTTATTTTATAAACCATATTATCTCGGGATATGGCCCCTTCCCGCTGAATTTTGTTTGGTTCAGGATTAAGAGTAATGAAAGTTGCATAAGTGGAGAATCGATGGCGGACGCTAGGCACTTCATCGTGGAATACCCGAAGGTGCTCCGTGAAGCAGAAGATCGGAGACTGGTGAGAGGAGCCACGGAGTCAGGTTTCCTCAAGACATAGAAGGTAGTGTATAACGTGCAAAAAGTATGGTACTGTTTTGTGCTTGTCATTAATATTTAAAACACATTTACATTTTATATATTTTATTCAATTACGATCAAAATTACATAAACATCACATTTAATTATATATCATCACAAACAATTATATCCTAACTACATAACATTAAGCCAACTATATATTTTTTTGTTTTCGTCACTGGTCCAATATTTTTATTTTCATAGACTAAATTATGAGATTAATTTATAAATGAAAAATATGCAAAACAAATAAACAACTATATACATCAATTCCCCCTTCTTAGGCTTGGCCCCTCATTTATTTTTTTTTTTTTATATCTCTGTGGACATCTGCGCTCCTTCTGAGGGTACCTGGGGGTTGTAACACTTTTCTCCTCGGAGATTGGAGTTGGCACACATTCAGCATCATTCATATTAGTGGGATGTGATTTACCAGGCAACATTTTTTTAATGTAGTTTTGATGAACTTTTTTTTTTCACTGTCACCTTGTTTTATTAAATAAACATTCCTTCCTAGTATTTTAATTATCTTTCCTGTATACCAAGAGGGATGCCCATTAGTAATCCACCTAAACTTCACAGTCTCATCCACTTTAAATTTACTGTTAACATAATGACCATTGACTTTGGAGACTCTTACTTCTTCTTTTGACAACACCGAAAGTCTTGATCTGATCTTTCTTCCAAGAAACAGTTCCGCAGGTGATGTCCCTTTCCTAATATTTACATCGGTCCTTATAAAGAACAAAGCCCTGGACAGAGCCAAATCTAGTTCCACCTGCTCATTTTCATATAATTGCTTTTTTAGCAATTTCTTTACCTCTCTTACAGAGACTTCTGCCTGTCCATTCGATTTTGGGTGATATGGGGGAGATGTCACATGGGATATGCCATTCTTAGACAAAAAATCACCAAAGTCACTACTAAAGAAAGGAGGACCATTATCAGAAACCACTACTTGTGGAAATCCGTAGCGAGCAATACAATTTCTCATAAAATTTATACAAAAATATGCACTGGTAGATGGTACTTCAGAAACTTCAACCCATGAAGAAAATGAATCTACTGCTAGTAAAAACAGTTTGTTTTTGAAATTGAAATAGTCCATGTGAACCCTCCTCCATGGTCCTGCATATTTAGGCCAACTCTCAGTCCTTTGAGGAGGCAAACTTTCATTAGAAAGACAAGTTCAGCAATTTTTTGTAATTATTTCTATTGAAGAGTCCATGCCGGGCCACCAAATAGATGAACGTGCCATCATTTTCATTTTATTAGTTCCTGCATGGCTCTCATGTAATAATTGAAGTACCCTTTCATGTAGACTTTTTGGGATAACCATTCTATTCTCCAGAAAAATACATTTTTGGAGAATGGTAAAGTCATCAATCCTTTTTAAATAAGGAATGAGAACATCATTGGGACTTGAGGGTAACTCCCCTGTCTCAATAATTTTATACAATTTGAATAAAGTCCTGTCTAATTGTGTTTCATGAGCCACAAGAACATGGTCAATGATGGAAGTATTTAAGAGTAAAATTTCACCACTCCCATCATTATATTCCAAATTATTCTCTTGAAACTCTGGAAATCTAGAAAGGAAATCTGGAATAATATTATCCTTTCCTTTTTTATACTTAATTTCAAAACTATAATTTGAAAGAGTTAGAGCCCATCTATGAAGTCTATTTGCAATGAGTGGAGGCAAATTTGTTTTATCTCCAAAAATAGTTATTAAGGGCTTGTGATCAGTATAAATGGTGAATTTCCTACCAAAAAGGTAATTTTTTAATTTATTTACTGCGAAAACAATTGCAAGTCCTTCTCTTTCAACTTGAGAATATTTTCTTTCATGAACATTTAAAGTTCTGGAAATGAAACACACAGGCCTTTCCTCCCCATCCTTCAAATGTGAAAGGGTTGCTCCTATTCCCACCTGACTTGCATCACAAGAAAGAATCAAAGGCAAATTTAGGGAATAATGCGATAAACATGAGGTCTCATCTAATGCATTTTTACAGGAATTGAAAGATCCATCTGTCTCAACATTCCAAGACCATTTCACATTCTTCTTTAATAGATTGTATAAAGGATATGCTAAATCTGAAAGATTTGGCAAAAATTTACTATAAAATGACAAAAATCCAAGGAAGCTTTTTAATTCAGTTATATTCTTAGGAATTGGACAATTCTTTATGCAAGCTAGCTTGTCTTTCAAGGGGTATATACCAAATCCATTAATTTTATGTCCAAGATATTCAATCTCATTTTTAACAAACAGGCACTTATTTTTGTTTATCGTAAAATTATTTTCTTTAAGAATATTAAGTGTTCTCTTAAGAATATCTAAATGGTTTTCCAAATTCTCTGATGCAATAAGAATATCATCAAAATAAATGTAAACATCATTGATTCCCGAGAAGAAGGATTCCATTGTCTTCTGAAATATTTCAGAAGCAGTCTTTATACCAAAAGCCAAACGATTATATTTATATAAACCTTTGTGAGTGGAGACAACCAAATACTTTTTTTAAATATCATCCATCTCAATTTGATGGTAAGCCTTTGACAAATCTAATTTAGTAAATAATTTATTTTCTTGAAAATTACTTAAGACTGAATCAATGTTAGGGATAGGATATTTAACATCCTCTAAGTAAGGATTTAAACTCTTTTTAAAATCAGCAAAGTCTAATTTGGCCATCTGGTTTTGCAACACAAACAAGTGGTGAAGCACAATCACTTCTATCTATAGGAGACAAAATATTCAAATCAACCAATTTATCAATTTCATCTTCCACCAGTTGTTTTAAGGCAAAAGGAACTTGTCTGAATTTGTAAAATTTTGGGATAAAGTCAGCCTTCACATCAAGATGGCATTTGATACCTTTAATAGGGCCAGATTTGTATTCAAAAATGGATTTATAATAATTTATAAGTGACTCTACATTAAAAAGTCCAATTTATGTAAAGAATTGAAAGAAATATAAAAAAAACTAAGGAAATCTCTTCCCAAAATAAATTTAGAGAAATTTAAATCAGCTATGAGTATCTCAATCACCCTAGAAACATTTCTAAATTTTATATCAAATTTAGCCTTGCCTAAAATAGGTATTTTAGAACCACTGTAGCCTGTTAAGATGGTATCACATTTGTTTAACTCAATATTTTTAAAATATTTAAAGTAAACACATTTAGTTAAAGTAGTAATGGCTGCACCAGTATCAATTTCAGCCAAAAGTTCAATCTCATTCACATACACAGTTTCAGTCAAAGGAGGATGTAAATTTATATTATACAATGACAAACTATTTTGAGAATTTGAAGGATTATTAACATTAGGGTGCGACTTAAATTTATTAAAATTATTTTTAGAATTTATGGGCAAATTATGGTCAGACCTGTCTTTTTTATAACATATTGTGGAAATATGACCTAATTTACCACAAACTCTACAAGTAGCAGATTTAAAAAAACAATTATAATGAAGATGGTTAGTCTTACCACAGTGTTTACAGGTATTATTAATGGCGTGAAGATGCTGTGGGGACTGATGGGCATTTTCGGATCCTTTGATATTATGTAGCTCATTATCCGCTGATTCCGCAGACAGAGCTATGTCCACTGCACCATCAAAAGTTAAGTTTTCTTCTTGTAGGAGTTTCTTTTGGGGAGATGAATCAATGATGCCAGCAACAAATCTGTCACGTAAGGATTCTTGTAAAAAATCTCCTAAAGAACACTTTTGAGCTTGGTCTTTTAGGCGTATCATATATTTAGAAATAGTTTCTCCAGACTTTTGATCCATTTTCTGAAATATGAATCTTTCATATATTATATTAGTTTTTGGATTAAAATGTTTTAATAAGATCGTACATAATTTATCAAAAGGAACTTGAGCAACTTCCTCTGGAAAAACTAAATTTCGCAAGATACTAAAATATTTAGGGCCTATACTTGAAATAAGAAATGGCGTCTTAAAATCTTCCTTTGTTTTAGAAATTAACATAAATTGTTTTAAGCGATATGTATAATTTTATACATTTTCTAAATTCTCATCAAATTTCTCAAACATACCTGAAGACATATTTGAAGTATAATTTCTTCTCCCAAATCAATTTCTTTGTTCTTTACAAAATTCGCTTTTCCTCGTCGCCAGTTGTTTTGTGCTTGTCATTAATATTTAAAACACATTTACATTTTATATATTTTATTCAATTACGATCAAAATTACATAAACATCACATTTAATTATATATCATCACAAACAATTATATCCTAACTACATAACATTAAGCCAACTATATATTTTTTTGTTTTCGTCACTGGTCCAATATTTTTATTTTCATAGACTAAATTATGAGGTATGGTACCATATATAGAAGGTATTGTACCACGTATAGAAACTATGGTACCAGTTATAGAGGGAATAGAAACACGTACAAGAAGTATGGTACCATATATAGAAGGCATTGTACCACGTACAGAAACTATAATACCACTTATAGAGAAGGAATAGAAACACGTACAAGAAGTATGGTACCATATATAGAAGGCATTGTACCACGTATAGAAACTATGGTACCAGTTATAGAGGGAATAGAAACACGTACAAGAAGTATGGTACCATATATAGAAGGTATTGTACCACGTATAGAAACTATGGTACCAGTTATAGAGGGAATAGAAACACGTACAAGAAGTATGGTACCATATATAGAAGGTATTGTAACACGTATAGAAACTATGGTACCAGTTATAGAGGGAATAGAAACACGTACAAGAAGTATGGTACCATATATAGAAGGTATTGTACCACGTATAGAAACTATGGTACCAGTTATAGAGGGAATAGAAACACGTACAAGAAGTATGGTACCATATATAGAAGGTATTGTACCACGTATAGAAACTATGGTACCAGTTATAGAGGGAATAGAAACACGTACAAGAAGTATGGTACCATATATAGAAGGTATTGTACCACGTATAGAAACTATGGTACCAGTTATAGAGGGAATAGAAACACGTACAAGAAGTATGGTACCATATATAGAAGGCATTGTACCACGTATAGAAACTATGGTACCAGTTATAGAGAGAATAGAAACACGTACAAGAAGTATGGTACCATATATAGAAGGTATTGTACCACGTATAGAAACTATGGTACCAGTTATAGAGGGAATAGAAACACGTACAAGAAGTATGGTACCATATATAGAAGGTATTGTACCACGTATAGAAACTATGGTACCAGTTATAGAGGGAATAGAAACACGTACAAGAAGTATGGTACCATATATAGAAGGCATTGTACCACGTATAGAAACTATGGTACCAGTTATAGAGGGAATAGAAACACGTACAAGAAGTATGGTACCATATATAGAAGGTATTGTACCACGTATAGAAACTATGGTACCAGTTATAGAGGGAATAGAAACACGTACAAGAAGTATGGTACCATATATAGAAGGTATTGTACCACGTATAGAAACTATGGTACCAGTTATAGAGGGAATAGAAACACGTACAAGAAGTATGGTACCATATATAGAAGGCATTGTACCACGTACAGAAACTATAATACCACTTATAGAGAAGGAATAGAAACACGTACAAGAAGTATGGTACCATATATAGAAGGCATTGTACCACGTATAGAAACTATGGTACCAGTTATAGAGGGAATAGAAACACGTACAAGAAGTATGGTACCATATATAGAAGGTATTGTACCACGTGCAGGAAGTATGGAACCAAATATAAGAGGTATGTACCACATACAGAAACTATAATACCACTTATAGAGAAGGAATAGAAACACGTACAAGAAGTATGGTACCATATATAGAAGGCATTGTACCACGTATAGAAACTATGGTACCAGTTATAGAGGGAATAGAAACACGTACAAGAAGTATGGTACCATATATAGAAGGTATTGTACCACGTGCAGGAAGTATGGAACCACATATAAGAGGCATTGTACCACGTACAGAAACTATAATACCACTTATAGAGAGGGTATAGAAGCACGTACAAGAAGTATGGTACCATATATAGAAGGTATTGTACCACGTATAGAAACTATGGTACCAGTTATAGAAAGAATAGAAACACGTACAAGAAGTATGGTACCATATATAGAAGGCATTGTACCACGTATAGAAACTATGGTACCAGTTATAGAGGGAATAGAAACACGTACAAGAAGTATGGTACCATATATAGAAGGTATTGTACCACGTATAGAAACTATGGTACCAGTTATAGAGGGAATAGAAACACGTACAAGAAGTATGGTACCATATATAGAAGGTATTGTACCACGTATAGAAACTATGGTACCAGTTATAGAGGGAATAGAAACACGTACAAGAAGTATGGTGCCATATATAGAAGGCATTGTACCACGTATAGAAACTATGGTACCAGTTATAGAGGGAATAGAAACACGTACAAGAAGTATGGTACCATATATAGAAGGTATTGTACCACGTATAGAAACTATGGTACCAGTTATAGAGGGAATAGAAACACGTACAAGAAGTATGGTACCATATATAGAAGGTATTGTACCACGTATAGAAACTATGGTACCAGTTATAGAGGGAATAGAAACACGTACAAGAAGTATGGTACCATATATAGAAGGCATTGTACCACGTACAGAAACTATGGTACCAGTTATAGAGGGAATAGAAACACGTACAAGAAGTATGGTACCATATATAGAAGGTATTGTACCACGTATAGAAACTATGGTACCACTTATAGAGAAGGAATAGAAACACGTACAAGAAGTATGGTGCCATATATAGAAGGCATTGTACCACGTATAGAAACTATGGTACCAGTTATAGAGGGAATAGAAACACGTACAAGAAGTATGGTACCATATATAGAAGGTATTGTACCACGTGCAGGAAGTATGGAACCACATATAAGAGGCATTGTACCACATACAGAAACTATAATACCACTTATAGAGAAGGAATAGAAACACGTACAAGAAGTATGGTACCATATATAGAAGGTATTGTACCACGTGCAGGAAGTATGGAACCACATATAAGAGGCATTGTACCACGTACAGAAACTATAATACCACTTATAGAGAGGGAATAGAAGCACGTACAAGAAGTATGGTACCATATATAGAAGGTATTGTACCACGTATAGAAACTATGGTACCAGTTATAGAGGGAATAGAAACACGTACAAGAAGTATGGTACCATATATAGAAGGTATTGTACCACGTATAGAAACTATGGTACCAGTTATAGAGGGAATAGAAACACGTACAAGAAGTATGGTACCATATATAGAAGGTATTGTACCACGTGCAGGAAGTATGGAACCACATATAAGAGGCATTGTACCACGTACAGAAACTATGGTACCAGTTATAGAGGGAATAGAAACACGTACAAGAAGTATGGTACCATATATAGAAGGTATTGTACCACGTATAGAAACTATGGTACCAGTTATAGAGGGAATAGAAACACGTACAAGAAGTATGGTACCATATATAGAAGGTATTGTACCACGTATAGAAACTATGGTACCAGTTATAGAGGGAATAGAAACACGTACAAGAAGTATGGTACCATATATAGAAGGCATTGTACCACGTACAGAAACTATAATACCACTTATAGAGAAGGAATAGAAACACGTACAAGAAGTATGGTACCATATATAGAAGGCATTGTACCACGTATAGAAACTATGGTACCAGTTATAGAGGGAATAGAAACACGTACAAGAAGTATGGTACCATATATAGAAGGTATTGTACCACGTGCAGGAAGTATGGAACCAAATATAAGAGGTATGTACCACATACAGAAACTATAATACCACTTATAGAGAAGGAATAGAAACACGTACAAGAAGTATGGTACCATATATAGAAGGCATTGTACCACGTATAGAAACTATGGTACCAGTTATAGAGGGAATAGAAACACGTACAAGAAGTATGGTACCATATATAGAAGGTATTGTACCACGTGCAGGAAGTATGGAACCACATATAAGAGGCATTGTACCACGTATAGAAACTATGGTACCAGTTATAGAGGGAATAGAAACACGTACAAGAAGTATGGTACCATATATAGAAGGTATTGTACCACGTATAGAAACTATGGTACCAGTTATAGAGGGAATAGAAACACGTACAAGAAGTATGGTACCATATATAGAAGGTATTGTACCACGTAAAGAAACTATGGTACCAGTTATAGAGGGAATAGAAACACGTACAAGAAGTATGGTACCATATATAGAAGGTATTGTACCACGTATAGAAACTATGGTACCAGTTATAGAGGGAATAGAAACACGTACAAGAAGTATGGTACCATATATAGAAGGCATTGTACCACGTATAGAAACTATGGTACCAGTTATAGAGGGAATAGAAACACGTACAAGAAGTATGGTACCATATATAGAAGGTATTGTACCACGTATAGAAACTATGGTACCAGTTATAGAGTGAATAGAAACACGTACAAGAAGTATGGTACCATATATAGAAGGTATTGTACCACGTATAGAAACTATGGTACCAGTTATAGAGGGAATAGAAACACGTACAAGAAGTATGGTACCATATATAGAAGGTATTGTACCACGTATAGAAACTATGGTACCAGTTATAGAGGGAATAGAAACACGTACAAGAAGTATGGTACCATATATAGAAGGTATTGTACCACGTATAGAAACTATGGTACCAGTTATAGAGGGAATAGAAACACGTACAAGAAGTATGGTACCATATATAGAAGGTATTGTACCACGTATAGAAACTATGGTAACAGTTATAGAGGGAATAGAAACACGTACAAGAAGTATGGTACCATATATAGAAGGCCTTGTACCACGTATAGAAACTATGGTACCAGTTATAGAGGGAATAGAAACACGTACAAGAAGTATGGTACCATATATAGAAGGTATTGTACCACGTATAGAAACTATGGTACCAGTTATAGAGGGAATAGAAACACGTACAAGAAGTATGGTACCATATATAGAAGATATTGTACCACGTATAGAAACTATGGTACCAGTTATAGAGGGAATAGAAACACGTACAAGAAGTATGGTACCATATATAGAAGGTATTGTACCACGTATAGAAACTATGGTACCAGTTATAGGTGGAATAGAAACACGTACAAGAAGTATGGTACCATATATAGAAGGCATTGTACCACGTATAGAAACTATGGTACCAGTTATAGAGGGAATAGAAACACGTACAAGAAGTATGGTACCATATATAGAAGGTATTGTACCACGTATAGAAACTATGGTACCAGTTATAGAGGGAATAGAAACACGTACAAGAAGTATGGTACCATATATAGAAGGCATTGTACCACGTACAGAAACTATAATACCACTTATAGAGAAGGAATAGAAACACGTACAAGAAGTATGGTACCATATATAGAAGGTATTTTACCACGTGCAGGAAGTATGGAACCACATATAAGAGGCATTGTACCACGTACAGAAACTATAATACCACTTATAGAGAGGGAATAGAAGCACGTACAAGAAGTATGGTACCATATATAGAAGGTATTGTACCACGTATAGAAACTATGGTACCAGTTATAGAAAGAATAGAAACACGTACAAGAAGTATGGTACCATATATAGAAGGCATTGTACCACGTATAGAAACTATGGTACCAGTTATAGAGGGAATAGAAACACGTACAAGAAGTATGGTACCATATATAGAAGGTATTGTACCACGTATAGAAACTATGGTACCAGTTATAGAGGGAATAGAAACACGTACAAGAAGTATGGTACCATATATAGAAGGTATTGTACCACGTATAGAAACTATGGTACCAGTTATAGAGGGAATAGAAACACGTACAAGAAGTATGGTACCATATATAGAAGGTATTGTACCACGTATAGAAACTATGGTACCAGTTATAGAGGGAATAGAAACACGTACAAGAAGTATGGTACCATATATAGAAGGTATTGTACCACGTAAAGAAACTATGGTACCAGTTATAGAGGGAATAGAAACACGTACAAGAAGTATGGTACCATATATAGAAGGTATTGTACCACGTATAGAAACTATGGTACCAGTTATAGAGGGAATAGAAACACGTACAAGAAGTATGGTACCATATATAGAAGGCATTGTACCACGTATAGAAACTATGGTACCAGTTATAGAGGGAATAGAAACACGTACAAGAAGTATGGTACCATATATAGAAGGTATTGTACCACGTATAGAAACTATGGTACCAGTTATAGAGTGAATAGAAACACGTACAAGAAGTATGGTACCATATATAGAAGGTATTGTACCACGTATAGAAACTATGGTACCAGTTATAGAGGGAATAGAAACACGTACAAGAAGTATGGTACCATATATAGAAGGTATTGTACCACGTATAGAAACTATGGTACCAGTTATAGAGGGAATAGAAACACGTACAAGAAGTATGGTACCATATATAGAAGGTATTGTACCACGTATAGAAACTATGGTACCAGTTATAGAGGGAATAGAAACACGTACAAGAAGTATGGTACCATATATAGAAGGTATTGTACCACGTATAGAAACTATGGTAACAGTTATAGAGGGAATAGAAACACGTACAAGAAGTATGGTACCATATATAGAAGGCATTGTACCACGTATAGAAACTATGGTACCAGTTATAGAGGGAATAGAAACACGTACAAGAAGTATGGTACCATATATAGAAGGTATTGTACCACGTATAGAAACTATGGTACCAGTTATAGAGGGAATAGAAACACGTACAAGAAGTATGGTACCATATATAGAAGATATTGTACCACGTATAGAAACTATGGTACCAGTTATAGAGGGAATAGAAACACGTACAAGAAGTATGGTACCATATATAGAAGGTATTGTACCACGTATAGAAACTATGGTACCAGTTATAGGTGGAATAGAAACACGTACAAGAAGTATGGTACCATATATAGAAGGCATTGTACCACGTATAGAAACTATGGTACCAGTTATAGAGGGAATAGAAACACGTACAAGAAGTATGGTACCATATATAGAAGGTATTGTACCACGTATAGAAACTATGGTACCAGTTATAGAGGGAATAGAAACACGTACAAGAAGTATGGTACCATATATAGAAGGTATTGTACCACGTATAGAAACTATGGTACCAGTTATAGAGGGAATAGAAACACGTACAAGAAGTATGGTACCATATATAGAAGGTATTGTACCACGTATAGAAACTATGGTACCAGTTATAGAGGGAATAGAAACACGTACAAGAAGTATGGTACCATATATAGAAGGTATTGTACCACGTATAGAAACTATGGTACCAGTTATAGAGGGAATAGAAACACGTACAAGAAGTATGGTACCATATATAGAAGGTATTGTACCACGTATAGAAACTATGGTACCAGTTATAGAGGGAATAGAAACACGTACAAGAAGTATGGTACCATATATAGAAGGTATTGTACCACGTATAGAAACTATGGTACCAGTTATAGAGGGAATAGAAACACGTACAAGAAGTATGGTACCATATATAGAAGGTATTGTACCACGTATAGAAACAATGGTACCAGTTATAGAGGGAATAGAAACACGTACAAGAAGTATGGTACCATATATAGAAGGTATTGTACCACGTATAGAAACTATGGTACCAGTTATAGAGGGAATAGAAACACGTACAAGAAGTATGGTACCATATATAGAAGGTATTGTACCACGTATAGAAACTATGGTACCAGTTATAGAGGGAATAGAAACACGTACAAGAAGTATGGTACCATATATAGAAGGTATTGTACCACGTATAGAAACTATGGTACCAGTTATAGAGGGAATAGAAACACGTACAAGAAGTATGGTACCATATATAGAAGGTATTGTACCACGTATAGAAACTATGGTACCAGTTATAGAGGGAATAGAAACACGTACAAGAAGTATGGTACCATATATAGAAGGTATTGTACCACGTATAGAAACTATGGTACCAGTTATAGAGGGAATAGAAACACGTACAAGAAGTATGGTACCATATATAGAAGGCATTGTACCACGTATAGAAACTATGGTACCAGTTATAGAGGGAATAGAAACACGTACAAGAAGTATGGTACCATATATAGAAGGTATTGTACCACGTATAGAAACTATGGTACCAGTTATAGAGGGAATAGAAACACGTACAAGAAGTATGGTACCATATATAGAAGGTATTGTACCACGTATAGAAACTATGGTACCAGTTATAGAGGAATAGAAACACGTACAAGAAGTATGGTACCATATATAGAAGGTATTGTACCACGTATAGAAACTATGGTACCAGTTATAGAGGGAATAGAAACACGTACAAGAAGTATGGTACCATATATAGAAGGTATTGTACCACGTATAGAAACTATGGTACCAGTTATAGAGGGAATAGAAACACGTACAAGAAGTATGGTACCATATATAGAAGGTATTGTACCACGTATAGAAACTATGGTACCAGTTATAGAGGGAATAGAAACACGTACAAGAAGTATGGTACCATATATAGAAGGTATTGTACCACGTATAGAAACTATGGTACCAGTTATAGAGGGAATAGAAACACGTACAAGAAGTATGGTACCATATATAGAAGGTATTGTACCACGTATAGAAACTATGGTACCAGTTATAGAGGGAATAGAAACACGTACAAGAAGTATGGTACCATATATAGAAGGTATTGTACCACGTATAGAAACTATGGTACCAGTTATAGAGGGAATAGAAACACGTACAAGAAGTATGGTACCATATATAGAAGGTATTGTACCACGTATAGAAACTATGGTACCAGTTATAGAGGGAATAGAAACACGTACAAGAAGTATGGTACCATATATAGAAGGTATTGTACCACGTATAGAAACTATGGTACCAGTTATAGAGGGAATAGAAACACGTACAAGAAGTATGGTACCATATATAGAAGGTATTGTACCACGTATAGAAACTATGGTACCAGTTATAGAGGGAATAGAAACACGTACAAGAAGTATGGTACCATATATAGAAGGTATTGTACCACGTATAGAAACTATGGTACCAGTTATAGAGGGAATAGAAACACGTACAAGAAGTATGGTACCATATATAGAAGGTATTGTACCACGTATAGAAACTATGGTACCAGTTATAGAGGAATAGAAACACGTACAAGAAGTATGGTACCATATATAGAAGGTATTGTACCACGTATAGAAACTATGGTACCAGTTATAGAGGGAATAGAAACACGTACAAGAAGTATGGTACCATATATAGAAGGTATTGTACCACGTATAGAAACTATGGTACCAGTTATAGAGGGAATAGAAACACGTACAAGAAGTATGGTACCATATATAGAAGGTATTGTACCACGTATAGAAACTATGGTACCAGTTATAGAGGGAATAGAAACACGTACAAGAAGTATGGTACCATATATAGAAGGTATTGTACCACGTATAGAAACTATGGTACCAGTTATAGAGGGAATAGAAACACGTACAAGAAGTATGGTACCATATATAGAAGGTATTGTACCACGTATAGAAACTATGGTACCAGTTATAGAGGGAATAGAAACACGTACAAGAAGTATGGTACCATATATAGAAGGTATTGTACCACGTATAGAAACTATGGTACCAGTTATAGAGGGAATAGAAACACGTACAAGAAGTATGGTACCATATATAGAAGGTATTGTACCACGTATAGAAACTATGGTACCAGTTATAGAGGGAATAGAAACACGTACAAGAAGTATGGTACCATATATAGAAGGTATTGTACCACGTATAGAAACTATGGTACCAGTTATAGAGGGAATAGAAACACGTACAAGAAGTATGGTACCATATATAGAAGGTATTGTACCACGTATAGAAACTATGGTACCAGTTATAGAGGGAATAGAAACACGTACAAGAAGTATGGTACCATATATAGAAGGTATTGTACCACGTATAGAAACTATGGTACCAGTTATAGAGGGAATAGAAACACGTACAAGAAGTATGGTACCATATATAGAAGGTATTGTACCACGTATAGAAACTATGGTACCAGTTATAGGGGAATAGAAACACGTACAAGAAGTATGGTACCATATATAGAAGGCATTGTACCACGTATAGAAACTATGGTACCAGTTATAGAGGGAATAGAAACACGTACAAGAAGTATGGTACCATATATAGAAGGTATTGTACCACGTATAGAAACTATGGTACCAGTTATAGAGGGAATAGAAACACGTACAAGAAGTATGGTACCATATATTGAAGGTATTGTACCACGTATAGAAACTATGGTACCAGTTATAGAGGGAATAGAAACACGTACAAGAAGTATGGTACCATATATAGAAGGCAATTGTACCACGTATAGAAACTATGGTACCAGTTATAGAGGGAATAGAAACACGTACAAGAAGTATGGTACCATATATAGAAGGTATTGTACCACGTATTAGAAACTATGGTACCAGTTATAGAAGGGATAGAAACACGTACAAGAAGTATGGTACCATATATAGAAGGTATTGTACCACGTATAGAAACTATGGTACCAGTTATAGAGGTAATAGAAACACGTACAAGAATTATGGTACCATATATAGAAGGTATTGTACCACGTATAGAAACTATGGTACCAGTTATAGAGGGAATAGAAACACGTACAAGAAGTATGGTACCATATATAGAAGGTATTGTACCACGTATAGAAACTATGGTACCAGTTATAGAGGGAATAGAAACACGTACAAGAAGTATGGTACCATATATAGAAGGCATTGTACCACGTACAGAAACTCTAATACCACTTATAGAGAAGGAATAGAAACACGTACAAGAAGTATGGTACCATAAATAGAAGGCATTGTACCACGTATAGAAACTATGGTACCAGTTATAGAGGGAATAAAAACACGTACAAGAAGTATGGTACCATATATAGAAGGTATTGTACCACGTGCAGGAAGTATGGAACCACATATAAGAGGCATTGTACCACATACAGAAACTATAATACCACTTATAGAGAAGGAATAGAAACACGTACAAGAAGTATGGGACCATATATAGAAGGTATTGTACCACGTGCAGGAAGTATGGAACCACATATAAGAGGCATTGTACCACGTACAGAAACTATAATACCACTTATAGAGAGGGAATAGAAGCACGTACAAGAAGTATGGTACCATATATAGAAGGTATTGTACCACGTATAGAAACTATGGTACCAGTTATAGAAAGAATAGAAACACGTACAAGAAGTATGGTACCATATATAGAAGGCATTGTACCACGTATAGAAACTATGGTACCAGTTATGAAGGGAATAGAAACACGTACAAGAAGAATGGTACCATATATAGAAGGTATTGTACCACGTATAGAAACTATGGTACCAGTTATAGAGGGAATAGAAACACGTACAAGAAGTATGGTACCATATATAGAAGGTATTGTACCACGTATAGAAACTATGGTACCAGTTATAGAGGGAATAGAAACACGTACAAGAAGTATGGTACCATATATAGAAGGTATTGTACCACGTATAGAAACTATGGTACCAGTTATAGAGGGAATAGAAACACGTACAAGAAGTATGGTACCATATATAGAAGGTATTGTACCACGTATAGAAACTATGGTACCAGTTATAGAGGGAATAGAAACACGTACAAGAAGTATGGTACCATATATAGAAGGTATTGTACCACGTATAGAAACTATGGTACCAGTTATAGAGGGAAAAGAAACACGTACAAGAAGTATGGTACCATATATAGAAGGTATTGTACCACGTATAGAAACTATGGTACCAGTTATAGAGGGAATAGAAACACGTACAAGAAGTATGGTACCATATATAGAAGGTATTGTACCACGTATAGAAACTATGGTACCAGTTATAGAGGGAATAGAAACACGTACAAGAAGTATGGTACCATATATAGAAGGTATTGTACCACGTATAGAAACTATGGTACCAGTTATAGAGGGAATAGAAACACGTACAAGAAGTATGGTACCATATATAGAAGGTATTGTACCACGTATAGAAACTATGGTACCAGTTATAGAGGGAATAGAAACACGTACAAGAAGTATGGTACCATATATAGAAGGTATTGTACCACGTATAGAAACTATGGTACCAGTTATAGAGGGAATAGAAACACGTACAAGAAGTATGGTACCATATATAGAAGGTATTGTACCACGTATAGAAACTATGGTACCAGTTATAGAGGGAATAGAAACACGTACAAGAAGTATGGTACCATATATAGAAGGTATTGTACCACGTATAGAAACTATGGTACCAGTTATAGAGGGAATAGAAACACGTACAAGAAGTATGGTACCATATATAGAAGGTATTGTACCACGTATAGAAACTATGGTACCAGTTATAGAGGGAATAGAAACACGTACAAGAAGTATGGTACCATATATAGAAGGTATTGTACCACGTATAGAAACTATGGTACCAGTTATAGAGGGAATAGAAACACGTACAAGAAGTATGGTACCATATATAGAAGGTATTGTACCACGTATAAAAACTATGGTACCAGTTATAGAGGGAATAGAAACACGTACAAGAAGTATGGTACCATATATAGAAGGTATTGTACCACGTATAGAAACTATGGTACCAGTTATAGAGGGAATAGAAACACGTACAAGAAGTATGGTACCATATATAGAAGGTATTGTACCACGTATAGAAACTATGGTACCAGTTATAGAGGGAATAGAAACACGTACAAGAAGTATGGTACCATATATAGAAGGTATTGTACCACGTATAGAAACTATAGTACCAGTTATAGAGGGAATAGAAACACGTACAAGAAGTATGGTACCATATATAGAAGGTATTGTACCACGTATAGAAACTATGGTACCAGTTATAGAGAGAATAGAAACACGTACAAGAAGTATGGTACCATATATAGAAGGCATTGTACCACGTATAGAAACTATGGTACCAGTTATAGAGGGAATAGAAACACGTACAAGAAGTATGGTACCATATATAGAAGGTATTGTACCACGTATAGAAACTATGGTACCAGTTATAGAGGGAATAGAAACACGTACAAGAAGTATGGTACCATATATAGAAGGTATTGTACCACGTATAGAAACTATGGTACCAGTTATAGAGGGAATAGAAACACGTACATGAAGTATGGTACCATATATAGAAGGCATTGTACCACGTATAGAAACTATGGTACCAGTTATAGAGGGAATAGAAACACGTACAAGAAGTATGGTACCATATATAGAAGGTATTGTACCACGTATAGAAACTATGGTACCAGTTATAGAGGGAATAGAAACACGTACAAGAAGTATGGTACCATATATAGAAGGTATTGTACCACGTATAGAAACTATGGTACCAGTTATAGAGGGAATAGAAACACGTACAAGAAGTATGGTACCATATATAGAAGGTATTGTACCACGTATAGAAACTATGGTACCAGTTATAGAGGGAATAGAAACACGTACAAGAAGTATGGTACCATATATAGAAGGTATTGTACCACGTATAGAAACTATGGTACCAGTTATAGAGGGAATAGAAACACGTACAAGAAGTATGGTACCATATATAGAAGGCATTGTACCACGTACAGAAACTATAATACCACTTATAGAGAAGGAATAGAAACACGTACAAGAAGTATGGTACCATATATAGAAGGCATTGTACCACGTATAGAAACTATGGTACCAGTTATAGAGGGAATAGAAACACGTACAAGAAGTATGGTACCATATATAGAAGGTATTGTACCACGTGCAGGAAGTATGGAACCACATATAAGAGGCATTGTACCACATACAGAAACTATAATACCACTTATAGAGAAGGAATAGAAACACGTACAAGAAGTATGGTACCATATATAGAAGGTATTGTACCACGTGCAGGAAGTATGGAACCACATATAAGAGGCATTGTACCACGTACAGAAACTATAATACCACTTATAGAGAGGGAATAGAAGCACGTACAAGAAGTATGGTACCATATATAGAAGGTATTGTACCACGTGCAGGAAGTATGGAACTACATATAAGAGGCATTGTACCACATACAGAAACTATAATACCACTTATAGAGAAGGAATAGAAACACGTACAAGAAGTATGGTACCATATATAGAAGGTATTGTACCACGTGCAGGAAGTATGGAACCACATATAGAAGGCATTGTATCACGTACAGAAACTATAATACCACTTATAGAGAAGGAATAGGAACACGTACAAGAAGTATGGTACCATATATAGAAGGTATTGAACCACGTGCAGGAAGTATGGAACCACATATAAGAGGCATTGTACCACATACAGAAACTATAATACCACTTATAGAGAAGGAATAGAAACACGTACAAGAAGTATGGTACCATATATAGAAGGTATTGTACCACGTGCAGGAAGTATGGAACCACATATAAGAGGCATTGTACCACATACAGAAACTATAATACCACTTATAGAGAAGGAATAGAAACACGTACAAGAAGTATGGTACCATATATAGAAGGTATTGTACCACGTGCAGGAAGTATGGAACCACATATAAGAGGCATTGTACCACATTCTGAAACTATAATACCACTTATAGAGAGGAAATAGAAACACGTACAAGAGGTATGATAACACATATAAAAGTTGTTGCACCACGCACGAAAAATAAAGTACCACCTATAGAAGGTATTGTACCACTGTAAGAAAGTATGGAGCCATATATAGAAGGTATTGTACCACGTGCAGGAAGTATGGAACCACATATAAGAGGCATTGTACCACATACAGAAACTATAATACCACTTATAGAGAAGGAATAGAAACACGTACAAGAAGTATGGTACCATATATAGAAGGTATTGTACCACGTGCAGGAAGTATGGAACCACATATAGAAGGCATTGTATCACGTACAGAAACTATAATACCACTTATAGAGAAGGAATAGGAACACGTACAAGAAGTATGGTATCATATATAGAAGGTATTGAACCACGTGCAGGAAGTATGGAACCACATATAAGAGGCATTGTACCACATACAGAAACTATAATACCACTTATAGAGAAGGAATAGAAACACGTACAAGAAGTATGGTACCATATATAGAAGGTATTGTACCACGTGCAGGAAGTATGGAACCACATATAAGAGGCATTGTACCACATACAGAAACTATAATACCACTTATAGAGAAGGAATAGAAACACGTACAAGAAGTATGGTACCATATATAGAAGGTATTGTACCACGTGCAGGAAGTATGGAACCACATATAAGAGGCATTGTACCACATACTGAAACTATAATACCACTTATAGAGAGGAAATAGAAACACGTACAAGAGGTATGATAACACATATAAAAGTTGTTGCACCACGCACGAAAAATAAAGTACCACCTATAGAAGGTATTGTACCACTGTAAGAAAGTATGGAGCCATATATAGAAGGTATTGTACCACGTGCAGGAAGTATGGAACCACATATAAGAGGCATTGTACCACATACAGAAATTATAATACCACTTATAGAGAAGGAATAGAAACACGTACAAGAAGTATGGTACCATATATAGAAGGTATTGTACCACGTGCAGGAAGTATGGAACCACATATAGAAGGCATTGTATCACGTACAGAAACTATAATACCACTTATAGAGAAGGAATAGAAACACGTACAAGAAGTATGGTACCATATATAGAAGGTATTGTACCACGTGCAGGAAGTATGGAACCACATATAAGAGGCATTGTACCACATACAGAAACTATAATACCACTTATAGAGAAGGAATAGAAACACGTACAAGAAGTATGGTACCATATATAGAAGGTATTGTACCACGTGCAGGAAGTATGGAACCACATATAAGAGGCATTGTACCACATACAGAAACTATAATACCACTTATAGAGAAGGAATAGAAACACGTACAAGAAGTATGGTACCATATATTGAAGGTATTGTACCACGTGCAGGAAGTATGGAACCACATATAAGAGGCATTGTACCACATACAGAAACTATAATACCACTTATAGAGAGGAAATAGAAACACGTACAAGAGGTATGATAACACATATAAAAGTTGTTGCACCACGCACGAAAAATAAAGTACCACTATAGAAGGTATTGTACCACTGTAAGAAAGTATGGAGCCATATATAGAAGGTATTGTACCACGTGCAGGAAGTATAGTACTACAAATAGAAGGCATTGTACCACGTGCAGGAAGTATGGAACCACATATAGAAGGCATTGTACCACGTGCAGAAACTATGGAATCACTTATAGAGAGAATAGAAGTACGTACAAGAAGTATGGAACCACATATAGAAGGCATTGTACCACGTGCAGAAACTATGGTACCACTTATAGGGAGAATAGAAGTACGTACAATAATTATGGAACCACATATAGAAGGCATTGTACCACGTGCAGAAACTATGATATCACTTATAGAGAGAATAGAAGTACGTACAAGAAGTATGGAACCACATATAGAAGGCATTGTACCACGTGCAGAAACTATGGTACCACTTATAGGGAGAATAGAAGTACGTACAATAATTATGGAACCACATATAGAAGGTATTGTACCACGTACAGGAAGTATGGAACCACATATAGAAGGTATTGTACCACGTGCAGAAAGTATGGTACTACATAAAGAAGGTATAGTACCCTATATAGAAAGTATGGTACCACATATATATATTGTATAGCACCAGGGACAGGAAGTATAGTACATAGAAGAGGTAACAAGTCACCCTAAAATGGCCACCAACCACCGATACAAACAACGCCCCCACCACAATAAAGAAGTCCCAACCAGCCAGGAACAAAACGGCCCTCGATACATTCCCTAATTATGGCTCGATGAAACAGGATCGGCCGTCTAACAAAGTCTTAATGGCCGCCGGAACTTCAAAATCTCCCTTTACCTCATTAACTCTATTGGGCCTCATTAGAGAATGGCTGCGCGCATGCTCCGATAGGGTTACCTGCTCTGGCCTTTAATTGCTCCTGCAGACCGCCCGGCCGCTCGAATTCCTTCCACAGATAGATTTGCATATCCCCTACCTACCTACCTACCTGTCGTCCCTAATGGGGACTTAATTAGACGACACAATGGTCTCCGTCTCTCTCTCTCACAAGAGAAGTTCTTTCAAACAACAATTCCTATACCGCTCATATTCATTTTGATAACCTCATTCTTATTGAAGCGATATGGTAGCAAAAATATCTTCACACCCATAATGGAACGAGTGCTATAAATGGATATAAAAACAATGATTTTATGCAAATAATTAACTACCATATTTACATAATATATACATTAGATATTAAGGTAATGGTAGAGAGAAATCCAGAATTGAGCATAAAATTTTGTTGTTGTTGTCGTGTCCAATGATGAGACTCAGATGTCTCCATGTATCTCTATCACAGCAGTCGCAATGTTTTGCACATCTTGAAGAAGGAACAAAAGTTAACGGCGTCGAGTTTCTTTTATTAATGCTGTAAATTCGGCAAGCTTTCTGACTTTGACGTTCTTCGACAGGCCTATTGCCTTTTGCACTTCATTGGAAAATGGGTGCCGTTGCCACGTTAGTCACCTTGGACCAGAATTTGATCAAATTGAATTGAATTGAAGAGTGTTTCTGGGCGGCTGGGGGAGTCGCACAAAAAAAGATGTTCTGATGGAATACAAGTCTCTCATTTACAAAGAAAAGATAGAAAAGTTCCGGAAGAAAAAAAGCAAGAACAAAACGTAGCTAGGAAATTTATTAGTGCTGGAAGTGACCAAAAATATTTGAGACCTATGTTTTGTCCATTTTATGGAATCATACGATGATTAAAACACATCATATCCAGTTTTTAAGTACATGCGGGCTCTGATTACAGTAGTATACAAAATGAAAAGAAATTTCTCCTCCTCAAATAAACAAAACATTTTCTGGGTTACCTTTTTGTGCTGATTAACGTGGTATCAATATATATTTTTTTCGATTAGCTCATTTTCTCAAGTTATGGATATAATGCCTTTTACCCATAATATTCATCTATTGGAGGAAAAGTTATGACATTAAAATTATTACTATATATAATACGCGGCATCACATTTATATATTTAAAAATATTAATGAAAATAAATGTATTGTTAAACATTTTCTTGATATAAAATTGCAATGGTATGCATTTCATCTAAATGATGATTAAATTTTATGCTACCGAGGTATTGCACTGATTAGCAATGTATCAAAACTTTTCACTTCAATCCTAAGATCAAGACTGGAGGAATGGGTCGAGGGAAGAAAGGTTATACCGGAAAACCAAGCGGGATTTAGAAAAGGAAGATCATGTATTGACCACATATTTACACTAACTACTTTAATCCAACTATCATTAAGAAAAAAGAGGGGAAAACTATATGTCTTTTTTGTCGATCTAAGGAAGGCATTTGATACTGTACCTCACTCAATACTTTGGAAAAAACTTTACAACCTAGGCATAAGTTACCAATTCATAAGTACGATCAGAAGTTACTAGGAACAAGCAACTATAGCTATCAGATGGAAGGGATCATTTACGGAAAGTATTAAGATAAACTCGGGAGTCCTCCAGGGAGAACCACTTTCCCCACTGCTCTTTATATTATATATCACGGACTTAATCGAAATTTATAATAATTCAGACCTGACGAGTGTAAATTTGCCAGAATTTGGAGATATCCATTTATTGCTGTACGCCGACGACATAGCAATTATAGGTGAGTCCAGGATGAACCTCCAAAAGAAGATCAAAATACTGAAAGAATATCTCGATGAGAACTTAATGACACTAAATAAGTTCAAGTCAAAGATTATGGTGTTCCGTAATGGAGGTAAACCCTCAAATAAGGATAGATGGTTCTGGAATGATAAACCCATAACAATAACTTCAAGATATACATACTTGGGATTCCCTCTGACACCAACAATAACAACTACTCACCCGGCAAATTACTTTAAAGGAAAAGCACTTACAGCAATTAACGCCACACACCCAATATTAATAAAATCAAAAGCAAAGTCAATAAATTTATCAATCAAACTCTTTGATACAATAGTGAGAGCTGTCCTGATGTATGCCGCTCCATTGTGGGCAACAGAGCATAAAGACTTACTGGACAGTAATACAAGACATATTTATCCGTAGGTTCCTGAATCTGCCCAGATACACTCCAGGCTACATATTCAGATTAAAAACCGGTCGTATCTCATTGAGTGTAACACCTTTAAAATTAACCCTGAAGTATTGGCTGCGGGTGTTGAATATGAGCAGTGACAGATTGCCGCGTATATGTTTTAATAGAACACGGGAACTGTCTAATGCTTCGGGCACACCCATCGGTTTCATTAAAAAGCTCACCAATCTGCTTAACAATAATGGATCCCCTGCACTTGTTTCCTGTGATGATCCTGAAACGCTTAGGAGCGCGATTACAGGGCTCTTAAAAACAGCGGCAGACCAAATCTATACAAAACGACCTTACAAGAATGGATAAATCTAAGCTATACTCTCACTACAAAGACATTCACATATCTTTCATGACGGAGGGATACCTTTTAGGGGATTTTCCTTTCCCGGTTGTAAGACTACTCGCACAAGTTAGAATACTTTCAAGTTTTTTTAGAGAAAACCACACCAAGATGCTCTGCGGTGAGGACCCGATTTGTACCTTCTGTAATTCAAAACTAAAAAATGAAATCACTCACTATATTTTTGATTGCCCTGCTCTGAAATAAGAACCCTTATGCTCAAAACTGGGCAACTCTGTGCTTCACTTCCATCAATAATTGACAATATGACCCATAATAAGTATATTGCTACAGCGTTTTATGGTTTCCACAAGTCCATATCTCAGAAGAAGGCCAAGTGACACTCACTCCTCACTTTCTTACTGCTACTCTTTTTGTGTTGTTTTTCTTGCTTCCCTCTTTCTTATTTTTTTTCTTTTTCTTCTTTCTATATCGTTGTTTCCTTTGTCTCACTGCTTTGTTCTTATGCATACCTCTGGTGAATCCTGTATAGGGTCAGTGACCCTAAATAAAGGCTTTTTGTTGTTGTTGTTTGTTGATTAAATTTTATGCTTACAAAAAGTCAATATCTTCAAAATATTTTGATGACAGCGATGACATATATAGGCTTCTTTATAAAATTGAATATTTTCAAATATTTTCAAAAAATTGAGCTAATTTTGAAAAATGAAGGTTATATTCATGATCTACGGGTTGTAATTCACTAGAAACAACTTTCAAATATTGAGAAGGAAAAAGTGTATGTACTAGTGTTATCTTGTTTCAATGTGATGGCACGACCTTCATGAATAATCGCCATCAAGAAGTATTGAACAACAACAAGCAGAATAATTCTTGGAACGCTTCACGCTTTTGCGTGTCATCCTTGCGCAGGGGCCATGCTAATCTTCTCTGTATCCTTTCTATTGTAGTAGTTGTACCGCCGAACAAGCGTTCGATTGGGCAGGTCGATGGAAAGTCTGCCAACTATTGTTTTAAATTTAATTTTTAATTTGTGTGAGTGATGTCAAATATTATTTCACATATTTTAAATTTAAGGAATGAAACCATTTGAGCACGAATGTTTCTTTTTCACATATACCAAACTTATACTGTCCTTACTGCGATGAAAAAATATTGGGAGGGCTTGGTTCATCAGTGGTGAACCCTCCCACCTTTCGCCAATGTAATCTACCAGACCACTTCTTTAGAGCTCTATTACTATATTGGATCATTCTGCTTATATATGCAGCACTGAAGGATGGAATCTTAGAAATGGTATTTAAGAAAACTATGGACATAAACTTTTAGGACAGTAGAATTACATAATATTTGCATCGAGCAATGCTCTTCCGCAAACAATAAGGACAAGGTCTCTTAATGTTTTCATTTTCTGTATACAACTTATTGATTTACCATTTGCCATTTTCGCGAATAAAGGTTGCAGGACATGAGTGGCAAGAGATACACCCGGGAAATATTATTTTATATTTTAATTCTAACATTAGGTTTCTGTGCTGATTTACCTTGGCATTCTTCGCATCACTTGGCGACTTTGCCCATCTTTTAAGAATTGTCGTGCTCCTGGTTCTTGCAGAGATGTCTGGGTTTTAAAATGAATTTAAAGAAGAGAAAAGGGGGTGCTAAATTAACGAAACTTCCTGATCGTGCACCTAAATGTAGCTGATGGAACACTGCTATCTATCAGAATGTGCTCGTGGTCAGGAGATGCCTTCTTTATTTTTAATATCAACACCTGACCCACTTATCTTTTATTTTTTTCTATTGTTTTCTCATATATATATATATATATATTTGTATTTAAACTTATAATATTATATGAAATATATAATAAAAGCAGTTTCAATTTCAATCTCTCTCTCTCTTCTCGAAAACCCAATGGCATTGGCTGAGAGCCAATTGCTATCCGCAACTGCTGATGCCATCAGCACCCCTCTGTCGCTAAAGGGGACCACCCAACAACAGCCTGGCATAGGCAAGACATCGACTAGATGGGCCGATCTCGTCGATCGGGAAGATTAACTCCCCATGGAGAAGGAAAACGACGGCTTTACCAAAGTGGAGCCCAGGAGGAAGAGGCTGGTGGACTCCGAGACGGCAGGCCGGAAAGCCAAGAGAAGCTGCGTCCAAGCAGCGGCCGCGAAGGGACAACCCTCACCCAACGCCCAGCGCCCAGGTCCAAAGTACAGGAATGTACGACGACCCGGCAAAAGCAGGCGACGTTCAGAGCCAGGTCGGCGGTGGAGAAGGTAGAGCAATGTGTTTATGTTGAATTCTGCCCAGACTTCAGCCAGGCCAAGTACTTTCTGGCCCTTTGGGCGAAGCTGGGCAAGGGCTCGGTCTACTAGCTGACGAAAATGGAGGGGCACATCCTGATCAGCCACTCCAACGTGTAGCTGGCCGACAAGCTGATCGAGGAGGGTCTCGTCATCGAAGACGCTACTCTGCGGGCCTACCCTCTGAGGAAAAGAGCCGAGCGAATAGTGCTCGACAATGTGCTGTTATTCGTGTAGAAGCCGACCCCGTCGCTGCGCTGCGGCATACGGACAGTTCACGTCCATCCTCCAGAAGATGATGCAATTTGAAGACCCTGCTGGGTTGATGCTCGTCGAGAAGCTTTTATTACTCTGCGAGACGAAGCTCTCCCAGATTCCTTCCAGGCTGGATGTCAAGTCCAAGGGAGTGGTCACGCATGTCTATGTGACCTACGGCATCAAGCTGGCCGCACCCCGCTGGCTGTCATCTTTCTGGACCTGAAGTCGGCGTTCGAAATCCTGAGCAGGAGCTACCTGTTCGCCCTGCTGGAGAAGTTGGGCTTGCCATCAAACGTGCAAACTGCCCTCGCAAGACTAGTTTTCAGAGGACACGCTTGTGCTCCCTGTGGATACTCCTGCTCCACGCACAACGCACGCGCCTGGACCAAGCCGTCCTCCACCTCGAACGTCTCTCCTGTTGCAGCACCTCAACCGGCTGCTACTGTCGTCGCAGATCCTCCTCCCAGCGCCACAGTGAGAGCAGAAGAGGCTCTCGATCTGATTCCTTTTCCACCCGAAAATCAGGGCGAAAATCAAGTGCCTGAATCTCCCCAAGAACGGCACACTATGGCTGGAATTCAGATGGACGTTCTCCTGAAGAAAGAAAAGATATATGCAGTCATAGATCGTGTCCAAAAGCAGGGTCTGGAGCGAGATAATATCCTCCAGACCTTCACACACAATCGGAAGATAGACAGGCTTCTCGTCCAATCAAGCACGAACAGAGAAAGGTCATTGCCAACCTGGCCAGTGAGTTAATGGCCTTTACAGGGGAAACGAGCAGTACCCTGTACAAGAAGCTCTCTCACGCCAGGAACTCTGCTCGGCAGCTCAAATGAACTTACGAGTTGCAACCCTAAACACTCGCGGCATTGCCGCTCTTCGCCGGAGAAACCAGCTCTGCTGTTTTTTCAAGGAGAATGAGATTGACATCTGCTTCCTGCAGGAGAACGTCATATTCCTGGACGAGGCAGGAGATCTCTGCCAAGGCTACAGCGCCGTTGTTGCACACGCAACGATCACAGTAGGATGAGGCCTCGCCTGCGTCTTCGCGCCTGGGGTTGTTGATCTATGATCAATAGATCATAGATCCTATGGCCTGGCAAGATTGCTGTCATCGGCCTCGCCGCCCGAGAAGTCTCCATGACGTGCGTCAACGCCCAAATCTCTCATGCTCCTGAAGAGCGGTGCCGCCAGCTCCAGATCATCGCGGCTTCGGCTCGTGACCTTTACATCTCCGAAGAGTTGGTTGCATGCGGTTCAGCAGAGGCTTTCGCGGATCTCCTGAGCCAAGCCGACCTCATCGACGTCGCTACCTTCTTCGATGCTGCACTGGAGCACACCAGGGTTGCCACTATTGGAAGCCGGGTCGATGCGCGTCGTCTCGACAGAATCCTACTTCCATCAGGCTTCTGCGACTGCGTCACCCAATATCAAACCATCGACTACGCCTACTCGGATGACCGTGCCGTCCTGATCCAAGTAGGAGACCCAGCTCCTACAAGACTTCCCTGCATCGGCAAGTTGCTACGGTCAGACTGTTCTTCGATCGAATGGAAATGTTCATCGATGAAATGTTGGAAGACCTGGCAAATCTTTCACCTCCGGTGTTATGGGAACAATGGACCAGGATTAAGCCAGATCTGGTTGCGGGGATAATATCACTCTCACCTGCCGTCGTCGAGTCCGGCGGTGGATATATCGAGAGAGCAAGCCACTTCCTTAGGCGGAGACTGGAGGACCACACTTCCCGCTCCGACTATCCTTCCTTGTTGGACCTCGGGAATTGCCTCCGAGCCAGACGTCGTTCTCTCTCCACCTTCACCGATGACGACGACAACGCCATCTCCGGGGACCAGCTTAGGCGTTTCCTTCGAGAATGCTTAAGCAATCGCTTCGCTCAGGCTACAAACTCGGAAGAAGCGATTGCCGACTTCCTAGCTGAAGTGACTTCCCTGGAATTCGACGAGTGGGATCAGCTCTTTCTCGCTGACATCTCTCGCGACCAGATAGCGACAACCATCCATCGCCTGCCATACGGCCGTGCCTCGGGATGGGACGGATTACCCTGAGAGTTTGTCAAAGCCTTTGAATATTTCTTCGCCAAAGTTCTTTGGCAAGTCTTCGAGGCTTCTCGACTCCGCGGGGCCTTGCCTCAATCTTCAAGTGGCAGCAAGGTCATCTTGCTGCCGAAAGTGCACGATGGTCCGGGTCTACAGGCATTCCAGCCAATCAGTCTACCGACTGCACCCCGCTGGCTGTCATCTTTCTGGACCTGAAGTCGGCGTTCGAAATCCTGAGCAGGAGCTACCTGTTCGCCCTGCTGGAGAAGTTGGGCTTGCCATCTACCTTCCTCGGGTGGATTGCTGCCCTCTACGTAGAAGCAGATGCCTCTATCCGGGTCAGACATGTCTACACCAGGGCCTTTCCGCTTCTCAACGGTGTGAGGCAGGGCTGCCGTCTCTGCGCCGCCCTCTTCAGCATCGGATTTTGGCCTCTACTACGCCGCCTCGAGAGGATATTGGGCCGCGGTAGCGTATCGCCTATGTGGATGACATCGTACTCTTCATCAGGAACGAGGATCAGTTTTAGCTCTTGCCCCTGCTTTTCGAAATTTTCTGCATGGCCTCCGGGGTGGCTGTCAACTTCAGCAAGAGCTGCGGGCTCTGGTGCGGTTCCTGGAAGCCCTGGACGGATTCTCCTCTGGGAATCTCCTGGACGTCCGAGTCACTTACTGTCATGGGCTGCACAATCTTTGCCCGGAACACCGTCGCCTCCCAGGCCTCACAGCATATGGGGCTGCTGGAGCGAACCATCGCGATGTGGTCACCCTTCACCAGCGGCCTGTCGCTGGTTGGTCGTGCCCGCGCGGCCAACATCCTGGTCCTGGGATCCATTCTGCACCACCTCCACGGCTACCTTCCACCTGAAACCATCAGCCGGCTGCTGGCGCGCTTCGTGTAGAGTACGAGCCGAGTCTCGTGGCTCCCCGGGCGCATCCATCGGCCTGCTGCACATCGCGGGCAGGCTTCGGCTCGCATGCCTGAAGGGGGGATCCAGGCCTCACTGCGCGGCGCCGCCAACGGCTACTCTTGGCTGGTCCTCAGCCGGGCGTGGCTGACACCGCCAGCTCCTGACGTCTGGCTCTCGCCTAGGAGGATACTGCTTAGCTTCTGGAGGGTCGCGGCCAGCGTCCTTGAGCTTGACCACAGGGTTCTGCGACCAGCCTGCCTGAGGCCTCTGAATTTTCGAGGCGACAACAGGTTCCTGCGGCCGCCAGACCTACTGGCTCCCGAGCTCTTGCTACAGGCGACTGTCAGTGACTTCTCCGATGGCGCCCATACCCTAACGCGCTCAACGCGGACCGCGCGCCTGGACGCGCAGCACCTGGGGGCCTTTTGACAGGAAAACGCCAGCTCCAGCTATTATGTGGAGTACGAGGCGAAACCATCGTCCTGCGGGGATCGGCTACGCTGCGGCACTGGACTCGGCAAGGCTGCAGGAGCATCCTGTTGCCAAGCTGACTGCGCGGTGGACCCCCACCGTGGATGTCCCTCGCTCCATCCCCTGGGCCGACCTGCGTCGCAACTGCTTCTCGGGGCACGATGCAGACATCACCCTAACGCTGGCTCTCCACGTCCTACCCCATCCCACGTCCTACCCCATGACCATTCTGCCTCGAGGCGTGCCACCTGTGTGTCCAACGACGGGTCGCTGGCTCACAGATATTGGAGTTGCCGAGCCGTGCGACCCCTGCTCCGGGAGGTGTTCGCCTCCTGCTAAGTACCCCTGGATCTGCAGGTCTAGCTGTTCGGCGTCAGACTCCATTCTTAGGCACTGCAACTAACAAGTGGGGCGAAGGCTACCATCTACAAGTACCATCTTGGTCTTGAGGTGGGTAACGCCAGCCAACACCTCGACCTGCCCACTCTGTGGTAAAGAACTCTGGCGGTCCATCGGTGGCGGAGTCTTTCCCGCGGTGGGCGCCAACAATGTTGACATTGTATATATTATATATATATACGTATATGTCGAATTTGGTGCCGACTCACTGTGGGAATGTTGTCGACTCACTGTCGAATCCTGTCGACTCAATGTCGAATTTGGAGTCGATTCACTGTGGGAATGCTGTCGATTCACTGTCGAATCCAGTCGACTCAATGTCGAATTTGGAGCCGTCTCACTGTGGGAATGTTGTCGACTCACTGTCGAATCCTGTCGACTCAATGTCGAATTTGGAGCCGACTCACTGTGGGAATGTTGTCGACTCACTGTCGAATCCTGTCGACTCAATGTCGAATTTGGAGTCGACTCACTGTGGGAATGCTGTCGACTCACTGTCGAATTGTGTGGATGGCTGGTTGGATTGGTGGTTGTGGTGGCGCAGTCTTGGTCGGGTGACAAGGGTTCCACAGGGGAAGAACGAACACACCTGGATGGGGTGAATAGGACCTGCGATTGGGAGAGATTGTTCGGCGGAGGTAGCTGGCCTTTCACATGGTGGAGCGTACACTACCTTGGTTTGAGCCTATGTTGAGCACACCTAGCTCGTAGCACGGTCACCTACCTTCTTTCTGTTTCTTGTCGGAGATAATTGTCATCGACTCTCTCGACATCTCATTGGTTGAGATCTTTACACGTGCTCTCTGGTGATTCGGTATTAATTTGTCATGCTTAAATGTGATTGGCTCAGCACCTCCATTGTCGCCATGATTGCAATCCTCCAGGAAGAAGAAGGCCTTTGAACTTAAGTTTTATGAGTCCAGGGTAGTGACCTTTACTTCCTGGATGATGCAATCCTGTACTTTGTTTCTTTCCCATCTCGCGAGGCCTAACTTTTATTAAACCTTTAGACGATACATTATACATAGATTGTGGTGGGGGTACATAATCCTATATACAGATTATCACATATATTTATTAATTATTTTATATATTTACATATGAAAAACAATAGAAAAGCGTATATACGCAAATTTGGTCTTAAATACCCATTTCTTGGTTTCTCAAGAAGCCTCTGGGACCAAAAATATTTTTGGTCGCAGTGGTACAGCCTACTCCACGCTGACGAGCGCCAACAGCATGAAACGCATTCGTGGATGACTTTTCTTGATTTATCAAGAAATTGGGTTGGCCAAATATCACGGAGCAAGTTAAATAAACGTTTAGTTTATTTTTGCTTCACTAGATGGCGCTCTGCCATCTAAAAAGCACATGTGCTCGTGGTCAGGATATGCCTTCTTTATATTTACATATATTTATCTCATTCTTATTCATCCAATTTTGTATTTAACCTTATATGAACGATGTAATAAAGAAGTTTCAATCTCGATATCTCTCTCTCGAGCAAGTTAGGTATTTTAGTTCAGATATGTGACAGACGGATGTTCGTGTTAATTCAAGTATACGGTGCAAAGATATTCTAAAATTTATCCGTCACATATACAATGGGCTAATACAATCATTTTAACTTTAAACAGAACTAATTGCCATTAAAGAAGCACTCTATACCATATAGACAAACGTTATGATGAAATTTGGATCTTCTCAGACAGCAAAAGTGCCATACAGCATATTCCATCTCCAAAAAATATAAATAATAAAACAACAAAATTAATATACAAAAACACTCTAAACAAAGAAACAAAAATAAACTTTCAATGGATCCTTTCCCATGTCGACATAACTCTTAATGAAAAGGCAGACAAATTAGAAAAAAAAGCGTGTCACTTACCAAGCAATAACAATAATTAACACAAAGCAATAACGCGCGCCATCTATATATATAAAATTATATATATATATGGCGCGTTATTGCTTTGTGTTAATTTATTCCTAACTGGCCTTGTCTTTATAGTTTGCTGAAGAACATTGCTCGAAGCAAATATTTGAATGTAATTCTACTGTCCTATAAGCTTATGTCCATAGTTTGCTTGAACACCATTTCTAAGATTCCATCCTTCAGTGTAGCATATAAAAGCAGAATGATCCAATACAGTATTGGAGCTCCGAGAAGCGGTCTGGTGGATTAAATTGGCGAAACCGCTGGAAGGGTTCACCACTGATGAGCCAAGCCCTCCCAATATATTTTTTCATCGCAGTAAGGACAGTAGAAGTTCGTTTTATGTATAAAAGAAACATTCGCGCTTTAAGTCCTTTTATTTTAAATAGCAATAATATTACCTTTGAAGAAATATATACATATAAAAAAAGAAAATAAATCAAAACTGACAGCTTATCCAAATCATCACTGGTACAAACCATTGAAACAATTAGAAAAACATCAAAAACTCAATAGAAATCAACAAACAGCTTTAGCAAGACTAAAAATTGGCCATATAAAAACCTTAAAATTTCAAAATAGACAAAAAACCTTCAATAACTGCTTGAAATACAATAGTGCAGAAGCTTCTCCGGAGCATATCTTGTTATGCTCAGAACTGACAATAGAGGACCTATTTTCCAGGCCTATAACTACCATCGCAAAATTGGAGAGAAGTGGACTTGAGGAATTGGTTTAACCATGGAGATAAGTACCACACTACAATTAGTTCTGAATTAAATCAAAACAGCATATAAAATTTTTCATAAATTTTAAAGCCAATAAAATACCAAAGAGAGCTGGCAAAAAAGTTCCAAAACTACAGCATGACAAAAAAAGTGATTTAAAAAGTATTTCCAAGTTGCATCAATTCCCCCCTCAGTTCCAATCCGTCACTCGCGCCACTCTACCAAATCAGTAGGCTTAAGTCATTAGGGGCCTGGCAAGGGCTAAATTAGAGTTTGCTAAATTGGATTAAGGGAACAGACAAGGATTAGCTGCGGAGTCTTCAAATCATCGGCTGCTAAATACTTTGTGGCACAATTGAAAAATAATTATTCGTCTGCTCATAAATTCAGAATGTGCGGTCTAAACATAATTATATGTATTTGGGGTTTAAATAATTTATCGTTTGTATTCGACGCACTATAGATTTTTGTCTATCTTTCATTATTTCTCTCTTAATTAAAACAATAGTAATTTAACCGTTGAGACTACATTTTGAAAATGTTTATGCAATATTAATATCTATATTTGCATATGTTATGAAAAAGGCAACTCCTTATCGTGCAACTGAAAGTTGCTGATGGCTTGCGCTATCTATCGGAATAAATATTAACTATTCCCATCCCTGGACACTTTTATTTTTCCCTTTATCATTACTCTTCACAATTAACCCTTTCATACTTCATCCAAAAGGTTAGAAATAGTCGTTATTTCTCCTTGAAATAAATTTTGATTTTTCGTTTAAAAGAAACACATGCGAGATAGTATTTCAAATGTCGTTTTACAATCATAAGCCGCATTATATTATGTTGTATATACTATTCTCATTGATTTTTAATTATTCCAGAGTTGGCCAAATACCCATTCTTGATTAATCAATAAAAGCTAACCACAGACGCGTTTCGAGCTGTTGGCCATCATCAGCGTGGTGCAAGCTGTACCTCAACGACCAAAAAAAAAAAAAAAAAACTGGTCATTCAGGCACCCTGAAAAATCCCGAAACGGGTAGTTAAGGCTAGAATTGCGTGGGATCGCGACACAATGTGAAACAATAGTACAAATGTGATATTGTACTGGGATAAGGTGCATAAATTACATATGTATATAGTACATTCACATAGTCTACTTTTATGTAACTTCGTCTGATGTAGTTTATATTGTACGATGATTGGTGATATATTGGTGGGAGAGAGGTACGCTGCTGGAGTCTTCTATTTACATGTCACTTTTTACTTACTGTCGACATCTGTTATGATGAGAGAAGCGTGGACACGGGCGCCGCTTGGAGGCGCTGCATCAAGATAACTGACCAATGGGAACGGCCCACCTCAACTGTCAGCCTTCTTCCTTGTATATAACCAAAAGACTGCCTTTGTTCTACTATTGATCCCTTTGGAATTGATCCTTTTGGAAATGATCCCTTTAAAAAAATTTTGAAGCCTGCGGTGCTTTAGCTGTGCTTGGTGCCGCCTTGGTCCCCTCATAAACGGCGCTCTCGCCCTCTTCTCCCCGGGGTGCCCACTTGCTGCCTGCGCCTCTCCAGCCCTCTCCTTGGCCCTCCACTGCGACGGGCGCTTGGAGACTCCCAAAGATGAATTGCCTTAAAATGCTTATCCAAAAGCATGTAGAAAGCGGTTTAATTGTCAAAACACTGCCTTTGTTCTACTGCTGTGTGCGGTTGTTTTGTCAACATATGTATCCTTATATCTAATAATAATCATATATTTATAAAATCACTTATTTGGCTGTTCTTTTTGTAACATCGACCCACAACATGTTTAATTGTAACTTTTACATATTATTGATTTTTATTAACTTCCATTCTGAAAATAGAGCAACCCATACTTGATCATTAGATAATAAAAAGGCATATATTGGATTGAATAAAAGATTTATTTGCCAATATTTCGGCTGGCTGAACGGATTTTTATAATTTTTTCATGCACAAATTTTTCACCATCTACTTTGTATTTTAAATGATTTCAACTGTGATATTATAACGCTATACGGCGCTGAGTTTGTGTATACAAAAATGTAATGCCTCGATAAAGGTTGGCGTTCAGCCAGCCGAAATATTGGCAAATAAATCTTTTATTCAATTCAATATATGTCTTTTTATTATCTAATTAACTTCCATGTATAGTTATTTTTACATAATTTTGTTTTGTATATTTATTTTGCATACTTTTTTTATCGTTGAATTTGCATACTTTTGTTCTTGGCGATTATTTGAGACACAATAATGTTTAGTTAGAAAATTCTTTTTCTCAAACCATTAGTTTTTGAATAAACGTCAAAAGACTTCTCGGTGGTTTTCTCCAAGTACCTCAGGTCACCAGTGCAACAATTTAATAGCCAATTTCAATAGTATTATTTTATAGGCCTGTGCATTTAAATGAGAAAATATTAACTTATTTCCCTTTAAGATGATTAACTTTAAAATATGATTAGAGATATCCACTATAACCTTTTATATTCTTTATTTTCAGAGTTTCAGTAACCACTGTTACCTTTTTCATTATAAAAGTAAATATTATATGTATTATTATAGTGGATCACGTTGGAAATGAAGAATTTAAACGGCTGCAGTAAACATATATCAAATCATACCTTTATAATTTCAACCTACAAAAAAAAAACTTCAAAATGATATACACCTATCCCCCGATTTACACGGTAGATACGTTCCTGAGAAAAACGTGTAAATCGAGGGATAGGTGTATATTAAACTGTCAAATCTGAATAGGTGTTCGCCCCCTCATGAATCAGAGCCTCCCAATATTCTTTTCAACATAGTTAGTATAGAGTAGAATATCGCATTTAGTATAGTGCGATAAAAACAAAAAAAAACTTATTTGGAAAACTGTGTAAAAGCGAAATCGTGTAAAACAAGTACCGTGTAAATCGGGGGATAGGTGTATACTATTGGTAAGAAAAAAAAGGCATCTCCATATCGTACAACTGAAAGTGCCTAATGACTTGCGCCACCTATGGAATATTTACTAAAATGTCGATTTGTGCAGGAATTTTGGTGGATATAAGGACTACGTACACAGAATCGTTGGGAGCATGGAACTGGTTAGACAGGAACGATTCCGACGTCCTCGTTACACTACCGAACGAGAGGAATATCGTGCATGGTGGATCACACTGCAACTTCAAGAACCCTAAAACTTCTGTTTTGTTCCATCAAACAACAAACAATGCACCATACGATGACGTTTTACAGTATTGTAGAAGCTTTACAAGGTGTTCATTGGACGTCAGACATTGTAGCAAACAAATGGCACGCCGTCGCCTTTCCGCAGCATCATCACGATGGTCGTATCCCAGCACCACTTCGAGAGAATGCGTTGCTCTTGCATTATGTAGCGCCATAGTTCATTACCTCATTGTTCATTACAGCCTCGCTCTTTAACATCAACCGCTCTGACGTTGTTGAGTCTCAACATCTTTCTCTCAGCCTTGTTTCAACAGTACGACTTCATTGGTGCGGAAAGTTCAGCAATTCTTCTTTGTTCGCCGGCTGCATTGGTACTCTGAACCGACCTTTCCTTACAGATGTCACCCATCATAACAAGTCTTCGGATCATGATTGTCTAATGAATGGTTTAGCTTGATGCGGCTAGACGATTGACAATTTAAACAATTTTACTCACTGCTAGTGAATGGTTTAAAAAATGAATAAAGAAATATAAAGAAAAATGGCATCTCCTGATCGTGCAACTAAAAGTTGCTGATGGATTGCGCCATCTATTGGAATAAATATCAGATAATCGTTGATTATGAATTATTCCAGAATTCGCCAAATACCGTTTCTTGATTAATCAAGAAAAACTAACCTTGTGTTTCGGGCTGTTGGCGCTTGTTAGCGTGGTGCAAGTTGTACCTCAAAGGCAAAAAAAAAAGTTGGTCTTTGGGGCATCTTTCCAGACCAGAATATTTGGTCGTTGAGATATAGCTTGCTCCACGCTGACGAGGGCCAACAGCCAACTGATATCTTCATTGCTTCAGGATGAAGGCTGACAACGAAGAACAAGGCTTGAAGAACGGGAGCATTGTGCAAGGAGATCACCTCTAGCAGGGGTCGAACGACATCTCCAGTAGCTGTGGGTCAGCGGGCCGTTGTTGGACCTACGGGTAGCAAAGGTGGCACATATCGAGGTACATGGCATGAAGAGCAGGTTGGAGTACGATATCTGCGTCTTGTTCCGAAAAAAAGTTTCAGAGAAATTTAAACATGTGAGATGGATGGGTAAATCCATGATTGGAACCCAACGCACAAAAAGTTCTCAACTCACCATATCCGTGTCGAGTCCAAATCTCGACAACCTCTCAGACTGGTGATGCAGAGAAAGAACTTCATCAGTATCCGCAGTCAATGATATCAGCTACGTAGCAGAAGGCTGAGTTAATTCTAATGCATTCAGGCGTACAGAGCTCTGGGACACTAGAACAATCTTCGAAGTCTCCAGAGGCCGATCTTAGCCAACGCTAGGATGGCAACAGAACTGACTGACTTATAAATCCGCAATCGCCCCGAGGCCGCAAGACCAGCATAACTCTGGGCCCAGCTCAAGAACGTAGATGCATATTTCCAGAGGCTAATCATTCTCCTCGGTGAAAGCCGAGAGGAGCAGCACCATTAGTGAGGGCTCTGACAGTCGACTCGAACCATCACTTGGAGACACGAGAGAGCGAGATTCCACAAACAGTTTATTGGAAACATTCAATGGCCGTGTTCAACATGGAAGACCTAAATGTAATAAATACAAAATATCTATACCACATAGAGCAAATATGTCTAGGACGAGATATATATAAAGCGCTATAATGGTAAATCATTCATCCAAATTTGTTTGATCACCTTCAAAGCAATCCCACTCTACCATACAAATAGATTTAAACTACCATTTTTCAGTCCTCGAAATATTTCTGGTAGCATTTTATTAGAGATAGCCTTCAGTACATGCATAATTCCTCATTTTCATCGCCTGAATAGATTTCAAGCCATGATGCTCTAGGCCCATTGTGGAGATCAAAAACTGCAGGTCCACTCGATGATGGTGAACACCGCTCTGACGGTGAAACAGCAGCAGTGAGTGAACGACAGGTCGGTCACAGGAGTTGCAGCTGGTTGAAACAATGATCACATGAGGCAAACACATGTAGAACCAGCCGGAGGTCTTTATGTACTACGTGGACTCTGACGATGTATAGATTTAAAGGCAAGAGTCGGTGGACGAGTGGGTAACACCCTCAATTCCCGACAGCCATGAACCGAGATTGAATCCCGCGTTAACATTTTGTTTAATATGTGAATAACCTCCACATATTATTCATTGTTACAAATATCATAAACGAGATTGTTCTTTTTGAGTGGTAAGTGATTTTGGAACAAGAGAGCAAGATTTAAAGGCGCTTCGGTCGTCACGTCCAAGTGTTGAGGAAACTGTGAAGCGAGGAGGCTGGAATAAACGCCAGTTGATCAGTCCGACAATTCCCCCGGGCCGCGCTGATGGATCAGGGGACGATTGGCGCCGACAGCAGGCCACCACTAATCTCCCAGCCTCCAGCTATTAGTTATTACTTCCATCCCGGACTTACCAGATTGACGTGCTAAATTGGCTCCCAATCTCACATCGCTAATGTCTGGATGGGGCCTCCAGTTATCAAACTCTGTATTTACAGTTAGTTTTCAGCATTAGGTTTTAGTTGGGTTTATTCATTCTGATATGTTCTATGTGTGTGTGTGGTATATATATAATCTAATAAAATAATCTAGTTGCTCTCTGTTCTGTACGTATTTGTGTTCAAATGTCGATAGCTATATCAAATAGCAATTTTCTAGTTCATGGTAAGGCTAGCTAATTCGGTCATTATTTGAATTCCTGAAAAATTTTTCTCCCTTGTTGTTTTGTTCAGAGTACCCTGTAGGAGGCTGTGACAGCCCTAATACAGGATGTCCCAAAATAACGTACAGAGGGTGTTTCCTTTCAAATGAAACGATTTCAAACGTCCGTTAGAACTTTATTTTTCGAACGTGAATTTTTTTCATGTGTTCTATGTGCTTCCCCTTCTTCTTGGCTATCTCCCTGCATCGGACTTTCCAAGCTGCGAACACTTCCTTGACTTTGGAGAGCGAAACATTCGACCACTCCTCTTGTGCGGCTTTCCAAAGTCCGGCCTCAGTTTTGGGACGTCGGTTGAAGAGCCGTTGTTTCAACATACCGAACCCGTAAAAATCCAGTGGGCTGGCGTCGAGAGACTTCACTGGAATGTCCGAGTTCCTGATAAAATTTAGGCCTAGGGTGTCCTTCATTTCTTGTAGGAACTGTTGGGTTTTGTTGGAGGTATGGGAAGAGGCTTTGTCGTGATGAAGGAACATTTTGTCCATTTCCCCTGGGTAAAGGTCCTTCAGTTGTTCGATGACAGGTTTCAGAACGCATTCTATATAGAATTCTGAGTTCACCTTCACCTTCGATGGAACCTTTATGAGCGGAAGGACTCCACGGCCAGTCATTACCCCGACAACCATGAAACCTTTAGGGAAAGTTTCGGAGCATTGGTGAACCCAATTATCCGGGACCTGATTGCCTCTTTTGATGTAACAGATCTTCCGGATTCCATTGCAATACGTCACATACATCCATGCTTCGTCCAATGTGGCAGTATATTCCGATCTGGAACCGGCCAGGTGTTCCTCGTAGAGCTTCCGGGCATTCGTTGCACGGTTTTTCATGTGGAAAGGGGTGAGCTTGTGAACCTTGCCTTTTCGTCGGGTATCCAGTTCCAAATCTTTGTGAATGATGTTATTTATCGTTTTTAGCGATGTTCCACACATTCTGGAAAGTTGGCGCTGAGATGGTTGATTTTCAGTAGTTGCTAGCCGCTTTACCTTGGAAACCGTGGCGGGGGTCCGCACCGGACGTGGTCGATCGACTTGAAATTTTTGCCCATTGGATTCAGCTTCCCTTTTCTTTCCGATGCCATTTACTACCCTACATATTGTAGCTTTGCCAACATCTAGTCCTTCTGCTTTTAGCTTTTTCACTATGACGCTATAACTGTTTCCTTCTTTGGAAAGGGTCCGAATTGTTTGTTCGACTTGGAGCGTTAGTCTCTCTCCCCCCATGTTGCAAAAATCATGATACCTGATGAAAATGAATTCTCCAGAAGATTCTAGATCTATTGGAACCAGTGTCGTGTGCAGCATGCCTGCACGTGCAAAACGCGAGCGCTCGAAAATCGTTTCATTTGAAAGGAAACACCCTCCGTAATTAAACATTTTAAGTCATAATTTTATTTAACAAAAAAAAAATGAAAAATTAACAATGGCTAACAATAAAGTGGATACTAACTAATTTATCAAACATGGTCGGATAACAACAGTACAGCTTTCCCTCTCATGTAGATCACATCCTCCTGGACCTTGTCCGCGTCTTCGGCGCTGGCCTCTCTTCTAGGTGACATCCAACCTGCCTCGTCCTTTGTGTTACCTATTGACTCCTGAAACCACTGTGACCCATGACTGCATAGTGCCTGCCTACCACAAAACAATCATCCGATAGGATAACTTGAACTTCGACAATCAGCCATCAGGATTATACCGATGACAATGCAAAGAGGATGGAACCTGAGAACAGAGCGACGCCGAAGATCACCACCATGCCACCCACAGCCATGAACATCGTGTCACAGCTCATGTGTCACATCCAAGACATCACCGCTTCCACCTTCAGGAAGTTGGACTACCTCCCAAGGCCACAAATTGTTCATCCATTTCACCATTACAAGTAAACTCAATACAAAAAACAAAATAACCCAGCCCATATGCAACCTCAATATTAACAGAGAATTAACAACAACAATTTCAAGAATCAGAACAGGACATTTTAAAAGAATGAAGATAAACCCAGACATGACTAGATCCTACAGGAACTGCAATAACTGTCACAACACCCAACTCACTCCGGACCATATTTACAGTTGCCCTGGCCATCCTTGCAGCCCTCTATATGGCAGACATCAATCCAGAAGAGGACATCCATACGGACAAGGCATCTCGGTTGGCCGGTATTGTGATTAGGGTGCATGGACCGATCTGATCTGCTCCATGGACAAGACACCACCACCACCAAGTCTAACGTGCTCGCCTCAAAATATCTGCACTCAACCTGACGACAATAAATTCTGCCCCTGCACAACCATGGCTACATCAACCAGTGCGAATTTTACGTCTACACAACGAACATTTATGTACTGTGAGTACAACTTATTTTACATCTAAATTTGTAAATGAATTTTAAGTAGATTTTTATATTTCAATTTTTTCATTCCACTTTTAAGGCCCCTGCAAATTAGCATCCATTTAACATTTCATTTATACTAATTTATTTTTACGCTCTCTTCTTGGATCATATCTAAGTGTGTCGCACTAATTCAATTTTATACCCATCTCACTAAATGCTAAGTCTGTCGATCACTTATATTGCTTCCTTATATTGTCGTCTGAGATATTTAAACCATTTCAACTCATTTAAATTTAAGTCTTCATATCGCAAAAACTATACCTTTATTATTGATAACAAAGAAATCTTCATTTTATACATTTTATAATAATTTTATCCTTAACATTATAACTATTGTTCTCAATCAACCGTTAGACTTTATACCACTTTTTACATAATCGTTTGTAAATAATTTTATCTTCAAAATTAAAAAAAAATGTATATCTCAAATTTGTTCATATAAAAAAAATAACATTTTTAGTATATTGAAATGTACACCTGCTACCCACTAAAATACTGTATAGCTATCACTTAGAAATGTCCTCATCACAGCTACAGTCATAAATAGTCAACTCATCTCACCCAGTGTGATGTTATTTTCACCATTGTTTCTTCTATAAAAATATTCCATCCCACAAACCAACTATTTATTACAACGATATTTTCAGAAAGATACTCTTGACTTTCAAAAACAAATTGCGAATATCTCACCCTTACATCTTCCTCCATCTCCTTCGCCTTTACTTAAACCCATCACCAGAACTAACCCCATACCTCCATAGAACCGCCATATCACCGCCCTCACGAACAGAACTCTCAATAAGGGATTGAACGTCAGCCATCTTCAACCAACTATAATTTATAACGAATTAAGACATTAAGACGCGAATGTTCCTTTTCACACATAAAACAAACTTCTACTGTCCTTACTGCGATGAAAAAATATTGGGAGGGCTTGGCTCATCAGTGGTGAACCCTCCCAATATAATTTTCTTCAACAAACATAGCTATGAAAATTCGAAACTATTATAGACCCCTAAGATTCTTTTTAAAATCAAACAATTTCTACTGCCCTTACTGAATTTCCCATTGCAGTAAGGGCAGTAGAAATTGTTTGATTTTAAAAAGAATCTTAGGGGTCTAAAATAGTTTCGTATTTTCATAACAGATGGCGCGCTAGTGCATCATAATATAAACATAGCTATCTTCAAAAAACATAGTCAATTTAAAAAAAAACCATAGCCATTTCAACAAACCACAGCCATTTTAAACAAACATAGTCATATTCAACCAGCCATAGTAGTCTTCAACCAGCCACAAACACCTTCAACCATCCATTCCACCACAACACACCACGATACCATTCAATAAAGGAATCCAGACGGCCTTACCACCCTCATTATGCTGTTATGTAATTAAAGTAAGTAAGAAGGATGAATCCGTAACCAATTTAACTTTACATATTATTTATTATTAATAGAAATTATATAAAACAAATCTTGGTATATATGTTTACATGAAAACAACAAAAACAATGAAACATTATATACATACAAGTTCCTTTTGAAACTCAGTCTCATCTATAGCCATTGTTACTCTGTAATATTCCAACACATACAACCATTGTAATAATCATCACTATTCCCCACTTCACATTTTATGTATTATGTAATCCCAATAAAGTTAAATTCCCACATAGATCTCTATTCTCCTGTCTGAGAAGATAAGAAAATACCCATTAAACGCATACTCGACAGGTACGGTAAATAAAATACGACAGCAAGCATAGAACGCTCCAATTTGAAATCAGAAATTTAGTTTTAGTCAAGGCCTACCATCACCCGAACAGTGGTAAATTAGTTACCTACTTTACAGGTCCAAATACTATATTAGAAATAATTTCCCCCAACGTTGTTCGTATACATAGAGCCAACCAGCCCTTAAACAGAGACAACGGCACAGTACATATGAACAAATTAAAATATTACACTGAAGAGGTCCTTAATATCGCACCACCCCAAACAATTTATCTTCCAAATCAAAATATTAGAAAGCCCATCAACCTATCTCCATTCAACCACTTCCCTCCAGACCTTTTCGACAACTCAACTAACCGCCATATTCCTCTTAGACTAATTGAGCCGTTCCTATATTTAACACCAAATATTATTAACGATATCAACACCCAAATTGACCTGAATGCTTCGTTAAAAACATAAATTTCTAAACAACACATCTAACAAAATATTTTAAAATTCTTCTTACATATCAAAACTTACACCAAATAATCCATGTACATTACAAATTTACCCATTGTACAATCAAGACAAATAATGAAAATACATTTCCACGCAAGCTGACTGATAGGTCATCTAATGTTTACTGCCACGCCAGATTTTGTGAATGTTGGTGGTTGTGTCGACGATATGTCTCAAAGTAGAGCTTGTGTGGCTCGAGATTGGGTTTGTTTGTGAGTCGCGCGCTAAGAAATGTTGCCATGTGGATCAAGTTGAAGATGTATGAGGGTGTTGAATGAAATCTGCCGGTGTGTGTGTGCTTAATTGTGAATGTGAAAATTGGCTAAGATAGGGACGAGGGAGCGTAATTTATGTTCGGAATATAATGGGGATAAGAAGTGTGATTGTTTTTGAAAACCATCAGGATTTTCTGGCTGGTTTACATTGATCTTAACTTCGCAAGACATGGGTGTTGCAGAACGTTTGACATTCCGATTATGCTCGAGTCGGCTCAATCGAGAATCCAATGGAGTGAATAACGCATCGATTTTCTGGTTCATCTGACTAAAGAAGTTTCTGATCAATTTCTTGCATTATTCAGTCTCAAGATCGGTTAGTTCTTCCATCTTTTTTTTTTCAAATTAGCTCAAAACAAAATCTTCAATTAAAATTAACTAAGCTTCATCCCACTTTTCTGACACTAAATGTTACGTCGTACCCAGACGCTGTTCGTGTACTTTGTCTACTCAGGATGCTACAAAGATACACATGTGAGTTCGAAGGGATGCAGCTAAAGTTAGCGCTTTATTATATTTTTTTAGTCAAAAGGCGATCCATCAATATCCATAAAATAATCCATCAATTCGTTGGTGGACTGCCAGAATCTACGCTAGAAGATTCTCCTGTGATTCAGAAGTCCGAAGAGTGTCGACAACAGGAAATGATCCAGACTGGTTGTGTAGCGGAGGAGGACAAGCTGATCGCCTCCGACAACGGCTGTGGCACAAGTTTTTTTAACCAAATCAAGCGGACGGCAGGAGAGTGCCCTCCAGGTGATATACAGTGCGGAAATTCAACCCCTGGGATTCTTTCTGAAATACACATGAGCACAACAACGATCTTGGCGAGCTGCGATGCAACGACGTGGCTGACTTCTGCGACAGTGACAGACTGTCAGGGACTACAGCGGCGATCCAACTGGACGGGACGGAGCTGGGTGCTCCGTGGAAGTGTGACAAGGCTAGATGGTCGAAGCACCCCGAAGTTGAGCCGGTGACCCGACTGAACGGGATAGAGCATTGGACGCTCTGTGGAAGTCCGACGACAATGTCTGTGACGAGGTAGTCACGCGCAATGTGTCAACGCCGTCGTCTGGAATACAAGCTGACTACACACGAGTGTGTACCCATCACCTTCGTTCCTTCATCCGGGAAAGTTAAAACCCATCTACCATCACCTAGAGAGACTTCTACCGAAATTGGAAATACCACGGGACCCAACACCTGCAGAAGGTTTAAGAAATTCACAGCCCAGTGCGGGGTAGGCACGAAGAGGCCCCGGTTTGAAGGGTTTGGAAAGAGAGAGCTTCTAGAACAAGAGAATGGGAAACCGAAAGAAGAAAGGAACTTTTCCGACCACCTATGGAAGTTTAACATGGACGAACGCCTGCTGGGAGGCCACGATATGGACAGCGTGGATCAAGTGAGCGACTCCACTGTAAAGATCGGCCATCTACAGCCCCGTCGGGGAAGGAAGCGGCGAAAGCGCAATATAGAAGCTCACAACCCTTTGGAAATGTACATCGCGGCTACAGAATGTTCACAAGAAGAATTCAAAATATCAGATGGAAGCATCTTTGGCAGCGAAATATGTCCGTCATCGTGTGGACAGCAAGACGATGGTGTCGGCACTGGTTGAGAATGGCAAGTAAGCCCGAGTTTGGATGTGGTTCTGCAAACAAGTGTTGGCGCTAATCCTGCCGCTACGCTTCCTGGAGGCTGACGAGCCTCTTGTGGCCAGAGACGTCAGAGAGATCAAAGGGCCGCGAACAGCGCCGCTGGTGAAATCAGTCCTTTTCGTCCCCAGGGGAGGAAGCAGTGTAAAATGGATGACAAGGCCAAGATTCCAGAGTAAATTTGGGGAAAGATGAGTGGGGGGTGGCCATGTTTTGTCAGGGGGGCAAGCGCCAAAAACAGCATTCCTATGTGGGGGAGGACAGAGTCTGGTCACATCTGCGGCAAGCAGTAGACGTGGGAAGTTGTCTCCGGGGCGTGTTGATGATCCTGCAAGGCGGTGCCAGGAGAGACTGACATCGGAGCGGCCTACAAGGCGGTGTATCCCAGGCTGGACTTGTATAGTGTGGGGTGGAAGGTTTCCCAAGAGTGACATCCACGGCGCCAAGGATTCTTCTGACGGGGAGGTTGAAGACAAGTCCCACTGATTGTACTCCTTCTGTTTAGTGCCATGTATAATTATGCGCTAACTTTAGCTGCATCCCTTCGAACTCACTGTGTATCTTTGTGGTATCCTGATTAGACAAAGTACACGAATAGCGTCTGGGTACGACGTAACAATATTTACCTTTTGTTGGGGGAGGACAGATGGTTGACTAACAATGATGTTAAGATATTGTTAATTTATATTCAAAATTGTATTTTTAAAAATGATTGTTGACAAGGTAGCGATAATGATCGTTGGAATTAAGGAAGTGTCAAAAATTAATTTAAATTTGGGGCGTTTACATATGATGGTTGACATAAAAATTAATTTAAGATTTTTTTTTTTAAATGATTTTATAAAATTAGGACACACGTTTTGATAAATATTAAATTTTAAGAATAACGCAAAATAAGTTTGAATTAAAAATATGATGTATGTTGTGTGTGAGAGAGTTAATAATATTTTTTTTTAAATTACAATTTGATGAGATTAAATAATTATAATATTTTTTAAGTAGTAGATTTAGAATATAACATTGTAGGTAAAATTAGGAAAGGAATGTAAGATTAGTAAATTGATAAAGCTACGTGATTGGCGAATAGTTTTTTTTTTTTATATTATTAAATGCGAAGAATTATATTTATAAATTGCATTAAAATTTTGAGTGATAATTGGTGTAAAAATTAGATTAAAATTAAATGGATATGTGAAAATTTGAATTGAAAATTAAATTGTAAATAAAATAAAAAGGTAAAATATTTACAAAAATGGAGATGAAATGAGTTATGAGTTTGAGAAGAAAATCATGAAAGTTTTTAAAAACTTACAGTTGTGTGATGAAACTCATTCAGGTCATTTTATCTTGGCTTGTATTCCTGCTGTCGTGGAGAGGCTCGATGTAGGGCTTGTAGCTTCTGTAGAGTTGATTGGGGCATGTCGCCTTGAGCATTGTCTCGGTGTCAGACCGAAGGTGGGGAACTTCTCACCGAGTTTGCGCCACTCCACTCCTTGTAGAACGACATTTGAAAACCATCCCGCATGTGTTTCTTTTAAACGAAAAATCGAAATTTATTTTAAGGAGAAATAACGATTATTTCTAACCTTAAGGATGAAGTATGAAAGGATGAATTGTGAAGAGTAATGATAAACGGAAAAATAAAAGTGTCCAGGGATGGGAATCGAACCCACAGTGTTCCGCTTACCGGGCAACCAACTCCTTGGTTTTCTTGTCTTGCTTTCCATGTCTTCAGCCGGTAATCCTGTCGACTCCACCTGTTGTCATGCGGGGAACCGAAATCGTCGCAGCGGGCTCCTCATTCAACATGCAGTCATGGGCCATGGAGCGCACTAGCCTGAAGATAAATGAAGACCACACACATAGAAACATGGTTACCACGGTTTATAAGGGGCAACACTCGGGGAGATGAGGTGAACTATAAGAGTCTTGGGATCGCTGGTTATTCTGACAGCATGGCGACCTGGCTATACTGTGTCTGTGGGCTCAGAAGAAACCCAGCTTATATACTAATGGTGACGTCAGAGAGGGCGGATCTTTTTGGGTATCCGTATCCAATCAAGGACTGGCCTTCTTTATTTTTATGTTTTCTTAGCTTCTTAGACAATGCCAATGGCTTTTTATTCGGACTTTACTAGGTGTCGCCGCCTTTTTTTTTTTTTACGGTGGTAGATTTTATTGAACGCCATTACACAGACAGGTTTAGACTTTCCCTAGTCTCTGAGAACAAATAGTATCAAACAGAGAGAGAGAGGTTGTAATTACAAACACAGGTTGCAGTTGTATCCAAAAGACTACATAAGGACATAACGACGTCGAGGTGTGATCGTCCATCAAGCGAGCCCCGGGGCTGCCCAATTAGCCAGCGGTGCCAGGTTTGTTAGCGGAGCCTCCCCCAAGCACGTCCCGCGCTAACAAAACTAATCAGCCACCCTGGATCAATGGTCAGCCAGTGCTCTCTAATTACCACAACCCTGGCGGCCACTTCTGTAAAGATTTGTTACCCTAATGGACGAGATCTTCTTTCACTGGAGATTTGGTGTGTGTGATTTGAATTATATTCCTTCTTCATGTGTGTATGCGGAACTTCTCTACTCTTTAAACCGACATTTAAAAACCTACAGCAAAGAAGGCCCATCATTAGAAACAAACATTCACATAAACTTTGATTGATAATAATCACAAAAGTATATTTATTGTATCTCAAAACTTTATTATTCAATATTCAGATAAGCATATCATTAAATTTATTGAGTTTATTTACTTTTTGAACTTTATTCTTTTTTTTTTTTTACTTTGGCCACATATGCCTAACTTAACGCGACTTGCAAAAACTTTTTGCAATTATTCGATTGATATATCGAATCCAGCCCTTACCATCCTCAGTCCAATTCCTTCAGTAAGCGAAACATTCAAGCAGTTTAAAGCATATTCAGGAAAGCAAAAGGCTAAATCACACAGACACACAAGGCCTTTATTAAAACACCAGTCTTATACAGATTCTCCTCTCATTGCCGATTTGCAACGATATTCTCACGATGATCATCACCATCATGTAGTGGAAGAGAAAAACTATAAAGTTTCTTTCTTCAATAAAATGGCTTTTTATTCAGCTATTTCATTGAATAAAGAAACGTTTTGCAATTATTCGATTGATATAGGTCCGTTGCAATTATTTCATAATCATGACTTTATTATTTACAATATTTCCAAATATTTTCCACCATAATCAATACACTTCTCTATCCTTCGAAACCAGTCATCAAACCAACTCTTCCACGTTTCCTCAGGGAGCTGGGCGTCATCCCATGCTCTCAAAAGGTATTCATCGTAGAGAAAGTGTTTACCCTCTAGTTTGTTCTTCATATGAGGGAAGAGGGAAAAGTCGCAAGGTGCAAGGTCAGGACTGTAGGGAGGATGCTCCAACAATTTTAGTCCAGTACCTGTCAAATAATCGGCGCAGACCTTCGAACGGTGAGCTGGAGCATTGTCATGGTGGAAAAGCCATGTGTCAGTCCTCGAGTTTGGACGTAAATTTTTGATAGATTGAACAACTTTAGGAAGGCATTCCTCAGTGTATCACTTGGCAATGACTGTCTTTTGATTTTCCAGTACCGCACGACTCACAACTCCTCTGGCAGTAAAGAAGACATCTAACATTTTCTTCTTAATGGATCCGGATTTTCGTAAAGACACAGATACCTTTAAAGATCCATACTTTGTTCTGGGCTTTAGTAAGAACATTATAACAATAAATCCAAGTTTCATCACCTGTTATGATGCTATTGACATAAAGAGATGATCCATTATCAAACTTTTTGGGCATCTTTCGGCACCATGAAACACCTCGAGTCATCTTCTCATCACTTAAGGAATTAATAACCCATAGGGAATAAACAACAACAACAAAAGCCTTTATTTAGGGTCACTGACCCTATACAGGATTCACCAGAGGTATGCATAAGAACAAAGCAGTGAGACAAAGGAAATAACGATATATACAGAGTAAAAAGAGAAAAAAAAAACAAGAAAAGGAAGAAAAAAATATAATAATAATAAGAAAGAGGGAAGCAAGAAATCAACACAAAAAGAGTAGCAGTAAGAAAGTGAGGAGTGAGTATCACTTGGCCTTCTTCTGAGATATGGACTTGTGGAAACCATAAAACGCCGTAGCAATATACTTATTCTGGGTCATATTGTCAATTATTGATGGAAGTGAAGCACAGAGTTGCCCAGTTTTGAGCATAAGGGTTCTTCTTTCTTCTTTCAGAGCAGAGCAATCAAAAATATAGTGAGTGATTTCATTTTTTAGTTTTGAATTACAGAAGGTACAAGTCGGGTCCTCACCACAGAGCATCTTGGTGTGGTTTTCTCTAAAAAAAAACTTGAAAGTATTCTAACTTGTGCGAGTAGTCTTACAACCGGGAAAGGAAAATCCCTAAAAGGTATCCCTCCGTCATGAAAGATATGTGAATGTCTTTGTAGTGAGAGTATAGCTTAGATTTATCCATTCTTGTAAGGTCGTTTTGTATAGATTGGTCTGCCGCTGTTTTTAAGAGCCCTGTAATCGCGCTCCTCAGCGTTTCAGGGTCATCACAGGAAACAAGTGTATGGGATCCATTATTGTTAAGCAGATTGGTGAGCTTTTTAATGAAACCGATGGGTGTGCCCGAAGCATTAGACAGTTCCCGTGTTCTATTAAAACACATACGTGGCAATCTGTCACTGCTCATATTCAACACCCGCAGCCAATACTTCAGGGTTAATTTTAAGGCTGTTACACTCAATGAGATACGACCGGTTTCTAATCTGATTCATAGGGAATAAACTTGACTACCAGAAATCCAAAGGAAAAGAGTCTTAAGTGAATTACATGAGTCGCATCAAGGCACCGATTTCCCTCTGAAAGATAATCCACAATTTCGGTAGGCCACTATCCTTCCTCTGTCGAACTCGGATACCTGATCAAAAGATGATCGCTGTTTTCTACGAGGCATAATTGATCGTTTTTTTTTTAACACAAGAAGAACACAATTGCCGAACTTGAAATCGTCGAAATCTCCTAGCCTTAACTAGTATTTTGAAGTGAAGCCACAGGCGCGCGTGATGTGCGCCTGCGCTGAAATTCTAATCATTTGCATATCTCACCTCCGCCTATTCATGTTGTAAATTTAATGTTATTTGCATGCTTCTTTCAGGATGTTGCATTTACGGTGGCCAGCAGTTTATATATAATATCTGATATGTTTAAATAGAATTAGGCAAATATCCTGTGCTACAGGTGCGCCCATCGGGTTTATAAAACAATTAAGCAATTTACTCAATAATAACGGATCCTCGTGGCTTACTTATTGTAATGATCCTGATTCACTAAGGAATGAGATCCCAGGAATATTAAGAACTGCGATAGAGCAAACAATACAAAATGACTTAACAAGAATAACCCAATCAAAGTTATATTCCCACTATAGAGACATATATACAACGTTTACCACCGAAGAATATTTCTTAAGTGAACTCTCTTTTCCTGTCATCAGATTAATCGCGCAATTTAGAACCCTTTCAATTTTTTTCAGAGAACACCATCTGATTTTAATGAGGGATAAAGACTTGAAATGTACTTTCTGTGGATCAGGAATAACGATGGAGATGTTGCACTACTTATTTGATTGTGCTGCTCTGTCTGAGGAAAGACGAAAACTAAATGATAAAACGGGGCAACTTTGTCCTTCTTTTCCGGCACTAATTAATGAAATATCAAAGAATTCTATATACAGTTACGAGCGTCATTCTTCATCTCCTAATCAACAATCAGTCATCAGTTTTCATCTCTGTCACCGTTTGCTTTTTTTTTTTTTTTTTGGAATGGCGCCCTCCTATTGGTTGGCTACAGTCACGCCAACTTTGCCCCCCCCCCCCCCCCCCCACTTGCCTTTTCGTTTATGTAATTATTGTGTTGGAGCGGGTCGCTCCTTAAATAAATGCATATATTAGTTATTAACCAAATGGAATCCTCTCTTTCTTTTTCCCTGTAAGAGACGCCTACGGAAGCCAACAGTACATAGACAGATAAAGCACATAGGCTATAGTTATTAACTCAAATATGCATTTATTTAAGGCGCCAATTTATAATTGTAACAAATAGTATTTGAATAAAAACATTCAATCGGGTAAAACACGGGCGTTGCCCGGGTCATTCGGCTAGTAGGTATATGGCGGTGGCGATATTTGGTTTCCACAGGATTATATCCCGGAAAAAGGCCACACGGTGTTCTCCCCATCCCTTGTGAACTGGCGAATCCTGTATATAGGGCGAGAGGCCCTAAATAAAGGCTTTGTTGTGTTTGTTGTTATATAATATCTGAAAAGATTTTTTAACTGACAAAGAACCTCCATATAATTCAAAAGAAATGCAAAATTTTACAGACAATGGAATATAAGACACATAACATCCAGCCATCCTCAGTCCAACTCCCTCAGTGAGCGAAACATTCAAACAGTTTAAAGTAAACTGCTGGCCACCGTAAATGCAACACCCTAAAAGAAACATGCAAATAACCTAAAATTTACAACATGCATTAGCGGAGGTGAGATATGCAAATGATTAGAATTTCAGCGCAGACGCACATTACGCGCGCCTGTGGCTCCGCTTCAAAGCATTATTTAAGGCTTGGAGATTTCGACGATTTCAAGTTCGGCAATTTTGTTTTTCTTGTGTTTAAAAAAAAACGAACAATTATGCCTCGTAGAAAACAGCGATCATCTTTTGATCAAGTATCCAAGTTCGACAGAGGAAGGATAGTGGCCTACCGAGATTGTGGATTATCATTCAGGGAAATCGGTAGTCGTGTTGGACGAAACGAAACAACTGTAATGCGGATATGTAATCGTTGGATGCAGGAAGGTACGACGGACCGACGTGTTCGATCGCACTCACCTCAGTGCACCACTTCACGTGCTGACAGGCAAATTGTGCGCATAGCAGTGACATCGCTTAGTCACATCACGAACCGTAGCACAGCACATTCAGTCTGTAACGCATCATCCAGTGTCTGCGCGTACCATTCGACGCCGTTTACAGCAGAATGGTCTGTCCGCAAGACGTCCATTGCTTCGTCTACCCTTGACGCAGAACCATAGACGTCTCCGCCACCAATGGTGCGATGAAAAAAGGATGTGGGCGGCAGAATGGAATGAAATTGTCTTTACAGACGAATCACGCTTCTGTCTGCAACACCACGATGGTCGGATTCGAGTCTGGAGACACCGTGGAGAGAGGATGCTGAATAGCTGCGTTATGCACCGCCATACTGGTCCTGCACCGGGTATTATGGTATGGGGCGGTATTGGATATCACTCTCGCACTCCTCTAGTACGCATTGCCGGTACTTTAAACAGCCAACGCTACATCCCCGAGGTGTTGGAGTCAGTTGTCCTTCCTTACCTTCAGGGCTTGCCCACAGCCATATTTCAACAGGATAATGCGCGACCACACGTGGCACGCATTGTCCAAAGGTTCTTCGTCAATCTCCTGATTGAATTTCTTCCCTGCACGGCTCGCTCTCCGGATCTTTCGCCGATAGAAAACATGTGGTCCATGGTTGCTCAATGATTGGCCCAGATTACATCCCCAGCTGCCACACCAGATCAACTTTAACAACGTATGGAAGCTGCTTGGTCTGCTGTACCCCAAGAACACATCCAAAGTCTCTTTGAATCAATGCCGAGGCGTGTGGCAGCGGTGATCTCCAACAATGGCGGCTACTCTGGCTACTGATTCTGGCAGGAACTACACTTCGCAGAAGTCTAAAGATTTATTCATTTGACACTTGGTCAACATGTTATCTACAAAATAAATTTTGTTGTGGTATCTCATGTCTTTCTTGGTGTTGCAATTTGGATGGCCAGCAGTGTATATTCAGAAAAGTAAAGGAAGATAAATCACACACACAAAGCCTTTATTAAGACACCAGTCTTATACAGATTCTCCTCTCTCATTGCCGACTTGCAAAGATATTCTCACGATGATCAATCACCATCATGTAGTGGAAGAGAAAATGATGAATCTTAAGTTATTTTTGCGGTTTACTGATTTGTAAAAGTTATATAGGGACAGAGAAACCACTCGACTCGATATGGCGCTGGTTAAAATACTTTGTACTGAGGTAAGTTGGCTGTCGTTTACTTTTAAGAAGAACGTCTCTCTTTCTTCGCTAATATATTTTGGTATGATTTTTCTGAAAAAAAAAAACGAATGGAGTCTTGTTCAATTTAACGTTTTACTGGAAATGGAAGATCACAAAGTAAATAGCTTTCAGTCAAAAATGAAGTGTGAAAGTACTTATAGTGAGGATAGAATTTAGAATTTTCTATTTTAACCTGATAATTTTAAATAGGTTGTTATGTTGCTATATTGAATATTGATGGAATTTCCCTTTGGGAATCATGCTTATATGATTTCAGTGAATTAACCAAGAAAATCCTGTTGATTTGAGTATATTGGCCATCCTGTCAGCAAAACCGATATAGATATTTCTTATTCTTGATATATCTCCAGTAGTTGAGTTAGACTGAGAAGAATATAACCGGGAGTATATCTAGGTAAATTTAATAGCCACCGGAGAAAATTATCCTGAACCCCGTCCACCAAGCTCTTATGGTTATTGGCCCAAATCGGAGCTTCAAATAGCAAGAGAGAACCATTTAATCCAAGAACCTGAGTGAGGATTTGATAGAGTTGATTTTTGATTTGGTCAATATTAACCAAACCGCATTAATGGCATTTAACGACTTGTTTTTAAAATGTTGCGCCGCCTGTTGAGTTGAGTTTGAAGTTGTCAGCTGGTAACCCAAATACGTATATTTAGATGTTTTAAAGAGAGGCAATTGTCCCCAGAACCAAACATCAGAGCGAGCCAGTCGACCTCAATCTCTAAAGGCCATAACCCTTGATATATTTTGGTTCAAAGTTAGGAAATTTTCCTCGAAGTATTTTTTTGAGTAAATTGATCTTTATCTAAAGATTTATTTTGGATTCTCCCAAAAGCACAATGTCGTCTGCGAACAGAAGGAGGTGTATGTTTCAGTAAATAGATACTTGGCATGTCCCCATCATCATATAAAGAAACTAGGTCATTCAGAAAAAGGATAAATTGATCTTTATCTAAAGATTTATTTTGGATTCTCCCAAAAGCACAATGTCGTCTGCGAACAGAAGGAGGTGTATGTTTCAGTAAATAGATACTTGGCATGTCCCCATCATCATATAAAGAAACTAGGTCATTCAGAAAAAGGATAAATAATTGAGGTGATAGCGGTTCACCCTGTAGAGGACTCCAGATTGTATTTTTATAAATTCCGTAAGTGAGCCGTTCCATCTAACTGTTGCTGACATTTGAGTATAATAGCTCTGTATGAGGCTGATTAAAAGGTCGTTCAAACCATAAGCTGCTAAATTTTCCCAAAGAAGAAGATGTGGTACAGTTTCAAAGGCCTTTTTGATATCTCCACAATAAAAGCATATAACTTCCCCCTTTTGCGGCTCAGCGTCATTTGAATCAGTAAGGTATGAAGGTCTTGACAGAAAAATCCCCTTCTAAACCATGTTTGATTTTCCGCCAATATTCCCCTTTTTCTATCCAACTGTTCAACCTAGACTTTAATATAGATGTAAAGAGTTTCGATAAGTTGGATAACAATGATATTCCTCTATAGTTTGATGGTATATTTGGGTCGCCGTTTTTGAAGATAGGATGGATGATTGCTCTTGTCCACGTTGAAGGAATGTGCTGCAATTCATCCTGATTACCTTAAAAGACAAAGATTAGAATATCTGGCAAATATGAAATGCTATTACAATATAGGCACTAGATCTTACCCCTGCTAGAGCCGAATTCCCAAGTAATGGTACCAGGACCTCGAAAATGGACACCTGCAACACCAACAAAAGAAAAAGAAACACCAAGATCATATTAACTAAAAGGCAAGCATAGACGAGTTATACTAGGAACAGAAAAGGCATCAAACTATCAAGAGAAAACAGCCCTGACAAACTGAAGGTTTCTCAAGATTCTATTAATGTACAAGATCCAGAATGTTCATCTTTGAACTTTTCTTCATCACCAAGAACCTTGTCCCAGTCCAGTAACGAGAACTCGGGCGCCCGCCAAGAAAACTTGACCTCTAATATTCCTTGTCATTATTTATATGGGACATGCAATATATGCATATATTTCTATGTTTAGCTTGGCTACGCTGTGAAGATCAATATATAATGTAACAACAAAAACAATGAATTAGAACTATTTAAAAAGCGCAATGATTGTTATTATTTATAATAATTATAAAATACATTTCTTGTATCAGAATAAATAATGGGAATAAAATCTGTTATCTCAAAAGAATGCAACCTTTGTTGTGTTGTAAGGCAGTCAAAAGTTTATTCACACTTTGCCTCGAAAGCTATTTATATAATTTTATTTTTAAAAATTTCAAAGTACAAAATAAAATATTGTGGCAAAGAATATTTTAATACTAGCCAAAAATAATAATTTACATATTCTATTATTCAGCCTTTTTCTCTCATTGCGACTATGTTTATTCATGGGAATAATTTGGTTTACTAGCCAAAAATAATAATTTACATATTCTATTATTCAGCCTTTTTCTCTCATTGCGACTATGTTTATTCATGGGAATAATTTGGTTTATGTTTTGACAAAATAAATTGCCTTGTCATCTTTACTTTTGTTTTCCCTCATTTTTTCCTTGTGACAATTTTGTAAGACAAACTATTTGTTGTTATTCCCACATACTATTAATTTTACACACCATTCACAGAAAATCTCTCGTTTTGCATTTCTGTTATTTTATGTAACTAAGGTGGCGTTGGTCGTGATGGAAAAAAAAAACCTTCTCAATTTGACTTTTGTTTTCCCTCATTATCTACCTATCATGAATAAAAATCTTAGCAATATGAGCATATGTAAAATTCAAAACAAAATTTGGAATTGTATTTGAATCACATATATTTGCGTTCATTCATTTTACTAAATTATCGTTCAATTTCTTTTCTCTGTTAAGTTTGTCCGCACCCAGTTAGATCTGTATAATAAAAATAAGAATATTTTTTAAAATATGTTCGTTTTTTGGACCTGAAAGTTTTTGAAATGCTGATTAAAATATTTATTAATAGTTTTAATTAAAATATTATAATTATATATTTATTATTTATGTTCTTCGAAAGAATTATTAACAATAGCAGTAAAAAAAAAATTAATTAATATCATAGAAGATAATAATCTGTTTTCAAGATAAACATATCAATTTTTCCTCAAAAAAATAAACAAAAATGTTATACTATATTTAGATATGTTATTTTAGTCTTCTTATTGCGTTTAAAGGCCCTAAATGCTACTTATACTACTTTTAGTTTTAGTTTAACGTTATTTTATTGTACGCATTCAAGCGAAAAACGAACCCATTCACGACCCCGTCATTTTAGGTGCGTAAATGCTTTAAATATATAATTAAATAATATACCCATATCTATAGTATTTTTATACTTGAACTTTACACTTGTTAAACCTCTATTCAATTTATAAAATCCACACTATTCATTTTGAAGCCAATAACGCATGCAATTAAGTTTTCAAAATGACAACTCTGCACACACACTTATTTACTTTTGATTTCCCAAACTCTATGATCATATACGATTTTCACGCTTTAAAAGGCAGAATAATATACCGAAAACTATTTAGAGATTTATATTTTAAACAAAATGAAATAACAATCATAATAAATGCACTATCATACTTTTAATAATAAAAGGATATTTTACTAAGAAAATTAAAAATTGCCAATCCATTTGTCAAATTTAAAAAAATAGTTGATTCATTGAAATATTTATGATATATATTTTTATTTTTTTATAAACAGACAATACTTTAAAAATGAAATATCTTTCAAAGTGTCAAAAAAGAGTATAGATATATAACATATATTTTTAAAATGCATTTAACCTTATAAATTTACTCTCTAAAGCTTTTAGATCTCACAATAAATATATTGTAGCAAAATATTTATTTTTGTGAACAGATTATTACTTTTGATATTTGATTTGCTACTCTGTAAACTTCTCTTATTGCTTATCTTGTGTTTTATCAATATAGTTGTTCTTGTGTCAAATAAATTGCTGTGTCATCCTGAAGTTTGTATTTCCTAATTTTCTATGTTACATTTGGTGGAGATGCTGGGTAAATTAGGAAAGACAACTGAAGATCGAATAATGAATTATATCGAATAATAATGAATTGTATAAAGGTTGCTAAAATAATTCATTTTAGATTTTCTATTCTGTTTTAGAATACCATCGTTTAAGTTTTAATTATATTTATAGTCCGGTTATTGAATTATATATAATCTACTAAAATGTATTTAGGCGCAAGTATCCCGAGCTGGGATATCACGTCCGATATGTCAAATAAAATAATAAAGATCGAAGAAAAGACCTCCTTGACGCCATGTGTGCTGTGATCTAAATTTTCCAAGATTCACTCCAGGATTCCAGCCCCATGTCAAAGCCAATACTTCCCTCCAAGATGACAATGTCCCTATTGATGATACAATGACAAAGTAAAGCAAAGAAAGCATATCCTGACCAGGAACACATGTGCTTTTCAGAAGTCAGAACGCCATCTAGTGGAACAGAAATCAACTAAACATTGATTTAACCTGTTCTCCGATATTTGGCCAACCCATTTCTTGATAAATCAAGAAAAGCCATCCACGAATATGTTTCACGCTGTTGGCGTTTGTCAGCGTGGATTAGGCTGTACCACTAACAAAGTAGCTTTTCACACCGCAAGAAAAAGAATGCAAAACTGTTAGGGACAAAGTTCCAAGACTTCGAGGAAATCCTTAGCAGAAGCACGTCAGTAGCAACAAGATTTGCAAACTGTAGGTCACAGCTCCCATAAGGAAGAAGCTATGTAGTGAAATACTTATTATTTTATGAACAGAATATTTAGAATTTCCTACTCAGCAAACTTGCCTCATTGCCTCTCTGGTATTTTATAAATTCTAAGTTGTCCTTGTCTCAAATTAATTGTACTGTCATCTTGAAGTTTGTTTCTCTTAATTTTCTATGCAACAACATAAAAAGTGAAAAAATAGTACAAATGTTATATTGTACTGGGATAAGATGCATAAATGCACCACACTGATGAGGGCCAACAGCCCAAAGCCACGTCTGTGGTTAGCTTTTCTTGATTAATCAAGAATGGGTATTTGGCCAATTCTGGAATAATTAAAAATCAACAAGAATAGTTGATATTTATTTCGATAAATGGCGCAAGCCATCAGCAACTTTCAGTTGCACGATAAGGAGATGCCTTTTTCATAATTTATGCACCTTATCCCAGTACAATATCACATTTGTACTATTTTTTCACATTGTGTCGCGGTCTCACGCAATTCTGGCCTTAACTACCTGTTTCATGATTTTTCAGGATGCCTGAATGACCAATTTTTTGGTCGTTGAGGTACAGCTTACACCACGCTGATAAGGGCCAACAGCCTGAAATGCATCCGTGGTTATCTTTTCTTGATTAATCAAGAATGGGTATTCGGCCAATTCTGGAATAATTAAAAATTAACAAGAATAGTTGATATTTATTCCGATAGATGTCGCAAGCCATCAGCAACTTTCAGTTGCACGTAAGGAGATGTCTTTTTCATAATATAAAAAGGATTTTTCACCTCCATTGCATATTGTGTGTCATCTAACACATATATTTGAATATACAGTAGAACTTGGATAATTCCAACGTCTTTAATTTGAATATTTATCTTGGTCTCTAGACTTTTAAGCCTTTTATTCAAAAATTTTTTAATTTGAATTTTTGGATAATTCTAAATATTATTTTTTTTTTGGTCCCTTGGGTTTCGAATTATTCAAGTTATTGGGGTCGGTGGAAGGCTGGTCTAAACCGTTGGTTTTCAACTGCTATGACCCGGGTTCGATTCCCACATTGGGCACTTTTTTTCTGATAAAAAAAAAATGCTCCAATGAACCCCGATTCTTGCAAAAGTCCAACCCCACCAGCGAGTGTAAGTAACCAAACGGTGCTCTGGCACATTTGTAAGTGCAAAGTCGAACTGTTTTTCACATGTGTAGATATGTGGTGTACTTACAGTAAAAGCAGTCGCCTACTTCTACCCACCATGATTATCATGGTCTGTACCACGTGTACTAGGGATAAGCAAAAAAAACTATCCAAGTTTGACTGTATTTATATTTTGACAATGATAAATTCAAACTTCCACATCAATACCACCAAAGAAAAAGCTTGTTCCCTGATTGGCTCCTGGAAGAATTTATCAATTAGAATTGAATGATGCTATGTCACCTGTGTGTTTCTTAATTCCTATTATTTTCACAATTGGATGAATACATAACAGAGTATCTATCTTTTTTTTTTTGCTTATCCCTAGTACACGTAATACAGGCCATGATAGATAATCATGGTGGGTAGAAGTTAGCGACTGCTTTTACTCTAAGTGCACCACATGTCTACACCATCATGATGGTTGTCAAGTCGCAAGCTCTACAAGCTTGATACCCTAATATGATTGAGTGGAGATAAGAAAGAAGAAGAAGAAGACATGTCTACACTATAAAAAGCAGTTCGACTTTGCACTTACAAATGTGCCAGAGCCCCGTTTAGTTACTTGCACTCGCTTGTGAGGTTGGACTTTTACAAGAATCGGGGGCCATTGGAGCATTTTTTTTTTTTTTTTAAATCAGAAAAAAGTGCCCAATGCGGGAATCGAACCCGAGTCATAGCGGTCAAAAATCAATGTTTTAGACCACTCTTCCACTGACCCCCCTAATTGTATGTACCAAATTAACCTAATTGCTACAAACAAATCTACCATACATAGGTCAGTCTGAAAGTTCTGAAATAAGAAAATTCCTGAGGATGGAAACACAAATTTTTAATCACAACAACAAGCCTATCCTCTATACAGGATTCCCCCAGGTGCCTAATTTTCTATGCAACAATATAAAAAGTGAAAAAATAGTACAAATGTTATATTGTACTGGGATAAGGTGCATAAATGCACCACGCTGATGAGGGCCAACAGCCCAAAACGCGTCCGTGGTTAGCTTTTCTTGATTAATCAAGAATGGTTATTTGGCCAATTCTGGAATAATTAAAAATCAACAGAATAGTTGATTGTTACTTAGAAACACCATTTCCACCTCACAGTATCTCCGACCTGGGCACCTGTGGTTGACTTGCCTTCTGATCTCTCCATCGCTGCTTCTTCAGGGGCCATGTGGCAGACATTGCAATGCAGCTGACCCTGCATGCCTTGACTTATCTACAGTACCTGGTGTCAACTCAGCCTGTCTGCATCGCCACACTTTCAACCCTGGTGCACATGCACTACTGCAACTGCACCCCGCATGCCAAAGAATAATATTTTTTTAGCAATAAATTTGTACTTTAAAAAGAAATTATCAAATATTCTCGAAATTGGATTTAAAAAAAAAAACTATAGAATTATTATAAAAAGGCATCTCCTTATCGTGCAACTGAAAGTTGCTGATGGCTTGCGACATCTATCGGAATAAATATCAACTATTCTCGTTGATTTTTAATTATTTCAGAATTGGCCAAATACCCATTCTTGATTAATCAAGAAAAGCTAACCACGGACGCGTTTCGGGCTGTTGGCCCTCATCAGCGTGGTGCAAGCTTTGTATGAAATTATTGTTTGGTCCAAATAACATTTGTTATATGATTGGCTGGAGGTCGGGACATGAAAACAGAGTTGAATTATTGCAAGTGCCGAATTATCATGTGTCGAATCAATGAGGTAATACTGTATTAGTTATTCATTTTAAATATATATATCATTTTTAATACAGTAGAACTACCTCCCTGTAAAGGACAACACCTAATTGCAGAGCCAAAGTGTCCTTTAGGGAGAGGTGTCTTCTTACCGGAGAATTTCTAAATTGTAAAAATGGTAATTTTACAAATGAAAACTGTCCTTTGTGGAGAGGTGTCCGCTAGCGGAGTGTCCGCTAAAGGAAGGTTCTAATGTATTGGTATTTTTGAAATTTTTAATTGACTTAATTTTTACTTTCGGTAATTTCTTTTTTGTTGTTGTTGTTCTCTTGCAGGAATGTCTCTTATATATAAAATCTATAAATAAGGGATTGGAAAAGCATCTGTTGTGTCCGCTTGTGAGAAAAAATGTTCAATAGAGAGGCTATTTAGGCATTTAGAGGTGTCTGCTAACAAAGGTTCCATCCACTGTAAGAGGAAATGAAACTTGGATAAATCAGCTTGGTAAACACACTGAAAGTCTGGGTGCTAGAAATTGAGGAACCAGCAACAAAAGTGAGGCAGTTTAGGAATGTTGGTGTGATGGTAGCTCTTTTACTCTAGAACTGGCCAGGAGGGGGAGCAGTAACAAGCTGGCTAAAAAACCTGGGCTCAGCTGGCCCGGCTGATAGTACCCTGTAAGGGCTCCTAATCCAGGGATACAGGATGAGCAGCCTTTGTACTCCATGTTAGGAGCGGCTGCACATGGCGTCTGTTCCTCATGTCAGAGGCGGCCATTTCTTTTGGAGCTAAGTCGGCCTGCCGCTGAGTAGTGCTCCCAGTCTTAATGACAAAGGCTCTACTTCACCCAGTCATGATTGTCAAGTCTCAAGCTCTACAAGCTTGATACTCTAATATGATTGAGCGGAGATAAGAAAGAAGAAGAAGAATTGGCCATGTTGCTACAGTCACCTTGGGAAATAGAACAAATAGCCGTGTACTCAGGTTTGTTCATCAGAGATCATCACAATATGAAAGAAAGCCAATCAAAGACCCAACATATTTTTCTTCACAACAATAATGCTGCAGTTTCAAAAATATCTGATTGTTTAAAAATCAAATTCCATATAACCCTGATCTTGCTCCCCTTCTCTCTCAGTGGCTTTTATTTATTTATAAAATTTTCTACATATATAGGTAATATAATTGTTTTTTCTTGATTTTTATCAGGAAAATGTTGGCCAAATATCACGAAACAAGTTAAATCAATGTTTAGTTGATTTTTGTTCCACTAGATGGCACTCTGCCATCTAAAATGGTCATGTCAGCTGTCAGGAAATGTCTTTTTTTGTTTTCAATATATAATAATATAGTGAACCAATATGCTCAGTCCCAACGTGTTTGTTAGAATACTGTAGTTGCGCTATAATCCCCAAACTTACCATTAAACCTTGATTCTCCACCAACTATAGGTTTCTAAAGGAAGAGAAGCTGGGATCAATAAGCTTTCACTCTGCAGACAACGGACAAAGATGCTGAAGCCTTTACAGAGTTGGTTCCTATAGGCTTGAAACACCTGGGGGCCTCCCCAAGACCTGTTAACTGTCTCAAAGTGGCGGGGTGACCCTGGACAGGTGAAGTATGTCTGGAGTTCTGAACTCCTGGTACCCAAGGCTGTCCCACTATGATTAATAAGGCACAATTTAGATTATAAACACAAGGTAATAAGACCAAATCCAAATAAATAAATAGTGTGTCACGTTTCGGTAACAGCGTTGTTAACATCTTCAGACAAAAGTACTGAATGAGAAATTTTACCACAGCATGTTATTAAATAGTTCCTGTTATCAAGTGTGTAAACAAGATAACAGATAAGAAGAAGATATTTATCTGAGAAACACAGAATATTATTGTTAGAATTTTATATTTTTTTTCAAATATAAATAAAAGCATATCTATAAATATCATTTATGTTTCCTCTTTTTTTCCATTCTGTTAATTGTAGCACCTTTCTTTTGAATGAAAAATGCTTCTTTAAATTGTCTCTTAAAATAATTTTTTTCATATTCTAGTCTTTTGTCTGAAGATGGTAACAACACTGTTACCGAAACGTCACACACTATTTATTTATTTGGATTTGGTCTTATTACCTTGTGCTGTCCCACTATGTCCAGCTAACATTCCTACCTACATCAGATGTCCCATCAACAGACATCTAAATACTCCAATGTATTCTGCTCCTCTCTCTAATACTGCATCGCAAAATTGGAGAGGAGAGGACTTCAGGAATTGGTTTGACCATGGAGATATGCACCACCACCACACCTAGAGGTGTCTTAACCATTAAGTACTGAATTATATCCATGGATGTGGCTGTTTTCAATGAGTATTGATGCTTCACCTTACATCCTCTTCAAATTTCTCCTTATTTATTTGCCATTTATACTCTGTCTTTGTTGGTTTCTTCTTTAGTACAGTCTAAGACTCCAATTTACAAGGGTAAAGTAGGGTTTGGCAGTATATTATCACTGTAAATCTGCACAAATTACTCAAAAATAAAACATTTTAAACTTTCAGCTGTTTACTAGAGAGCTGACCCAATTTACAAGTTGAAAAGATATGATGGCTACAATGATGTGTATTCGTGGATAAAAATTTTGTAACAATTTTTTTTTTATAGTAAAAAGTGAAATTGTAGCAGGATCAAGTTGATACATTAACAGAAAGGTATCTACTCATGCAACTAAAGGCTGCTGATGGCTTATACTATCTGTTCAAATATGTTATAGGTGGTAGGTTCCACATTGATGGTGGCATGTAGGGGGTAGGTTCCACATTGATGGTGGCATGTAGGGGGTAGGTTCCACATTGATGGTGGCATGTAGGTGGTAGGTTCCACATTGATGGTGGCATGTAGGGGGTAGGTTCCACATTGATGGTGGCATGTAGGGGGTAGGTTCCACATTGATGGTGGCATGTAGGGGGTAGGTTCCACATTGATGGTGGCATGTAGGGGGTAGGTTCCACATTGATGGTGGCATGTAGGGGGTAGGTTCCACATTGATGATGGCATGTAGGTGGTAGGTTCCACATTGATGATGGCATGTAGGTGGTAGGTTCCACATTGATGGTGGCATGTAGGGGGTAGGTTCCACATTGATGGTGGCATGTAGGGGGTAGGTTCCACATTGATGGTGGCATGTAGGGGGTAGGTTCCACATTGATGATGGCATGTAGGGGGTAGGTTCCACATTGATGGTGGCATGTAGGGGGTAGGTTCCACATTGATGGTGGCATGTAGGTGGTAGGTTCCACATTGATGGTGGCATGTAGGGGGTAGGTTCCACATTGATGGTGGCATGTAGGGGGTAGGTTCCACATTGATGATGGCATGTAGGGGGTAGGTTCCACATTGATGATGGCATGTAGGTGGTAGGTTCCACATTGATAATGGTATGTAGGTGGTAGGTTCCACATTGATGGTGGCATGTAGGTGGTAGGTTCCACATTGATGGTGGCATGTAGGTGGTAGGTTCCACATTGATGGTGGCATGTAGGGGGTAGGTTCCACATTGATGATGGCATGTAGGTGGTAGGTTCCACATTGATGATGGCATGTAGGTGGTAGGTTCCACATTAATGGTGTCATGTAGATGGTAGGTTCCACATTGATGGTGGCATGTAGGGGGTAGGTTCCATATTGATGGTGGCATGTAGGGGGTAGGTTCCACATTGATAATGGCATGTAGATGGTAGGTTCCACATTGATGATGGCATGTAGATGGTAGGTTCCACATTGATGGTGGCATGTAGATGGTAGGTTCCACATTGATGGTGGCATGTAGATGGTAGGTTCCACATTGATGATGGCATGTAAGTGGTAGGTTCCACATTGATGGTGGCATGTAGGTGGTAGGTTCCACATTGATGGTGGCATGTAGATGGTAGGTTCCACATTAATGGTGGCATGTAGGTGGTAGGTTCCACATTGATGGTAGCATGTAGATGGTAGGTTCCACATTGATGATGGCATGTAGGTGGTAGGTTCCACATTAATGGTGGCATGTAGGTGGTAGGTTCCACATTGATGATGGCATGTAGGTGGTAGGTTCCACATTGATGGTGGCATGTAGATGGTAGGTTCCACATTAATGGTGGCATGTAGGTGGTAGGTTCCACATTGATGGTAGCATGTAGATGGTAGGTTCCACATTGATGATGGCATGTAGGTGGTAGGTTCCACATTGATGATGGCTTATAGGTGGTAGGTTCCACATTAATGGTGGCATGTAGGTGGTAGGTTCCACATTAATGGTGGCATGTAGGTGGTAGGTTCCACATTAATGGTGGCATGTAGGTGGTAGGTTCCACATTGATGATGGCATGTAGGTGGTAGGTTCCACATTGATGATGGCATGTAGGTGGTAGGTTCCACATTAATGGTGGCATGTAGGTGGTAGGTTCCACATTGATGGTAGCATGTAGATGGTAGGTTCCACATTGATGATGGCATGTAGGTGGTAGGTTCCACATTGATGGTGGCATGTAGGTGGTAGGTTCCACATTGATGATGGCATGTGGATGGTAGGTTCCACATTGATGGTGGCATGTAGATGGTAGGTTCCACATTGATGGTGGCATGTAGGTGTTAGGTTCCACATTGATGGTGGCATGTAGATGGTAGGTTCCACATTGATGATGGCATGTAGATGGTAGGTTCCACATTGATGATGGCATGTAGATGGTAGGTTCCACATTGATGGTGGCATGTAGATGGTAGGTTCCACATTGATGGTGGCATGTAGATGGTAGGTTCCACATTGATGGTGGCATGTAGATGGTAGGTTCCACATTGATGATGGCATGTAGATGGTAGGTTCCACATTGATGGTGGCATGTAGGTGGTAGGTTCCACATTGATGGTGGCATGTAGATGGTAGGTTCCACATTGATGGTGGCATGTAGGTGGTAGGTTCCACATTGATGGTGGCATGTAGGTGTTAGGTTCCACATTGATGGTGGCATGTAGGTGGTAGGTTCCACATTGATGGTGGCATGTAGGTGGTAGGTTCCACATTGATGGTGGCATGTAGGTTGTAGGTTCCACATTGATGATGGCATGTAGATGGTAGGTTCCACATTGATGATGGCATGTAGGTGGTAGGTTCCACATTGATGGTGGCATGTAGATGGTAGGTTCCACATTGATGGTGGCATGTAGGGGGTAGGTTCCACATTGATGGTGGCATGTAGGTGGTAGGTTCCACATTGATGGTGGCATGTAGATGGTAGGTTCCACATTGATGGCGGCATGTAGGTGGTAGGTTCCACATTGATGGTGGCATGTAGGTGGTAGGTTCCACATTGATGGTGGCATGTAGGGGGTAGGTTCCACATTGATGATGGCATGTAGATGGTAGGTTCCACATTGATGATGGCATGTAGGTGGTAGGTTCCACATTGATGGTGGCATGTAGATGGTAGGTTCCACATTGATGGTGGCATGTAGGTGGTAGGTTCCACATTGATTGTGGCATGTAGGTGGTAGGTTCCACATTGATGGTGGCATGTAGATGGTAGGTTCCACATTGATGGTGGCATGTAGGTGGTAGGTTCCACATTGATGATGGCATGTAGGTGGTAGGTTCCACATTGATGATGGCATGTAGGTGGTAGGTTCCACATTGATGGTGGCATGTAGGTGGTAGGTTCCACATTGACGGTGGCATGTAGGTGTTAGGTTCCACATTGATGGTGGCATGTAGGTGGTAGGTTCCACATTGACGGTGGCATGTAGGTGGTAGGTTCCACATTGACGGTGGCATGTAGGTGGTAGGTTCCACATTGACGGTGGCATGTAGATGGTAGGTTCCACATTGATGATGGCATGTAGGTGGTAGGTTCCACATTGATGATGGCATGTAGGTGGTAGGTTCCACATTGATGATGGCATGTAGGTGTTAGGTTCCACATTGATGGTGGCATGTAGGTGGTAGGTTCCACATTGATGGTGGCATGTAGATGGTAGGTTCCACATTGATGGTGGCATGTAGGTGGTAGGTTCCACATTGAAGATGGCATGTAGGTGGTAGGTTCCACATTGACGGTGGCATGTAGGTGGTAGGTTCCACATTGATGGTGGCATGTAGGTGGTAGGTTCCACATTGACGGTGGCATGTAGGTGGTAGGTTCCGCATTTATCATGGCATGTAGATGGTAGGTTCCACATTGATGGTGGCATGTAGGTGGTAGGTTCCACATTGATGGTGGCATGTAGATGGTAGGTTCCACATTGATGGTGGCATGTAGATGGTAGGTTCCACATTGATGGTGGCATGTAGGTGGTAGGTTCCACATTGATGGTGGCATGTAGGTGGTAGGTTCCATATTGAGGGTGGCATGTAGGTGGTAGGTTCCACATTGATGATGGCATGTAGGTGGTAGGTTCCACATTGATGATGGCATGTAGGTGGTAGGTTCCACATTGATGATGGCATGTAGGCACCATGTTACACATTATGATAGAATACCTGTAGGAACCATATGTTTTACATTGATGATGGCACCATTTGTTTTACATTGACGATGGTACCATAGGGTATTTATTGATGTTTGAATACATTGATCCACACTGATGATGGCAGCAGCAGGCAGGAAGGCAGAATGAGCGACAGCAGCCATCGCCTGGACACAGCCGGGGAGATCCACAACCTGGGACTGCTCTCTGATCACCTCTCCGCTCTCTACCTCTCCTCCGACCACAGCGACATCTTTCTCTGTCTGGAGGGAGAGAAACTGCCAGCTCACCGCATCATCCTGGCTGCCCGCTCTGAGTACTTTAGGTGGGGACCTAGCTATCTCTGTGCCGTTGTTGTATTTCAACTAACTTCATCTATGTGAAAATTCGAAACTATTTTAGATGCCTATGATTCTTTTTGAAATTAAATAATTTCTACTGCCCTTACTGCAATAGAAAAATTAATGCAAATATAACAGCAGTATAGTAGATTAAACTGGCAAAACCGCTGGGAGGGTTCACCACTGATGAGCCGGGCCCTCTCATTAATTTTTCCATTGCAGTAAGGGCAGTAGAAATTGTTTAATTTCAAAAAGATTCTTACGCATCTAAAATAGTTTAGAATTTTCCTAACAGATGGCGCGCCAGTGCATCATAATATAACTTCATCAATGTCTGGATACCATCCCACATAGTGTGGGCCATCTCTCTCTATTTGATTCTAAATTTTTTCAACTCCACTTCAAGAAAAAGATACCAAATCCAAATAAATGAATAGTGTGTGACAACACCTTCAGTAACAGCATTGTTGCCATCATCAAACAAAATAATAAAATTTATTTTGAATAAGTTCTTATTTTCTTGTAGTTATAATCTACTAGCCGAATGACCCGGGCAACGCCCGTGTTTTACCCGATTGAATGTTTTTATTCAAATACTATTTGTTACAATTATAAATTGGCGCCTTAAATTAATGCATATGTTAGTTAATAACTATAGCCTATGTGCTTTATCTGTCTATGTACTTTTGGCTTCCGTAGGCGTCTCATACTGGGAACAAGAAAGAGAGGATTCCATTTAGTTATTAACTAATATATGCATTTATTTAAGGAGCGACCCGCTCCAACACAATAGTTACAAAAACAGAAAAGCGAAGGGGGGGGGGGGGCAAAGGTGGCGTGATCGTAGCCAACCAATAGGAGGGCGCCATTCCAAAAAAAAAGCAAACGGTGACAGAGTTGATTAGGAGATGAGGAATGACGCTCGTACCTGTATATAGAATAATCCAAATTTTGCCTATTATTTTAAACACTACTTTGTTTAAAACTGTGTGACAACTATTTAAACAGATTACACTGAGGTAATAAGACCAAATCCAAATAAATAAATAGTGTGTGATGTTTTGGTAACAATGCTGTTACCAAAACTTCACACACTATTTATTTATTTGGATTTGGGCTTATTACCTTGTGTTTATAATCTATAATCCAAATTGTGCATTATCAGATTACACTGAGAAATATATATTTTTGACAATAAGATCAAGGCGATAACGACTATAATAATCTTCTTGGTTAGATTTAGACGACAAGACGAAATAAAAGAAGAAGAGTTTCTTTAATAGGAAAATATCGAAGCAAACTTTCGGGCTAAAAACCCTTCTACAGACTTGATTGTCACGTCTGTAGAAGGGTTTTTAGCCCGAAAGCTTGCTTCGATATTTTCCTATTAAAGAAACTCTTCTTCTTTTATTTCGTCTTGTCGTCTAAATAAGATCAAGATTTATAGAACTGACTAGAGCACTAGCCCATGTCAAATGTGACACGTAACAATTTAACCCATAAATTTATAAATCAAACTATTCTTACACCACTAAATTCTCTATGAAAGAATAAGGAGATCAAACATTATGTTCCTAAACTACAAAGTATGAATCAACCTTATATTCAAAATAACTCATAGATACACCAGGGGGCATTTTTTTTTGTTAAATTAGAAACACAAGGTAATAAGACCAAATCCAAATAAATAAATAGTGGGTTTTTTCCACTTTTAATTCTGAGAATAATTATCTGTGTTTCCCAGAAAAAAATTATCTTCTTCTTATCTGCTATCTTGTTTACACACTTGATAACAGTAACTATTTAAACCAGGCTGTGGTAAAATTTCTCGTTTAGTACTTTTGTCTGAAGATGGTAACAACGCTGTTACCGAAACGTCACACATTATTTATTTATTTGGATTTGGTCTTATTACCTTGTGTTTATAATCTATAATCCAAATTGTGCCTTTATCTTTTTTAATTAGAAAAAGTGCCCAATACGGGATTCAATCTTGGGTCGTAGTGGTCAAAACCAACAGTTTACACAAGTCGTCCACCGACCCCCTTTTTTGATAACCTAATTTTGTTATTAGAGGGGTCTAATAGAGCCTTGTTTTGCCTTTATTAAAGTAGTCAAAATTTTATCCCCATTAAAAATTACCAATTCACATTAAGGTTATATTTTTGGAAAATATACATATTTACATCACCCAATTTTAATTTAAAAAACTGACATTACACTGACTCTGTGTCATTCTCCTCAGGGACAGAGAGCCACTGGAATGTCGGTTTTTTAAATAAAAATTGTGGGTGATGTAAATATATCTTTTCCAAACCAACTTTCAACCAACAAATGATATTCACTAAGGTTACTTCCTTATTCAAGTCTCAAACTGAAGACAATCTTACTAGAGGTTGGGTAATTGGATCTCTGAGAGGAAATGTTTAATTATTTTGAAAGATTTCACCCTCCCACAACACATGTACAATTTTGACCATACCTAGTTCACGTATTTAAAAGCTGTTTTTTTTTTTTTTATAAATAATATCCAACCTCTCTGATAAGGCACAATTTGGATTATAGATTATAAACACAAGGTAATAAGACCAAATCCAAATAAATAAATAGTGTGTGACATTTTGGTAACAGCGTTGTTACCATCTTCAGACAAAAGTGTCTTTCAGTACTTTTGTCTGAAGATAGTAACAATGCTGTTACCGAAACATCACACACTATTTATTTATTTGGATTTGGTCTTATTACCTTGTGTTTATCCAACCTCTCTATATAAATATATTTCATAATTATTTTTACTTAGATCCCCACACAGGCAAGTAGACCTTTTTATTTATTTCTATGTAGAAAGGCCTTCCATCCATCTGATAAGCAACCACCCCTCCTCAGTGATCAATTTACTGACATTTCTAACCCAACCTCTAATGTCATCCAGTAGCATTCCGAGTAGATTCACATGGGAGTTATGTAATGTCGCTTAACTCTAAACCTGACATGGCAAAGTCGCCATGTTCTTTGTACATAGTATGATGCATATATATAATTATCTTCTTTTTTTAAATAGTGCAGACTGTGCACTTTGCATGTATTGACAAGATGTCAATAAAATTATTTTAGAATGACATTTGAAAATTATGTTTCTTTTGAACGAAAAATCAAAATTTATTTTAAGGAGAAGTAACGATTATTTCTATCCTTAGGGATGAAGTATGAAAGGATGAATTGTGAAGAGTAAAGATAACGGAAAAATAACAAATTGACAATAAAGTGGAACACTGTGGGTACGATTCCCATCCCTGGACACTTTTATTTTTCCGTTCATCATTACTCTTCACAATTCATCCTTTCATACTTCATCCCTAAGGTTAGAAATAATCGTTATTTCTCCTTAAAATAAATTTTGATTTTTCGTTCAAAAGAAACACATGCAGGATAATTTTCAAATGTTGTTCTACAATTATAAGCCGCATTATATTGTATTATAAATTATTTTAATTGTCAATTGTCTAAACCTCACTTTAATTCCTCCCTAGATGTCCCACACTGAGATGTTAAGTGTACCAATGTGAAAGAAGGTCAGTAATTGTTACGTAAGTTTGCTGAATAGACATTTCCTTGAGCAAACAAGGATCTCTATGATGACGGGCAACTTGGGTCTGGGCCAGTTTTACTCCCAGAGAATATTTTGAGCTACTTCTATATGGCCTCCTCTTTTCCCCTAAGTTGGAATTGTCACTCTATACAACTCTATACAATTATCGTAAAGATAGAGGTTGCCTGGCCGACATTCATATTTATATGAAAAATAGACACTTCGGCCAGTTGGAGTTTTTTAAAAAACTCTAACTGGCTGAAGTGGCTATTTTTCATACAACTCTATACAAGTGGTTGTTGATTGTTTTAATGCTATCTCTTTTCTAATTTTGGCCAATATGAGCCTAATTGAAGGGGATAAAATATAGAGAGTACCTATGATAAGACACAATTTGGATTTTAGATTATAAACACAAGGTAATAAGACTAAATAAATAAATATTGTGTGACATTTCGGTAACAGCGTTGTTGCCATCTTGTTTGTTGTGTTACCACAGCATGTTTCAAATAGTTACTGTTATCTTATAACAGTAGCTATTTAAAATATGCTGGGGTATAATTTCTCATTCAGCACTTTTGTCTGAAGAAGGTAACAATACTGTTACCGAAACGTCACACGCTATTTATTTATTTGGATTTGTAGTCTTATTACCTTGTGTTTATAGAGTACATAGTTATTATCCTATCTGCACAGTTTTTTTTTTTTGCTATAATTATTTAGTACAGTAAAACCTCTCTAAAGGACACCTAGTTGCAGAACCAAAGTGTCTTTTGTAGAGAGGTGTCTTCTAGCAAGAGTGTTCTCTCATGGAGGTTCTAATGTATGGAATCTTATTTGAAAATGTGTATAAAATCTCTCTCTAAAATTATTAGAATTTAGATTTATGAGTAGATAGAATTTTTTTTTGCTTATCCCTAGTACACATGGTACAGGCCATGATAATCATGGTGGGTAGAAGTAGGCGCCTGCTTTTACTGTAAGTTCACCACATGTCTACACATGTGAAAAGCAGTTCGACTTTGCACTTACAAATGTGCCAGAGACCCATTTGGTTACTTGCACTCGCTAGTGGGGTTGGACTTTTGCAAGAATCGGGGGCCATTGGAGCATTTTTTTTTTTATCTGAAAAAAGTGCCCAATGCGGGAATCGAACCTGGGTCGTAGCGGTCGAAAACCAATGGTTTAGACCATCCTTCCACCGACCCCCGTAGATAGAAATGACCTATATTAACCCTTTAGCTAGAGCTTCAGAGTAGAGGGATGTAAGACTACTAGGTGAGGGTGTTGTCAGTGAAGGAGAAGTTGTTGTTTATTCCCATACATATTCTCTGTATAGTCTCCTCTCTACAGTATCATCAACACCTCGGAGGAATGGAAATCTAATGCTGCACATGACAGAACAGGAGGGACCGGTTCTGTCCTCCCAAGAGAACAACAGTCTTTGATTTGCAGACTTAAGTCTGGTCATCTACGGACAATGACTTTCCAGAATGGTTGCAAGGTTTACCCACTATGTACTAAGTGTCAACCTGCAACCCCAAAACATATTATTGACTCATTTATTGATGTGCTCTACTCATCCCCGACAGACACCATCAACAAGCTTTACTTCCTCATTACTGTTAAAACTACTTATTTATCTTGTTGTGTTCAGGAGCCATTCATTGTTGGAATCTGGCCAACGGCTTCTGTACAGATTATGAAAATACAGTTAAACCTGTCTATAGCGCTCCCTCTAAATAGCACCTCCTTCTCTATAGCGCCCGATTTTAAATACGTAGTACGATGTGATTTACATTAAAAGTGACCTGTCTATAGCACCCCCTCTCTATAGCCCCATATTTTGGTGAGTCCCAAGAGGGGGCGCTATAGACAGGTTTAAATGTATATATATTTTTGAATAGTTTTTGTGTAATTATATTTTTCAATATTGTAATTACTATATTTAGAAATCTCGTTTATTTTTAAAGAGAGTTTGCTGCCTCTATTTGGTATGTTTTGTTTTTGTTATAAATATCTATTAATGCCAAATAGATTTAAAATATATTCCATAATGTTATAAAAATAAATTTATTGTTAATATAAATGAGATATGTCTTGATTTTGAAGGTATTTAACTAAAAATAAGGGAGGGGAGAAGTCTGACCCAAACCAGAACCCCCTGGACCCTTGGAAATCGACCAAATTCTGGTCCAAGGTGACTAACATGGCAACGGCACCCATTTTCCAATGAAGAGCAAAATATAGTGGACATTGTGACTGCTGTGATAGAGATGTATGGAGACATCTAAGGCTCCTTCATTGGACGCGACAACAACAACACAGCTAAAAATATATCCTAACAGGTTATATAAATCGATCTACAGAATATCTTAATACTAAATACAGTTAAACCTGTCTATAGTGCCCTCTCTTGGGACTCTCCAAGGTGCTATAGAGAGGGGGTGCTATAGACAGGTCACTTTTAATGTAAATATCTCATTGTACTACGTATTTAAAATCGGGTGCTATAGACAGGTTTAACTGTATTTGGGATGCTACAACAACTTCTAATGTTAAAGCACAATTTGGATTATAGATTATAATAAAAGAAAATAAGACATTTTATTCTTTTGTCTGATGATGGTGACAATGTTGTTACTGAAACGTCACACACTAATAAATTATTTGGATTAAGTCTTATTTTCTTGTATTAACTTCTAATGTTAGTGGGGGGGAGTTTGATGCAGCTTTACAAACAAGCCATTTCAAATTGGGAATCTATTTTTGCCACAATAAATCTGGATTCTTTTATCTATCAAAATTACAACAGTTTTTTCCCCTGCTTTAACAAGGAACAGTATGTAGGATGTGGTCCACACAAACACAGATAAAATAAAGGCTAATAAATAAATCCCCCCCTTGTAAATACACCCTGTATAACAAAATCAGCTTAATTCAATAGTAGAGCAGTCTGGAGATTAGAACTGCTGGGAGGGTTTTTCCACTGATACGCCATGCCCTCCCAATTTCAATTTTTAAACATTGCTCTATAAGGTCTGTTAAAAGAATAAGGCACAATTTGGATTATAGATTATAAAGGTAATAGGACCAAATCTAAATACAGTTAAACCTGTCTATAGCGCCCCCTCTTGGAACTCACCAAAATAGGGTGCTATAGACAGGTCACTTTTAATGTAAATTGCATCGTACTATGTATTTAAAATCAGGCGCTATAGAGAGGATGGTGCTATTTAGAGAGGGCGCTATAGACAGGTTTAACTGTATATAAATAGTGTGTGATGTTTCGGTGACAGTGTTGTTACCATCTTCAGACAGAAGTACTGAATGAGAAAATATATCACAGCATGTTTTAAATAGTTTTTGGGCTCAAAAATCTTACACTTTGGTTAGTAGCCTGTAAAACCATATTATCTCTTTAAATAGTTACTGTTATCAAGTGTGTGTAAACACAAGATAGCAGATAAGAAGAAGTTAGTTTTCTGTTGTTGTTTCTTATCCTCTTGTGTAAAGATTACACAAATTCCATGATCTCATGGAATGGGGTGTAGGGGTGCAGCTTTCGTTGATCATGGCACCATGATCCAGGCACACTTTGGTGAAAGTTTGACTTTGCCTGTAGTTTGAGGCCGTTCCTAACATGGAAGCCTTTGCTGCCAACTCTAACATGAGTACAGACGCAGCTCCTCCGTATCCCTGGAGTGGGACCCTTGCTGAGGTCCATCAACTGGGTCAGTTGAAGTCAGAATTTTTAAAGAGGTCTACTCTTCTTCTAACAATGCTGCTGTTGGTCCGTGACTGCTTATTTGTCAGAGTTATTCTGCTTGTTTCTCAGCTGGCCTTCATATCTGAAGGTCGTTCCCCTATCCGCCACCTGGGGACGCGCCCTATAGCAGTCAGCTCTGCCAAGGGTCCTGGCATTCCTGCCAAAGGTAGAAGGGTTTTCTAAGAACCTTAAACCTGAGCAATCTTTGAGTGTGTAAACAGGGTATAACATCAAGGTAATAAGACCAAATACAAATAAATAAATAGTGTGTGACGTTTCAGCAACCCATGTTGTTGTTATATCCACAGAGTAAACAACTTTAGGATTATATAATGTTATACCCTATTTCCACAAAGATCACCCAGGTTTAAGGTTCTTAAAAACTATCTTCTTCTTAACTGCTATCTTGTGTTTACACACTTGATAACAGTAACTATTTAAAACATGCTGTGGTGTATTTTCTCATTCATTACTTTTGTCTGAAGATGGTAACAACACTGTCAACGAAACGTCACACACTATTGATTTATTTGAATTTGGTCTTATTACTTTGTGTTTATAATCTATAATCCAAATTGTGCCTTATCAGGATATAACATTATAATCCTTAAGTCCCAATTGTTTACCCTGTGGCTATAACAACAACATGGTTTATAACAACATCTTGGTCCCAAGTGATATACCAAGGTTCCGTGACTGTAGAACTCAATAATGAGGAGGGACCACCTTGGTAAAATATGACTATATATTTTTGCTTATCCCTAGTACACGTGGTACAGGCCATGATAATCATGGTGGGTAGAAGTAGGTGACTGTTTTTACTGTAAGTGTACCACATGTCTAGACATGTGAAAAGAAGTTTGAATTTTGCACTTACAAATGTGCATATGACTATATTAACTCAGTGAAGTAAGTCCCCCCACAGTTGTTAAACAGGTACCAACACTATGATGTGGGACAGAGGAAGTATTCTGGGCCGTGGAATCTGGGCAAAAGTCCAGGGTTGAGACAGGTCCTCCACCCCCACACCCAGCCAGTTATTTCCGGAGAAGGAAACTGGGTCATGTTTACACCTGCCCAAGATTGATTTTTCTCTGTCTGTCTGTCTCTCTGACTTTCTTTGAAATTCTTCTTATTGAGGTGGGGTACTTCTATTCTACATTTGACTTTCCTGCCTAGCCAGAGTCCATGTAAGTTTCTAGGGATTAGATTACCTTCCTGTTATCTAAGAATTGAAGAAAGTTATTTATTATTATTAGTTGTTGTTGTTTGATATTGGAACTTAGTGAGTTATAGAGATGACATTCTTTGGATGTTGTTAACTGAAAATGAACTCAGTATAGAGAGTTGGTTAATCTGGGTGATAGTTTAGCAAATCAATCTCCCTGGTTGATATATAGATGGTGTTTAGAATATATTTATTTATCTTTACAATATAATCCTTTGCTAGCAATTTAAGATAATAAAGTAAATGTCTAAGGATGAGTATCTTTTTTAATTAAACGTTTTTCGAGCTTTCGGGATAACACCCTTCTACAGGAAAATTGATATGAAATTTGTATAAATTTCCCTGTAGAAGGGTGTTATCCCGAAAGCTCGAAAATGGTGTGTCAGCAAGTGTTGTACAATACCTATGTTTACCCCACTGACCATATAGTGGAAACTCCCCATCTATTGGAATTATCAACTAGCAACTTTGTTCAGAGTATATTGGCTCAATACCTACCAGGTCTTGGAGAGTTCAACCTCAGGACAATAAGGGAGACCAGGAATGATCCGGATTGATAACATACATAAATGGATGAACCCCCTATCTCTCAAGGAACTAAATATCACCCAAGACAACAATCTTGAAACATATTTTCATTAGAACTGCACCAACACTCCTAAATGGACTAAGGGTTGTGAGTTTAATACATCAAGACAACCATGTATGCATTTCAGTCTGTAGTGTAGGCTTTGTTTTTCCACATATAGAAGACTTACAGTACAATATTGCATTTAGTTGATTTGTTAATGTGTGATGCCACTGGCTACTTAACATAAATTCTGTGTGGTTGCGTAGAGCCCTGTTCTATGGAGGCCTACGCGAGAGCCACCAGGATGAAATAGAGCTGAAGGCCACCAGTGTGGGGCCGTTCAAGATTCTCCTCAAGTATATCTACACTGGCCGATTGTCCCTCTCATCTCTCAAAGTAAATATATCTCACAACCTACAGATATACCTTACCCCAAACTATCGCTGGGTTCTTAGGAATCCTATCAGAATTAGGAGCCCTAAAATCTGGCTCTTAAATGTGGTCAGTAGTTTGTTGAATCAGCTCTATGTTGGGGGTACAACTCTAGCTAGCTTGATCAGGGATTGATGGACTCTGAGTGACAGGTGTACCAAAATCTCTGGCTCTTAAATGTCACTATTTTGTTGAATGAGCTGTATGTTGGGGGTACAATTCTAGCTAGCTATATAGATCAGGGACTAACTGAGTGAGTGAGTGACAGGAGGAGATGGTACTGGAGGTGCTGGCCCTGGCCAACCAGTACGGCCTGGTGGAACTGCTGACCTCCATCTCTGAGTACCTTCAGGCCGTACTGAGCATCCGCAATGTCTGCCTCATCTACGACATTGCCCGGCTCTACCAGCTCTCCTCCCTGGCTGAGCTGTGCTGCGACTACATTGACCGCCATGCATCTCACATCATCACTACAGACTCCTTCCTCACCCTCTCTGCCGTAAGATCTCCCGTGGTTACCCACACATAACTGTTCTTCCTTACTGGGAATATTGGGAGAGAGTGGTCCAGCAGTTTATCCACTATACTGCTCTCATGTATTGTATTCTGCTTATATAGCCACTTGGGATAAATTTTTGGTACAGTAGAACCTCCCTTTAGAGGACACCTCTCCACAAAGGACAGTTTTCATTTGCAAAATTACCATTTTTACTATTTAGCAAGTCTCCGGTAAGAGGACACCTCTTCCTAAAAGACACTTTGGCTCTGCAATTAGATGTCTTTTACAGGAAGGTTCTACTGTATATATGAAAAGGTTTTTTTAATTATTATCCCATTGTATAATTATACAAGGTCATGGAGACTAAATTCATAGATCAAATTCACAATCTTGGTAGGGTTGGAATACAGGTCCTGTCTTGAGGCTCCCATACATTACAAGTGGTGGTCTGGTGAGGCCTCTTTAGTCTTGTAGATGGTGTGGGAAGGTCTTTAGACCGTCCTGGAAGATATGAAAGGAGGCATCTCCTTATCCTTTAACTGAAAGTTGTTGATGGCTTGCGTCATCTGTCGGAATAAATATCAACTATTCGTTGATATTTAATTATCCCAGAATTTCTTGATTAATCAAGAAAAGCTAAATGCTAAAGCAAGAATGGGTATTAGGCCAATTTCTGGAATAATTAAAAATAAAAAAATTGTTGATATATATTCTGACAGATGGCGCAAGCCATCAGTAACTTTCATTTTCACAATAAGGAGATGCCCTTTTTTTTTTCTTTTTTTTTTCTTAATTTATACACCTTATCCCAGTACAATTTCACATGAGCTAGGACACACTGGCAGTGGCTGTCTCATCAAAACCACAAATGGCATTGAGAAAATGAACAGAAGAAACCCAGATTTTTGCTCAGTCTTCAGATCAGAACTTATAGCCATCTATGAAGCCTTAAAATCCATCAGAAATATTAATTATCAAGATATCTGGATTCTTACTGATAGTAGAAGTGCCATACAACACTTGAGTCACACAGGGGAACTCAGAGACAAAGTAAGCAGGAACATAATTGGTTATCTCCAAAAACTCTCAAAAACCTCAAAAATTCACCTTCAATGGATACCCTCACACGTTGGCATTGAAGGCAATGAAGCTGCTGATGTGCTAGCGAAAAAAGGCACAAAAGAACCCTTGCCACAGAAAAATAAACTTACTTTTAAAGAAATAGAAACAATAGCCAAAACAAAAATAAATAAGAACTGGAGGATCCCACCTAAGCACAGTTGGTACAGTGGAGTGAACCCAGGAGGAGCTCTGAACATCAGAAATAGACAGCATCAAACAACACTAACAAGATTTAGAACAGGCCATCTCAAGCCATTGAAGATAGAAAATAATAACAAAATTTATCCCACTTGCCCAAAATGTAGTTTGGTACCTGCAGCTCCAGAACACATTTTGTCTTGCATTAGATGCACTAAACAGGACCTTTGAGAGAGGCCGCTGCTCATCATAAAACAGCTCGAGGAGCATGAACTCATGGAATTCGTGTAATCTTTACACAAGGGGATAAGAAACAACAACAACAACAATTTCACATTAGTACTATCTTTTTCATATGTATAAAGATGTACCTAACTACCCTCCACAATGGCCATGTGTACTTGGGATAATAAAAAGTTATAAGCTCTGTGGTTAGGACAGCCAGATGTGATAGAATCTGATGTACTACCATGCACTACCCTATGTTCACACTGCCTGTGTATCCTCCAGAGCACCCTGGAGAGTATTCTCCAGAGGGACTCCTTCTGTGTGCCGGAGGTGGACATCTTCCGTGTAGCTGCGGAGTGGGTGAAACGCAACGGTCCCGGGTCAGAGAATGTGTTGAGGAGATGTGTGAGGCTGCCGCTCATCTCCCTCACGGACCTCCTCAATGTGGTCCGGCCCAGTGGACTCATCTCCTCTGACTCCATCTTGGATGCCATCAAGGCCAGGAATGAAGTCAGAGACACAGACCTGCAGTACCGCGGCTACCTCTGTGAGTTGTCAAACCTCTCTTGTCAGGACTTCCATCGCCATTACAAACCTAGCTGCTTTCTCTTGCTAGGGATTCTCTTGTCCAAACTTACCTAGTCAAACCTCTCTTGTCAGGACTTCCATCGCCATTACAAACCTAGCAGCTTTCTTTTGCTTAGGATTCTTGTCCAAACTTACCTAGTCAAACCTCTCTTTTCAGGACTTCCATCGCCATTACAAACCTAGCAGCTTTCTTTTGCTAGGGATTCTCTTGTCCAAACTTACCTAGTCAAACCTCTCTTGTCAGGACTTCCATCACCATTACAAACCTAGCAGCTTTCTTTTGCTAGGGATTCTCTTGTCCAAACTTACCTAGTCAAACCTCTCTTGTCAGGACTTCCATCACCATTACAAACCTAGCAGCTTTCTTTTGCTAGGGATTCTCTTGTCCAAACTTACCTAGTCAAACCTCTCTTGTCAGGACTTCCATCACCATTACAAACCTAGCAGCTTTCTTTTGCTAGGGATTCTTGTCCAAACTTACCTAGGTACAATCAAACCTCTTTAACCCCCAACACCCCAAGGGATAGGTGAAGGGTCAGAAACCTGCGGCTTGCGAGTCACATGCAGCTCTTTGAATGTGAAGCTGCAAGTACTACTTATTGTTGGCAAGAAAAAAATATTGTGGCTCTTTAAAAACTCTGAAATTTTGTAAATTGTAATCTTTGACTTTTCGAACTCAAAAGGTTTCCAACCCCTGGGATAGGTGATTCCTGTTGAATAAAAGTAGGTGTTGAACTATAGTTGGTTAAATTAAAGTTGAAACTTGATTTGAAAAATTGAAGGATTTGAAAAATTGGTTGAAATATCATAAGTGTCAAATTATAGGTGCATCTCTACACACATGTGGGGAAAGCAGTTAAACTTTACACATAATGTGATGCCAGAGCACTCAAAAGAGTAGTAGATAGGGCCATATGGCTGACATGTCTACACACATGTGTGGAAAGCAGTTAGAGGGGTTGGACTACAGACTGTAAGAATCATTTCAGTTGATTAGAAGAATTCTGCAATCTGGAATGTCTCTGTAGATATTAGGAGATTTTTAGACAGATTGTTGCTCCTTCAACATTTGTAATCTTCAATAAAATAATTCCTTGTAACAATATAGAGTAAAAATGTCATGCCTCCAGGGAAATGGTACTTTTCAAAAATATTTATAATCTCTAGTTTTCAGGCACAAACACCCTTATACAGGAGAAGACATGGTAGAAGGGCGTTCCTGCCCGAAAACTAGAGATTAAAAAGGTTTTTGAAATCATACTTTTCCCTGGAACCCGGACATTTTTACTCAATATTTGAAATTTTACTACGACAGGATTTGATGCTCAGGCCTTGTTGTTGAATAATGATGCCATATATCGCCATGCATATGTTTACCTCCTTGCACCATGCTAATAATGTGGACCTATTCCCTGATGTGCTCTGTCTAGAAGGTGATGTGTATGTGCCAGTACCAGAAGAAAACGTAGCCTGCACAAAACACGGAGCCCAGGTCCTACAGGGAGAGATGAGGACATCCTTACTAGACGGAGACTTCAACAACTACGACATGGAGAAGGGCTTCACGCGCCATCACATCGATGAGACTGGGCAGGGCGGCATTGTGGTGAAGCTGGGCGCTCCCTACATCGTCAACTTTGTCCGGCTCCTGCTGTGGGACAAGGACATGAGGTCCTACTCCTACTACATCGAGGTGTCCATGGACCAGAAGGACTGGGTCCGTGTGGTGGACCACACCCGCTACCTCTGCCGCTCCTGGCAGAAACTCTACTTCCACCCTCGTGTTGTCAAGTGAGTGCTCCTCCTTTCTGTTCCAATTCAATATGTCTCTTCTTCTCTATAACATCTATTGTGAAAAACAGCCAAAATGGTCTATAGGCACAGCACCCCGAAGGTATAAATGAGGATCAAAGGTATAAATGGAGAAAAAAGTCACTCACCCTGTCAAGACTTGAATCCACTCAACAATTTGTTCTTCATCCGGTCACATCAATATCTAATAATACAATATAATGCATCTTATGATTATAGAACGACGTTGGATAAGTTTTACCGCAAATGTTTCTTTTGAATGAAAAATCGTAATTTATTTTAAGGAGAAATAACAACTATTCCTATCCTTAGGGATGAAGTATGAAAGGATGAATTGTGAAGAGTAATGATGAACAGAAAAATAAAGTCGTCAGAAAGTTGATTCATGTTGAAGAAAGGTCAGTATAAAATGACAACACGGAGTGAACAGATCCAAATATAAGACCTTTGACCCCATGACAGCTGGCTGATACCAAGATGGTCCCATTTGATCCAACAAAGTGATATATTCACTCCCCATCTAGAGCCAAAAATATTGGCGATCCACACTAACCAGCTCGCAGCACCAGGTCAATTATATTGGCTCTCTGAAACCAAACTCCCTCCTTACTTCCCATTAAAAATAAACTTGTGCTAATTAAGTATACTGAGGACTTAGTTTTGATTTTTCTACTAAGTCTTCATTAGAATTGGCTGTGTAAAAGTTTATATATATATAATTATTACTATTTGTTTTTCATGATAAAAATTTATTTAGAGCGACAAAGAATGGTTACAAGACAGTGATCTTAGATTGAACATGGGTCACCATAAATTTTCATTGAAATGATCAGAAAATGATAGAATACACACATCAAGATTGTCTTTCCACCTGACCTTATCTATCTGCCCCCATTGTGCACTATCCCAGACTATCAGATATACAATTTCCTCCTGAGACACACCACAGACCTTGAGAGACGTGGGAGGGAGACACTGTAAGTACACACCTAATGTAGAGAGCAGTTCAACTTTGTACTTGAAGACAAAGTAATAAGACCAAATCCAAATAAAGTACTTTTGTCTGAAGATTGTAACAATGCTTTTACCGAAACGTCACACACTATTTATTTGGATTTGGTCTTATTACCTTGTGTTTATAATCTATAATCCTAATTGTGCCTCAACATTTTCACTTGAAGGTTTTAATTGAGTTAGTCACACTCACTGGTTGTCTGGTTTGGATTTGTTCAAGTCAGGGGTCAATAATATTTAGATTTTTAAAAATAAATACAAAACACTGCTCTCACAATGTATGTGGTTCAGCTCCTGACAGTGTCTCCTCCCCCAGCAACAACCCTGGATTGTGTCTTCCAGGTATCTGCGAGTGGTGGGCACTCACAACTCCATCAATCGGGTGTTCCACGCTGTGGCACTTGAGTGCCGATATACCACAGAGGTCTTCACACTGCAGGATGGCCTCATTGGTGAGTGCACTCCTTTTTATATTACAGTAGAATTACCTCCCTATAGAGAACACCTAATTGCAGAGCCAAAGTGTCCTTTAGGGAGAGGTGTCCTCTTACCGGAGAGTTGCTAAATAGTAAAAATGGTAATTTTGCCAATGAAAACTATCCTTTGTAGAAAGGTGTCCGCTAAAGGGAGGTTTTACTGTAATAGAATAGCAACAGCAAAACTTCATACCCAAATATATAACGGGTACAGATTTGTTTTTAGGAATTCTTGAGAAAATAATGTATTACCTTGTTATGTTTTGGTCACAATTCTTATATTTGCAGGATATTAAGTTTTCTATGTTATGAAATGTTGTGTGTTTACCATCATTATGCTCTCTCTTGAGCATGTTCTGAACCAGCCAAATCTGTGATGATAAAACTCAAAGTAACACAGTTTTCCGATTTTAGAGCCTCGATTGCATCAAAAAGTAACCAATACACAATTGTACCTTATTATAGCAACATCACTTGGGACTGTGTTATAACCATTGTTGTTGTTGCTGTTGTTGAAACACAGATTAAAACTTGAGGCTTGAGAATTATGGTACTACAGTAGAACCTCCCTGTAAAAGACACCTAATTGCAGAGCCAAAGTGTCCTTTAGGGAGAGGTGGTTTCTTACCAGAGAGTTGCTAAATAGTAAAAAATGGTAATTTTGCAAATGGAAACTGTCCTTTATAGAGAGATGTCCTTTTACTGGAGAGTTGCTAAATAGTAAAAATGGTAATTTTGCAAATGGAAACTGTCCTTTATAGAGAGATGTCCTTTTACTGGAGAGTTGCTAAATAGTAAAAATGGTAATTTTGCAAATGGAAACTGTCCTTTATAGAGAGATGTCCTTTTACTGGAGAGTTGCTAAATAGTAAAAATGGTAATTTTGCAAATGGAAACTGTCCTTTATAGAGAGATGTCCTTTTACTGGAGAGTTGCTAAATAGTAAAAATGGTAATTTTGCAAATGGAAACTATCCTTTATAGAGAGATGTCCTTTTACTGGAGAGTTGCTAAATAGTAAAAATGGTAATTTTGCAAATGGAAACTATCCTTTATAGAGAGATGTCCTTTTACTGGAGAGTTGCTAAATAGTAAAAATGGTAATTTTGCAAATGGAAACTGTCCTTTATAGAGAGATGTCCTTTTACTGGAGAGTTGCTAAATAGTAAAAATGGTAATTTTGCAAATGGACTGTCCTTTATAGAGAGATGTCCTTTTACTGGAGAGTTGCTAAATAGTAAAAATGGTAATTTTGCAAATGGAAACTGTCCTTTATAGAGAGATGTCCTTTTACTGGAGAGTTGCTAAATAGTAAAAATGGTAATTTTGCAAATGGAAACTGTCCTTTATAGAGAGATGTCCTTTTACTGGAGAGTTGCTAAATAGTAAAAAATGGTAATTTTGCAAATGGAAACTGTCCTTTATAGAGAGATGTCCTTTTACTGGAGAGTTGCTAAATAGTAAAAATGGTAATTTTGCAAATGGAAACTGTCCTTTATAGAGAGATGTCCTTTTACTGGAGAGTTGCTAAATAGTAAAAATGGTAATTTTGCAAATGGAAACTATCCTTTATAGAGAGATGTCCTTTTACTGGAGAGTTGCTAAATAGTAAAAATGGTAATTTTGCAAATGGAAACTATCCTTTATAGAGAGATGTCCTTTTACTGGAGAGTTGCTAAATAGTAAAAATGGTAATTTTGCAAATGGAAACTGTCCTTTATAGAGAGATGTCCTTTTACTGGAGAGTTGCTAAATAGTAAAAATGGTAATTTTGCAAATGGAAACTGTCCTTTATAGAGAGATGTCCTTTTACTGGAGAGTTGCTAAATAGTAAAAATGGTAATTTTGCAAATGGAAACTGTCCTTTATAGAGAGATGTCCTTTTACTGGAGAGTTGCTAAATAGTAAAAATGGTAATTTTGCAAATGAAAACTGTCCTTTATAGAGAGATGTCCTTTTACTGGAGAGTTGCTAAATAGTAAAAATGGTAATTTTGCAAATGGAAACTGTCCTTTATAGAGAGATGTCCTTTTACTGGAGAGTTGCTAAATAGTAAAAATGGTAATTTTGCAAATGGAAACTATCCTTTATAGAGAGATGTCCTTTTACTGGAGAGTTGCTAAATAGTAAAAATGGTAATTTTGCAAATGAAAACTGTCCTTTATAGAGAGATGTCCTTTTACTGGAGAGTTGCTAAATAGTAAAAATGGTAATTTTGCAAATGGAAACTGTCCTTTATAGAGAGATGTCCTTTTACTGGAGAGTTGCTAAATAGTAAAAATGGTAATTTTGCAAATGGAAACTGTCCTTTATAGAGAGATGTCCTTTTACTGGAGAGTTGCTAAATAGTAAAAATGGTAATTTTGCAAATGGACTGTCCTTTATAGAGAGATGTCCTTTTACTGGAGAGTTGCTAAATAGTAAAAATGGTAATTTTGCAAATGGACTGTCCTTTATAGAGAGATGTCCTTTTACTGGAGAGTTGCTAAATAGTAAAAATGGTAATTTTGCAAATGGAAACTGTCCTTTATAGAGAGATGTCCTTTTACTGGAGAGTTGCTAAATAGTAAAAATGGTAATTTTGCAAATGGACTGTCCTTTATAGAGAGATGTCCTTTTACTGGAGAGTTGCTAAATAGTAAAAATGGTAATTTTGCAAATGGAAACTGTCCTTTATAGAGAGATGTCCTTTTACTGGAGAGTTGCTAAATAGTAAAAATGGTAATTTTGCAAATGGAAACTGTCCTTTATAGAGAGATGTCCTTTTACTGGAGAGTTGCTAAATAGTAAAAATGGTAATTTTGCAAATGGACTGTCCTTTATAGAGAGATGTCCTTTTACTGGAGAGTTGCTAAATAGTAAAAATGGTAATTTTGCAAATGGACTGTCCTTTATAGAGAGATGTCCTTTTACTGGAGAGTTGCTAAATAGTAAAAATGGTAATTTTGCAAATGGAAACTGTCCTTTATAGAGAGATGTCCTTTTACTGGAGAGTTGCTAAATAGTAAAAATGGTAATTTTGTAAATGGAAACTGTCCTTTATAGAGAGATGTCCTTTTACTGGAGAGTTGCTAAATAGTAAAAATGGTAATTTTGCAAATGGAAACTGTCCTTTATAGAAAGATGTCCTCTAGTGTGAGTGTCCTCTCATGGAGGTTCTACTGTATAATGAAGTTGGTGTCATAAAGGAATATTTTATATCTAGCTTTCACTGTGAATCTAGAAAGTGTTGGTTCAGAATTTGATGCCAGTCATCTAGCATTAACTTACTTAATGCATTTTCTCGTAATTGTATGTACATACCTCTGCAGACTTTATCTCCATAGATTCCTTAAATACCCCTAAACTGCCTTCTTCAGTGAAAATGCAGGGTATATAAGAAAAACAAATCCTATACAATAGTTGAGCAGTCTAGAGATTAATTTGTTGAAATTGCTGAGAGGGTTCACCATTGATGAGCCAAGTCCTATCATTTATAATAATTTCTATGATTGCAGTAAGATCTGCAGAGATATTTTTTTTATAATACAGTAGAACCTCTCTGTAAAGGACACCTAGTTGCAGAGTTTAAGGAGAGGTGTCCACTTTCTGGAGAGTTGCTAAATGGTAAAAAACATGGTAATGAAAATGAAAACTGTTCTATGTAGAGAAGTGTCCTCTAGCGGCAATGTCCTCTCATGGAGGTTAAAATGTATATCATAAGAAACATAAATATCATTACAAAATCTATTAACCCCCCTGTTTAATTTGATCTATTTTAATGTTGTTGTTTTTTTCTACTTTCATAAAAAGGTCATCTGTGTTAAAGTTGCATTTCTTTAATGAAAAAGTTCAGTAGTATATGAAATAAGATTTGTGACAATATTGCATAGAGAAATCTCTATGTTTGAAGTCTGACATAATGTATAATATTGTGATCATTGTTTTTAAATGATATTTTCCTACACCCCCCCATATATATATATATATATGTTATAAATAGAAAATATGAGATTTCTGTAATAAAAAAAGATCTTCTGTTGATTTTTGATTATCTTTTGGATTATGCTATGGTGATGCAGTTGTTGTTAAAATCTTGAAAATATAATAATAAAAATAGTTTTGATCAGTAATTGCTTTAATTGAACTTATGGAATATATAAAAATATAATTTGTTTAAAGTACTGCCTGGCTTAAGGCGAGTAGAACAAGGAAAAACAAAATATTATTTACATAATGTACAAAAGTTTTGAGCCGGCCATCGGGAAGCAACAACAACGAGTTTTTATAGGGGAAGCAGTTTTTATAGGGGAAGCGTGATCTATGGCGGTCGATATATACAGAGTATTTGAATCTATGAAATACAATTTTAAATAAAATAATATTTTATTATAACATATATATATTCCAGTGTGATTTACCAACGGGGATTAAGTATTGTTGCCATGTACAATATCCACAACAAGAAGACTTTGAGCCATGTTTCTGTTAGAGACAAGTTTTTCTACAAATAACTCTCTCTAGTCAGGTTTAAATTGTTAAACAAGTTGTTCAAATTATACTTTCTATTAGTTATATTTTGACACCAATAATGTTTTGTGTAATATAGAATCCTCTGAAACACAAAGCCAACTTTTAAACAAGTCAATAAGTCTCCGGAGATGACTTTCTTATTTCTTTTTAATGTATTAAATAAGAGACTCATCTCTGGAGACTTATTGACTTGTTTAATTGATGTTTAGGAGATTTAAATATATAACAAAGCCATCTTATAAAGTACAGAGAATACCATGGGATTATTATCATCTAGGATCCAAATTGTACTCTGCTCTATATGGTGATGCATTATGGTCTTTCCATTGAAAAAAAATATCCACCAACTTTTTATTCCATGCTTCATTTCAACAAGGGCAGACTTCCATCTTTAAAAGCCCATTTCATGACGGCTGTGGGGTTTTCTTGGTTAGATGTCTTCCCAGAGACAAGCTCCCACCTTGTCACTGCCATTGCTATATCAGTCGTGTGCGGTGCAGTGCCCCACTTCAACGTGGCCAGCCTGGTAGAGCGAGCCTGTGTCATTGAGGGAGTGAGTCGATGTCGCAATGCCCTCATCAACGGGGACACGGAGCACTACGACTGGGACTCCGGCTACACCTGCCATCAGCTGGGGTCCGGGGCCATCGTGGTCCAACTAGCCCAACCCTACATGCTCAGCTCCATGCGGCTGCTCCTATGGGACTGTGATGAGCGGACTTACAGCTACTATGTGGAGGTGTCCGTGGACCAGATCACCTGGACCCAGGTGGAGGACCGGCGGGACAAGCCTTGCTCCTCCTGGCAACACCTCACCTTCAAACCCACTCCTGTCGTCTTCATCCGCATCGTGGGCACCCACAACACTGCCAACGAGGTCTCTATTCTAGCACACATTCAACTGGTAACAACACCACCATATGTCACTTGCTGTCGCACCATAACTGCCCTACCATTGTCAGATTGTGGCCTTGTAACTTCAGAAACAAATCTGGTCTACAATTTTTTTTTTCTAAATAAGAATCCCAGTGTGTCAGCATCAACATCCATTGACACTCTCTATCCCAACCATGGATATAGAATTAGGTAGAAAGCTATAAACATTTTATAAAAATATACTTGTTATATATATATGTCCATAGAAGCATAGGGCGCCTTTCCAGTCAAAATAAACGTCGAAACCTGATGCCATCTATTGACCGTCGCCGCAAACTAGCGGCCTTGGGTTGGTGACAATGCGTCACATGGCGTCAGGTTTTGACGTTTATTTTGACGGAAGAGGCGCCCTATGCTTCTATGGATCAATTTACTCCCGGCAAATTTTCCATCTATATTCTAGCCATAGATTTGGCCCAGCCACCTTGCCAGCAAAACACCTCTTTGGTAGATTGTGAAGATTCCATTAGATCCCTTGTGGATCTCATGGAATAAAGTCCGCCCTAGGCTGACGAGGGCCATTAGCACGAAACCATGGTCTCTAGGTGGACGCTTCTCAGTTTGTCAAAGCTGGTGTCAAAGCCGGAAAATTTTCCATCTATATATATATATGTATGAAAAAATAATAGAAAAAAATAAGAAATAGAAATGTCAGGTATTGATAACAAAAATAAAAAAGGCATATCCTGACCAGGAGCACATTTGCTTTTCAGAAGGCCTGTTTCCTGATATTTGGCCAACCCATTTTCTGATAAAGCCATTTACACCATATAAGCATATTTACGCAAGTTTAGCCTTAAATACCCATTTCTTGGTTTCTCAAGAAGCCTCTGGGACCAAAAATATTATTTGGTCCCAGTGGTACAGCCTACTCCACATTGTGAGCACCAACAACGTGAAACGCGTTTGTGGATGGCCTTTCAATGGGTTGGCCAAATATCAGGGAACAGACTAAATCAATGTTTAGTTGATTCCTGTTCCACTAGATGGCTCTCTGCCATCTAAAAATCTCATGTGCTCCTGGTCAGGATATGTCTTATATAAATACAATGATAAAGCACAATTTGGATTATAGCTACAAGAAAATAAGACCTAAACTAAATATATTAATAGTGTGTGACATTTCGGTAAAAGCGTTGTTACCTTCAACAGACAAAAGAATGAAATTAATATTAATTAATATTGATAAGGCACAATTTGGATTATAGATTATAAACACAAGGTAATAAGACCAAATCCAACGCTATAACAATGCTGTTACCGAAACGTCACACACTATTTATTTATTTGGATTTGGTCTTATTACCTTGTTTTATAATATTAAGTAATTATTTTAATTATATATATATATATCTTTTACTGTTAAAAATAGAAACTTTAGCCAGTTAGAGTTTTATTCTATCAATGTTTCAACAAAAATCTTTTGTCTTCGTCAGGAGAAATAAAGAAAAATAAAGCATTTGGCAAGGCGTTTAAAACTTTATTTATTTCTCCTGACGAAGACAAAAGATTTTTGTTGAAATGTTGAGAAAATAAAACTTTAACTGACTGAAGTTTCTATTTTTTACAGAACTATGAATGCCGGTCAGCCAACCTCTATCTTCAAGATATTTTAATTATATTAATTAATAAAATGTCTGGGGGGGTCGGTGGAAGGCTGGTTAAACCGTTTGGTTTTCGACCGCTACGACCCGGGTTCGATTCCCGCATTGGACATTTTTTTCTGTTTAAAAAAAAAAAAATGCTCCAATGGCCCCGATTCTTGTAAAAGTCCAACTCCACCAGCGAGTGCAAGTAACCAAACGGGGCTCTGGCACATTTGTAAGTGCAAAGTCGATTTTCACATGTGTAGACATTTGGTGCACTTACAGTAAAAGCAGTCTCTAACTACCCACCATGATTATCATGGCCTGTACCACGTGTACTAGGGATAAGCAAATAAAAATTGTCTGCGATAACAATGCTGTCACTGAAACATCACACACTATTAATTTATTTGGATTAGGTCTTATTTTCTTGTAGTTATAAATTAATTAAGACCCTCAGCAAATGAACTGGGGATATGGCCTCCCTTATAACAAACCTAAGGTAGTCCATCCCCATTCCATTCAAAATACCATAACCAACTTTGATATTTTCAAATAACAAACTACCTCTAAAACAAACCTAATTTCAAGTCCCAAAATAATAAATTCTGATTAATGATAAGCCATAATTTTGATTATAGATTATTAACACAAGGTAATAAGACAAAATCCAAATAAATAGTGTGTGACGTTTCAGTAACAGTGTTGTTCCCATATTCATAGATTCACTACTTTTGTCTGAAGATGGTAACAACGCTGTTACCAAAACGTCACACACTATTTATTTATTTGGATTTGGTCTTTATTATCTTGTGTTTAAATTCTTATTAAAATACTAGACTTATAACAAACTTAAGATTTTTTAAAACCAGCAAAGTTTTGAGCATGTTTCAGCTCACTGATCACAATTTCAAACCAATAAATTTAGCGCCATTATTTGTATACATCCCACGTCCTGTTTTTGCCCCCAAGGGGTATTTAATTTTTTTGCATTATATTTTTTATCTAATAGAATATCTTTAAACAAATTTGAAATAGAAAAAATGCAAATGGCTTCCAAAATAAATGAAAAAAAGAAGGGAAGAAAAGATGTTCTTAACGAAATATAACACTTGGAAAAAAAATATTATTGGAACTTTCAAATGTGTTTATAACTGCTTCTGTTTAAAATGTAAACATGACTGGTACAGAACAGGAGGGACAAGCACCGGTTCTGTCCTCCCAAGAAAACAACAGTCTTTGATTTCCAGACTTAAGTCTGGTCATCTACGGACAATGACTTTCCAGAATGGTTGCAGGGTTTTCCCACTATATACTAAGTGCAATTCTCAGCCTGCAACCCCAAGACATATTATTGACTGTATTGACTCATCCATTGATGAGCTCTACTCTTCCCCGGCAGACACCATCAAAAATCTCAAGCATTACAAACTTGATACCTTAGTGTGATTGAGTGGAGATAAGAAAGAAGAAGAAGAAAATGTAAATAGACGTAATTATCCCTAGCCGGGATATCGTATTTTGTGTGTTGAAATAAATTGGAGCTTTCAAAGTGAAACAATGCAGACAAAACTTCATAACAAGTTTAAAATAAGAAAATGTAACATTGATAAAAATTGAAGGCTATAGAAAATTGCTACAAAAAGGAATCAATCCCAACTTTTGCCGTAATCGCACATGTTAACATCCCATTTAAGAAATGTTCTAAATCCAGATAGTTCAACCTGGGCAAAAAAGTCCAAATAAACACGCCAATGATGCAACAAAGGTTATTATTCATGGCATAAGCTATAGTGATTTTAAAGCCAGCAACGATGTACATGACAGGTTCAAAACAAAATGAAATCTTGACTTCAAAAGAATATGTGGAAACTGGAAATGGAAGAAAAATACTTATTAACTTTAAAAGGGACAATGTTTGAAGAGTGATTTCAAGCAACAAACTTGAGATGACCAAAATTTCATATGAATCATTTAGTTAATCATCAAAAAAATGTTGGGTTCAAGACCTTCTTAAGTCTTGGTTCTAAAAGCCTTAAATTTTCATATTATTATTATTATTCCTAGTACACCAAGTACAGGCCATGGTGGGTAGTTAGCGACTGCTTTTACTGTAAGTGCACCACATGTCTATGCACATTAAAAGCAGTTCGACTTTGCACTTACAAATGTGCCAGAGCCCTGTTTGGTTACTTGCACTCGCTGATGGAGTTGGACTTTTGCAAGAATTGAGGAGCCATTGGAGAATTTTTTTATTATTAGAAAAAAAAAGTGCCGATTGCGGGATTCGATACCAGGTCTTAGCTGTCAAAAGTAAACGGTTCAGACCATCCTTCCACCGACCCCCTTAAATTTTTGTGAAAAAGAACATCATGTCAAGGTTGCTGTGGGAACTCTTGGAGAATGGAACACAGGTGATGTATGTGACTACCACAGTCTACCACAGTTAAATGAATAGCACTTCAAAGGTGAGGCCAGAAATTGAGGTCATTTCAAAACCAAGGTGATGGTAACAGTTTATAACCTTTGGTCTCTTGATAAAGCACAATTTATAGATTATAGCTACAAGAAAATAAGACCTAATTCAAATAAATTAATAGTGTGTGATGTTTCGGTAACAACACTGTTACTGAAACATCACACACTATAGATTATAAACATAAGATAATAAGACCAAATCCAAATAAATAAATAGTGTGTGACGTTTCGGTAACAGCATTGTTACCATCTTCAGACACTATATATTTATTTGGATTTGGTCTTATTACCTTGTGTTTATCACACACTATTAATTTATTTGAATTAGATGTCTTATTTTCTTGTAGCTTTGTTCTCTTGGTAAACTTTTCTTTGATTACCATTGTATTGTCCATCATGAGTGTTTCTCCCAAGTGAACAGACAACCTGACAATAATTGTCTGTTGATATGTGCTCTTTGTCAAAACCTACCATATTTGTGGAGAAACTTGGTTTTGCTTTTTAACAATGTACACACTGCAAAATTTACCTTAGAATTTTTGTTTGAGAACTTTCTACTATTGTTCTACCAGAATATTGTCTAGATATGGCTGGTTTTACCCAAGTATCCACTTGGGTGTTTAGAATCCATTGGGGAAGATATAATCACTGATTGTGTACTGATTGCTATCCTGGGAAACCACATTTTGAGGACTGCAAAGATGATAGCCTAAATGTATTGTAACATAAGAAATTAGGAAAGATAAATTTAAGTTTTGAAAATAGAGCAATCCATAAATAAAGCTTTATTTAAAAAGGCATATATTGGATCAAAATATCATTTATTTTACCAATATTTCAGTTGGCTGAATGCCAACCTTTATCAAGGTGTTATAACATATTTAATGTGTGCCAACAACAAACTCAGCCCCACATTCTGTTGACGTTAAGTGATGCTGAGTTTGTTGTTGACACATAAATATGTTATAACACCTTGATAAAGGTTGGCATTCAGCCAACTGAAATATTGGTAAAATAAATGCTATTTTGATCCAATATATGTCTTTTTAATTAAATAAATTTTAAGTAATCAATAAAATAATTCCTTATATCAATATTAAGTAAAATTAATCAGGCCTCCAGGGAAAAGTGTCTTTTCAGAACATCTTTATTCTCTAGCTTTCAGGCACGGACGCCCTTCTACAGAAGAAAACATGGTATCTCCTCAAGGTAATAAGACCTAATCCAAATAAATAAATAGTGTGTGATGTTTCGGTAACAGCGTTGTTACCATCTTCATACAAAAGTACTGAATGAGAAATTTTACCACAGCATATTTTTAAATAGAAATTTAAAAATAAAATTTATCATTCAGTACTTTTGTCTGAAGACGGTAACAACGCTGTTACAGAAACGTCACACACTATTTATTTATTTGGATTTGGTCTTATTACCTTGTGTTTATAATCTATAATCCAAATTGTGCCTTATCAATGGTATCTCCTGTAGAAGGGCATTCATTCCTGAAAGCTAGAGAATAAAAATGTTTTGAAAAGATACTTTTCCCTGGAGGAATGACATATTTTACTCAATAAATTTAAGAATGACATGACACATGAGACAATGTATTTAATGCAAAACTATTTACAACTTATGATAGAGCACAATCAGGACCTTTGGGAGAGGCCGCTGCTTATCATAAAACAGCTCGAGGAGCGTGAACTCATGGAATTTGTGTAATCTTTACACAAGGGGATAAGAAACAGCAACAACATAGAGCACAATTCAGATTATAGATTAGAACTACAAGAAAATAAGACCCTAAACCAAATAAATGAATTGTTTGTGACATTTTGGTAACAATTTTGTTACTAATAGTACTAACTGTACTAATACTAATAGTATTTTCTTTATTTACAACTTATAAAATACCAGAGAGACACAATTAGAAAAGTTTATAGTGTAGCAAAATACAGTAGAACCTCCCTGTATAGGGCACCTAATTGCAGAGCCAAATGGTTCTTTAGGGAGAGGTGTCCTCTTACCGAAGAGTTGCTAAATAGTAAAAATGGGAAATTTTGCAAATGAAAACTGTCTTTTGTAGAGATGTGTCCTCTAGCATGAGTGTCCTTTCATGGAGGTTCTACTGTATAAATATTAATATTCTGTGTGTGTTCATAAATTAATGAATATCTTGGTGAATGACTGACTAAACACCAATTTTATAGAGTATTTGATCTATTGGTGATAACATCAGTCTTCTTCTTTCTTATCTCCACTCAATCATATTAGGGTGTCAAGCTTGTAAAGCTTGTTGATGGTGTCTGTTGACAACCATCATGATTGGGTGAAGTAGAATGTGTCTGCCTTTGTCATTAAGACTGGGAGCATTACTCAGTGGCAGGCCGACTTAGCTCTAAAATAAAAATCCGCCTCTGACATGAAGAACAGATGCCATGTGTAGCCGCTCCTAACATGGAGTACAAACGCTGCTCATCCTGTATCCCTGGATTAGGAGCCCTTACAGGGTACTATCAGCCAGGCCAGCTAAACCCAGGTTTTTTAGTGAACTTGTTATACTCCCCCTCCTCTTTTTTTCATCCGGGCTTGGGACCGGCAAAGGCGGAGTTATAACATCAGTGATTGTCTGACAATGGTACCACTGTATATTTGTTGTTGTTGCCTTATGTGTCTTATACTTTAAATGTGGTGTGGGCAGGTGTTCCACTGTGTCCATGTGGAGGCCCCGGCCATGTCCCCCCTCGACCCACCTTACTCCAACACCACCCCTACACCCACCTCCCACAACCCCTCCCAGGCCCCCACCCCACAGCCTGACGACTTCCTCTAGTCACACAAGTGTTATTTAATATTGTAATAAACTTTCTCGCTTTTATCTCTTTACAACTCACACTCTCTTATCTTGGTGTCCCCACAACACTCAGCAGCTTTACACACCCAGTGGACATTGCTGCTCCTGTGATAGATATGCATGGAAACATCTGAGGCTCTTCATTGGACACGACAACAACAACAGCAACAACTTTACATACCCAAGATAGAGAACATTGCTGCTGATGTGATAGAGATGTATGGAGATATCTGAGGCTCTTCATTGGACACGACAACAACAACAACAGAAAATTGACATGGACCCAGAGCAGCAGCTTTACATACCCAAGATAGAGGACATTGCTGCTGCTGTGATAGAGATGTACGGAGACATCTGAGGCTCTTCATTGGACACAACAACAACCACAACACTCAAATAGCTGACTTTCCAGAATGGTTTCAGGGTTTTACCATTATGTAACTAAGTGTAATTCTCAACCTGAAACCTCAAAACTAATTATTGACTGTATTGACTAATCCATTGATGAGCTCTACCCATCCCCAGCAGACACCATCAACAAGCTCTACAAGCTTGATACCATAATATGATTGAGTGGAGATAAGAAAGAAGACTCATAGCAGTAACAACCCTCTCTTCCTACCATGATTATCTTTGCAATAAACACCTTTTGGAAACACTGGCCTAAAAGAAGAGAAAAAGACAATTTTTCAGGTTTTTGCAATTTGAACTATTTGTCTTTGTCAACGAACTTTTATCCTTTCAATATGCAAGCACTTAGTAATCAATGAGAGCATTCAGACTTTAAGTAGGCTTTAGTCAAGTAGTCAAGAGTATCAACTTTTAGTTTTCAATAACTAAGATAAAATTAGTATATAGGATAATGCCTACAAAAAAATAAGACCTAATCCAATAAATTGTGTGACATTTCGGTAACAGCATTGTTACCGAAACACACACTTTCAATATATTTAGATTAGGTCTTTTATTTTCTTGTATCTACAACTTATAAAATACCAGAGAGGCAATTAGGAAAGTTTATAGTGTAGATAAATACAGTAGAACTACCTCCCTGTAAAGGACACCTAATTGCAGAACCAAAGTGTCCTTTAGGAAGAGGTGTCCATCTCTTATCGGAGAGTTACTAAATAGTAAAAATGGGAAATCAGACAAAAGAATAAAATGGCTACAAGAAAATAAGACCTAATCCAAATAAATTAATAGTGTCTGATGATGTTAACAACACTGTTACTGAAACATCACACACTATTAATTTATTTGGATTAGGTCTTATTGTTATTATAATCCTAATTGTATCAGGATAATACCTCTTTAATCATCATATATGCCAAACTAATCTGTAGAATTTTATCTCCTGATTGATCTTTGCTTTATTTAATGAAGAAACCAAGTTGGTTGTACATGTGTGAGGATAAAATAAGGTAATAAGACCAAATCCAAATAAATAAATAGTGTGTGACGTTTCAGCCTTGTTACCATCTTCAGACAAAAGTACTGAATGAGACCAAATTCAAATAAATAAATAGTGTGTGACGTTTCAGCCTTGTTACCATCTTCAGACAAAAGTACTGAATGAGACCAAATCCAAATAAATAAATAGTGTGTGACGTTTCAGCCTTGTTACCATCTTCAGACAAAAGTACTGAATGAGACCAAATTCAAATAAATAAATAGTGTGTGACGTTTCAGCCTTGTTACCATCTTCAGACAAAAGTACTGAATGAGACCAAATCCAAATAAATAAATAGTGTGTGACGTTTCAGCCTTGTTACCATCTTCAGACAAAAGTACTGAATGAGACCAAATCCAAATAAATAAATAGTGTGTGACGTTTCAGCCTTGTTACCATCTTCAGACAAAAGTACTGAATGAGACCAAATCCAAATAAATAAATAGTGTGTGACGTTTCAGCCTTGTTACCATCTTCAGACAAAAGTACTGAATGAGACCAAATCCAAATAAATAAATAGTGTGTGACGTTTCAGCCTTGTTACCATCTTCAGACAAAAGTACTGAATGAGACCAAATCCAAATAAATAAATAGTGTGTGACGTTTCAGCCTTGTTACCATCTTCAGACAAAAGTACTGAATGAGACCAAATCCAAATAAATAAATAAAGTGTTATTTGAATTTGGTCACATTCAGTACTTTTGTCTGAAGATGGTAACAACGCTGAAACGTCACACACTATTTATTTATTTGGATTTGGTCTTATTACCTTGTTTTATAATCTATAATCCAAATTGTGCCTTATCATGTGTATGAGGACTTAATGTCACTGCTATAAGTGATACAGATGATGTTGGCAGATAGTCATAAATACTTGACTGGATGATAAGGCACAATTTGAATTATAGATTATAAACACAAGGTAATAAGAAAACATTATTTATTTATTTGGATTTTGTCTTATTACCTTGTACCTGACTGGATAAGTAGAGAAAAGTAAATAAAATCAGCAACCAATATGGAATCAAACATTTCCAAAACTTAGACCATATGTGTGTACATCACAGATTCCACAAATGATTGTTTTGACACTTAAAGTACAAAATGCCAAACTGATGCAGAGATTTTTCTATTTAGGACATTTCTCTACACATTTTTGCTATTCCAGGAGAAAAACTCAATCTTTGTCACAAGGATAAGTCAAAAATAAGTAAATGCTTCTAACTCAAAACATCTTAGATTTACAGCTGCTCACATAAGTTGTTCTTCTTCTTCTTTTTTTCTTATCTCCACTCAATCATATATATTAAGGTATCAAGTCCCTTGGCAGAGCTGACTGCTATAGGGCGCGTCCCCAGGTGGCGGATAGGGGAACAACCTTCAGATATGAAGGCCAGCTGCGAAACAAGCAGAATAACTTGACGAATACGCAGTCACGGACCAACAGCAGCATTGTTAGAAGAAGAGTAGACCTCTTTAAAAATCCTGACTTCAATTGACCCAGTTAATAGACCTCAGCAGGGTCCCACTCCATGGATACGGAGATCTGTACTCATGTTAGAGTAGGCGGAAAAGGCATCTGCTTCCATGTTAGGAACGGCCTCAAACTACAGGAAAAGTCAGACTTTCACCAAAGTGTGCCTGGATCATGGTGCCATGATCAACGAAAGCTGCACTCCTACACCCCATTCCATGAGATCAGATGTTGATTTGCATGGAATTCGTGTAATCTTTACACAAGGGGATAAGAAACAACAACAGGGTATCAAGTGTGTATAGCTTGAGACTTTTGATGGTGTCTACTGGGGATGAGTAGAGCTCATCAATGGATAAGCCAATACAGTCAATGATGTGATACTGGGTGAAGTAGAATGTGTTTGCCTTTGTCAACAACAACATTTATTAAGACCTTTTAGTCTTATACAGATTCTCCAAGCAGAAATGTAGGATACATGCAGGAAAAAAGTAATAGTACCTTAATGGTAATATGATATTTATATACAGGATAAATTATATAAAGACAATCAAGGTAATAGATTAGTCTGGGTAAATTGGAGGAAAATAAATTTATTATACATGGATTTACCGCGGGTTCACCACAAATGAAGATAAAAAAGCAAAAGCTAATCTGTTTCTGCCTTTGTCATTAAGACTGGGAGCACTATTCAGTGGCAGGCCGGCTTAGCTCCAATATGAAATGTCCGCCTCTGACATGAAGTACAGACGTCATGTGCAGCCACTCCTAACATGGAGCCATCAGCAGCTTGCAGGAAAAGCCTTTTTTTCTTAATTTATCCACCTGATCCAAGTACAAATTCCTTTTTTCACCTTGAAATATCTATTTTTTTTTTAAGGGTACAAATATTAAAAATAAAGAAAGTATATCCTGACCAGGAGCACATGTGCTTTTTAGATGGCAGAGCGCAATATATATATTTAAAATTTTACTGTGGAAAACAAAAAGAGAATTTTGAGATTCAAAATACCACTCATTTATTTAATATCTCAATGTATTACCTCAATGTAACCACTGAGCTAAGAAATATGCTCTAGCTACAAGACTGAATGACTGTTTAGGGTTATGTGATAAAAGATAACTAAATTAGACTTTAAGCAAATTAATGAGAAAATATAGTACAAATGTGATATTGTACTGGGATAAGGTGCATAAATTATAAAAAAAGGCATTTCCTTATCGTGGAACTGAAAGTTGCTGATGGCTAATTGGCCAATTCTGGAATAATTATAAATCAACAAGAATAGTTGATATTTAGTCCGATAGATGGCGCAAGCTATCAGCAAATTTCAGTTGCACCGCTTTCGACTGCTACGACCCGGGATCTAATCCCGCATTGAACACTTTTTTCTAATTAAAAAAAAAAAATGCTCCAATGGCCCTGATTCTTGAAAAATTCCAACCCCACTAGTGAGTGCAAGTAACCAAATGGATCTCTGGCACATTTATAAGTGCAAAAGTCGAACTGCTTTTCACATGTGTAGATATGTGGTGCACTTACAGTAAAAGTAGTCGCTAACTTCTACCTACCATGATTATCATGACCTGTACCATGTGTACTAGGGATAATAATAAAATATATATATAAATGCATGTAAGAAAGAATATAAAGGAGAGAGACTATATAGAAATATTTATTAATGCACACTTCAAAAAAATATTTTATAAAAAAAAATGTATGATAAAAAAATGTATAAAAAAGACTAAAAGTAATTAAGGCACAAAGAGGTGAGATAAAAAATACATTTGACATAATACACATGTAATAAAATGACTATTATATATTAAAACTTTGGGCAACACTAAAGAGAAAGTAAAAGGTAAAAAATGATGAATAATAAATAATACCATCAATGGTTCACAAAGAGATCAAATGAAGCCCATTATATCCAACATCTTTAAGAAATAAGAAATAAAATAATATAAATATTTAATGGCTGAAGTATCTTTAATTTTAAGAACTATGAATGCCGGCCAGGCAGCCTCTATCTTTACGTTAAGAAAGAACAATCATTTCTTGGACTGATCAAAAAACATGTAGAATAAAAAAACTTTTAAAGAGACAAGGGTCACCTCTCCCGTCAAAATAGACGTCAAAACTAGACGCCATCTATTGACTGTCGCCGCAAACTAGCGGCCTCGGGTCGGTGACAAAGCCACAACACCATCTTCTCAGTTTGCCAAAGCTGGTGTTGTGGCTTTGTCACCGACCCGAGGCTGCTAGTTTGCGGCGACAGTCAATAGGTGGCGTTGACGGGAGAGGCGACCCTTGTCTCTTTAGATCAATAGCCTCCCGGAAAAATTTCCAAAAAAACTTTTATTATTTTTTCTTTCAAAAAGTGAGCAATTCTTAGGATAGTATATTAAAAAGAAGCTCTTTTTTTGTGTTTGAGTTGAGAGTTATCTATCTACAAGAAAATCAGATCTAATCCAATAAATAGAGGAGAGCTTCAGATCCTGTACTATTTAAAATAGAATCTTCAAATGATGGCATCAACGTTGATATTCACTTTGGAATTCTTCAGCTCATAGGAAGAATAACTTCTTAGGTCCATTGTGAAGTCTATCAAAAATGATAAAGCACAATTTGGATTATAGCTACAAGAAAGTGTATTAGGATAATAATAAATTTGATTAGGTCTTATTTTCTTGTAGCTATAATACAAATTGTACTTTAACAAAGTTGAAAGTTATTAAAAGACAATTTCAATTGGTTTTATATGTATCCATTAGACAAAAGTTCATTAACCAATACCCAGAGAATATATTAAGTATAGTTACAGTATGGGAGCTAGTAAAAAACTATCTGAATAAATGATAAGGCACAATTTGGATTATAGATTATAAACACAAGGTAATAACACCAAATCCAAATAAATAAATAATAAATGTGCTACAATTAACAGAATGGAAGAAAGAGGAAATATCAATGATATTTATAGATATGTTTTTAATTATATCTTTAAAAAAAAAAGTGGGTTTTTTTCCACTTTTAATTCTAAGAATGATATTCTGTGTTTCTCAGAAAACTATCTTCTTCTTATCGGCTATCTTGTTTACACACTTGTTAACATTAACTATTTAAAACATGCTGTGGTAAAATTTATCATTTCCCGCGAACCCAATCCGGTCTAACCTGCCTCTTCCCTGACGGAGATCCTGTCCCTAGCCTCCCCAGCCTGGTCATAGTGGTTTTATATATTCCGCTTTACGCGGCCATTGGGGCTCAAAAATCATTTATTTTGGTTAGCAGCCCCATAAATAAAGATATTTCCAAATTTCTCATTCAGTACTTTTGTCTGAAGATGGTAACAACGCTGAAACATCACACACTATTTATTTGGATTTGGTTTTATTACCTTGTGCTTATCTGAATAAATAAAATATCAACAAAGATAGGAATGAACACCAACAGTTCTAAAAGAAAGAATAATCAATAACAGAAATAGATGCCACAACATATAACTACACAGTAGAACTTTAACAACTTCTCTGTCTCTACAATACTTATTGCACTAGGTTGACTTGGTCCCTAATTTTGATTTCTCTCTATCACACTTCTGTCCAAGACCCCAGCTTGGTGTTTTTGTCTATATTCTTAATCCATACTCAAGATTGATCTATCATACATCAATGTAACATCAAAAATAGTTTAAATTTATTATTAACAGATGGTGCACTAACACATCCTATTGTGTTTTAAAAATACTTTACTTGCAATATGATAAGGCACAATTTGGATTATAGATTATAAACACAAGGTAAAAGACCAAATCCAAATAAATAAATAGTGTGAAGTTTCGGTAACAGCGTTGTTACCATCTTCAGACAAAAGTACTGTATCAATTCAGTACTTTTGTCTGAAGAGGGAAACAATGCTGAAACTTCACACACTATTTATTTGGATTTGGTCTTATTACCTTGTGTTTTTACTTGCAATATGTTTAAGAGCATTGCTCAAAGCATATTATATATTTATAATTATATGCATTTTTCTACTGTCCACAAAGCTTATGTCCATAGTTCATTTAAAATACCATTTCCAAGAGTCTAGTTTCAGTATCAGTATAAAAGGTAAACAGCCAAATGCAATATAACAGTGGTATGGTAGATTAAACTGGAGAAACCGCTGGGAGGGTTCACCACTGATGAACCAGACCCTCCCATTATTTTATCATTGCAGTAAGGACAGTAGAAAATTGAATTATTTTGAAAAGAATCATATGTATCAAAATAAGTTTAAATTTCTTATAAGAGAGAGAGAGAGATAGTGCGCTAATGCATCAAATTAATTCTCAAGAGAGATTATCTACATGAGACATTGTGGATATAGAAATACTGTGGGTGGTGTGTGCAAAAAAATATATTAAACATTTCCCTGTCCCTGTGTGCCGTGTCATCCTGAATTTTGTCTTTCCTAATTTTCTACATTAGAAAATCATAGTTTTATCTAGTGAACATTTTTTCCCGTGTCACATTGCCGTGTCATCCTGAGATAATCTTACTTTTGATAAATAATATTTAAGATAACAAACTTAGTGATAAGAAAACTTGTTATCATCGTCACAATGGGGGCGCTGCTTGCGAGTTAAATCTACAAATCTGCAAATAACTCTAAGGATATTCAAGATATTCAGGAAATTATTTTTCAAAAACCTTCCCGGTGATATACCTAATAATATCCCAAAATTTCACGGCGATTGGATGTATGGTTTTTGAATCTATAGAGTACAGACAAACAGACAGACATTCAATTTTATATATATAGATTTCATTCCCCCCCCCCACACACACACACAAAATATGTCTTTTTAACAAATAATAACTATATGGTCATACATTTTTTAAAAGGGTAAACATGTTTTCATATTAAACACAAGGTAATAATTGTAAAGTAAACATATTTTCATTTTTTGATATCATAATCAGAAGCTTGGAAATTGATCTCTGAGAATATTTAACACATCATTACATAACAATTCCAAAAATATGTTTGTATATACAGAATGTAATAAGGCACAATTTAGATTATAAACACAAGGTAATAAGACCAAATCCAAATAAATAGTGTGTGACGTTTTGGTAACAATGCTGTTACCTAAACGTCACACACTATTTATTTGGATTTGGTCTTATTACCTTGTGTTCATACAGAAAGTGTAAATTACAAAAGCTATCAAATATATATGTATAATTTTGGAAAATAGAGCGATCTATAAATAAATCTTTAATTAAAATAGCATATAATAGATCAAAATACCATTTATATATATATTTTTTTTGACACATATTAATATGTGAAAAAATAGTACAAATGTGATATTATACTGGGATAAGGCACATAAATTAAGAAAAAGGCATCTCCTTATCATGCAACTGAAAGTTGCTGATGGCTTGCCCGAAACGCCTTCGTGGTTAGCTTTTCTTGATTAATCAAGAATGGGTATTTGGCCAATTCTGGAATAATTAGAAATCAACGAGAATAGTTGATATTTATTCCGATAGATGGCGCAAGCCATCAGCAACTTTCAGTTGCACGATAAGGAGATGCCTTTTTCTTAACATATTAATATGTTATAATACCTTGGAAAAAGTTGGCGTTCAGCCAACTGAAATATTGGTAAAATAAATGATATTTTGATACAATATTTGCCTTTTTAATTAAAAATAAATGAGTCACCTCTCCCTTTAAAATGCATTAAAATACAAGGCAGAACATACTGTTGGCGAAACATGGCTCAACACCCGTTTTAAAGGGAGAGTTGTCTCTTTTTGGTACATGAATGCCATCTTTTTACACACAGCTTTATGTTATATATCAACATATAGGTAACCCAGGCTTCTGGAGCTTATCTATAGATTACACAATGTTATACAGTTAAACCTGTCTATAGCGCCCCCTCTAAATAGCACCTCCCTCTCTATAGCGCCCGATTTTAAATACGTAGTATGATGCCATTTACATTAAAAGTGACCTGTCTATAGCAGCCCCTCTCTATAACACCTTATTTTGGTGAGTCCCAAGAGGCGCTATAGATAGGTTTAACTGTATATGGGAAAAAATAATTTTTAAAAAGGTCAGGTGTTGGTATTAAAATCAAAGAAGGCATATCCTGACCATGAGTACATGAGCTTTTTAGATGGCAGAGTGCCATCTTTTCTTGATTCATTAAGAAAATGGGTTGGCCAATTATCAAGGAACAGGTTAAATCAACATTTAGTTGATTTCTGTTCCACTAGATAGCACTCTCTGCCATCTAAAAAGCTCATATGATCGTGGTCAGGATATGCCTTCTTTGATACACACACAATATATTCATGCACACAGGCCAATAGCTATAACTAGTTATATAAAAAGGGAAGTCTTGAAACACAACCACACACCATTTAAAGGTTTAAAGAGTTGTATATACAACAGGGGAGGATAATGGAGGGAGTGGTTGAATTGGGTCAGGAAGAGAGAACAACTATTTGTGTGTGTGTCTCAATGTAATGGCTGTAAACAGACCTCCAAAAATATATCTGGAATACACTAAATGTCAACAACGAAGTATAAAAACTTCCATAAACAAATGCAGCTATTTTTTATATTGTAGAATGGTACAATAAAATAAGTCCTAATCCCCAAATAAATTAATTGTGTGTGACGTTTCAACAACAGCATTGTTACCATCATCACAGACAAAAGAATAATTTATTCTTTTATAAAAATATTTGAAAAACCTTACGCAATATGTTTCTTTATTATTCTTTCAAAATCATTTATTCTTTTGTTTGATAATGATAACAACGCTGTTAGCGAAACGTTACACACTATTAATTCATCTGGATTAGGTCTTATTTTCTTGTAGGTAAAAAGAGAGAAATATATTGTTACATCATGATTAATGGCGTATTTATTATATTATTTTTAATATATTTGAAATTTAAATTATATATTTATTTATTTTTATATTCTATGATATTTATTTAAAACAGATTATTTTTAGATTATCATCATTTGTATTTAGGTACACTGTGACTTCACTGCTCTCTTTGATGTGAGAAAATAAATAAATTATAATTTAAATTTCAAATATATTAAAAATAATATAATAAATACGCCATTAATCATGATGTAACAATATACAGCCCAACTTTTCTCATTCAAACCCTCAAAGAAAAATTTACTTTTGGTTGAATCAAAGTTGTTTTTGGATTATAGTTGCATGTTAAGATGGTTATCAATTCATTGAAACATGCATTGCTGGTGTCAACACTTGTTGGCTGTTGTAACTGAGGATGCTGAATTATAGCTGGCTAAAGTAAAAATGCTGTATTAGAAAAAAACACCGTTACCTACTAATTAAGCATCCTCCTGTGAGTTATAACAATCCCTGAGGCACTAGACATCAAGTAGAAGTAGTATAAAAGACAAGATTTAGACAAGGCCATCTCAAGCCAATGAAGATAGAAAATAACAACAAAATCTCCCTCACTTGCCTATAATGTAGCTTGCCACCTGCAGCTCCAGAACACATTTATGGCTTACATTAGATGTACTAAACAGGACCTTTGGGAGAGGCCGCTGCTTATCATAAAACAGCTCGAGGAGAATGAACTCATGGAATTTGTATAATCTTTACACAAGGGGATAATAAACAACAACAACAGCATAAAAGACAGGTAATGAGCATATGTGTGTGCTTTGATAAAAAAAAATAAGTTATTATAAATATATATGAATGTGAAAAATAATAATAATAAATAAATGAGAGGAATTATAAGGCACAATTTGGATTATAGAATATAAACATAAGGTAATAAGACCTATTCCAAATAAATAGTATATGACGTTTCGTTAACAGCGTTTTTACCATATTCAGACAAAAGTTCTGAATGAATGAATTTATGAAATGACAAATTAAATTCAGCACTTTTATCTGAAGATGGCAACAATGGTCTTATTACCTTGTGTTTAAATGAGAGAAAAATGAATTAGAGAAATTTGTAAAAATAGGTAAATGCAGTAAAACCAAGGTTCCAATAAGAGAGTTTGAGAGTGAGGTAGTAAAGTGATAATGTAAGTAGTTTACTGCTGGGGTTTCATGTATTCCCTTCAGTCAAAGAACTATAGAATAGCAGGGAGATTCTCTCACAGTAAACAATAAATTTACACCATTTTTTAAAATGGAAATTTCCTCAAAAACTATCTGAAAATAGTCTGTATATATAATGAAAAGGTGTATAAAAAAAATATTAAAATATGAAAGATAAAAAAAGAGAATAATAAAAATATCGATTCTCCATCAATAGTGTTCTGTCAGCAGGAGTTAGCTTCCAGGATTTGGGGATGGGCTTCAATGAGATGACGATTCATCATTTGTTTCCGAACACACCTGAAGTGGCAGGTGGTACATTTGTAGGGCTTCTCTCCAGTGTGAAAGGTGAGGTGTTTGTTGATGTTGGAAGAATAGGAGGTTCTGTAATGGCAGTAGGGGCAGCCATACTCCTTCTCTCCAAAATGACCTTTCCTGTGGCGGGAGAGTGCAGAGTAATCCCCTGTCTTGAAATCACACATGGAGCAGTGGTAGGGTTTCTCCTTAGTGTGGAGCCTCTTATGGGTGGCGAAGGAAGAGGGGTTCCCAGTCTTGAAGTAACAGAAAGGGCAGGCGTAAGGTTTCTCTCCGGTGTGGCTGCGGATGTGGATGGTGAGGTAGGCAGAAACAGCAGTCCTGAAGTCACAGTAGGGGCAGACAAAAGGTTTGTCACCTGTGTGAGTACGTAGGTGGAGCTTCAGACTTGAAGGCTGTGAGGTGGAGTAGCTGCAATGGGTGCATAAGTACGGCTTCTCTCCTGTGTGGGTGCGTCTGTGGGAGATGAGGCTGGAGTTGAAGTCTGTGCTGTACTCGCAGTAGGTACAGCAGTAGCGCTTCTTCTGAACTACTCTTCTTTTGACCTGGTTAATGACCTGGCAGCACACACTATCCTCACTACAATGGCTGCAAACATTGGTGGTCAGACAGAATCAATACTCAGACCTTCCTGTTCATAGTAATGCTGGCTTTTAGCTAACCTTTTTTATTTCTTTATTCTATGTACGAGATGTGCTTGTGCTTCTATATTCCATATCTTGGATTTTTTCCAATGGGTCAGATAGTTCTAATGGAGAAAAATAACTCTGATGAAAAAAAAAATTTTAGCATGAATTCATTTCTCTCTCTCAGAGCAAAATATAAACCTTTCCAAATATTTTTAGTTAAAAACCTATATGTATAGGCAATTTTGGGGAGATGAATTTTCAAATTCAGGAGATTTTTATAAAATCTTTGTAGTTTTAGGTGTGTATATTTAACCATTTAAAAAATAGATGAATTTATTATAGTTCTATTCAATAAAGAATGGTACCTGTCCAGTAACAACAGGGTGACTGACAAAGAGGGTCAATAAAAATGTCATTTGCAAAGCTCCAATTGTAATAAAATGGGATGTGATATGAGAGGTATGACATTTGCTGTAGAGGTGCAGCCCAACAATGTCAGAAAGTCTAAATTCAATGATGAGAACAACCACTTTTATAAAATGACTGGTCCAACAAGAGACCAGACATGTAATGGGAGGTTAGTTGCAGTGAAGTATTTCTAACCCATCTAGAGCCAATCAAATCACAAAACCTCAATTATGCTGTTTATTCTAAATATTGGCTTGCTACAATCTTTAATAGATTACTCATAGGATGAGTTAGAAACCAACTTAGAGTTAATCCCAAGATTTGTCCCACAGCAGCCTACTTTAGTAAGTATCAGGTAGAGATTAGCTCACCTTTGGTATTCTGACCTTCCTGACATCAGCTAACTTATCTATACACACACACATGGATTATATATACTGGATACGCTACAACAAATACTGCAGTTCGTTACCAGTAGGGAAGCAAAACACTCATCAAATTTTGATAAAAGCACAATTTGGATTCTAGATTCTAGATACAAGAAATACATTGGATTATTGGATTAGGTTTTATTTTCTTGTATCCCTGCCCAGGTTGTGCAGCTGGCCTCTCTCTTAGGTGCCATCCAGCCTGTCTCATCCTTTATATACTAACCATAGATGCTTGAAACCACTGGGCCCCATGACTGCTGTTGCTCATGGTGTGACATGCATATATAAATTAAAATTTCATACCATTTACATTATTTACAGCAGATTGATCCCTAACTGAAGGGACAGCCTAAATTCATCAACTGTCACGAGCTGCCTTAAAATTGGAGAGCCTCTTGCCCAAATAGCAGTTGTCCCCAACACTCACAATTGTATTGTCGAGGAATTCACCCAGAATCTGTGCAGGCATAAGCAAACTGAGGATATCCACCCTATCGAGGTGGGACAAACTGCATGTACATGTTCTAGCATGTACGTTTTAACATTCTCATAGAAAGGAGTCAGCATAGTTTGTCAAACAGCTCCTCTACCTGATCTTCAGTAGTCTGAAGAAGCTGTTTGTTTTGGGCCTTAGGGGTAGAAGACTGGATATAGATGGTGCAGTCTTGTCTTGGAGGTCCTTGGCAAGGGCAGCTGATGGAGCAGTATTAGTCAAGGAGGGTGCTGATAGTGACAACAATAAACAGGTGCTCAAGGCCAAAGCAGAAGGCTCAATGACTGGTATCCCCAGAAGAGATGGAAAGGTTCGCCGTGGGAAAAGACACAAGGCTGAAGGTGTCAAGAGGGTCCGCCCGATGAACACATAATGCTCCATGGCTGATGCAGACAGTGAAGGTTCTGGATATCGCGGACCCATAGGGAGATGGTGTCAACACTGGAACTTGCTGGGTATCTTGATGAATCTCCCTGTTGGTACCAAAGGGCCACAGGTGGCTCGTGGATGTACCTGGAAGTGATATTTGCCACACCTAATACCATAGGTGATGTAGGCATGCGTAGACTGCCCCTTGGAAATGATTACCAGCTTGGCAGGGAGCAGGTGGAGTTTCCATCTTTCATTTAGAAGAAAAAAGGCCTCTCTGTTGTCAGTGGTCTAGGTGTAGCTGTCGCCTGACACAATTTGTGTGTCAGGTGTTTTCAGCCTTTTTGATTTTTGTAGACTGGATTCAGGATTCCTGGCCTTTTCTTTTTGAAGTCTTAGGCTTTTCCCAACCTTGAGGAATCAATTTGAGGCTTCTACTAGGTCAGCCCAATTTATATTTTCCTACACAACCAAATTTACATTTTCTTGCATCGATTGTTTATCTCAGTTGATACCTTGATTACTGGGTGTTCCTTCTTTTTTTTAAATCACATCATCTACCTCACTGACACAGAGGTTGTCTTCCAATACCTGGAAAGGGTTTGTATGTTGGAATTTCACTACCAGAAATGTGCCTTCTGCACTGCTGAGAAAGAGAGAAGACTTACTCACCTTGGTCACTTTGAGGCAGGAGATATTCCAACACCTCCAGGTGGTGCTTCAGTTTGGTCAGATAGCCCCAGGTGAACATTCTCTGCACATCACTGAACCTCAACTCTCTGCACATCACTGAGTCTCAACTCTCTACACATCACTGAGACTCAACTCTCTACACATCACTGAGCCTCAACTCTCTGCACATCACTGAGTCTCAACTCTCTACACATCACTGAGTCTCAACTCTCTGCACATCACTGAACCTCAACTCTCTGCACATCACTGAGTCTCAACTCTCTGCACATCACTGAGCCTCAACTCTCTGCACATCACTGAGCCTCAGCTCTCTGCACATCACTGAGACTCAACTCTCTGCACATCACTGAGCCTCAACTCTCTGCACATCACTGAGCCTCAACTCTCTGCACATCACTGAGCCTCAACTCTCTGCACATCACTGAGCCTCAACTCTCTGCACATCACTGAGCCTCAACTCTCTGCACATCACTGAGTCTCAACTCTGCACATCACTGAGCCTCAACTCTCTGCACATCACTGAGTCTCAACTCTCTGCACATCACTGAGCCTCAACTCTGCACATCACTGAGCCTCAACTCTCTGCACATCACTGAGCCTCAACTCTCTGCACATCACTGAGCCTCAACTCTCTGCACATCACTGAGCCTCAACTCTCTGCACATCACTGAGCCTCAACTCTCTGCACATCACTGAGCCTCAACTCTCTGCACATCACTGAGCCTCAACTCTCTGCACATCACTGAGCCTCAACTCTCTGCACATCACTGAGCCTCAACTCTCTGCACATCACTGAGCCTCAACTCTCTGCACATCACTGAGCCTCAACTCTCTGCACATCACTGAGCCTCAACTCTCTGCACATCACTGAGCCTCAACTCTCTGCACATCACTGAGCCTCAACTCTGCACATCACTGAGCCTCAACTCTCTGCACATCACTGAGTCTCAACTCTCTGCACATCACTGTATAGTAACATGTGTCTGGGCATTATCTTGTTGAAAAGAAGGCCTGGTACCATGAATGACTACCAATGGGGTCCTGCTATCAAATGAAATGGCATCCCAGACCATAACACCCTGTTGTTAACCTGTGTGGTGTTTGAAAGTAAGGCCATGATCCACACGTTGCCCAGGATGTCTCCAGACACATTTGCGACAGTCATAAGGGCACAGTAAAAAATGGCATTTATCACTAAAGACTATACATCCCCAATCACCACAGTTCCAAGTTGATCTCTCCCGACACCACTGTAGTTGAACTGGTCAGTATACGGGTGTGAGGGGTAGGCATTTTAACTGTCGGTGAGCTCTGATTCCGCTCTCTCAGTCGTCTGTTGATGGTCATTTTGGACACTTGTGTGTCAGTCACACGTTGGATGGTAGATAACGTCGAATCTGGTGCTGCGACAGTTATTCTAACAATTTATCTCTCCTCCAGTTCTGCTGTGTCCTTTGTTCGACCACTGCAGTCCTCACGTTGCACTCTTCCTTTGTTGACCCACTCTTGCCAGCATTGTCTAATAGCCGCTTCACTTCGACACAATGGCATGCGATTAGTCGATTTGACCAACCAGCCTCTTTCAATCCAATGGCAAAACTTCTTTCAAACACTGACACGTAATGAGTATGAATCTTTCGGCGAGGCATTGATACAGTAGAGATAGACTGTAAAAAAAAAATTAAATGGAATTTTTGAAAATCAGTTCATGCCATGCCAAATATTGAGCCTAGAATATTTGTGCTGGATGTGCAGTTCAGATATGCTGAAAGCTCTTGCTTTGCATAAATCAACCACCAAAATTTCAATCATTTGCAATTGTGCATTCTTGATCCTTGAGAAACCCTAATGACAATTATAGCAATATTGAAAACTACCTGTAGAGAAGTAAATTTTTTAAAACTCCAATGCCACAATGTTGGTATTTTTTACTTGTAAAATATAACTCCGCCTTTGCTGGTCCCAAGCCTGGATGAAAAAGGAGGAGGGGGAGCAGTAACAAGCTCACTAAAAAACCTGGGCTCAGCTGGCCTGGCTGATAGTACTCTGTAAGGACTCCTAATCCAGGGATACAGGATGAGCAGCGTTTGTACTCCATGTTAGGAGCAGCTGCAAATGGCGTCTGTTCCTCATGTCAGAGGCGGCCATTTCTTTTGGAGCTAAGTTGGCCTGCCACTGAGTAGTGCTTCCAGTCTTAATGACAAAGGCAGACGCATTCTACTTCACCCAATCATGATGGTTGTCATTTTGACTGGATTGGCTCATCCTTTGATGAGATCTACTCATCCCCAGCAGACATCATCCAAAGTCTCAATCTCTACAAGCTTGATACCCTAATATGATTGAGTGGAGATAAAAAAGAAGAAGACTTGTAAAATATAAAAGATAGCAATTTTCCTGTAAGAGGACACCCCTCTCTAAAGGACACTATGTCCCTGTAACTAGATGTCCTTTACAGGGAGATTCTACTGTACTAACAAATTTTAGATATCTAGTTTATTTAGTTTAGACACAAATAGTGTCTAGTGTCAACTGAGAGGGTTCACTACTGATGAGCCAAGCCCTCTCATTCAATAACTCATATCATTGCAGTAAGGTCTGTAGAGATAATATTTGATGATATTTAAAAGAAACGCATTGCCAGTAAATTTATGTGTAAAATTTTAACGATAAATGGCAATTAAATTTAATTTACTAATAAACATATCTGCTAGACTTTTGACATGACAATAATTGGTTGATAAGGATATTCCAGTACATATTCATGATTTTTCAGGATGCCTGAATGACCAGTTTTTTTGGTCGTTGAGTACAGCTTGCACCACGCTGACGATGGCCAAAAGCCCAAAACGCGTACATGGTTAGTTTTTCTTGATTAATCAAGAATACGTATTTGGCTAATTCTGGAATAATTAAAAATCAATGAATAGTTATTTATTCTTATAGATAGTGCAAGCCATCAGCAACTTTCAGTAACAATATATATACCTTTACAATACTAAAGGCCGAGTGTCATATGAAAATAGATGAATAAAAATGTAATCATATTCCAAAAACTTTCAGTTGCACAAGGAGATGCCTTTTTTTTCTTAATATGTTTGTTTATCACCAAAATCCATCATTGTGGCTATTGAATCTAACCTGAACACCTAACCTAACTTAACCTGAAAAAAAAAAATCAATAATTTTTTTTTTAAACTTATATTTATTGAAAAAAAACAACAAAAAGAATATGACACCAAGTGAGAACAGCTACTAGCCATTGACTAAACAATGTGAAATCTGAAATTATCATTTCTAACAATAATTTTTATATAAAAAAATTGTTAACAGATAATATTTCAATTTTTTCCTTTTTGCTTACAGGAAAAATAACAATGAAAGAACTGTAAAAGTATATTTTAACCACTTTTCTTTATTTTAAAAATTTGAATTCTCAATGTTAAACATAAGGTAATAATCAAATCTTTATGTATTTGGTCTTAGCACCTTGTGTCTATAATCCAAATTGTGTGTGCCTTATCATATTCTCAATATTTTTACATTTTTATCTGAATAATATCTACTTTTCTAACTTATTTTTAACAAATCAAAGCTGCATGCAATGGCTACATATTTGGATGCTCTACTGAAATTGGATTTTGTTGTTTTTGTTAATTATCTATTGTATATGTCAATTGTAATAAGTACACCTTTGTCTTTTAGTCTATCCTAACCTAACCACTTTTGGCAAAACTAGACACCCTTAGTCACTAAAAAAGTATTTCACCAAAATATATAATATATGAATAATATAATTAATTTAATAAACATTAATTTCTTGTTCCTTGGTAAAATTATTTTAACGGTATATAGGGTTAAAATGTTCTTTATTTCTAAATATATGCAATCACACAAATTGAAGTATATCAATAAATTGTACATGCCCTCTACTTTTTAAAATATATTTTTATGAAAAACGGGAAACATACCAACTTTGTTTTGTGGTCAGACTTTTAGTCTTTAAAATTTCAAATAAATAAATAAAGGTATAACTTGAAAAACAATCATATAAGTATATGAAGAAACAAAGAATGGCTTATTTTTAAAACTTTCCTCTAAACATCAAGAACAAAAAACTTGAATTTGAAGCAGAAACAAAACGAAATATGAAACTTGAAAAAAACTTGAAAGGAGGTATTTTGTTTACATTTTATATTTTTAAATCACTGAGTGGAAGATTGTAGAATTTTATAGATTTTAAAATTTTTTGCGCGCTTATATTATCGCATATAAGAATTAAATCTCCATTAAATTTTGATAAATATTTTTAGAAATTCTGAAACGAGAGTATATTGCTCCAGTTAGGTCAATAGATAGTAGTTTGAAAAAAAGAGAGAAAATAGAGGTAACCCGGGTTCCTGGGGCGTAAATCGCCACCTATCCTAGAAATTTCTAGTCATGGAATGGGAAAATGGTGGCGGTGAACCAGGTAACCAGGTAGTTCCAGACCGGAAGTGAGTCAGGAAGTAGGGACAGGTCTGTAGGGCTAAAGCATTAGTAGAACTGTTTGTAGCCTGTGTAGCATAAAATTTGAACAGAAAAAGAGGAGGTGGTCTACAATTTGTGACTATTTCCGGCAGTGAGGACATCTTGAATCCAGATCTTTATGCCAGAGCGCTAGATCTGCAAAAACGTGACAGTGACCATTAAGGATGGCAGTGGCGGTCATTCTAAGAAGAAAGGACAGGAATAACCAAAGAAGGATAGGAATAGATGCAAAGTTTTCTGTTTTGTTACTCTTGGGAGTGGACCAAGTCCATGATTCCATTGCAGCTGAGTGGGCACATCGGGAAAGGCTTTGTGGAAGGATGGAGTAGAATGGTACCAGGTTAGAGACTGCTGCAGTTTTTGCAGTTTTTGGGCTGGACTAGAAGTGCATATAGCGGCCAGTGCAGATCTGCAGTCAGACACAATAGTGACTCCTGGGTTGACTGGCATACTTTCCGCGAGGCGAGTTGCCCAAAAAATGGTAAATAGTTTTGCTTGGAAAGCTGAGCAATCCAGGTGGAGCCTGAGGAATATTGGTTGGTCTTGTGAAGGAAAGATAATTGCGGCACCAACTACTGCCTTGGATTTGTTGAGGATGCGAAGGCAAATATAACGTAATTGGTTGTAAATAGCTAGCTGGTGGCCTAAATAAATTTAAATGGAATGAAAGGATGTCTGCTGTAGGGGGAACAATGTTAATAATAATTTTTAAAAATAGCTCACCTGTATGTGAGTTTTGTGGCTGGGGAGGCATGAGTCTCCAGTAACTGAGGACCAATTCTGACAGCCAACTGATTGCTGTAGCATGCAACCTGGACTACAAGGCAACCCTACTCCAGGTCCAGAACCCCATGGACATCTTCAAGGAGATGGCATGCTACAGGAGCTCACCACTGACCAGGAAGTGTGCGTGAGGGACTACACCAAGCCTGGTGTGGGAGCTGGAAAGTGTGGCTTGAAGAATTGTTTTTAAAAAAGGCTTATACTGAACTCCCATCACAATAACCGCCATCAACAGCCTCAACCTTCAACTGAGATGAAGGCCCAGAACTCTTCACAGATAAAGACATCAGGCATGCAATTATCTTTTGCTCTTTCCGTTTTTTTATTAAGCATTTATATATATTTTTTAAAGGGAACATAATAAATATATATATTTAATATAAAACCGAGATATTATCAAGCATTTTTTTTAATTAAAAGGCTCTCAGAGTTCGCTCATAGGGGGCGCAGCATGGTTCGAACCAGTAGATGGCGTCAAAATTTAAAAAAAAAAAAAAAGTGACAGTTGCAACTTGGCTGGCAGAGAGATAGCAGCTGACTGTACCGCCAACCATTGGTCTGTGGCTTTCCCCCTACAGTAAGTCCCTTTTCCATTCCTTTATATTTATTTTTAGCCATCAGCAATAGTCCTTCAATGGTTTTATTTATGTGTATATATATTTTTTTTTTAAATTGAAGATATGTATTAATTTTATTTCCCTTTTCTCTCTTGCACCAATTTTATTTAAAAAATAATAAGATGAAATACTAGCCTATTCAATGCACAACCTTGACACCTAATGTGTGCAAAAATGTAATGGGTATTGTGGCAACTAGCTTCAAAGGTTGGTTTTCTGCAGTCTAAGAAAAGGGACAGCCAGGCAAGAAAAATAAGTTAAAAACCCGTCCCTTCAGATTTTGATCCATCAGTATGTATATCATGGGAAATGATAATTTTGCCATATTTCGCTAGTTGGGATAAAAGATGGAGGCGATGCATTGATGCAGGAATATCATACTTTGAGAATTATTAACAAATATTTGTAACATTACTTGGTAGAATAAAGTTATAGTACCAGTCCCGGGAATTTAATGATCATACCTTGTAGAATCAAATCGCGAGATTCTTCAGGGGTTTCGTTTTCTGTTCCTTCAAACCCATAAAGAATTGAGTAAATTTACTTAGTGATTGACAGATTTCAAGATAAAGTGGAAATTAAGGATGTAACAACGAAAATAACATTTTTGGAATCCACATCAAAAGATAAAATGGAGAATACTATTTGAATCAGAGTGTTTATATTGAAGAAATCTTAGATAAATGTGAAATAATTGAATGAAAACACACCAGTCAACGCGCCTGGGACTAAGGAAAACAATATTGGTGCAGCAGAAGGAAATCATTTTGATAACATTGAACTATTTCAAGAAGTCATTGGAATGTTATTTTATGTCTCAAATTTAACACGAGCGCATATTCAGTAAACCAATTATCACATTAAAAAAAAAAAAAAAACTGAATCTGCTCACTGGATTGCATTGACAAGGATTGTGAGATAATTAAAAGGAACTAAAATTTTAAAGTTCAGAATTTATAAGGAAAAGGTTCATTTGAACTCAATGTCTGTTCAAATTGGTGGGAAAAAAGAGAAGTTAAATCACAAGGAGAATATTTCTTTAAAATTGGCACTAGGCCTAAATTCTGGATCGTTTAAAGAAAATTTGACCTCATTATCATTAATGGAAGCGAGCTGTTAGCTGCAATTATATTATATTAAATTGATTTATTATGGATTAAAACGTGATCTTGGAATTAGGTGAAAGTATATTGTGAAAGAACCAATTCAACATTTAACAGACAGTCAATCCCTAATTTCAATATTTTCGAAAGCTGGAAATTCAAGGTCGAGGCATATTGAAAAAGTGGGGTACTTCCTCAAGGATCAATGTAGAAGGGAAGAAATAGTGTTCTCACATTATAAGAAGCTCTGTAAACAAAAGGAAATATCCTGACTTAGTTTTGTTGTTGTTGTTGTTCTAATGAAAATTGTCAGTGGACGAGTGGGTAACACCCTCAATTCCTGAGAGTCATGAACTGGGATCAAATCCCGCGTTAACATTTTGTTTAATTTGTGAATAACCTTCACATATTATTCATTGTTGAAAAAACCATGAACTAGGTTGCTCTTGTTGAGGGTACCTAATAAAGTGATTTTGGAACAAATTGTTCTAATGCTAGGCTGTTTTTGTTTGCACTATAAGTGTACTCTATATCTCTAAAATATTGTATTAAAATTTTATAATATTAAATAAAAATATATGTGTGTTAGAAAGTTATATTTTAATTTATTAGAACACCTCGTGACCACAGTGTGCCAAAATCACCCAGAACCCCACCTAACCTAACCATGTCCCACCTTTGCCCATCTAAGCCGCAAACCTCAGTGATTGTGAGGTGTAGAGATGAAGCCTGAGACCACCTTCAGTCCTGACAACAATGAATCATAGTCCAAGATGGACTCAGACACCCCTTCCCTGTAGTCAAGCCACTATCCTATGGTGCTTGACTTGACTCCACCAGTACCAAGCCAGACTCTAGCATGCCAATGGGCAAGCCACAAGCCCAAAGTGGGTTTAAAATCACCAACTTCAGGCAGAACACAAGCTTCACCACGAGCCCTGAACTTTTCTCAAGCTGACCCTAAGATTCTTCAATATTAATTATATATTTTTAAATTATTTGTTTTAATTCAATATTTTCTTACCTTTTTTTTTAGGTAAATTTTTATTTAATAATTTTTAAATTAAATTTATTTTTTTTATTTTTTAAAGATACTTTCTTTTATTTTTTTCACTGAGAGAGAAGGGTGATAATGGCCTTGGTGGGGGGGTGGGGGGTGAGTCCAGCAACATTGGGGGGGGGGGGGGGGGGGGGGCAAGGAAGCGGGATATTAATTTTAGTGGGGAGTACAAATAACTTGGTTTTCAGAATCACGATTACCATATCATCATTTTCTGCATATTAATTCATATAAAGTTCAACTTTCATAATAATTGTGCCAGTCGCTTTTTGTGTCATTGGTTAGTAGTGCTAGCTCACATAGAATTATTTTCTTCTTATTAATGTATATCTTTTATAAAAACTTAGTTTCAATTTTTAAAATATTATTGTAATATATATAGGTAACTACTCGTTTTTTAGAAGGTCATTAATGTTAAGAAGAGTATGTATTTCTCTAAAACGAGAGCTGATAGAGCAAAATGGACAAAATTTCTTGTAAGCACATCAGAATCACAAAGAAACATGTTTCAAATCTTTGGCAATAAAATATGTGTTGGCCAGTGCTATTCTTCATGACAATATTGTTACACATTCTTAATGGAAGCTTCATTTATTTTATAATTCTATATATTTATTTTTAATTAAAATAATAAATAAATAAAAATATACTTTAAAAAAAGCTTTTATGAAATTAGATGTATCTCTGAGTGAAAACAAAAGTGGCGGGACGATAATTATGAATTTAGAACCTAATGTGATTTAATATGTAGCAACTGATTAGCGATTTTTATAAGTGTTTGCTAAATTTTTGCCTCTTCTCTCAATATGATCGTTCCCCGCCGCTTTTATTTTCACTCAGATACATCTAATTGCTTAATGACAGAAGATAAAATATTTTATTTGTTCTTTTCTAATGCATTTGAATCAAAGCTTTTTTAAAATGTATTTTTTTATTTATTAATTATTTAGTTAGTTTTTAGTCATGAATTTACAAAACTTACAAGTAGAACTTGTAGAATCAAAAGTTCACTGGGGATTAGACCTTAAGTAGAAGGAAGGCTGCTCGCGGTGGATTGGTCAATTTCTAGTAAGGGACATAACACAAGACTTAAAAAGAAATTTGTTCATTCCTGGCCATTCCAACCAACCAAAAGTCTGAAAATTTGTACACTTGCATTGTTCATTGGTCTGAGTGAGTGTTAATAGTTTTATACTTCGATGTGATCTGGAAGTTTGTCAAAATTAATTTACAAGATCTTTTATCTTGTTGCTATTTGGTATTGAAAATTTATGAAGGGACGGTATTTTGAACATTTTTATGGCCTGGCTATCCTTTTTCTTAGTCTGCACGAAGCCAATCTTTGAAACTGTTTGCCACAATACCTATTATAGTGTTGTTAGGACACCTCGTGACCATAGTATGCCAAAATCACCCAGAACCCCACCTAACCTAACCATGTCCCACCTTTGTGCATCTAAGCTGCAAACCTCTGGTGATTTTGAGGTGTAGAGATGGAGCCTGAGGCCACCTTCAGCCTTACAACAACAAGCCAGAGTCCAAGATTGACTCAGACACCCCTTCCCTGTAGTCAAGCCACTATCCTATGGTGCTTGACTTGACTCCACCAGTACCAAGGCAGACTCCAGCATGCCTATGGGCAAGCCACAGGTTTAGGTTAAGGTTCTTCAGGCAGAACACTACCTTCACCACGAGCCTTGAATCTTTCCCAAGCTGACCCCAAAAAAGATGCCCAGATCCAACAATATAAATTATATTTTTTAAAAATTATTTTTTAAATTAATATCTTATATATATTTTTGTAAATTTTTGTTTAATAATTTTATATTTAATTTAATTTTATTATTTTTAAATATACTTTATAATTTTTTTCACTGAGAGAGAAGAGTGATGATAGCCTTGGGGGGGTGAGTCCAGCAACACTGGGGCAAGGAAGTGGGATATTGACAAACAGTTAGAGTTTTTTCCTGAGAAGCTGAGGACTGGGAGTTGCTGAGGGCTCAGGCCGCTGTCTGCGGCCTTAGCCGCCCTTTTTGAATCCTGGACTTGGGTGGCTGGATGTCGAGGTAGGTGAGGAGATATGGGATTTTGGCATAATAGGCCTTTTGTGTAAAGTTTAAATTTATATATATTAAACTCCTCCCTATTTTAACCTTATATAGTTTTTTTTTAAATCTTATATATGCGTGATCATATTTAAGTTTCTTTTTTTGTTTTTATCTGTCCTCTTATGTACATTGAAAGTTTATTTTATTAGACAAAAATAAAATATGTAAGCCAAAAATGATTGGTTAATTTTCCCCCCAACATTTATTGCTAGCGGCACAGCTTTAGTACTCTATATGTGCCATAGATGAATAAATTTGTGGTCTGCTTTTCTGCAGCCACTGGCGCCCGAATATTTGGACATGTAGAAATCTGGAAATAGTTTATTTAAAGTTAACAGGAAAGAAAAACGTATAAAATCATCCTGATTTTAACAGTGTCAAGGTTGTGCATTGAATAGGGTAGTCTAATATAATTTATTCACAAAGTTGATGAGAAAGAGAGAGAGAGAGAAAAGGGGAATAATTATAACAACATATATTCAATTAATATATATACACACATAAAATAAAGCCTTTGAAGGCTATTGCTGATGGCCTAAATTAATTTAATAGAATGGAAAAAGAGACTTACTGTAGGGGGGAAGCCGCTGACCAGTGGCCTGCGGTACTGTCAGCTGCTATCTCTCCGCCTGATCAATAATAACTGACACCTTTTTAAATTTTCAGCGCCCTCTACTGGGTCAAATCATACTGCGCCCCCTACGAGAAAACTCTGAGAATCTTTTAATTTAAAAGAAAATTGCTTAATATATTCAAAGGTTTTATATTAAATATATTTTTTCAGTTCAATTAAAAATATATATAAATATTTAATTTAAAAAAAGCGGAAAGAGCAAAAGACAATTTCATGCTTGATGTCTTTATTGGGCAATGAGTTCTGGGCCATCATGTCTGATTGAAGGTTGAGGCTGTTGATGGTGGTTATTGTGGTGGGGTTCACAGACTTTTCTATTGCCTGGTCATCTTCTCCAGGCTATCGAGCCTCACAGGTCTGCCTCCATCACTAGGGGCTTTGGGGTCGGGGTGTAGCAGGTCACATGGGGAGGGTCGTCCATAGGGAGGTTGCCCACACTTTCTAGCTCCCACACCAGGATTGGTGTAGCTCCTCACACACATTTCCTGGTCAGTGGCGAGCTCCTGTAGCATGCCATCTCCTTGAAGATGTCCATAGGGTTCTGGACCTGGAGTAGGGTTGCCTTGGTTTGTAGTACAGCCTACATGCTACAGTAGTCAGTTGGCTGTCAGAATTTGTCCTCTGTTACTAGGGACTCATGCCTCCACTGCCACAACACTATAACATACAGGTGAGCTCTTTTTTTATTATTAGCATTTCACCCCCCACAGCAGACTTCTCTTCATTCCATTTAAATTTATTTAGGCCACTGTAGAGGCCATTCCTGCGGCCTCCATAAAGTTCCCCCACAGTACCTAACAGAAAGCTGGTGGACAGTGATGAAGCTGCCTCGACAGTAACGAAGCGGACTTCGAGCATTCTTCATTGTCAAACCAGCCCATCTCTTCACCTCCTTTTACTCCTAATTTTGTATATAGTTTATAATATTATAATAAATTTCCTTTTTTTTAATAAATAAGCAGCTATTCTGTTTTAATATTTTCAAATAATATTCGTCAATTAAAATAATATATTTTGAATAATAACTTTTAATTATAATTTTTAATTTTCAAATTTTTTTATTTTTAATTTGGAATATTATAGAATTTTTTTTTTACTCTGTTAAAATAATTTTTGGCGCAATTTAGGAGGAAGGCGATAAGAAAAATTAAGATAGAGGGGGAAAAGGGGGAGAGTGAAGAGTTAGAGCTCCTGAGAAATTAGCAAAATGTAGCCTTTCAAGATTTAGTGGAAGGAATTTTCCAACCATCCAACTAAAGCACCCCAAATTAAGATAAGTAACCTTTCATAATATATATATTTTTAAGCAGGTTATATTTATTTATAACGACAGTGATAATCTTCTCGGTATTGTTTATGCGATAAAACAGAATAAAAGAAGAAAAGTATCTTTAATAGACAATTATAACGGTGCGAGCTTTCGGGCAAAAAACCCTTCTACAGGCGTGGTAGACGGGACACTATAACATAGGTAATGTGGCTAGAAAGAGAATATATACACATGATTATTTACATATTAGCGGAATATGCTATGCAAATGGGGATTTTTCATTTGTTATGACTATTGTAATTAAAGAGATAGTAGGCAAATAGGGCATTTGTATATTTGGAGTTTGAGTCTATAGAGGAATATGTTAACGTAAATTACTGGATATGCGATATTTCAAAGAATTTTAGGAAATGATGATATCAGGCTATCGTGTTATGGTTATTACTGCAAGGCCAGGAGAGCACGATAGGCATCAGGAAGATCTATTTTGCGGTTGATGCTGTTATGTCTGTGAGATTCTATGGATTCGAGAACTAATCGCTGGTGCTGGTTATGAATGCGTCTGTAATGTATGGTGGGGTGGTTGGTGTTGAATGTATGGCCGGTATTGAGTGTGTGCTGGTAAAGGAGGGACCTGGTGTCTTGGTTGGAGATATTTCTAGAATGCTCAGACATTCTGATGGCGACGGATCTACCTGTCTCGCCAACGTATGTGGCAGAGCATTGCTCACACGAGACAGAGTAGACCGCGCCAACAGAATGGAGGGGATCAGGGGGGGCATGCGATTTAGTATATGGGTGACGGAGGGATGTGAGCAGGTTGGGGGAGTTTTTATATAAGGTGCGGATACCGTATGCTTTAAGGCTTCTGGCTATGTCGGCTGAGGAGGGGGAGTAGGGAAGGAAACATAATGATCTGTAAATTCTAGGATGGTTGGGGGGCCAGGTGTATATGAATGTCTGTTGATGAATTCAAGCGGAAACGATGCTATGGAGAGGTGCGATATGATGAAATTTTTCTCAATTTCTTTAAATATATCGAGCGAACAGTGGGTATAGATTCTTTTAGTGAGAGTTTTTACTATGTTGATTTTGTGGGAAATGGGGCAGTGTGAATTGAAATGGGTATAACTGGGGGGACACTGTTTTTTGTAGTAGACTGTGGTGTGGAATGAGGATGCGGTACGTATTATTAGGATGTCTAGGAATGGGATGACCTGGTTTGATTCTATTTTCAAAGTGAAGGAGATGTTGGGATTAAAACTATTGAGGGCTGCAAGTATGGTGCTCTCCTGGCCGTGTCTGCATAAGCAAAAGACGTCATCAATATAACGACGCCATATTTGTATATCTATGGGGAGGGTACGGGTAATCCAGTTGTCTATTTCGGACATAGCGACTTCTGCGACAATAGAGGAAAGAGGGCTACCCATTGGAGAGCCCTTAATTTGTCTGTAATGATTTTCTTGGAATATGAAACAGTTCATGTTCAAGCAGAGCTTGGTAAGTTGTACTATGGATGAAGCTGTATGGGAATCTACACTCTGTGAGTCAAGGAACCGCTCCAGACTATCTATGATGATATTGTGGGGAAGACTGAGGTAGAGGGAGGTTACATCGAAGGAACACATTGTAAAATGTGGGGCGGGTTTTAAGGCAGTTAACTCATTGATAAAGTGGGGGGTGCTTCGTATGGAGTATATATTCCTGTGGTTTTGTAACAGAGGGGAAAGGTAGTTAGAGAGGAATTTGGCCAATGGATAAGCGGGTGAATGATGGTAGGCGATAATCGGACGGAGTGGTACATCAGGTTTATGGATTTTTGGCAGGCCGTAGATGTATGCGCTATTGGAAAGGTTGGAAATAAATATCTTGTAATCATCGGGGGTAATATGTTTAGATTTTTTCAACTGTAGTAGGGAGGTTTTGAAAACTTTAACTAGAGAGAGGCTAACCTTGTCTGAGATGGGGGAGAAGGTGGTATCATCTCCGAGTAGATCGTGCATCTTGGCTCGGTAATCCTCTTGGTTCATGATGACGGTGTTTGAGCCCTTGTCGGCTCGCACCGTTATAATTGTCTATTAAAGATACTTTTCTTCTTTTATTATGTTTTATCACATAAACAATACCGAGAAGATTATCACTGTCGTTATTCGCTAATGAATCTCTCTATGAATGAAATTAATAGGTACTTATGGCTAACTCACAAAAAATCACTACAGCTATCCCGATGGCGAAGCCACCTCCAATTCAACTGTCACTGCAAAAATGTCGGATTCATCCCTCCCTCTCTTAGGCTCAAGGACCCCGTTGATAACCCTTTCTCTAGGATCCTCATTAGGAAAACCCAACAACAATTGCTCAACGCCAGAATCAAGGGCTGTTTTTCGAACATAAGGTTTCTGACCAAGTCAATCAAAGGGCTACTCTTCCTAATAGCTCAAAAGGTCCCTCCCGCAGAACTTGCAAACCATATTATCGGTATCACAAATGATATCAGGGCGCAAGAAAGGAACATATCACTCAGGCACCAGAGGAAACTACTCTTCTGGCAAAAGAAATTTTCATACCCTCTCCTTTCCACCTACAATCAGAAGCAGCAGTCGTCAAATGTGGTCAACTTGTCACACCGTACCCTATCTCCCTCAGAAATATCACTTTTTGAGAAGGGCCTCAAGTTCCGCATCCCCTCAAAGCCCAATTTCCCTGAGGTCATCAGCTCCGTCGAATCTACCATCAAACAGTACAGCCTGCAAGACAAACATTCCGTGAGAACATTGGTTGCCAAGACTCTAACTAAACCTTATACCCCTCCTCCCAACTACCGTGCAGACCTAAGAACACTCCAAAGACTTAAGCAGAGTAAATCCATAGTCATCACCCGATCCGACAAGGGCTCAAACACCGTCATCATGAACCAAGAGGATTACCGAGCCAAGATGCACGATCTACTCGGAGATGATACCACCTTCTCCCCCATCTCAGACAAGGTTAGCCTCTCTCTAGTTAAAGTTTTCAGAACCTCCCTACTACAGTTGAAAAAATCTAAACATATTACCCCCGATGATTACAAGATATTTATTTCCAACCTTTCCAATAGCGCATACATCTACGGCCTGCCAAAAATCCATAAACCTGACGTACCACTCCGTCCGATTATCGCCTACCATCATTCACCCGCTTATCCATTGGCCAAATTCCTCTCTAACTACCTTTCCCCTCTGTTACAAAACCACAGGAATATATACTCCATACGAAGCACCCCCCACTTTATCAATGAGTTAACTGCCTTAAAACCCGCCCCTCATTTTACAATGTGTTCCTTCGATGTAACCTCCCTCTACCTCAGTCTTCCCCACAATCTCATCATAGATAGTCTGGAGCGGTTCCTTGACTCACAGAGTGTAGATTCCCATACAGCTTCATCCATAGTACAACTTACCAAGCTCTGCTTGAACATGAACTGTTTCATATTCCAAGAAAATCATTACAGACAAATTAAGGGCTCTCCAATGGGTAGCCCTCTTTCCTCTATTGTCGCAGAAGTCGCTATGTCCGAAATAGACAACTGGATCACCCGTACCCTCCCCATAGATATACAAATATGGCGTCGTTATATTGATGACGTCTTTTGCTTATGCAGACACGGCCAGGAGAGCACCATACTTGCAGCCCTCAATAGTTTTAACCCCAACATCTCCTTCACTTTGAAAATAGAATCAAACCAGGTCATCCCATTCCTAGACATCCTAATAATACGTACCGCATCCTCATTCCACACCACAGTCTACTACAAAAAACAGTGTCCCCCCAGTTATACCCATTTTAATTCACACTGCCCCATTTCCCACAAAATCAACATAGTAAAAACTCTCACTAAAAGAATCTATACCCACTGTTCGCTCGATATATTTAAAGAAATTGAGAAAAATCTCATCATATCGCACCTCTCCATAGCATCGTTTCCGCTTGAATTCATCAACAGACATTCATATGCACCTGGCCCCCCCAACCATCCTAGAATTTACAGATCATTATGTTTCCTTCCCTACTCCCCCTCCTCAGCCGACATAGCCAGAAGCCTTAAAGCATACGGTATCCGCACCTTATATAAAAACTCCCCCAACCTGCTCACATCCCTCCGTCACCCATATACTAAATCGCATGCCCCCCTGATCCCCTCCATTCTGTTGGCGCGGTCTACTCTGTCTCGTGTGAGCAATGCTCTGCCACATACGTTGGCGAGACAGGTAGATCCGTCGCCATCAGAATGTCTGAGCATTCTAGAAATATCTCCAACCAAGACACCAGGTCCCTCCTTTACCAGCACACACTCAATACCGGCCATACATTCAACACCAACCACCCCACCATACATTACAGACGCATTCATAACCAGCACCAGCGATTAGTTCTCGAATCCATAGAATCTCACAGACATAACAGCATCAACCGCAAAATAGATCTTCCTGATGCCTATCGTGCTCTCCTGGCCTTGCAGTAATAACCATAACACGATAGCCTGATATCATCATTTCCTAAAATTCTTTGAAATATCGCATATCCAGTAATTTACGTTAACATATTCCTCTATAGACTCAAACTCCAAATATACAAATGACCTATTTGCCTACTATCTCTTTAATTACAATAGTCATAACAAATGAAAAATCCCCATTTGCATAGCATATTCCGCTAATATGTAAATAATCATGTGTATATATTCTTTTTCTAGCCACATTACCTATGTTATAGTGTCACGTCTACCACGCCTGTAGAAGGGTTTTTTGCCCGAAAGCTCGCACCGTTATAATTGTCTATTGAAGATACTTTTCTTCTTTTATTCTGTTTTATCGCGTATATTTATTTATATTCGCCCAATTTGTTCTTATTTCCCGTTTTATTTATTTATTTTTTTTTTATCTTTGTGTGACCGTTTCAAGCGATAAATAAATATTATGTATTCTGATCCGCAACTTTTAGTTGTCAATTTTTTTTAACCCCAGTACGCGCAGGATATATGCAAATTATATTATTTTATATAGCAGGATGTATATTTCGTGAACTCCCTGAGAACGAAAGAGCCTTCATGGATTTCGGGACGAAAGCGTTTGAAATCAGCTCATCAATGACGCCTTCAACGTGGGCAGACCAATTCCAAATTAGGCCACGGAAAGTTCACGGTAAAATAACACCCTGCTACTTATGTTTGTTGTGCCCAATAAAAAGCTTCAGAAGTCTATATGCATCTCTATCACAGCAGTCACAATATCCTCACCTTACCAGGAGTCTAACCCCTCCTCTACGTGGTGGGCGAGAGAAGCAGCACAAGTAAGGGACTGCCCTGTAGTATGGTGTCGTGAGCCCCGAGCCGCTACAGTAGCCGTGAACTGGGACTCTGAAATATGGCTGACTAACGGGGAAATGGCACCTCCCTCTCCATGGAGCAACAATATCCTCTTAGATAAATAAAATTGCTATAAATTATGAAATAAGAATATAAACAGTAGTAATGCGTTTCTTAATTCGTGCAAAGTGCAAGCTTTCAGATCTTTAAAATCCTTCTACAGGCATAGCTGTTAGTTTAGGTCCTTCAACTTATAACTATGCCTATGAAAGTATTATAAAGTTCCGAAAGCTTGCACTTTACACGAATAAAGAAACGTATTGTTATCATTTATATTATTAAAATATTTTCTATCTTGGATATTTCTACATTGAAAGAATTACTCATCTTTTGAGACTAACCCCAATGTGACGCAAATGTTGGTACCTTAATGAGATTGGAAGTTCTGTTCAGACAGGCAATGAGATGTCAGTTGCAAGCCATGATAATTATATGGAACGTTGTCTATGGATAATGACATGTGCAATATGGCATTACAGGTTTGCTCTTTTAACATGTTCTTGGCCACCCTTGCAACATGTGGCATGTGCTGGAAAATCACTTTGTCATATACTTTTATGTCTTTTGATATCTCCCTTATCCATTCCTCGCCAACTTCCTGATCTCTACATATTTTTCTCACAGATAATTCCATCTTCCATAGTGCCCCGTTATCTAAAAAGGAGCAGTGCTACCAGATTAAATGCATTTGAAACTTCGCCGTTGCCGGTTCAAAGTCTGGATAAAAAAGGAGGAGAATTAGCAGTAACAATCTCTCTGAAAATTTGTGCTCAGCTGGTCTGAATGATAGTAGACTGTAAGGGCTCCTGATCCAGGGATACAAGATGAGCAGCGTTTGTAGTCCATATTAGGAGCGACTGCACATGGCGTCGGTTCCTCATGTCAGAGGCGGCCTGCTACTGAGTAGAGCTGCCAGTCTTAATTACAAAGGCAGAGGCATTCTACTTCACCCAGTTATGATGGTTTTCAACTCTACAAGCTTTATGCCATAATATGATTGAATGGTGATAAGAAAAAGGAAGATAAATATATTTGAAGAAATAATTAGATGCTCATTTACTCCCGTGGCACCCTCTTTCATTGTTGTCACAAATAATCTATTCCAGATAATGAGAGCTCTCCAAATATATAGAGTAACATTTATTCATTCTTTTCCAAAGGAGTTAATAATTTATACACCGCATGAATGCCAAGTTATAAATGAGGGACTCGGTGACATAAGAAGGGAGCTTAAAGAAAGACATTTACCTAAATGTTAACTAGACATGGTAAGGGCTCCAGATGATATCTAGATACATAACACAGAGGGGGTTAGATGTATACTATACTATCTCACTCCGTCATGTATTGCTACACCCCTGACCCCAACTTCCAAATTCCGACAGCTCGCTGTAGGATTTCTATTGACAACAAAGTAGAATTAGTGGACTAGAGACTGAAAACAGCACTGTTGGACACCGACAACGCTGAAAGCCGGACTTACGTCTACACGCGAGGCCTCCCATCGGAGTTTTGCGCCAGAGCCAACAGCCTAGTAATCAGTACCTAGTTCTAGGTCAGTGGAGCGAGCAGGCTATCGGAGGGGAAGTTGAGTATCATTCCACGCTATGTGAATACACAGTGTTTAAAGTAGTAGGGTCCCCACCCCCCTTCCCAGCGTGGAAATGACCAATGACCAAAGCGGGATAGTCTAGGGCGGCTAATCGCGCAGAGGCCACCACAGGGGTGTAAGCACTAAACACCGACCCGCTGTCAATGTCCCAGTACTGTCTAGTCACTATCTAGATCCTGCAACAATGGCATTAGTAGAGCCGGATCTCACGGAAGTCACACTGCGGGTCTCTCCATCTGGAACGTCTGTTACACACAGCCACCTAGAATTCAGACTTTACGTTCAACAGATTGCTATTGTCACCCAGTCCCTTTTTTTATCCTTGGCATTAAAGCGGTTTGTAAGTTTTTTATTCAACCAGATTCTTGTTAATTTGATTTAGAAAAATTTAAAGTTCACAATAAGAGATTTCAACTAAGACAAATAACTAAAGACATTTTTGTTGTTACCAACCAATAAATGGAGCAGTTCTTACAGCAACACAAGACACCAAATCCATCCAAGAACCACAAGAAATCTTACAACCTCTAGATTCAATTCGTATTTCTTCAAGGTATATATATGAAACTCGGTCTCAGTGGTACAGCCTGCTCCACGCTGACGAGCGCCAACAGCGTTCGTGGATGGCTTTTCTTAATTATCAATGAATTGTTCAAATATCAGGGAACAGCTTATATCGATGTTTAGTTGATTTCTGTTCCACTAGATGGCGCTCTGCCATCTAAAAAGCACATGTGCTTTTGATCAGGATATGCCTTCTTTATTTTTAATATATGAAACTATATCAGGAATATCGCTAAAAATATGTAAAATGGTTTCCAATATATCTGTGGCTGAAACAACTATACTTTATTCAAAGGTAACTGTATAGGTGCAAGGTAATAAAACCAAATCCAAATAAAAAAATAGTTTATGACGTTTCTGCAACAGTGTTGTTACCAACATCAGACAGAAGTACTGAATCTCTCTGATGATGGTAACATGGTTATAGGATGTTAAAAAAAATAAATTAAACAAATTAGAACTTAGAATTAAATATTTACAAAAACACGTTATATATTTATAATTGTATGTAATTCTGCTGTCCTCAAACCTTATGTCCATAGATAATCTAAAATACCCATTCCAAGAGTCTAGCAACAGTATCACTATAAAAGGTAGATCGAAAAATACAATATAACAGAGGCATGGTAGATTAAACTGGCGAAACCGCTGGAAGGGTTCACTACTAATGAGCCAGGCCCTCCCATTAAATTTTTTTCCACTGCAATAAGGGTAGTAGAAATTGTTTATTTTAAAAAAGAATGATACGCGTCAATAATAGTTTTTAATTTTAAATACACATGTATTATTCGACAGAGGTCATAAAATATTTATAGATAAAGTGGTAGATGTAAGAGAGTTAAATGATTTAGATCAGCGAACAATCGATGTCTCACTTCTGTAAAATTGAGTATGGTTTAGTTGAGATGTCTTCTGTGTGGATATATCTTACAAAAAATCCTACCTGATTTCTTCTGATTCAGTGATTTAAACTTGCATTGAAGTTGATTGTTTTTACTTGTAAATTATTGTTGCGATCTTATATGCATATAATAATCTGGCTTTTATTGATTTATCAAGAAAATGGGTTGGCCAAATATCAGGGAACAGGTTAAATTGTTTCACTAGATGGCGCTCTGTCATCTAAAAAGCACATGTGCCCATGGTCAGGATATGCCTTCATTATTTTCAATATCAACATCTGACCTTTTTTATTTTCTATTGATTTTTCATATAATAATCTATTGAGCTTCTTGCTGAATTTCTTAGGATTCCAACTTGAGATATCTATATTCTTCTTATCATCATTATAGATTATATCAAGATCAGCGGAATTATACAGGTTCCATATTTGTTTTGTATGAATAGTTTCTGTTACCCATGATCATTAATTCTTCCACGTTTTCTTTTTGAATATTTCCTTGTGTTTTAGATTTGTTGTCGTGAAGAATCTTATCTTCGAAATAAGTAAATATCAACAAAATATCACAGATAATCTGATAATTTATCAATGTTTTTTCTTCTTCAAAACTTGGTACTTTGAATAAAGATTTATTTTGTACTAAATACAAATTTTTGAACTTTAATAATTCGATTAGACAAATATTCAAATATATTTAGAGAAAAAAGAGATAAATTTGATTAATAGTTCGAAATTGTATCTTTCCTTTGCTTAAAATACCATTGTTGTTACACCAAACCTATCAAATATTTAAATATAGAGGCATGGTTGAAATGGTCTTAAATATCTCCATATTATCATTTTACATGGATATTAAGAATTTGTCTATTTCAGGAATGTCATTTTCCTCTAGGATTTCTACAATAGTGGTCATTTTCAAAGATATCTACCAAATCTGGTTCTTAAGATCTTTGATATTTTTTAATATTTTAAATATGAAATTATCTGATTTATTTACATGAGATGATATCAAATCTATGAAGGAGATAATTTTGCTTAAGATTTTGTCAGGGCAAATTCAAATGTTGGGCTGCATTTTACTTTTACATAGATATAGGTGGGCCTATAGTTTATGAGAGACATTGCTGACAGTGTTGGAGGGAGAGCTCCAGGGGAAAAGATCGAGGGGAAGGAGACGACAGGGATACACAGACGATCTAAAACAATGGACTGGACGACACACCTACGAGGAGATGAAGAGGATGGCGTAGGAGGTATGAAGAGACCATTTGGCTCACCCTCAGTATTGAAAGGCATTGAAGGAGGGAGATATGAAGAGACCATGTGGCCCACCATCAGTAGAGAAAGGCATTGAAGGAGAGAGATATGGAGAGACCATTTGGCCCGCCCTCAGTAGAGGAAGGCATTGAAGGAGGGAGCTATGGAGAGACCATGTGGCCCACCCTCAGTAGAGGAAGGCACTGAAGGAAGGAGATATGGAGTGACCATGGGGCCCACCCTCAGTAGAGGAAGACATTGAAGGAGGGAGATATGGAGACACCATGTGGCCCACCCTCAGTAGAGGAAGGCATTGAAGGAAGGAGATATGCAGAGACCATGTGGACCACCCTCAGTAGAGGAAGGCATTGAAGGAGGCAGATATCGAGAGACCATGTGGCCCACCCTCAGTAGAGGAAGACATTGAAGGAGAGAGATATGGAGAGACCATGTGGCCCACCCTCAGTAGAGGAAGGCATTGAGGGAGGGAGATATGTAGACAATTGACAATTAACTTTTTTTTTTTTTACATCTTGTCAATACAGGAAAGTGCAAAGTCCGCACTAATTATGAGAAAATAACATGAAAAAAAAAAGAAAATTGATAAAACAATATGCTATGTACAATGACATTGTAAATGCCGCCTCAGCCACAGCTGCAGAGCTTGGTGGAAGATCGCCAGCGAGTCTCCAGCGATACCACGTATTTCGCAATCTATGAAGAAAACGTATATCGCATGGTTCGCCGCTGAGGAGATGGTGATGGCATGGTCCTCAAGGTCCACCGCGAAGATCCAGGACTGCAGGCCCGGCGGCCGCCCGATGATGGAGAACATCTCTCGGATGAGAGGGCGGACGGCGCTGCAGGACCAGTAGCGGTGGGCCAACGACAGGTCGCTGGAGCCGCAGGTGATGCAGAAAGGCTGGCTTGACGCCGGGTGCCCCGGATGAGGCAGGGGCAACCGCAGAATGATGTCCGCTGCATGACCCCCGAAAGAGCAGCGACGGAGAGATGAAAACGCCAGGCTGGTGGAGGGCACGTCGACGACAGGCGCCCAGCGCCGGAGATACCGCGAGATGGGAACGGTGGACAGGCGGGGACGCTCCAACATGCGACGCCCAACACCACGGCTTCCTCCAGGCTCCTCTCTTGATGCGAGCTCTCCGCGTTTTCCGCCACCAGACGCCAAAGAAAGGAACAAGGGCTGCTGCATATTCGCAGGTGTTCCTCGTCACTCTTATGGTAGGCGAAGGAGCAGGGCCCGCCAGGTCGCGGACGCGTACTCCACTCCACCTTGAGGGAGCCCGAAGCGATGGCGTCGCCAGGAACCTGAAGGCACCGACGAGAGGTAGGATCAGAAGGGTGGGAGTGGGCACTACGCGGTGATTCAGGCCCAGGATGGGGGAGGCCTGTTCCCACAACTCCAGAGGACGGTGACTCCCGGCGCCACGACGACGGCGAGGCCGGATCCCCTGGGTGTCGAAGACGGCGCTGTAGCCTAAGCAGAGGTCCTGGACATTATTCAGAGCCAGCACGTTTGTTTCTTGCACAAACGCGACAATAACTGCATGTTGCTTAAGGAAGCACCACATCTCCACACTCCTAGCTCGAACGGCAATGCCGCGCACATTTAGACATGCCATGCGGAAGCTCATGACATAATCTTAGTTGTTGCTGCTCGAAAGGTGGTTAGTTTCTTGTAGACGGTACAGCTCTTGTCCTCTACAAGTGTTATTATTTTACCGATCAGGATGTGCAGAGTCTTTGTTTGCCCTGCATTGATGGTTTCAATAAGAGTTTTTAGATGTGGAGCGGATGCGATAGCATCGCTTATCTTATCCTTTGCGATTCTCTCCTTTTCAGCACTCTCAAAGAGGGAGTCGGAAGCATTTTTCAGCGCTTATTTGAGTTGCTTATACGCCAATAGATTGACAGTAGCGGGATCTTCCTCTTGACTCCCAGAGGGTTCCTCGTTGTTGTCTATCGTCATGAGCTAGGTTTTGAGCGCGAAACGTGAGGTTTTTGTTTAGGTTTTGATGACGCTTCTTTAGGGGCTGGGCAGGGCGCCGCTGGTGTCAACACGGCATTGTTGGAGTGAGGCGCTGGTTGTAGGGATGGTTGCATCATTAGGATGATGCTTGGTTTCCAAGAATCAGCCTCAAGGGCTGTAGACTCCGAGAGAGACTTTGAGAAGTTCGCCTGTGTTGGGGTTGTAGCAGGCTTCGAGGAGGGCTAGGGCAGGGCTGATGGAGGCGACCCTAATTGACCTTGCGAGACAGATTGTTGTCTCAGCCGCTCCTTATTGTTCAGTTGAGTGCAATTGGCTCGCTGATTTCCCTGGCGCTTGCACTTGGAGCACTTCACGCTGTGCGTGATGTATGGGGGGCGGGGGGGGGGGGGGGGGTGATCATTCCCTTGGACTTGATTTCAATCCGGGCCGGGAGTTGATGGATCTTAAGGCCTTCGTTTAAAAACACAAAGGCTTCTCTACGGCTGGAAGTCCAGGAGTATCTGTCCATTATCTTTAGTGGCTGTGTGATGGACACCACTTTACAATAAGGCCTTAAGGCCTCTGCGACGTCATCATCCTTCAAAACGAATGGCAGGTTGTCGATGGTAATTTTTTCTGCCTTCTTCCTATAAGTGCGGAGCTCAAGCGCCGCGTGGCCGCACGGCCGTGACAACGTGAGAGAGCGATATGAAGAGACCATGTGGCCCACCCTCAATAGAGGAAGACACTGAAGGAGGGAGATATGAAGACACCATGTGGCCCACCCTCAGTAGAGGAAGGCATTGAAGGAGGAATATATGGAGAGACCATGTGGCCCACCCTCAGTAGAGGAAGACACTGAAGGAGGGAGATATGGAGAGACCATGTGGCCCACCCTTAGTAGAGGAAGGCATTGAAGGAGGGAGATATGGAAAGACCATGTGGCCCACCCTCAGTAGAGGAAGACACTGAAGGAGGGAGATATGAAGACACCATGTGGCCCACCCTCAGTAGAGGTAGGCATTGAAGGAGGGAGATATGGAGAGACCATGTGGCCCACCCTCAGTAGAGGAAGGCATTGAAGGAGAGAGATATGGAGAGACCGTGTGGCCCACCCTCAGTAGAGGAAGGCATTGAAGGAGGGAGATTTGAAAAAACCATGTGGCCCACCCTCAAAAGAGGAAGGCACTGAAGGAGGAGATATGGAGAGACCATGTGGCCCACCCTCCGTAGAGGAAGGCATTGAAGGAGTGAGATATGGAGAGACCATGTTGCCTACCCTCAATAGAAAAGGGCACTGAAGGAGGGAGATATGAAGAGACCATGTGGCCCATCCTCAGTAGAGGAAGACATTGAAGGAGGGAGATATGGAGAGACCTTGTGGCCCACCCTCAATAGAGGAAGGCATTGAAGGAGGGAGATATGGAGAGACCATATGGCCCACCCTCAGTAGAGGAAGGCATTGAAGAAGGGAGATATGGAAAGACCATTTTTGCCCTCCCTTAGTAGAGGAAGGCACTGAAGGAAGGATATTTTATGAGCGGAACTATAACACCTGTTTGTTTTAAACCTTGAAAAATTTTTTCCAATATTTTCTTCAGACACTATCTGACATAAGTGTTAAGACCACTATATAAAACCTTGGTATCTGAAGCAAAAGCCTGGAGCCATTCTGGAATGTGGGATGAACTGACAGGTAGAAACTCAGATTTCCAGTCTCAAAACTGGCCATACAAGACTGATTTTCTTCCAGGATGGTCTAAAGACCTTCACAATGGTATTGCAAAGTGAAACCTAAACTGCCCAGAAATCAAAAGTGGGCAGGCGCAATCCTAAAGTTTGCTTCTCTTTTAACTCACTGCTTTCTGTAATACCTTGTTAATGGTAAAGTTGAACAATAGAACTTCCTTGAAAGGACACTCTTGCTATAGGACACCTCTCTACAAGGGACAGTTTTAATCTGCAAAATTAACATTTTTAATATTAAGCAACTCTCCGGTAAGAGGACATCTCTCTGTAAAGACAATATGGCTCTGTAATTATGTGTCCTTTACAGGGAGGTTCTACTGTATATGTAAACAACAATCAACTGTCAAAATTTTAATGGTCAAATTATCGGAAGTGTTGATTTATCGATAGTGTCCAATTACCATTTGTTATTTTATAGACTGGAGGTCGGGACATCAAAACATGATCGAATTATCGTAAATTGGAAAATTAATGAGGTTATGTTGCATATACGAGGTTGTCCCAGAAATTCGTTAGCATTTGCAAAAAATTGTAATACCAATATTATTCGCCGTTATGTATAATGTCTTTGTATTGTGTATTATAATATATTTGCCGTAATAATATTATTCACCAAGAAATATGAAAAACAACATTTTAAGAAAAACACTAACTTTTGGGACAACCTTATATATATAGAGATTGCGCCAGGTGAATATACAGCCTCCGGCCATGTGCCAGTAATTATGGGTGGTGTTTATCTTCTTTTGAAACAGAGTAATTAAGTGTTTTCCTGTTGATTAGAACATTTGAGGAACAAAGGACACAGGTAGGACTTTGCCTGTTAAGAAACCACTAACTTTTGGGACAACCTTATATATATAGAGATTGCGCCAGGTGATTATAGGGCCTCAGGCCATGTGCCAGTAACTATGTATGGTGCTTATATTCTTATCAAACAGAATAATAGGGTGCTTGGTTTCCTGTTGATGGGAACACCTGAGGTACATAAAGGTGAGACTTTGCCTGTTAACATTTAGCTGGGCTTAGTAGGACAGCCTTCATTTCTAGGGTACCAGGAGTACAAGACTCCAGACATACTATCCTGCCCAGGGTCACCTCCCCGCCACACTGAGGCAGTTAACAGGACTTGGGAAGTAATTATGGTTTAATGCTTTAATACTAGCTGTGCTACAGTTTTGATATAGCAATACTATGATGTTAACCTATAAATAACTTACTATATACAATACGTATAACCTTCCTTTAGCGGACACCCTGCTAGCAGACACCTCTCTACAAAGGACAGTTTCATTTACAAAATTACCATTTTCACTATTTAGAAACTTTCCAGTAAGAGGATACCTCTTCCTAAAGGACAATTTGGCTCTACAATTAGGTGTCCTTTACAGGAAGGTTATATTGTATAAGAGAGAGAGAAGAGTGTCAAACTTATTTAATATAAAACCCAAAGAGATTTATTTTTCATCCTGTTGAATTAAAATCTATGTTAAATTATAGTTGGGTCAGATGCTATGAGCAATCCATCTGATAAATGGCCAAAATCAATGATTATCATGGATAAAACTGGATTAATAATTTTTCTTAGCAAAAAAAAAAAATTCAAACACTATTTCATCTTAGTGAATAAAGGCATTGGGAAGCAAGCGAATAAATTCAGAAAATAGAGAAAAAAACCTTTTTTTTATTTGAAAAAAAAAATCATATTTTAAAGAAATCTTTTAGGACTTTTTTGTTCTAAAACCCTATTTAGAGTGTGAATTATAGATCATCAATCTTCAAAGGTCATGAATGTATCATATTTTTGAAGTTGTAAGCATTGTTTTGGGTTTTTGTGTGGTTTAGTTAAAAATAGGATTTATTTTTGAAAAATAATAATAAAATTATTTTGTTCAGCATATTGTTTATTGCTAGCCATTCTTTTTGTCTTACTTTCAGGCAATTGTTTGCTATTGTTGTGTACAATAAAGAGCTTCATCTATCTACATGCATCTCTATCACAGCAGTCACAATATCCTCACCTTACCAGGAGTCTAACCCCTCCTCTACGTGGTGGGCGAGAGAAGCAGTACAAGTAAGGGACTGCCCTGTAGTATGGAGTCGTGAGCCCCAAGCCGCTAAGGTAACCTTGAACAGGGAACTCTGAAATATGGCTGACTACGGGACAATAGCACCTTCCCTCTACCATGGAGCAACAATATACTCTTAGAAGAGAAAATTGCTAAAAGTATAAAATAAGAATATAAACAGTAGCAATGCGTTTCTTTATTCGTGTAAATTGAAAGCTTTCAGATCTTTATAATCCTTCTACAGACATAGCTATAAGATGAGAAAATCCTCATTCTCTCAACTTATAACTATGCCTGTGGAAGGATTATAAAGATCCGAAAGCTTGTACTTTGCACGAATAAAGAAACGAATTGTTACTGTTTATATATTTAAAATATTCTCTATCTTGGTTGATTCCACATTAAAAGAATTACTCTCTTTTTGAGGCTATTCCCAATGTGACACAAATGTTGGTACCTTCATAAGATTGGAAGTTCTGTCCGGACAGGGAATGAGTTGTCAGTTGCAAGCCCTATTAATTATATAGAACGTTGTCTATGGATAATGACATGTGCAATATGACATTACAGGTTTGCTCTTTTAACATGTTCTTGGCCACCCTTGCAACATGTGGCATGTGCTGGAAAATCACTTTGTCATATACTTTATGTATTTTGATATCTCCCTGATCCATTCCTCGCCAACTTCCTGATCTCTACATATTTATCTCACAGATCATTCCATCTCCCATAGTGCCCCGTTATCTAAAAAGGAGCAGTGCTACCAGACCTACACTTTAAATGCATTTGAAACTTCGCCGTTGCTGGTTCAAAGTCTGGATAAAAAAGGAGGAGAATTAGCAGTAACAATCTCTCTGAAAATTTGTGCTCAGCTGGTCTGAATGATTGCAGACTGTAAGGGCTCCTGATCCAGGGATACAAGATAAGCAGCGTTTGTACTCCATGTTAGGAGCGACTGCACATGGCGTCGGTTCCTCATGTCAGAGGCGGCCTGCTACTGAGTAGAGCTGCCAGTCTTAATTACAAAGGCAGAGGCATACTACTTCATTCAGTCATGATGGTTTTCAACTCTACAAGCTTTATGCCATAATATGATTGAATGGTGATAAGAAAAAGGAAAATAAATATATTTGAAGAAATAATTAGATGCTCATTTACTCCCGTGACACCCGCTTTCATTGTTGTCACAAATATTCTATTTCAGATAATGAGAGCTCTCCAAATATATAGAGTAACATTTATTCATTATTTTCCAAGGGAGTTAATAATTTATATTCCGCATGAATGCCAAGTTATAAATAAGGGACTCGGTGACATAAGAAGGGAGCTTAAAGAAAGACATTTACCTAAATGTTAACTAGACATGGTAAGGGCTCCAGGTGATATCTAGATACATAACACAGAGGGGGTTAGATGTATACTATACTATCTCACTCCGTCATGTATTGCTACACCCCTGACCCCAACTTCCCAATTCCGACAGCTCGCTGTAGAGTTTCTATTGACAACAAAGTATAATTAGTGGACTAGAGACTGAAAACAGCACTGTTGGACACCGACAACGCTGAAAGCCGGACTAACGTCTACACGCGAGGCCTCCCGTCGGAGTTTTGCGCCAGAGCCAACAGCCTAGTAATCAGTACCTAGTCCTAGGTCAGTGGAGCGAGCAAGCTATCGGAGGGGAAGTTGAGTATCATTCCACGCCATGTGAATACACAGGGTTAAAGTAGTAGGGTCCCCACCCCCCATCCAGCGTGGAATGACCAATGACCAAAGCGGGATAGTCTAGGGCGGCTAATCGCGCAGAGGCCACCACAGGGGTGTAAGCACTAAACACCGACCCGCTGTCAATGTCCCAGTACTGTCTAGTTACTATCTAGATCCTGCAACGATGGCATTAGTAGAGCCGGATCTCAGGGAAATCACACTGTGGGTCTCTCCATCTGGAACGTCTGTTACACACAGCCACCTAGAATTCAGACTTTACGTTCAACAGATTGCTATTGTCACCCAGTCCCTTTTTTATATTTGGCATTAAAGCGGTTTGTAAGTTTTTTATTCAACCAGGTTCTTGTTAATTTGATTTAGAAAAATTTAAAGTTCACAATAAGAGATTTCAACTAACACAAATAACTAAAGATATTTTTGTTGTTACCAACCAATCAATGGAGCAGTTCTAACAGCAACACAAGACACCAAATCCATCCAAGAACCACAATAAATCTTACAACCTCTAGATTCAATTCGTATTTCTTCAAGGTATATATATGAAACTCTGTCTCAGTGGTACAGCCTGCTCCACGCTGACGAGCGCCAACAGCGTTCGTGGATGGCCTTTCTTAATTATCAATGAATTGTTCAAATATCAGGGAACAGGTTATATCGATGTTTAGTTTATTTCTGTTCCACTAGATGGCGCTAGGTCATCTGAAAATCACATGTGCTTTTGATCAGGATATGCCTTCTTTATTTTTAATATATGAAACTATATCAGGAATTTTGCACAAATAAATTTACTGGCAATGCGTTTCTTTTAAATATCATCAAATATTATCTCTACAGACCTTACTGCAATGATATGAGTTATTGAATGAGAGGGCTTGGCTCATCAGTAGTGAACCCTCTCAGCGGTTTCGCCAAATTAATCTCTAGACCGCTCTACTATTGTATTGGACTGGTTTTGTTATATACCCTGCATTTTCTATGGAAGGCATCTTAGGGGCGTTTAGTGAACTATGGACATAAGCTTATAGGTCTGTAGAGATACATTCATGTGATGATTTAAGACCATGGAATTGTTGTAAATAGTCTAGATATCTACTACCACATGTTCCACCCCATGACTGTATATAACCTCTTATGTACTGCATATAGAAAACCTCAACTAACATCAATCTGTACCGCGTAAGAATCTAATAAAGTATCGCAACTGTACAGATAGAAGGAATGGAGTCTAACAGGAGAAAATTAAGGTTAAAACTAATCAGGCTTAGGACAGAAGTCGAAGCAAGGCCTAGCAAAAGAGGCTTAAAACCAGCCCAACTATAAATAATTTACAAGTCACTACTTCCTGACAGGACACGGCGTATCTGATAACGCAGAAGTTATAAAAGTCGAGTAACGCCCCGTACTTCCTGGCCAAGACCGGACGTATCTTCCATCAAAGGAAGCCGCAGGGCCAATTAGAGAAGAATCACCTAAATAGGTCAACCAATAGCCAACGGCCATGTGACGTAGTCCTACCAATTAGGAAAGAATCACCTAAGTAGGTCAGCCAATTAGAAAGAAGCAAGGTCGTGGTGTTAAATCGAGAAGCAAGAATAGTTAGTATTTGCTTGAATCCCGAAGGTAACACTTGCTCTAAAGCTCTCTCTCTCCACTCATCCCATTCCTTCTTGACGTCAGACGCTTCTTAGTGGAATCTCTGTTTGTTTATTTCACCTTTGGCCCAGCTGTGTCGCCTTCCACCACGACTGCACGGTAGAGTTGACATCGAGGTTCGTCTAGCATCAGGTAACACTGGTCCCAGAGGTCCCAAGATATCACAGACTCCCCCGTCCCGAAGAGTCGACAGGATAGTGGACGCCAAGGTACAAGTAAGCAAATAGACCACTGTCTGTACAGAAAGATGGAACAGGGAAGAGAGGAGGATTCAAAGGAGCCCATGAAGACCGATCCCGACTACGAAAGTTGCGAAAACACCACTTTTCCAGAGAAAGAAAACACTCTCGGTAGGACGCAGGAAATTGTCCCCAGCCAGGCAGACGTCACACCCCCACCGCCGGTTGTCAGATGTCCTAGGGAGGTTGACGACGACGCTACATCAGCTTTCTGCCGTGACCGGACATCGCGAGAGGTGGAATCGCTACGATGGTTCGTACGAGGCGCAGAGCTTCTTCACCAACTACGACGCCCAAGCAGATCGGGCCCAACTACAATACTCTACAAGACTGAGAAAGCCAGCAAACCTCCTGCAAGCGCCCCTCCGAGTTACCAACACGCGAGCGTATGTTACCTGCTCCCCCGACCATCTCTAAACCACGAGCCCAGCGAAGACAATGAAACTCTGACTGTCCCAAAAATCCGCCAACCACGACACAAGACCAGGACTGTCCCGACATACAAGACCACACAACAGTAGGTTCCTCCTTCTATAATTTTTATTGAACAAATTCTCGTTCGAACTGAACTGTCCAATGATGTAAACCTACTCTACTACTTTATACAGAAGCATCTATCGATATAATTAGTCGGAATACTTTTAAAATAATAGAAACCAATTTGCAAAAGAAAATACCTGTTCACCCATTTAACTTAACTATTAATGCCATAGCTAACAATATTTTCACCATAGGTTATATCTTTTTAAACGTAAAAATAAGTAACATAACGCAAAACCTAAAATTCCATATTATAGATACCCCCTTGCCTTTTAGCATTTTATTCCTTAATTCCATAAGAAGATTTCTACTAATTATAAACTGTCCTCAGCTACTACTGTATCAATATAATGTATCCCTACCAACTACATTGTACCAATTCACCTCGTGCAAACAACACGTGTCCCCTGGACAGGTTAATACAACTGTCCCATTTACTAAATTTTCCCTCCTGGAACAGGTTGCTCACACGTGGTGAACTCCAACACTCTTATTTAATCTCATTATAATGTTCCTAATCCCATTTTCAACGCCCCTATGTCCTTTTCTTTCATATTTTTGGACAGAAGTAACTTAAATCACAGCCTTCCAAAACTATTCCAATCGTTAAATTCCCACATAACTACACTCCTTCCTTTAACATGCATATTTAAATATCGACAAACCGCTCTCAACAAAATAAACAACACCCTCTCACATCACTTTTTCCAATTGACGACAATTTTTAATGCGCGACTTAACACCCAAATCCAATTTCGAGCTACACAAGCTGCATCACGTCGCCCTACTAAACACACACAATCTTTTTTTTTCTCACATTAAACGTGTCATATCCACTAACAATATAAAAATTATCGATATGTTCGTACAACCAACAACCATGACTTTAGTAAATTTGTTATTCTTAGTGAAACAGGTTAGATTTTGTACAAAACAGAGACTTCACGTGACACCTTTTCATTTACAATTTTTTCGCTTCGTGTCACAGCGCCACACCACTAAACTCTTTCAATTTTCAGGCCAAAGACGCCTTCATCACGCCTGTGACACATTTATTTAACCACACATTGTCCACGTAGATAGTCGCAATTTCATTCAATTCTAACCCGATATCCATGAATAACATTTTTACTAAGTCCGCAAAATATCGAAACACAACAACCAGTCGATTTAATATCAACAGATACAATATCCGAATTTTCGAAATACAAACACAAATCGAACAAATGCTTGAACACAGGATAATTACAACCTCTGTATCTCCCTATATCAATCCCATAACGCTTTTCACCAAAAGTGACAAATCAAAACGCTTTTGCGTTTACAATTATAGAAATAATATCTCCGAACGTAGTTCGAATTAACTTCCAATAAGTTGTAAGAAAGCAAGCCCCCTCGCTCCCCCCTTGACCTAAATCCGGAATCGCATTAAAAATAGCTTCGCTCCCTCCTCTTCCGCTGGACACGAGCAAACAAACAGCCGACATCTTGTTACGGCCCGTCACCAGGTCTAGATTCTCTCGCCCTCAATTAACTTGTCAACTTAACATCGACACTTAGATCCAAGGACAACATTTTACTTACAAAAATCACACACACCCACATAAGTTTAAAAAAAAAAAAACGACAACATTAGGACTCGATGAGTTTCACAGTTGGAAACAATGTGATCCACGAGTCACGTCAAACATAAAACAAATTCGATAAGTTAGAAAAACTTAGGCCAACAAGACCAAAGATATCAATCGAGGACAATTTAAAGCTCTCTCTACCCATCCTAAAAAAAAAAACAGGAACATTACGTTTGGCCTACAACTTTCCATTCTTTCACGATATATAATTTCTATGTATAATCTTAATTGCTCTTCTTTCTCGATGAACATTTTTTTTAAATTTTCATTTTAATATCTTGTATATAATCATTATATAGCTCTTATAATTGTTTTTTTTTTACGTCAACCAATCAGTTTAGATTATTGTCATTTTATTTTATTTTTCTTTACCAAAACTTATTTACTTTTGCTTTATGACTCTATTCTATAATCAACTTTATATTTTATCTTTCATATCTAATAATCTCAAGTTTATATTTCATGTTTATATCACTAATTTGCATTTATCATTTTATATTTTCTCTCACTTTATAAATTAGGTGTTATTTACATTGTTTCATCTTCCGCTACCATGTCAATGCTATCGAGTATATTATTGCTCATTATTAATTTTCATTTAATATTTTCACTTTCTATTACCCTTATATACTGCTGTAGTGTGTTAATCTTTGTATCATATCATCACTATTTTTACTTTTTTTTAAAGATTACTTTGCATTCAACTTCGCAATTCTATTTTCGATTTTTTAAATCCTTTAACGCTATATGCAAAGCCTTAATTTCGCAATTTCATATCTCAATGATATATTATTTTATAATCAAACTAAAAATCATGACCTAAAAACAGGGCAATCTTCAATAACCTCTTAAACAACCACTTTAAAGGTTACTTCTTAATAAATACTAACCCTTTTCCGCAGGAACTTTTAACTCCTTCGCAGGCTAGACTTGACCTACTTTGATTTCGTAATTAACAATCTTGACACACCGTCCCCCAGATTTACCTTATCCCTACTTCTGGCTTGGATACGTGCAAATTGTATTTTTTTTTTTATTCCAGGGCACTCTCATGCCACACGCTGGCACATCTTTTTTTTTATTTTACTCTTTTTCTCGCTAAGCCCCTGACGACTCCAATTAAAACTTTGATTTCTGGTCACTGATCTTCGCCCTCATTTATCCTGCATGCGTACGTCTTAACGACTAATTACTAAAACCCATAACAATCACCCTTATCTTACTATTCACTTTGTGGTACTGTAACTTTATTAGGTCCTTAAATTTACATGTGAAACATGGCCTAGGTTTTCCGCGCCGTGCACATTAAATGGTTTGGGACTTGAGTCAAAGTGACATTGCCTCAACCAAGTAATAACTAACCCCTCAACCCTTTCTAACGCCCATCACGAAGATATCATGATTTTCCCATCCAATCGTTTTTTATTTTTACCTATCATCATTATATGCTCTCTATTAAATATTTTATTCATATTTTTATTTTTACTTGTATGTTTAATATTAGTTGTTTATGCTTTATTACCTCTTATGGATATACAGAAATCAACCCCATGTTATATACCAACTCACTTTAATTAATTAAAAAAAAAAATTACTTCCTTAATAAAAGTCTTCCTATTCCGCTCTCTTAAATCCCTCCATATGAACCCTCTCACATCCGGGGCCATCTGTGATGATTTAAGACCATGGAATTGTTGTAAATAGTCTAGATATCTACTACCACATGTTCCACCCCATGACTGTATATAACTTCTTATGTACTGCACATAGAAAACCTCAACTAACATCAATCTGTACCGCGTAAGAATCTAATAAAGTATCGCAACTGTACAGATAGAAGGAATGGAGTCTAACAGGAGAAAATTAAGGTTAAAACTAATCAGGCTTAGGACAGAAGTCGAAGCAAGGCCTAGCAAAAGAGGCTTAAAACCAGCCCAACTATAAATAATTTACAAGTCAATACTTCCTGACAGGACAGGGCGTATCTGATAACGCAGAAGTTATAAAAGTCGAGTAACGCCCCGTACTTCCTGGCCAAGACCGGACGTATCTTCCATCAAAGGAAGCCGCAGGGCCAATTAGAGAAGAATCACCTAAATAGGTCAACCAATAGCCAACGGCCATGTGACGTAGTCCTACCAATTAGGAAAGAATCACCTAAGTAGGTCAGCCAATTAGAAAGAAGCAAGGTCGTGGTGTTAAATCGAGAAGCAAGAATAGTTAGTATTTGCTTGAATCCCGAAGGTAACACTTGCTCTAAAGCTCTCTCTCTCCACTCATCCCATTCCTTCTTGACGTCAGACGCTTCTTAGTGGAATCTCTGTTTGTTTATTTCACCTTTGGCCCAGCTGTGTCGCCTTCCACCACGACTGCACGGTAGAGTTGACATCGAGGTTCGTCTAGCATCAGGTAACACTGGTCCCAGAGGTCCCAAGATATCACATACATATAATTTCAAGGTATTGCATCAAGCAAAGCTCTTCCGCAAAATATGTTTTCATAACCAATATATATTAGTAAATTAAATTTCATTGCCATTTATCGTTAAAATATTGCACAAATAAATTTACTGGCAATGCGTTTCTTTTAAATATCATCAAATATTATCTCTACAGACTTTACTGCAATGATATGAGTTATTGAATGAGAGGGCTTGGCTCATCAGTAGTGAACCCTCTCAGAGGTTTCGCCAAATTGATCTCTAGACCGCTCTACTATTGTATTGGACTGGTTTAATGTACTAATATATATTGGTTATGAAAACATATTTTGCGGAAGAGCTTTGCTCGATGCAATACCTTGAAATTATATGTATGTACCTCTACAGACCTATAAGCTTATGTCCATAGTTCACTAAACACCCTTAAGCTGCCTTCCATAGAAAATGCAGGGTATATAACAAAACCAGTCCAATACAATAGTAGAGCGGTCTAGAGATTAATTTGGCGAAACCGCTGAGAGGGTTCACTACTGATGAGCCAAGCCCTCTCATTCAATAACTCATATCATTGCAGTAAGGTCTGTAGAGATAATATTTGATAATATTTAAAAGAAACGCATTGCCAGTAAATTTATTTGTGCAAAATTTTAACGATAGATGGCAATAAAATTTAATTTACTAATATATCAGGAATGACGCTAAAAATATGTAAAATGGTTTCCAATATATCTGTGGCTGAAACAACTATACTTTATTCAAAGGTAACTGTATAGGTGCAAGGTAATAAAACCAAATCCAAATAAATAAATAGTTTATGACGTTTCTGCAACAGTGTTGTTACCAACATCAGACAGAAGTACTGAATCCCTCTGATGATGGTAACATGGTTATAGGATGTTAAAAAAATAAATTAAACAAATTAGAACTTAGAATTAAATATTTACAAAAACACGTTATATATTTATAATTGTATGTAATTCTGCTGTCCTCAAACCTTATGTCCATAGATAATCTAAAATACCCATTCCAAGAGTCTAGCAACAGTATCACTATAAAAGGTAGATCGAAAAATACAATATAACAGAGGCATGGTAGATTAAACTGGCGAAACCGCTGGAAGGGTTCACTACTAATGAGCCAGGCCCTCCCATTAAATTTTTTTCCACTGCAGTAAGGGTAGTAGAAATTGTTTATTTTTAAAAAGAATGATACGCGTCAATAATAGTTTTTAATTTTAAATACACATGTATTATTCGACAGAGTTCATAAAATATTTATAGATAAAGTGGTATATGTAAGAGAGTTCAATGATTTAGATCAGCGAACAATCGATGTCTCACTTCTGTAAAGTTGAGTATGGTTTAGTTGAGATGTCTTCTGTGTGGATATATCTTACAAAAAATCCTACCTGATTTCTTCTGATTCAGTGATTTAAACTTGCATTGAAGTTGATTGTTTTTACTTGTAAATTCTTGTTGGGAACTTATATGCATATAATAATCTGGCTTTTATTGATATACCAAGAAAATGGGTTGACCAAATATTAGGGAACAGGTTAAATTGCTCCACTAGATGGTACTCTGCCATCTAAAAATCACATGTGCTCGTGGTCCGGATATGCCTTCATTATTTTTTATATCAACATCTGACCTTTTTTTCTCTATTGTTTTTTTCATATAATAATCTTTTGAGTTTCTTGCTGAATTTCTTAGGATTCCAACTTGAGATATCTATATTCTTCTTGTCATCATTATAGATTATATCAAGATCAGCGGAATTATACAGGTTCCATATTTGTTTTTTGTAAGAATAGTTTCTGTTACCCATGATCATTAATTCTTCCACGTTTTCTTTTTAAATATTTCCTTGTGTTTTAGATTTGTTGTCATGAAGAATCTGATCTTCGAAATAAGTAAATATCAACAAAATATCACAGATAATCTGATAATTTATCAATGTTTTTTCTTCTTCAAAACTTGGTACTTTGAATAAAGATTTATTTTGTACTAAATACAAATTTTTGAACTCTAATAATTCGAATAGACGAATTTTAAGCTATATTGGGAGATAAAAATATGATTAATATCTTATTTTTCTAACTAAAAACTACCATTGTTGTCATACCAAACCTTTTGAGTTTTAAATATAAAATTAAGTCATGGCTGAAAAAATGGTCTTAAATATCTCCATAATTTTCTTTTTACATGGATATTAAAAATTTGTCGATTTCGGGAAAGACATTTTCATCTAGGATTTCTACATTAGTGGTCACTTTTAAAGAAATCTACCAATTCTACTTCTTAAGATCTTTGGTATTTTTTAATATTTAAAATTTAAAATTGTGGGGTTAGACTTTTAAAATGATAGATTAACTACTTTATTTGCAGCTTTAAATGATGGTGCATCTAATTCTGATGCACTTCAAAAAAAAATTCTAATAATGTCGGAGGAAATGGCAAAAACATTAAGATTAATAGAATTATAAACGCAAAAAAATCTGTAATTATAAAGGTTCTAAACCAAACTGACAATAAAATACTACTAGATGAATTGAACAAATCAGGATATTTGAATTTAATTAGTGAAATTTACATACCGACACTAATAGATCTAATTATAATAGTCAAAACGTATCCAAAATTACAGATATGGTGAACTTCGTCCAAACCTATGCAAAATGAATTCTGATCTAGAAAATTTGGAAAGTGAAATAAAGGTTCTATTTACAATAAGATCTAACTCTCCATATCACAATATAGTATTAAGGGTGACTCCTAAAGTTTACCAAATTAAAAAAAATAATGGGTAATGAGATATACACCTATTTTTGAGCGATGTTCTACATAAGGCAAAATATTTGTAAGACAATGCCAAATTATTTTGAATTTAATCCGAATCACAAAACAAAAGAGTGCCAAAGCATTAAAATATGTAAAATATGCGGTGTACAGGGTAGCCACAACTGTACTGAAGCAACAAATTGTCACAATCGCTCTAAGCACCATAAATAAAAACACTTATTCTTTTTACATGGATATTAAGAATTGGTATATTTTAGGAATGTCATTTTCCTCTAGGATTTCTAAATTATTGGTCACTTTTAAATATATCTACCAAATCTGGTTCTTAAGATCTTTTGTCCTGGACGTGCCCTCTTTTTTTTTTTTTTTTGGAGCTCAAAAATCATTCCATTTGGTTAGCAGCACGTAAAACCATATTCTCTCTTAAGATCTTTGGTACTCTTAAATATTTTAAATATGAAATTATCTGATTAATTTATATGGAATCATTTAGAGTCTATGAAGGAAATGATTTTCCATAATATTTTGCCAAAGCAAATACAAATTTTACTGAATTTTACTTTTATATAGATATAGGTATGCCTATATTTTATGAGAGACATTGCTGACAGTGTTCGAGGGACAGCTCCAGGAGAAGAGATCGAGGGGAAGGAGACGACGGGGATACACAGACGATCTAAAACAATGGACTGGGTGACACACCTAGGGGGAGATGAAGAGGATGGCGGAGGAAGTATGGAGAGACCATGTGGTCCACCCTCAGTAGAGGAGGCATTGAAGGAGGGAGATATGGAGAGCCCATGTAGCCCACCCTCAGTAGAGGAAGGCATTGAAGGAGGGAGATATGAAGAGACCATGTGGCCCACCCTCAGTAGAGGAAGGCATTGAAGGAGGGAGATATGGAGAGAACATGTGGCACAGTCTCAGTAGAGGAAGGCATTGAAGGAGGGAGATATGGAGAGACCATGTGGCCCACCCTCAGTAGAGGAAGGCATTGAAGGAGGGAGATATGGAGAGACCATGTGGCACAGTCTCAGTAGAGGAAAGCATTGAAGGAGGGAGATATGAAGAGACCATGTGGCCCACCCTCAATAGAGGAAGGCATTGAAGAAGGAAGATATGGAGAGACCATGTGGCCCAGTCTCAGTAGAGGAAGGCATTGAAGGAGGGAGATATGGAGAGACCATGTGGCCCACCCTCAGTAAAGAAAGATATTGAATGAGGGAGATATGGAGAGACCATGTGGCCCAGTCTCAGTAGAGGAAGGCATTGAAGGGGGGAGATATGGAGAGACCATGTGGACCACCCTCAGTAGAGAAATACATTGAAGGGGGAGGGAGATATGGAGAGACCATGTGGCCCACCTTCAGTAGAGGAAGACATTGAAGGAGGGAGATATAGAGAGGCCATGTAGCTCACACTCAGTAGAGAAAGACATTGAAGGAGATTGAAACTATCTTTATTAATCGCCCATATAAATTTATATAGTGCCAAATAAGAGAAAATATTATAATACAGAGTTATATGAGGAAATAATATATATAGATGTATAAATATTTATATACATCAGACACGATCCCTCACAATCATCACAAATGGTTAAAGCCGCTCTGAGTTCGGAAATGCCCGGGCTTATAACGGGGTTTTTGTCCCCAACGTACTCAAATGCACCGCCGAGGAATTCGTACAGAATTTTTATTTTTCCAGGCGAGAGATCATTGAGGAGTGATTATCTTTCAGAGCGGAATAGAACCGCGGACACCACGTCCCCATACTTAACCTCAAATCCATAAAGAGGAGCTAGAGTAGAGTAAGCCTTTAGTTTTCGAAAATCTTTCCAGCGGCCCCCACTCCTGAATGGCCTGAGAGAGAAATGTCTTGGTCCGCGGGGGTAGCAGACAAGATGGATTATTCAGTCAGGGCTTGGATCTATTCTGCAGGAGCCGCTAATGTCTCAGTATTGGTCGAGGAAAGATCTGGTCGTGATGGCATTTGGCTGGTGCTCGGGGCCAGAACAGGAAGCTCGGGTGCTGGAGTCTCGTCGAGACGGATAGGAAAGTACGCCTTGGGCGTAGGCGCGGCAGGGCTGGAGACTGTTGAGGGGGTCTACTTGATGGGGGCACACAATTCCGTAGCTGGTGTTGAGAGGGCGGATTTTTTGGAGGGCATGGGATTGGATGAGAGAGGCCTCTACACCGGGCCCTGCCTTCTTTTCCTTGATGTTTTCGGCTCCAGATTTTTTAGAGCGCTCTTTATGGGGATTGGCTTGGGGGTCAGATCCTCCTGCTGAGCATTGAATGCGCTTGATGGAGGTGGGGCTGTATCCACAGCAGCAGGTGTATGGTCTGCAGGTGGGGCTGCTGATGCAGCTGGAGTTGGTGCTGCAGCCGGCACGGTGTTCGAGGTGGAGGGCGGCCTGGTCCAGCCCTGTGTGCGTGCCGCAGGAGCATCCACAGGGATCACCAGCTTGTCCTCCTGAAGACCAGTCTTACGAGGACAGTTGGTACGCTTGTGTCTCTGCTTATAGCACAGGGAATATTTAATGCCGTAGGTCACGTAGACGTGCGTGACCACTCCCTTGGCCTTGACATCCAGCCGAGCAGGGATTGGGAGAGCTTTACTCCGTCGCGCAGAGTTATGAAAGTTTCCCGACGAGCATCAGCCCAGCAGGAATCTTCTAGTTGCATCATATTCTGAATGATGGACGAGACCTGTCCGTATGGCCGCAGCGCAGTGACGAGGTCAGCGTTCTCTACGAAGAAGAGCACGTTTCCGACGACATTTCTCTCAGTCCTACTCCTGAGGGGGAAGGCAGGCAGGGTGAGGTCTTCGATGTTGAGTCCCTCCTCTATCATCTTGCCAGCGAGTTGCACGCTGGAGAGGCCGACCAGGATGTGTCCTTCCAGCTTTATCAGTTGGTAGATGGTGCCCTTACCCAGCTTGGTTTCCAACGCCCGGAAATACTCCTCTTGCGTGAAGTCTGGGCAGAATTCCAGGTAGACACACTGGTCCGCCTGCCCCGCTGCCGACTTTGCCCGGTGGTCTGGCACTCGTGCACCTTGCTGGGTGTTGGTGTGGCTCGTGGCCTGCTGGTGTTCAGAGGGATTCCTGGTGCCTGAACGCAGACCTTTTTGGTCCCCGACTTGGAGTGGTCAGGATCATGCGGCCTCTTCTTGGAGCCGTCCACTTTGGTGAAAATCACATAGTGGCATTTCCGCCGTCCGCCGCCGGCTTGGTATTTACATTTTTGCCATTAGTTAATTCTGAATGACTTTCAGTCACATTTCATAATATTTTGGCGATTTCTCGGCAGAGACTTGGCCGTTTTTGATAAATTTTAGATGAGCTTTCAGCCCATTCTTTTGACCTTCAGCCAATACGGGGGCCATTAGGGAGATATGGAGAGACCATGTGGCACAGTCTCAGTAGAGGAAGGCATTGAAGGAGGGAGATATGGAGAGACCATGTGGCCCACCCTCAGTAGAGGAAGGCATTGAAGGAGGGAGATATGGAGAGACCATGTGGCACAGTCTCAGTAGAGGAAAGCATTGAAGGAGGGAGATATAAAGAGACCATGTGGCCCACCCTCAGAAGAGGAAGGCATTGAAGAAGGAAGATATGGAGAGACCATGTGGCCCACCCTCAGTAGAGGAAGGCATTGAAGGAGGGAGATATGGAGAGACCATGTGGCCCACCCTCAGTAGAGGAAGGCATTGAAGGAGGGCCAAGCCTCCCTCTCCTCCTAACCCCGTTAAAATGATCACCCAACCAGATACTTCTGCTATCCAAATTAGGTCCAACCAACCCACAACTGTACACCCTAGAGAGCCGGCGCGTTCAACCTACGCGCAGACGTTAAAGAACAGTGTAAACCATGTAAATATTGCCTCAGACAACTTATCTTTCGAGGCCATCAGAGCCAAAATTGCCAAGACTCCACAGTTGAAGAGTTGTGATGTGACGGCGGTAACTGGGAAGGACAAAACACTTGTCCTTCACTTTCCCAATTATGCAGAATCAAAGCGGTTTGTGGACGGAATTAAGACCGCCAACATTGACGGACTTAAAGTCCTACCAAACCCGACATTCAGGCCCAGGTTGGCAATTTTCGGCATCCCTGTCGAAAAATCTGAATCTGATCTGGTGTCTGATCTGATGGAAAACCCTGTGATAGCCCCGCAGTTAATTAATAACAGCGGCGGCTTGAAGCTGGTTAAATTGATTAGGAAGGTAGGTTCGCCTTCCACCGCTATCATAGAGGTCACTAAGGGTATCGAGGAGGCTCTCCTTGCACGCGGCCGCGTCACTGTTGACTTCCTGTCCCTCAGGCTCTTGGCGCGCCTTCCTGGAGTTCCTAAAGGCCTCTGATAGACTTAAGCCACGCGTCCGCGCGGAGGATACCGATCAGTGATTCCGAGGATTCCGATGAGTGACTCGGACTCCTCAACTCATGGTTAACACCGGTGATTGGCGGCCGCTCGTAGACGTAACTCTGGCATGTGCCGCTGTTTGAGATCGGTTTCGCGACCTGCCTTGCGTATGTGATCGCCCCTGACGCTTTCTCTGTAACCCAAGGACAGAGGGCAAATGGTTTGGCGATTCGACGGCGCGGGCTGCTCGAGAAATCGACTTACGCAGCGACCCATTTGAACGCGCTATGCAATCTATGGTGTACCTTTCTGGTTGGTTGTCTTAGCACTGGTACCCTCACCAGTAATCTTATCTAAAATTTTATATATTCATTTTTACAAAAAAAAAAATCTATCTTTTCCCATCAGTTGCTGAATCATTCTCGCTTTATCTAATATTTTTATTTAAACAACAGCTGTCTTTCTTTTATTTTCCCTGGCCTGGGGAATCTAACCTTTTTGAACAGCCTTGGTTGCGTGCAGCACCTTGGTACTTTGATATTGTGCTTTGCGGCTTGTCTGCCTGCTACACCTTTGGGTTTAAAAATCATATACTTTAATCATTGCGGTATGTATGCTCTCCACGGTCACCCCTGGGCTCAGCACCATTGAACCCGTCTCTGCCACCCCCTGAACTCCGCGGATCACCACCCTGCTCCCCCCCCCTGGTCCTCCTCTACATCCTGGCGCTTCTGGCCTCACCTGGCGATGATCCCCTGGCCACCCATCCCCAGGCCCCTCCAACTGTGCTTTGTATATATTCCGCTTTATGCGTCTATCGGGGCTCAAAAATCATTCATTTTGGTTAGCAGCCCCGTAAAATAAAGATATTTTCTCTTCCCCGTTGGTCGGCTCCAAACATTTGTACATTATGTAAATAAGCTTTTCATTTTTTTTATTCTTACGCCTTAAGCCAGGCAGTACTTTAATCAAATTATGTTCTTATATATTACTTTAGCTCAAATAAAACAATCTCTGATCAAAACCATTTTTGTAATTATACTTTCAAGATATTAGCCACGACTGCATCACCAATACCATTTAGTCCTAAAAAAGAACCAGCAAATAACTAACATAGTATAATCCTCAAGATAAATAAATACAAGCAGAAGAAAATCTTTTTTCTTTATATAAGATATATATACATATATATATATATACAGTAGAACTCCTCAAATTCGGAAAGCTTGGGGCGCAAGGTATTCCGAATTTGAGGATTTTCCGAATTTGAGAGAGTTAGATTTGTGAATATTTATGTGGCATAAATAGGCATTTAGATGACTGAGACAAAGATTTTGAAGCATATGAACAATTTTAGGTTGAATATTATATGTACATTACATAATTTTAATTACGATTTTTAATCAAATGTTCCTTGACTTTTATGAGTTTCGAGCATGAACCGATGAAAAATAGTAAAATATTTTATTATGTATGTAATGCAATTGATGGCCAAGTAAGTTATGGCTTGGCAAAGAAGTTGCTGATCGTTGTCTGTTTCTTTGGCTTGTTTAACAAAGCTTCTTCTTCTCTCATAAGCATAGTTCGAAGACTATTGATGGTGTTGTAGCTTGCAAGCATTTCTGGTTCAGTGCGCTTTTCCAAATATTTTAATGCAACATCCAAACTTTTCAACGCTTCGCATCTGGGAACATCCGGCTCCAAACTGTCTTCAGAAGCGCTGTTTGCATTTTTGACTTGAGAATTATCGGGTAATGACTTCCAGTAAACTCCTGTTTCGTCAGCATTATAAATTTGGAACTGTTCATACTTTTCGTCAGTCATTAGTTTGTGAAAATCATCTTTAAAGCGATTAATTGCATCTTCGTCAGCACTCAATGCTTCCCCGACAACTTTTTTATTTTTCAAATTATGTCTGGCTCTGTATCGTGACAACCATCCACCACTAGGTTTAAAAGTGGGATTATTCAATTTTGATGCAAATGACTGGCAGCTGTTTGGAGTTCAATACCACGAATAGGAACCCCTGTTAATCTCTGACTTTCGTACCAGATGTTAACTGCTTTATCAACATTTTCGTATAACGGATTTTTTACTTGAGAAAACTTTTTGACATCTTTTTCGGTAGAATCAACAAACTTTGTAAGTTTAAGCTCAGAGTTTTTTATATCATAAACAGTTGTCTTAGAAATTTTATACTTTTGCATTATCGTTGTATAGCTTAATCCTTTTTTAATGTCACTAAGAACATCTAACTTTTCACCAAGCTTAAGAATTCGGTACTTGCCTCGTTTTTGCCGCTCCTCTTTGGATGCCATTTTTTTGAAGAACAAACTTGTAAATGCAAAAAATTGAGAGTTGAATAAAAGAATTTGAAACTTACAATGTCTGAAAATGTTTGATAATTTGAACTTTAGGTGAATCAACTTTGCAATAAAAAATGCGTGAATGGATTATGACGTAATAATGCTGCCTTCTTATTGGACAATATCCTAAACTAAGCACAAAGGTCAAATGAAACTGTTGATTTATTTAAGCTTTTAAAAAAGGGGATAAACCCCTAATTAGCGATTATAAATAATCGGTAAAAGTAAATTAATTAAACACTTAAATTAAAAATAAATTACTAATAAAAATTAAATTAAATAAAATAAAAGCAAAGCAAAAGTAAAAGTAAATAAAATAAAATAAAATAATGTTGAAATATCAACAAAATAAAAGCATGTGAAAATTGATTTTTTGTATGTAAAAAAAAACATTACAATACTTTCCGAATTTGGGAGTTTCCGTATTTCAGAATTTCCGAATTTGAGGAGTTCTACTGTATATAGTTATCAGCGTCATAATCATTTTTTTCTTAATCAATTCTGTCACCGTTTGCTTTTGTGAATGGAATAAATACCCAAATATGGCTATTTCTCATAACCATCGGTGGTTCAGTTGTATAATCCTCTCCTGCCACGCGAGCGGCCCGGGTTCGATTCCCGGCCGATGCATTTTTTTTTTTTTACAATTTTTAAAACTCATATATATATAGTTATTAGCGTCATAATCAATTCTTTCTTAATCAATTTTTTCACCGTTTGCTTTTGTGAATGGAATAAATACCAAAATATGGCCATTTCTCATAAACATCAGTGGTTCAGTGGTAGAATGCTAGCCTGCCACGTGGGCAGCCCGGGTTCGATTCCCGGCCGATGCATTTTTTTTTTTTTACAATTTTTAAAACTCATTTATATATTATACAAGAATGACATCCACGGCTCCAATTTATAATTGTAACGAATAGTATTTGAATAAAAGCATTTATTCGGGTAAAACCCGGGCGTTGCCCAAGCCATTCGGCTAGTATATATATATATATATATATAGTAGAACCTCCTTTTAGCGGACACCTCTCTACAAAGGACAGTTTTCATTTGCAAAATTTCCATTTTTACAATTTAGCAACTCTCTAGTAAGAGGACACCTCTCCCTAAAGGACACTTTAGCTCTGCAATTAGGTGTCCTTTACAGGGAGGTTCTACTGTATATATATATATAAAAGATTGTATAGAGAGATCTGATAGTGTATGGGTGAGGATTTGTAATCTATAGGAGGGAATTGAAGTTAAGATGAGAGAACAGCCGAATAATGGTTGTTAGATTATGTCTAAGTTAGATTATATAAATGGTCCTGCCCAATGTATCCCTCTAACAGACTGTTCCCACGGGAGTGCTGTGAGTTTCAAGCTTTAGTTGAGGAAGGACGAGTGTGTAGCACATAATACTGACCACATTTCTGTTCTTTTTTGGTAGAACCTGGCATACTTGCCACCTTCATTTATTTAAACTAACACAGAAGTGGAATAATGAAATAATTCTCACAATCATCATGGCTTCATTATAATGATTTGTTCATTTTAAAATGGAAAATACAGTAGAACCTCCCTGTAAAGGACACCTAATTTCAGAGCCAAACAGTCCTTCAGGATGAGGTGTCCTCTTACCGGAGAGTTGTTAAATAGTAAAAATGGTAATTTTGCGAAAATGAAAACTGTCCTATGTAGAGAGGTGTCCGCTAGCGAGGTGTCCACAAAAAGGAGGTTCTAGTGTATTTATAAATTTAAAAATAACTAAACAATTATATTTCTTTCTATTGTAAATTAAAAAGAAAATATTATTATTCATTTCAAAGCACATGAAGCCTAAACAGTCCGTGTAAAAAAACAATAACACTCGTGACATTCACAACGGCACTGCAAAGTGAAACTTAAACTGCCCAGAAACCAAAAGTGGGCAGGCGTGATCCTAAAGTTTGCTTTTCTTTTAACTCGCTCCCTTCTGTAATACCTTGTTATTGGTATAGTTGTACAGTCGAACTTCCTTGAAAGGACTTTCTCGCTAGAAGACACCTCTCTACAAAGAACCGTTTTCATTAACAAAATTAACATTTTTACTATTAAGTACCTCTCCGGTAAGAGGACATCTCTCTGTAAAGACAATATGGCTCTGCAATTATATGTCCTTTACAGGGAGGTTCTACTGTATATGTAAACAACAATCAACTGTCAATATTTGTATGGTCGAATTATCGGGAGTGTTGAATTATCAATAGTGACAAATTACCATTTGTTATTTGATAGGCTGGAGGGGTTGGGACATCAAAACATGGTCGAATTATCGTAAATTGGCAAATTAATGAGGTTATGCTGCATATACAAGGTTGTCCCAGAAGTTCGTAAACATTTGCAAAAAATTGAAATACCAATATTATTCGCCGTTATGTATAATGTCTTTGAATTATGTATTATAATGTATTTGCCGTAATAATATTATTCACCAAGAAATATGAAAAACAACATTTTAAGAAAAACACTAACTTTTGGGACAACCTTATATACATAGAGATTGCGCCAGATGAATATACAGCCTCCGGCCATGTGCCAGTAATTATGGGTGGTGTTTATCTTCTTTTCAAACAGAGTAATTAAGTGTTTTCCTGTTGTTTAGAACATTTGAGGAACAAAGGACACAGGTAGGACTTTGCCTGTTAAGAAAAACACTAACTTTTGGGACAACCTTATATATAGAGAGATTGCGCCAGGTGAATATACAGCCTCCGGCCATGTGCCAGTAATTATGGGTGGTGTTTATCTTCTTTTCAAACAGAGTAATTAAGTGTTTTCCTGTTGTTTAGAACATTTGAGGAACAAAGGACACAGGTAGGACTTTGCCTGTTAAGAAAAACACTAACTTTTGGGACAACCTTATATATAGAGAGATTGCGCCAGGTGAATATACAGCCTCCGGCCATGTGCCAGTAACTATGTATGGTGCTTATATTCTTATCACACAGATTATTTGGGTGTGTTTCCTGTTGATGGGAACATCAGATGTACACAAACGTAAGACTTTGCCTGTTAACATTTAGCTGGGCTTAGTAGGACAGTCTTCATGTCTAGGGTACCAGGAGTACAAGACTCCAGACATACTGTCCTGCCCAGGGTCACCTCCCCACCACACAGAGGCAGTTAACAGGACTTGGAGAGTAATTATGGTTTAATGCTTTAATACTAGCCATGCTACAGTTTTGATATAGCAATACTATGATGTTAACCTACAAATAACTTACTATATACAGTACGTATAACCTTCCTTTAGCGGACACCCTGCTAGCAGACACCTCTCTACAAAGGACAGTTTTCATTTACAAAATTACCATTTTCACTATTTAGAAACTTTCCATTAAGAGGATACCTCTTCCTAAAGGACAATTTGGCTCTACAATTAGGTGTCCTTTACAGGAAGGTTATATTGTATAAGAGAGAGAGAAGAGTGTCAAGCTCATTTAATATAAAACCCAAAGAGATTTATTTTTCATCCTGTTGAATTAAAATCTATGTTAAATTATAGTTGGGTCAGATGCTATGAGCAATCCATTAAGAGAATGATTTAATGTCCTCTTTTTTATCTTTTAAATCTTGTAATTATTATTATTATTATTTTTTTTGATGTAATATAGTATCTGAGTTTAGTGTTGTTATTGACGCAAGCATCCCTTGTGGGGATGTCGCGTCTGGTTTGATGGATGGATAAATAAATAAATCCATCTGATAAGTGGCCAAAATCAATGATTATCATGGATAAAACTGGATTAATAATTTTTCTTAGCAAAAAAAAAAAAATTCAAACACTATTTCATCTTAGTGAATAAAGGCATTGGGAAGCAAGCGAATAAATTCAGAAAATAGAGAAAAAAAACCTTTTTTTTATTTGAAAAAAAAAATCATATTTTAAAGAAATCTTTTAGGACTTTTTGTTCTAAAACCCTATTTAGAGTGTGAATTATAGATCATCAATCTTCAAAGGTCATGAATGTATCATTTTTTTGAAGTTGTAAGCATTGTTTTGGGTTTTTGTGTGGTTTAGTTAAAAATAGGATTTATTTTTGAAAAATAATAATAAAATTATTTTGTTCAGCATATTGTTTATTGCTAGCCATTCTTTTTGTCTTACTTTCAGGCAATTGTTTGCTATTGTTGTGTACAATAAAGAGCTTCAGCTATCTACATGCATCTCTATCACAGCAGTCACAATATCCTCTACTTCCCAGAAGCCCACCCCCTCCTCTACGTAGTGGGCGGGAGAAGCAGTACAAGTAAGGGACTGCCCTGTAGTATGGAGTCGTGAGCCCCAAGCCGCTAAGGTAACCTTGAACAGGGAACTCTGAAATATGGCTGACTACGGGACAATAGCACCTTCCCTCTACCATGGAGCAACAATATACTCTTAGAAGAGAAAATTGCTAAAAGTATAAAATAAGAATATAAACAGTAGCAATGCGTTTCTTTATTCGTGTAAATTGAAAGCTTTCAGATCTTTATAATCCTTCTACAGACATAGCTATAAGATGAGAAAATCCTCATTCTCTCAACTTATAACTATGCCTGTGGAAGTATTATAAAGATCCGAAAGCTTGTACTTTGCACGAATAAAGAAACGAATTGTTACTGTTTATATATTTAAAATATTCTCTATCTTGGTTGATTCCACATTAAAAGAATTACTCTTCTTTTTGAGGCTATTCCCAATGTGACACAAATGTTGGTACCTTCATAAGATTGGAAGTTCTGTTCGGACAGGGAATGAGTTGTCAGTTGCAAGCCCTATTAATTATATAGAACGTTGTCTATGGATAATGACATGTGCAATATAACATTACAGGTTTGCTCTTTTAACATGTTCTTGGCCACCCTTGCAACATGTGGCATGTGCTGGAAAATCACTTTGTCATATACTTTTATGTATTTTGATATCTCCCTGATCCATTCCTCGCCAACTTCCTGATCTCTACATATTTATCTCACAGATCATTCCATCTCCCATAGTGCCCCGTTATCTAAAAAGGAGCAGTGCTACCAGACCTACACTTTAAATGCATTTGAAACTTCTCCGTTGCTGGTTCAAAGTCTGGATAAAAAAGGAGGAGAATTAGCAGTAACAATCTCTCTGAAAATTTGTGCTCAGCTGGTCTGAATGATTGTAGACTGTAAGGGCTCCTGATCCAGGGATACAAGATGAGCAGCGTTTTACTCCATGTTAGGAGCGACTGCACATGGCGTCGGTTCCTCATGTCAGAGGCGGCCTGCTACTGAGTAGAGCTGCCAGTCTTAATTACAAAGGCAGAGGCATTCTACTTCACTCAGTCATGATGGTTTTCAACTCTACAAGCTTTATGCCATAATATGATTGAATGGTGATAAGAAAAAGAAAGATAAATATATTTGAAGAAATAATTAGATGCTCATTTACTCCCGTGACACCCTCTTTCATTGTTGTCACAAATATTCTATTTCAGATAATGAGAGCTCTCCAAATATATAGAGTAACATTTATTCATTATTTTCCAAGGGAGTTAATAATTTATATTCCGCATGAATGCCAAGTTATAAATAAGGGACTCGGTGACATAAGAAGGGAGCTTAAAGAAAGACATTTACCTAAATGTTAACTAGACATGGTAAGGGCTCCAGGTGATATCTAGATACATAACACAGAGGGGGTTAAATGTATACTATACTATCTCACTCCATCATGTATTGCTACACCCCTGACCCCAACTTTCCAATTCCGACAGCTCGCTGTATGGTTTCTATTGACAACAAAGTATAATGGAGTGGACTAGAGACTGAAAACAGCACTGTTGGACACCGACAACGCTGAAAGCCGGACTTACATCTACACGCGAGGCCTCCCATCGGAGTTTTGCGCCAGAGCCAACAGCCTAGTAATCAGTACCTAGTCCTAGGTCAGTGGAGCGAGCAAGCTATCGGAGGGGAAGTTGAGTATCATTCCACGCTATGTGAATACACAGTGTTAAAGTAGTAGGGTCCCCACCCCCCATCCCAGCGTGGAATGACCAATGACCAAAGCGGGATAGTCTAGGGCGGCTAATCGCGCAGAGGCCACCACAGGGGTGTAAGCACTAAACACCGACCCGCTGTCAATGTCCCAGTACTGTCTAGTCACTATCTAGATCCTGCAACAATGGCATTAGTAGAGCCGGATCTCACGGAAGTCACACTGCGGGTCTCTCCATCTGGAACGTCTGTTACACACAGCCACCTAGAATTCAGACTTTACGTTCAACAGATTGCTATTGTCACCCAGTCCCTTTTTTATCCTTGGCATTAAAGCGGTTTGTAAGTTTTTTATTCAACCAGATTCTTGTTAATTTGATTTAGAAAAATTTAAAGTTCACAATAAGAGATTTCAACTAAGATAAATAACTAAAGACATTTTTGTTGTTACCAACCAATTAATGGAGCAGTTCTTACAGCAACAAAAGACACCAAATTCATCCAAGAACCACAAGAAATCTTACAACCTCTAGAATCAATTCGCATTTCTTCAAGGTATATATATATGAAACTCTGTCTTAGTGGTACAGCCTCCTCCACGCTGACGAGCGCCAACAGCGTTCGTGGATGGCTTTTCTTAATTATCAATGAATTGTTCAAATATCAGGGAACAGGTTATATCGATGTTTAGTTGATTTCTGTTCCACTAGATGGCGCTCTGCCATCTAAAAAGCACATGTACTTTTGGTCAGGATATGCCTTCTTTATTTTTAATATATGAAACTATGTCAGGGATATCGTTAAAAACATGTAAAATGGTTTCCAATATATCTGTGGCTGAAACAACTATACTTCATTAAAAGGTAGCTCTATAGGCACAAGGTAATAAGGCTAAATCTAAATAAATAAATAGTTTGTGACGTATCTGTAATAGTGTTGTTACCATCATCAGACAAAAGTACTGAATCTGTCTGATGATGGTAACATGGTTATAGGATGTTAATAAGGTTAATTAAACAAATTAGAACCTAGAATTAAATATTTACAAAAAACACATGTTATATATTTATAATTGTATGTAATTCTGCTGTCCTCAAAGCCTATGTCCATAGATAATCTAAAATACCCATTCCAAGAGTCTAGCAACAGTATCACTATAAAAGAAAGATCGAAAAATACAATATAACAGAGGCATGGTAGATTAAACTGGCGAAACCGCTGGAAGGGTTCACTACTAATGAGCAAGGCCCTCCGATTAATTTTTTTCCATTGCAGTAAGGGTAGTAGAAATTGTTTATTTTTAAAAAGAATAATACGCGCGTCTATATTAGTTTTGAATTTTAAAAACACATGAATTATTCAACAGAGTTCATAAAACTTATATAGACAAAGTGGCTGATGTAAGAGAATTAAATTATTCAGATCAGGGAACAATCGATATCTCACTTCTGTAAAGTTGAGTATGGTTTAGTTGTCTTCTGTGTGGTATATTTGATATAAAATCCTACCTGATTTCTTCAACATCGTGATTTAAGCTTGCATTGAAGTAAATTGCTTCTTCTCTAATATTTAATGTCTTACTTGTAAATTCTTGTTGGGATCTTATATGCATATAATAATCTGGCTTTTATTGATTTATCAAGAAAATGGGTTGGCCAAATATCAGGGAACAGGTTAAATTGTTCCACTAGATAGCGCTCTGCCATCTAAAAATCACATTTGCTCGTGGTCAGGATATGCCTTCATTATTTTTTATATCAACATATGACCTTTTTTTCTATTGTTTTTTCCTTATTATAATCTATTGAGTTTCTTCCTGAATTTCTTAGGATTCCAACCTGGGATATCTTAATTTCTTCTTATCACCATTATAGATTAGATCAAGATCAGCAGAATTATACAGGTTCCATATTTGTTGTATGAATAGTTTCTGTTACCCATGATACTTAATTCTTCCACGTTTTCTTTTTAAATATTTCCTTATGTTTTAGATTTGTTGTCGTTGAGAATCTGATCTTCTAAATTTGAACAAATTATCACAGATAATCTCATAATTTCTCAATTATTTATTCTTTAAAACTTGATACTTTGAGAAAAGATTTCATTTTAATTGTGCAAAATAAATAATTTTGACCTAATATTTTGACTTGGCAAATTTTAGAATATATATTTAGAGAAAATAAAATATGATTTATAGTTTGAAATTGTATATTTTTACGTTTTCTCTCTTTTTAAATATTTCCTTATGTTTTAGATTTGTTGTTGTGAAGAATCTGATTTTCTAAATAAGTAAATTTCGACAAAATATCACTGATAATCTCATAAATTATCAATTTTTCTTCTTCTTCCAAACTTGGTACTTTGAATAAAGATTTCTTTTGTACTAAATACAAATTTTTGAACTCTTAATATTTTCAAATTTTCAAATATATTTAGAGAAAAAAAAAGAGAAAAATTTGAATAATTTCAATAGTTAGAAATTGTATTTTTTCTTTACTAAAAACTACCATTGTTGGTATTCCAAACCTTTAAATAAAATAAAGGCATGGTTAAAAATGGTTCTAAATATCTCCATATTATTCTTTTTACATGGATATTAAGAATTTGCCTATTCCAGTAACGTCATTTTCCTCTAAGATCTCTACGTTAGTGGTCAATTTTAAAGATATCTACCAAATCTGCTTTTATGATCTTTTGTCCCCGACGAGCACTTTTTTTTTTTGTGGGGGCTCAAAAATCATAAACTTTGGTCAGTATATATATATAGCTCGTAAAACCATATTCTCTCTTAAGATCTTCGGTATTTTTAAATATTTCAAATATCAAATTATCTGATTAATTTACATGGAATCATATAAAGTCTATGAAGGAAATGATTTTCCATAAGATTTGGTCAAGGCAAATACAAATGTTGCATTTTACTTCTACATAGATATAGGTATGCCTATAATTCATGAGCAGACTTATAACATCAGTTTTTATATCTTGAAAATTAACTTCAATATTTTTAACGCCTTGTCAAATGCTTTATTTTTATTTGTTTCTCCTGACGAAGACAAAAGATTTTGGGCGAAAGGTTGAGAAAAAAAAAAACTCTAATTGGCCGAAGTGTCTATTTTTACAGAAATATGAATGCCGGCCAGGCAACCTCTATCTTCAGGACCTTCAATATTTGCTTCAGACTCTGTATACCATAAGTATTAAAACCACTATAGGTGTTGAATGGGTAGATCTGATAGTGTATGGGTGAGGATTGAAATTGAGATGAAAGAAAAACTGAATAAGGGTTGTTATGTCTAGGTTGGATTATATTGTAGCAAAATATTTATATTTTCAGAACAGTTTATTAATTTTTATATAATTATATATCTTGCTACTCTGTGTACTTATTGCTTATCGTGAATTTTATAAATTTTGGTTTGTATCCGTGCCTCATTGGCTCATTCATTCTGGTTAAAAGCCCCGTAAATAAAGATATTTCCGTTCCGTATCCATGCCTCAAATACGAGATTGAATCGCAATGAGAACAGATGCACCATACAATGCCCACAGTGGGATCGTGGATAATGACATTGCGGACACACTCGCAAAGCGGGGTGCTGAGTCTGCTCTGACTCGCTCCTTTGTCGTTTGTAAAATCGGCAATCTTACGGACGGGCGCGTGAAGCACGGGAGAACAGATTCCTCTCTCTAGCTTCTTCTATCCACACCCGCTTTGGCCTTACTCTAATGAGTCTTACAGACAAAAGGTATGCGTACATCGTCCCTAGCTAGCATATTGTGGTTGGCCTGCTATCGGGACACACGTGGACCGACAGTTTGCCCACAGGATAGGCGTTATTGACGATCCTTTCTGCCCTTACTGCGACGCTGACAAGGAAGAAACTCTGTTACACATCGTGCTTGAGTGCAGCAGCCTTAATGCCCTTAGATTCCGCCTTCTTTCCACCTGTGCAGAAGAATTGGGGTACACGCCGCGGTCACTCATAAACCTTATTTTCAACAGGAGCACTTGGCGAGCCTGCCTGGAGTTCCTAAAGGCCTCTAATAGACTTAAGCCACGCCTCCGCCGGGAGGATTCCGACCACCTGAGTGACTTGGACTCCTCGCCTCATGGTTAACACCGGACATTAGCGGCCGCTCGTAGACGCAACTCTGGCATGTGCCGGTGTTTAGGAACGGTTTCGCGACCTAGCCTGCGTATGTTATCGCCCCTGACGCTGTCTCTGTAACCCCAGGACAGAGGGGAAAATGGTTTGGCGATTCAAAGGCGCGGGCTGATCGAGAAATCGACTTACGCAGCGACCCATTTGAACGCGCTATGCAATCTCTGGTGTACTTTTGTGGTTGGTTGTCTTAGTACTGGTACCCTCTCTAGTAATACTTGATATAAGACCTCAATTTCGAAAATTTTATATATATTACTGAAGGTTCTTTTTAATTAACAAATTTTTCCTATCTTTTCCCATCAGTTGCTGAATCATTCCCGCTTTCTCTAATATTTCTATCTAAACAACACCTGTCTCTCTTTAATCTTTCCTGGCCTGGGGAATCTAACATTTTCTGAACAACCTTGGTTGCGTGCAGCACCTTGGTACTTTGATATGCATTGCGGCTTGTCTGCATTCTACATTATTTTTGGGCTCAAAAATCATACCCTTTGGCCCCTCCAACAGTGCAATGTATATAGTGCTTTGTATATATTCCGCTTTATGCGTCCATTGGGGATCAAAATCATCCATTTTGGTTAGCATCCCCGTAAATGAAGATACTTCCGTGCCTCAAATAAAGAGTCGTTATGAGTCATCCTGAAGTTTGTCTTTCTTAATTTTCTATGTGACAAAATGAATGGTCCTGTCCAAGGTGTTGCTCTTAACTCAACAGACTGTTCGCTAGGCCCCACATTGAGTGCTGCGAGCTTAAAACTTTAGTTGAGAAAGCACATGTGTCTGATGTAACATGTGTGATCAGTTGTTACTCACAGGCTGGTAGTCCGTATGGACTTATTCAGTGCAGAGAGGTCCGTAGATCCAGCAAGATGCTAATTCAGCAGGTCTCTTATATCATATTTAGGATAGATGAAGAAGTTCCCCTTGGGATAAGTCTTTAGCATCAAGGTTTCCTAGAGTGAATATATTAAACTATACCACAGGTTTCTGGAGATGATTTCTTTTTATTTTATTAACGTAGTCTAAAGCTCTGGGCATCTCTGCCTTTCTACAAGAGAACATAAATAAACGAATAAAACGCAGCATGAAGCTAAACTATTACAAACATTTTTTGTAATTTTTGTATTCGTTTATTTATTTGTGTTCTCCTGTAGAAGGGCAGAGATGCCCGGAAGCTCGAGACTACGTTAATAAAATGAAAAGAAATCATCCCCAGAAACCTGTGGTATTGTTTATGTTCAGGAGATTTGAATCAACAGAGTGAATATATACTCAATTAAACTCTTTTGACTGCGAAATTTACACGTTACACTTAATTTTTCTTTTATATCAAATTATAAAGAAAAAGGCATGATATTAAATAGAAGTGACATATGTAACAACACTGTTGTAAAACGTCACATATAGTTTAAATAATTTGACTTGGAAATTTCACCTTTTATCATTTTTTGGAGAATAAATCTTGCTGTGTGGGAAGGGGATAGGCCGCAGTGTCCAAATGTCTATTTAGAGTTACCTTGAAGTCGCAGCAAATTCTGATCTCTTTATTTTTCTTCGGCATTACAACCACTGGAGTGGCCCATTTACTGCTCGCCACCTCACATAGATAACCCTTAGCCACCATTTTGTCTAATGCTTCAGTAACTGCTGGCCTATTGGCGAAAGGCACCGGACGAGCCCTATGGAAAATTGGATTCACATCACACATGTTTACTGAAAATGTGAAGCCTTTTATTGGTTCAGTTGTCTCCACAAATAAGGCTTGATTTTCCTTCAAAATTTCCTCAATGGTAATTTCCACAGGTATGTTTTACAGCGAAACAGCCCAATTTCAATCTATTTATCCATTCTCTTCCCATTGAAGCCCTCTTTTCTCCTTTCACCACCAACGCTCTAAGTTTGTGAGTCATATCTTGACACTCCACTTTGACATTGATTTTACCCAGAATGGGTACCACAGTATCATCATAAGTTCTTACAATAATACTCGCTTTTTCCAACTTCAAATGTTGAAGACTATTTTTAAAATCCTTTTCCGATATCAGTGTTAGGCCACTACCCTTTCAAATTTAATAAAGTTTCTTTCTACTTTTAACTCCATCAGATATGGAGGGTCACTTGAGGCAAAATTAATTTTACGAGGTGTATTCAAAAGGTATCGCGACTTTTGAATTTTGGCGGGTTACGTATATTCGAATTTCGATCTTTTTGTGGCTTTATGTTGGTATTCATGTCTCTCACTTGTGCCGACAAGCTCGGCCATTTTGAATGTTCACTTAATTGTTGACAGCTGCTTTGCTTGCAGGTGTTTTGGATCGTCTTCGATTTTTACCTATTAAAAAAAATGGATCAAAGAGCGTGTATCAAATTTTGTGTGAAAAACGAAATTAAGTGCGCCCGATGCATTCCAAATGTTGACTGTGGCATATGGAGAAGCTACCTTGGACCGAAGCAACTTTTATCGGTGGTACAAAATGTTCTCAGAAGGCCGAGAAGATGTGAACGACGAAGAGCGTGCCGGACGCCCGAGCACTTCAACAACAGACGAAAAAATTAATGAAGTGGAGAAAATGATATTGCCCAATCGTCGAATCACCGTTAGAGAAGTTGCTGAGGACCTAAACATATCGATTGGCTCGTGCCATTCGATTTTTATCAATGATTTGGGCATGAGACGGGTCGCCGCGAAATTCGTACCAAAATTGCTCAATTGCGACCAAAAACAGCATCGCATGAACATTGCTAATGAGATGTTGGACTCTGTCCGCGACGACCCAAATTTGCTCCAGAGGGTCATAACTGGTGACGAAGCGTGGGTTTATAGTTATGACGTGGAAACCAAAGCTCAATCATCTCAATGGAAGCTGCCGCACGAACCAAGACCGAAAAATGCGCGCCAAGTTCGGTCGAATGTGAAAGTTTTGCTGACAGTTTTCTTCGATTGGAGGGGCGTGGTGCATCATGAGTTCTTGCCACAGGGTAGAACGGTCAATAAGGAATATTACCTGCAAGTTATGCGCAATTTGCGCGAAGCAATCCGCCAGAAACGCCCGGATTTGTGGAAGAACAAAAATTGGCTTTTGCACCACGATAACGCCCCTGCTCACACATCGTTGCTTGTGCGCGACCTTTTGGCCAAAAACAACACACTAATGATGCCGCAGCCACCGTATTCCCCAGATCTGGCCCCTGTGACTTTTTCTTGTTTCCTAAACTGAAGAGGCCCATGAAAGGACGACGTTACGCTACGCTTGACGAGATAAAGACGGCATCGAAAGAGGAGCTGAAAAAGATTTTTTTAAATGATTTTTTGAAGTGCTTCGAAGATTGGAAAAACCGTTGGCACAAGTGTATAATATCTCGTGGGGATTACTTTGAAAGGGACAAAATAGGTATTCATGAATAAATAAATAATTTTTTGAAAAAACACAAAGGTCGCGATACCTTTTGAACACACCTCGTATACTCAGGTATCTTCACCTTTATAATTTTCTGGACATACTCTTACTCCTCTTCTTGGTTTACTATCTGATGTATATTTCCCCTGGCTGATTCTGATGTTGCCTTAGATTTCTTCTACTGCTCCTACATATTGGGGCAATGTGTCCTTTTTTATTACACTTAAAGCATATCGCCTCCTTAAATCTACATGGTTCTTTATGAAGTTTACCACAATGTTTACATTTGCCATTCTGGAAATTTGATTCAACCTTGCGTTCCATCCTCAACTTATCCACACAATCTTCACCCTGCTCCAAATGAAATAATTTTGTATTTTTCTCGGCCGCTTCCATAGATAATGCTATCTCAATTACTTTAGCCAAAGAAATGTCGCCCTCTGACAAAATTCTATTTTGTATTTTGGCATTATATAAACCACAGACCATTTTATCACATAAAGAATCCTCTAGAAAATTTCCAAAGTTGCACCAAGTAATCGAGATGCTTTCTTCTTTTAATTGCATTCTGTTTTAATGTCCATCGATACAGAGTTCAAAACAACAACTGACTCACCCGTGCAGCCGAGGTCACGCTCCGCTGCGTCACGTGGGAAAACATAGGTACATGTTTTCTTACATGTTCTCAGCACATCCCCCTTTTTAAGACTTGAAATATATATATACATTACAAACTTTAAATGCATAATATAATTAATAATGAAGGCGATCCACAGGTTTAACAATTCGTCCACTCCGGGTTCTTATCTGGCCGTCTTCTGAGTCGTTAGAGGGATAATCCACAACTGGGGTCTTTTCATTTTCAACCAGTTCCTCCCCCGAAAAGGTCGGCGTCGATGGGTCGGCTGGATATTGTACTGTAACTCCTTTTCGTAGATGGAACGTGTTTCGACGTAAAGTCCCAACTGGAGTATCAACCATATATGACCTTGGTGTCGATGCTTTCTGCTTTACAATCCCCCAGGTTCGCATATCTGTAATCCAAACAGTGTCACCTTCGAATAGCTCCTCCATGTCCGTAGCTCCGCAGCGTCGATCATACCTGGATTTCATATCCTTTCTCCTTCTCCCCTCCTTTCTTTTCAGGGTCTGAGAGTCCACCAACTTTGGATTAAGATTCTCTGGTGCAATTGGCAAGGTCGTTCGGAGTTTACGTCCCAGATGGTTCACCATGCCAAGAAATCTTCTTACGCCATGAACATCGGTCGGAGCAGGCATCTTTGCCACTGCTTCGATTTTCGCAGGATCTGGTCGAATACCGTCTTCATCCATTATGTGCCCAAGAAAATTAATTCTTGGCACGCTGAAGACACACTTGGCCTTGTTTAGTGTAACTTTCGCCTCTTTCAGTTTTCGGAGCACTAAACGAAGAATTTGATCGTGAGTCTTGGAGTCGGAGGCAAATATCAGGATATCGTCCAGGTAACATATTACACCGTCCATGCCTTGCAAGAATATTGACATAACTCTCTGAAAATACTCTGGGGCGAGTGAGATTCCAAATGGCATTCTGCAGTATTTATATCTCCCAAAAGGAGTGATGAAGGTCGTTAAATGCTGGCAGTCCGGGCTCAACGGAATCTGGTGAAAGCCACTGTTCGCGTCCAGTTTCGAAAAGAATCTTGCTTCCCCCAGTTGCCCCAGCATGTGCTCCACCACTGGCATGGGATGCACTTCGCGCTGTACATGTTCGTTCAGCCTTGAGAGATCCACACAGAGTCGTATGTCGCCATTCGGTTTGCCAGCAATCACAGTCGGTGCACACCATTCAGTCGCAACGTTAACTTGTGCTATGATTCCCGCCTTCTCGAGCTCTTCCAATCTTGTTTTGAGCTTTTCCATCAAAGGTATTGGTACCCGTCGAGGAGTATGCACAGCATATGGTTTTGCTCCAGGTTTCAATTTGATTTTGTAAGGGTTTCCGATCTGTCCCAGTCCTTCAAATACTTCGGGATATTCCTTGATCGGGTTAATTCTCGTCGCAACCACTTCAATCCGCCTCGCCAGGTTCAAGAGCTCACATGCCCGGCGACTCAGAAGAGGTTCACTCAAACGACGAATGACATAAATCTTCTCCTTGATTTCATAACTGCCATTTCGCAGCGTTGATATAAACATACCCACAGTCTGAAGTTCGGAGAATTCAGCAGCTCTAATGTTGATATCACTTTCCACTAGTCGTTGCTGTCCCATCATCTTCTTGAAGAGACACAGAGGAACACATGTAACATCCGCCTGAGAGTCGAGCTTGAACTTCAGCTGTTTTCCGTTCACTTGGATTTCTGCTGTCCATCGCCTCCTGCACTCGCCTTCATCATCATCGAGATTAGATGAATCCTCCGTAGCTGAGACCTCCAGGAGAAAACCAATTTCTTCATCAAGTTCAGAAACAGCTTTGACTTCCGCAGTCTTCGCCTGCTTATCTGGGCAGCAATTTGCAAAATGGCCTGTTTTTGAACACAGGTTACATTTTTGTCCTTCAGCACGGCAAGCCTGTCCTTCCCTGTGGGTGAAACCTCCGCATTTTAGACATCGTGATCTTGTCTTGGCTGACTTCTCCTTCTTCCTCGAAGGCTGCTGTTGTTGTTTCGGTGATTGTTTCTTCGAGTTGAACTTCACCTGATTGACCTTTTGGCTTGTTAAGGGACGCTGCAGGTCGACTTGCTGCTGTCGAACGGCTTCCTGCTGTCGAACCATTTTCACCGCCTTTTCCAAAGTCAGTTCGCTGTCCAACTGCATTCTTTCAGATAAAGCTTTGTCCCTCACTCCAACCACTATTCGGTCACGGATCAACTGCTCATGAAGACCCTCAAATTCGCAACTATCAGCCAATTTGTACAATGAAGTGATGAATTCGTCCACTGGCTCCCGATCCTCTTGGATTCTTGAATTAAATTTCGCACGTTCGTAGATAATATTCTTTCTGACACAGAAGTGGCTGTCGAACGCCTTGAGGACGGAATCAAATTTCGTTGCCTCTTCCTCCTTTTCGAACTTGAAGGTCCTGAATATATCATCCGCGCGGTCACCCATCAAGTACATGAACAAATCGATCTTGTCCGCCTCCTCTTTCTTCTTCATTCCACTGACCACGAGGTATCGTTCGAATCTCTTCCTCCATTTGGGCCATTCGTTGGGAGTCGAGAAGTCGAAAGTTTCTGGAGGTTGAATCTGAGCCATGTTGAATTATCTTCCAAGGTACGCAAAAATCGATATTTTGCAATATACGGGTTCGTATTTTATCCAGTTATCGCTGCCACCATGTTTTAATGTCCATCGATACAGAGTTCAAAACAACAACTGACTCACCCGTGCAGCCGAGGTCACGCTCCGCTGCGTCACGTGGGAAAACATAGGTACATGTTTTCTTACATGTTCTCAGCACACATTCTTTTAAAAAAATGAACCTCTCTACTACAATTGAACGCTTTGGAGAGAAGTGCCTTTTCAAGATATCAATCAGGTTATTAAAGGTTTTGTTTTTAGGTAGAATAGGACTGCACAAATTCTTCAATACACCATATGTTTTACTACCCATGAGGGTTAGGAGATAAACCTTTTTCTTCTCATCCCCTGCCTCCTCCAATATGAGAAACTGTTCCAATCGTTCATAAAACGTTTCAAAAGTTTCACTTTCCTCATTATATTCTCAAATTGGGAACTAGCCATTTTCTTTTATAACAACATATATATGCAATATATATATTTAAAATAAAATATAACTTCTTAAAATTTTCTTTTACTCTCTTTTAAATTTGCATCTTAAAACTTTGCAATTTGCGTCTTTTTAAAAATAACTTTAAATTATATATAAAATAAAAGGATTTAAAAGCGCGAATGTTTCTTTTATAATAACACAAACTTCTACTGTCCTTAATGCGATGAAACGCAGTAAGGACAGTAGAAGTTTTTTCATCGCAGTAAGGACAGTAGAAGTTTGTGTTATTATAAAAGAAACATTCGCGCTTTTAAATCCTTTTATTTTATATGTATAGATGGCGCGTAAATTGCTTTGTATTATTTTAAATTATATGCAAAATCAAAGATATTTTCTAAAAATATTTACTTCGAAAATCAAGGGTACTTACTCTTATATCCTCGTCGCCAAATGCAACATCTTTGTACACTTTTATTATTAGAAATTCTTTATTGTCTTTATAATGTCTGATACATCTTTTGTTGTTTATTTGCAAAACACCAAAAGTGACAAAAACAAATCAAAAGGGGATGATGATAACCTGCGTCTTGCAGATTAACATTTTCATAGAAACCTATATATACATATTTATTGCTATCTATATATCAGTTGGTCTTGTGAAGGAAAAATAATTGTGGCACCAACTCCTGCCTTGGATTTGTTGAGGATGAGAAGGCAAATATAATGTAATTGGTTGTAAATAGCTAGCTGGTGGCCTAAAAAAATTTAAATGGAATGAAAGGATGTCTGCTGTAGGGGAAACAATGTTAATAATAATTTTTAAAAAAAGAGCTCACCTGTATGTGAGAGTGTTGTGGCAGGGGAGGCATGAGTCTCCAGTAACTGAGGATCAATTCTGACAGCCAACTGATTGCTGTAGCATGCAGCCTGGACTACAAGGCAACCCTACTCCAGGTCCAGAACCCCATGGACATCTTCAAGGAGATGGCATGCTACAGGAGCTCACCACTGACCAGGAAGTGTGCGTGAGGGACTACACCAAGCCTGGTGTGGGAGCTGGAAAGTGTGGCTTGAAGAATTGTTTTAAAAAAGGCCTATAGACCTCCCTGGCCTTCCTACCTGGTCTACACACCCCATTTGACCTGCTACACCTTGACGCCAAGAGCCTCTCAGTGATGGAGGCAGACCTGTGAGGCTCGACAGCCTGGAGACAACCAGGCAATAGAAAGGCCTGAACTCCCATCACAATAACCGCCATCAACAGCCTCAACCTTCAACTGAGATGAAGGCCCAGAACTCTTCACAGATAAAGACATCAGGCATGCAATTATCTTTTGCTCTTTCCATTTTTTTAATTAAGCATTTATATATATATTTTTTAAAGGGAACATAACAAATATATATATCTAATATAAAACCGAGATATTATCAAGCATTATTTTTTAATAAAAGGCTCTCAGAGTTCGCTCATAGGGGGCGCAGCATGGTTCGAACCAGTAGATGGCGTCAAAATTGAAAAAAAGTGACAGTTGCAACTTGACTGGCAGAGAGATAACAGCTTACTGTACCGCCAGCCATTGGTCTGTGGTTTTCCCCCTACAGTAAGTCCCTTTTCCATTCCTTTATATTTATTTTTGGCCATCAGCAATAGTCCTTCAATGGTTTTATTTATGTGTATATATATTATTATTATTATTATTATTATTGAAGATATGTATTAATTTTATTCCCCTTTTCTTTCTCGCACCAATTTTATTTAAAAAATTATAAGATGAAAATACTAGCCTATTCAATGTACAACCTTGACACCTAATGTGTACAAAAATGTAATAGGTATTGTGGAAACTAGCTTCAAAGGTTGGTTTTCTTCAGTCTAAGAGAAGGGACAGCCAGGCAAGAAAATAAGTTAAAAGCCCGTCCCTTCAGATTTTGATTCATCAGTATGTATATCATGGGAAATGACAATTTTGCCATATTTCGCTAGTTGGGATAAAAGCTGGAGGCGATGCATTGATGCAGGAATATCATACTTTGAGAATTATTAACAAATATTTGTAACATTACTTGGTAGAATAAAGTTATAGTACCAGTCCCGGGAACTTAATGATCATACCTTGTAGAATCAAATCGCGAAATTCTTCAGGGGTTTCGTTTTCTGTTCCTTCAAACCCATAAAGAATTGAGTAAATTTACTTAGTGATTGACAGATTTCAAGATAAAGTGGAAATAAAGGATGTAACAACGAAAATAACATTTTTGGATTCCACATCAAAAGATAAAATGGAGAATACTATTTGAATCAGAGTGTTTATATTGAAGAAATCTTAGATAAATGTGAAATAATTGAATGAAAACCAGTCAACACGCCTGGGACTAAGGGAAACAATATTGGTGCAGCAGAAGGAAATCATTTTGATAACATTGAACTATTTCAAGAAGCCATTGGAATGTTATTTTATGTCTCAAATGTAACACGACCGCATATTCAGTAAACCAATTATCGCATTTAAAAAAAATACTGAATCTGCTCACTGGATTGCATTGACAAGGATTGTGAGATAATTAAAAGGAACTAAAATTTTAAAGTTCATAATTTCTAAGGAAAGGGTTCATTTGAACTCAATGTCTGTTCAAATTGGTGGGGAAAAAAAGAGAAGTTAAATCACAAGGAGAATATTTCTTTAAAATTGGCACTAGGCCTAAATTCTGTATCGTTTAAAGAAAATTTGACCTCATTATCATTAATGGAAGCGAGCTGTTAGCTGCAATTATATTATATTAAATTGATTTATTATGGATTAAAACGTGATATTGTAATTAGGTGAAAGTATATTGTGAAAGAACCAACTCAACATTTAACAGACAGTCAATCCCTAATTTCAATATTTTCGAAAGCTGGAAATTCAAGGTCGAGGCATATTGAAAAAGTGGGGTACTTCCTCAAGGATCAATGTAGAAGGGAAGAAATAGTGTTCTCACATTATCAGAAGCTCTGTAAACAAAAGGAAATATCCTGACTTAATTTTGTTGTTGTTGCTGTTGTTCTAATGAAAATTGTCAGTAGACGAGTGGGTAACACCCTCAATTCCTGACAGTCATGAACTGGGATCAAATCCCGCGTTAACATTTTGTTTAATTTGTGAATAACCTTCACATATTATCCATTGTTGCAAAAATCATGAACTTGGTTGCTTTTGTTGAGGGTACCTAATAAAGTGATTTTGGAACAAGTTGTTCTAATGCTAGGCTGTTTTTGTTTGTACTATAAGTGTACTCAATATCTCTAAAATATTCGTCATTACTCTTCATAATTCATCCTTTCATACCTCATCCAAAGGTTAGAATTGTCGATATTTCACCTTAAAATAAAATTTTAATTTGTCGTTGAAAAGAAACTCATGCGGTTAAACTTGCAAGTGTCGTTTTAAAATATTGTATTAAATTTTATAATATTAAATAAAAATATATGTGTGTTAGAGAGTTATATTTTAATTTGTTAGGACACCTCGTGACCACAGTATGCCAAAATCACCCAGAACCCCACCTAACCTAACCATGTCCCACCTTTGCCCATCTAAGCCGCAAACCTCAGTGATTGTGAGGTGTAGAGATGAAGCCTGAGACCACCTTCAGCCCTGACAACAATGAATCATAGTCCAAGATGGACTCAGACACCCCTTCCCTGTAGTCAAGCCACTATCCTATGGTGCTTGACTTGACTCCACCAGTACCAAGCCAGACTCTAGCATGCCAATGGGCAAGCCACAAGCCCAAAGTGGGTGTAAAATCACCATCTTCAGGCAGAACACAAGCTTCACCACGAGACCTGAACTTTTCTCAAGCTGACCCTAAGATTCTACAATATTATTATATATTTTGAAATTATTTGTTTTAATTCAATATTTTCTTATCTTTATTTTTAGGTGATATTTTATTTAATAATTTTTAAATTTAATTTATTTTTATTATTTTTTAAAGATACTTTTTTTATTTTTTTCACTGAGAGAGAAGGGTGATAATGGCCTTGGTGGGAGGAAGGGGGGGTGAGTCCAGCAACATTGGGGGGGCAAGGAAGCGGGATATTAATTTTAGTGGGGAGTACAAATAACTTGGTTTTCAGAATCACGATCACCATATCATCATTTTCTGCATATTAATTCATATAAAGTTCAACTTTCATAATTATTGTGCTAGTCGCTTTTGTGTCATTGGTTAGTAGTGCTAGCTCACATAGAATTATTTTTTTTCTTATTAATGTATATATATTTTATAAAAACTTAGTTTCAATTTTTAAAATATTGTAGCGTAGAAATCAAGCCTTGAAATATCCTAAGATATAAAAGTATTTATTGATGACGTCACAGCGACGAGTCGACAATTATTAACAGGTCAGCAAAACTATTTACAGCTAGGGAATCTTAAGCAAGCAAGCAAAGAAATATTTTAAAGATGATTTCACAAATACAGATTAATATATATTTTTATAATCTGTTGAATATATTTTCATTGAATAATATTAAATTAAATAATAAAATATTTCTTCGCCACATAGCCTCCTCCTATAAAGAGCATCGACCCGATGCTCAGAAGGAGACTTACGTCGTCAGTCTCAATAACTACATAGTACTAGGGCCAGGGGATATTTTCAAGTGACTGTGGTGGATGTCTTCTTTCAGTTGAGATAACTTCTTCCTGAGGGCTTGGCAGGTCTATATTTACGTCAATGTAGTTTTTTCTTATTTATACTGTGGTCGGCAAGGTAGGATTTCTTAACTTTGCGGCCTCACCTCCAATATGGTCTATCATCTAATTTTCATGACGGGGGCGAACAGCTAGATCTTCTAGCAGGTGAGAAATTTTGTCTGTTTCGACCGGTATATGGGGTAGGGATTCGGTAGCGACTGAAATTTTTCCTCAATGATTCATCGTTGGGTTCCTGAGATTCGGTTTGAGAGTTGTAGAATTCCATTGCGTCTTGCTTTCTTTGGAAATATTTATTTCTCCTTTCCTCATTGTGTCTCTTCCTGTCGCGGCAATAGCGGACGACGTGACCTGGGCGTCCGCAGTAGAAACAGATTGGCTTTCCCTCAGTTGTCCGCCATTCATTGGTGTCACATCTTCTTCCTTGCTTTCGGTAATGAGGTTCAGAATGCGGTCGTATCGTTTGGGCCTCGTATCTAGGCCTGGATGCTTGAGGGGGACTTATTGTAGGTTTTGATCTAGGTGCCAAGGTCTTTACAATATCTTCCCTCACTAAATCTTTAATGACAGCGATTTTAGGCTCCTCTTGAGGAGAGTCCAATGCTTGCTTTATCTCTTCACGAACAATTTTTCGGATCAGCGATGACAGATCTTCTCCGTCATCCTGGTCACAGAGAGAGGCTACATTTGGTAGGCGCTCGTACTTGGTTGCGGTAATTCGCCTACAGCGGAGCGCTTCGACACGACGACATTCTGTAATGAATTGCTCGGTGCTCTGTACATCCCTCGGTAGGAGTGCTTGATAAAGCTCCTCAGCTATCCCCTTCAAGAGGTGGGAGATTTTATCTTCTTCGCTCATTTGAGGATCAACCTCTTTGCACAAGCACAGTACATCCTGGATGTAACATTCGGTACTTTCACCTTTTAATTGTGCCCGTGTTTTAAGTTTCTTCTCCGCTTGCAATTTTGAATTTTCTTTTTTTCCGAACACATTCTCTAATTGAGATGTGAATTCCTTCCAAGTCTGTATGCTTTCTTCGTTGTTCTCAAACCATTTGAGAGCAGTTCCAGACAGATAAAAATAAACTTTAGTAAGACAAAGGGTTTCGTCCCAATGGTTGTACCTTGCCACACGTGCATACCCTTTTAACCATTTTTGGAGATCTTCACCATCCTCCCCGGAGAAAATGGAAGGGTTCCTTGGCAGATGTTGAACAATGTAGTTGCTTACCTGAGTACCTTCTTTTTCTTTACATTCATAGAAGTTTCTTCTGGTTCAACAGATTCAATTTTTATTTTATTTCTTAATGGGTATCGGTCCAGTCTCTCCACAGTTGTAGCGTAGAAATCAAGCCTTGAAATATCCTAAGATATAAAAGTATTTATTGATGACGTCACAGCGACGAGTCGACAATTATTAACAGGTCAGCAGAACTATTTACAGCTAGGGAATCTTAAGCAAGCAAGCAAAGAAATATTTTAAAGATGTTTTCACAAATACAGATTAATATATATTTTTATAATCTGTTGAATATATTTTCATTGAATAATATTAAATTAAATAATAAAATATTTCTTCGCCACAATATTATTGTGATATATATAGGTAACTACTCGTTTTTTAGAAGGTCATTAATGTTAAGAAGAGTATGTATTTCTCTAAAACGAGAGCTGATAGAGCAAAATGGACAAAATTTATTGTAAGCACATCAGAATCACAAAGAAACATGTCTCAAATCTTTGGCAATAAAATATGTGTTGGGCAGTGCTATTCTTCATGACAATATTGTTACACATTCTTAATGGAAGCTTCATTTATTTTATAATTCTATATATTTATTTTTAATTAAATTAATTAATAAATAAAAATATACATTATATACATTTAAAAAAGCTTTTATGAAATTAGATGTATCTCTGAGTGAAAACAAAAGTGGCGGGACGATAATCATGAATTTCGAACCCTGATGTGATTTAATATGTAGCAACTGATTAGCAATTTTTATAAGTGTTTGCTAAATTTTTACCTCTTCTCTCAATATGATCGTCCCCGCCGCTTTTATTTTCACTCAGGGATACATCTAATTGCACAATGACAGAAGATAAAATATTTTATTTGTTCCTTTCTAATGCATTTGAATCAAAGCTTTTTTTAAATGTATTTTTTATTTATTAATTATTTAGTTAGTTTTTAGTCATGAATTTAGAAAACTTACAAGTAGAACTTGTAGAATCAAAAGTTCACTGGGGATTAGGCCTTAAGTAGACAGAAGGCTGCTCGCGGCGGATTGGTCAATTTCTAGTAAGGGACATAACACAAGACTTAAAAGAAATTTGTTCATTCCTGGCCATTCCAACCACCCACCAGAAGTCTGAAAATTTGTACACTTGCATTGTTCATTGGTCTGAGTGAGTGTTATTAGTTTCATACTTCGATCTGATCTGGAAGTTATCAAATTTAATTTACAAAATCTTTTATCTTGTTGCTATTTGGTATTGAAAATTTATGAAAGAACGGTATTTTAATATTTTTATGGCCTGGCTATCCTTTTTCTTAGTCTGCACGAAGCCAACCTTTGAAACTGTTTGCCACAATACCTATTATAGTGTTGTTAGGACATCTCGTGACCATAGTATGACAAAATCACCCAGAACCCCACCTAACCTAATCATGTCCCACCTTTGTGCATCTAAGCTACAAACCTCTGGTGATTTTGAGGTGTAGAGATGGAGCCTGAGGCCACTTACGGCCTTGACAACAACAAGCCATGAGTCCAAGATGGACTCAGACGCCCCTTCCCTGTAGTCAAGCCACTGACCTATGGTGCTTGACTTGACTCCACCAGTACCAACGCAGACTCCAGCATGCCTATGGGCAAGCCACAGGTTTAGGTGAAGGTTCTTCAGGCAGAACACCACCTTCACCACGAGCCTTGAATCTTTCCCAAGCTGACCCCAAGATGCCCAGACCCAACAATATAAATTATATATTTTTAATTATTTTTCAATTCATATTTTATATATTTTTTGTGAATTTTTGTTTAATAATTTTATATTTAATTTATTTTATTATTTTTAAATATACTTTTTAATATTTTTTTTCACTGAGAGAGAAGAGTGATGATAGCCTTGGGCGGTGAGTCCAGCAACACTAGGCCAAGGAAGTGGGTTATTGACAAACAGTGAGAGTTTGAGTTTTTTTCCTGAGAAGCTGAGGACTGGGAGTTTGCTGAGGGCTCAGGCCGCTGACTGCGGCCTTAGCCGCCCTTTTTGAATCCTGGACTTGGGTGGCTGGATGTCGAGGTAGGTGGGGAGATATAGGATTTTGGCATAATAGGCCTTTTGTGTAAAGTTTAAATTTATATATATTAAACTCCTCCCTATTTTAACCTTATGTAGTTTTTTAAACCTTTTTTAAAATTTTATCTG